>JANJGN010000002.1:8913338-9513338 GCA_026770705.1 Isurus oxyrinchus | reverse complement strand
TGAACCACATGGGTTTTTATGCCAGTTTCATGGTCACCATCACTGAGACTGGCTTTCAACGCCAGGTTCATTAACCGAATTCAAATTCCACCGGTTTCCACGGGTAGCTGGTAAACCCGTGTCCCCAGAGCATTGCCCTGTGCCTCTGGATTACCAGTCCAGTGACATTACCTCTACAGCCACCGGCTCCCAGAGACATCTGCCTTACTCATGCGCCCATACAACTAATGGCAGCTTCACTTTAACTTGGTCAAGTTTCACACAGCGCAGTTACCGAAGACTGTGTTTAAATTTCCCAGGCATGTTATGAGCATTAGAATGGCTTAAGCAAACCATAGGATTAGTGAGTGAATTAGGAGAGCAAAAGGAAGGAGACAGGAAGAAAAAATAGAGAGACTGAGAAAAGAGAGATCAAAAAATAGAGAGAGAGAAAGAGAGAGAGAGGGAGAAAAGAAAGATTGAAAAATAGAGAGAAAAGAGAGAGAGAAAGGAAAACAGAGAGAGAGAGAGAGGGAGGGAGAAAAGAAAGATTGAAAAATAGAGAGAGAGAGAAAAGAGAGAGAAAGGAAAACAGAGAGAGAAAGAGAGAGAGGGAGAAAAGAGGGAGCGAAAAATAGAGAGACTGAGAAAAGAGACAGAAAGAAAAATGGAGAGAGAAAGAGAAACTGAGAAAAGAGAGAGATAGAAAAATAGAGAGAGAGAGAGAGACAGAAAAAAGAGAGGAAAAAATTCAAGGTCATTTAGTATTACTTCATGTCTGAAGCCATGTACCTAATTTGAGAAACAGGAGGAGGCCATTCAGCCCCTCAAGCCTGTTCTGCTATTTAAATAGGTCGTGGATGATAAGTATTTTAAGTCCATCTTGCCCTGTCTTTGGTTCCGCCACTTTTAATATCCATTGCAAAATTCTATCAATCTCAGTTTGGAAATTTCCAATTGACATCCCCCTCCAAACCACCACCCCTTCATCCCCCCCCCTCCACCCCCATACCCCCTCCAAACCACCACCCCTTCACCACCGCCCCCCCCCCACCCCCATACCCCCTCCAAACCACCACTCCTTCACCACCGCCCCCCCCCCACCCCCATACCCCCTCCAAACCACCACCCCTTCACCACCGCCCCCCCCCCCACCCCCATACCCCCTCCAAACCACCACCCCTTCACCACCACTCCCACCCCCACCCCCCCTCCAAACCACCACCCCTTCATCCCCCCCCGCCACCCCCATACCCCCTCCAAACCACCACCCCTTCACCACCACTCCCACCCCCACCCCCCCTCCAAACCACCACCCCTTCACCGCCACCCCCACCCCCACCCCCACCTTCAAACCAAAACCCCTTCACCCCCAACACCACCCCCCCTCCAAACCACCACCCCTTCACCGCCACCCCCACCCCCCCCAAACAACCACCACTTCAACCCCACCCCCACCACCCTGCTTCAAACCACCACCCCCTTCACCACCGCCCCCCCCCCACCCCCATACCCCCTCCAAACCACCACCCCTTCACCACCACTCCCACCCCACCTCCCCTCCAAACCACCACCCCTTCATCCCACATCCCACCCCCACCCCACCTCCAAACCACCACCCCTTCACCCCCACCCTCACCCCCTCCAAACCACCACCCCTTCATCCCCACACCCACCCCCACCCCACCTCCAAACCACCACCCCTTCACCCCCACCCTCACCCCCCTCCAAACCACCACCCCCTTCATCCCCACACCCACCCCCACCCCCCTCCAAACCACCACCCCTTTATCCCCCCCGCCACCCCCATACCCCTCCAAACCACCACCCCTTCACCCCCACCCTCACCCCCTCCAAACCACCACCCCTTCATCCCCACACCCACCCCCACCCCCCTCCAAACCACCACCCCTTTATCCCCCCCGCCACCCCCATACCCCCTCCAAACCACCACCCCTTCATCCCCACCCCCACCCTCACCCCCTCCAACCACCACCCCTTCATCCCCACATCCACCCCCACCCCACCTCCAAACCACCACCCCTTCACCCCCACCCTCACCCCCTCCAAACCACCACCCCTTCACCGCCACCCCCACCCCCACCTTCAAACCATAACCCCTTCACCGCCACCCCCACCCCCTCCAAACCACCACCCCTTCATCCCCACACCCACCCCCACCCCCCCTCCAAACCACCACCCCTTCATCCCCACACCCACCCCCACCCCCCCTCCAAACCACCACCCCTTCACCGCCACCCCCACCCCCACCTTCAAACCAAAACCCCTTCACCCCCCCACCCCCACCCCCCTCCAAACCACCACCCCTTCATCCCCACACCCACCCCCACCCCCCCTCCAAACCACCACCCCTTCACCGCCACCCCCACCCCCCCAAACCACCACCACTTCAACCCCACCCCCACTACCCCGCTTCAAACCATCACCCCTTCACCCCTACCCCCCACCCTCACCCCCTCCAAACCACCACCCCTTCTTCCCCACACCCACCCCCTCCAAACCACCACCCCTTCATCCCCACCCCCACCCCCACCCCCTCCAAACCACTACCCCTTCACCGCCACCCCCACCCCCACCCCCACCTTCAAACCACAACCCCTTCACCCCCAACCCCACCCCCCCTCCAAACCACCACCCCTTCACCGCCACCCCCACCCCCCCAAACCACCACCACTTCAACCCCACCCCCACTACCCCGCTTCAAACCATCACCCCTTCACCCCTACCCCCACCCTCACCCCCTCCAAACCACCACCCCTTCTTCCCCACACCCACCCCCTCCAAACCACCACCCCTTCATCCCCACCCCCACCCCCACCCCCTCCAAACCACTACCCCTTCACCGCCACCCCCACCCCCACCCCCACCTTCAAACCACAACCCCTTCACCCCCAACCCCACCCCCCCTCCAAACCACCACCCCTTCACCGCCACCCCCACCCCCCCAAACCACCACCACTTCAACCCCACCCCCACCACCCCGCTTCAAACCGCCACCCCTTCACCCCCACCCCCATCAACCAGCCTTTTCCGAACCACCACCCCTTCACACCCAACCCCACCCCTCCTCCAAACCACCACCCCTTCACCCCCCACCCCCACCCCCCCCCTCCAAACCACCACCCCCACCCCCACCTCCACCTCAACAGTTTTACTGGGGGAGAGCTTTCCAGATTTCCACGTCTCTTTGTGTGAAGAAGTGTTTCCTGATTCGGTTCGTACGAGTTCTCATTTTAAAATGACACCCTCTTGTTCTGGACTTTGTCACCAGAGGAATGTCCTTTTCTCTACCTGCCCTATCATCTTCTTTAACCACTTTAAACACATCGATTAGACCACCCCTTGATTTCCTAGATTTAAGGCAATACCTGGTGAATCTTTGCAACCTGCTGTCACAACCCTGACCCACTTCGCCTTGGTGTCACTTGGCTGAATATTAAACCTGCAGGGTGCTTTCTTTACGCTGTACCTTGAGTTTCGTGCTGCCCAAGTTATGGTCTCAAAGGAAGAACTTGGATTTATATATCGCCTTTCACGATCTCAGAATGTCTCAGAGAACTTTACGGCCAATGAAACACTACACAATGTTGGGAACAGAGCAGCCAATTTATGCATGCCAGCTCCCAACAAACAATAATATGATAATGACCAAGTTATCTGTCTTAATGATGTTGCCTGAAGGGTAAATGGGCCAGGACATAGGGGAGAACTCCCCTGCTCGCTCTGACTAATGCAGAGGGATCTTATGCATTCACCTGAAACGTAAACAGATTTAACAAGTTTTACGCAAAATCGGTTCGGCAGCTCGCCTGAAAGACTGCACCCCTAACAATGCAGTACTCTCTCTGTACTGCACTGGGAGTCCCAGCATAGGTTTTGTGCTCAAGTTCCTGGAGCGATGTTTGAACCAATGACATAAGAACATAAGTCACAGCAGCTGGAGTTCCTTTAAAGCTTGCTTCGCCATTCAATGTGATCATGTTTGATCTTCTACCTGAACTTCCCATATTATCCCCATGTCCTTAACTCCCAAAAATCTAGTGACCTCTGTCTTGAATGTACTGAATGGCTGAGCAGTTTTCTGGGTTAGAGAACTCCGAAGATTCGCCACCCTATAACCATCTGACTCAGAGGCATGAGCATTATCTACTGAGACATGATTGACGCACGGGAGATAGTCAACCGTTGGACACGCTGCAGAAAGATCCAGGACTGGCCACTGACCAGAGTTTCAAACCTGAGAAACACAGAGCTAGGACTGCACTCAGGAAGGTCATCTTCACCCGTGGCAGACCAATGGAGGCAAAGGCCCAGATTTTTGTGAAGATGCGGAGACTCGGCAGAGTTTCCAAAATGGTGGGCGGGAGCTGACTGTGGAAGCCCCACCCCAATTTCCAACAGGCCCCAGTTTTGCCAGTGGGGGAAAGTAGATGGGGCGTGATTCACACAAAAGGGAAAGCCAAAATCAGCATGGCCATTTGAACTCAGTGCTGAGTGCAAACAGACCCCATTTTAGCTGTAGCATGAGCCTTAGCCTGCACTGTGGAAGTCACTAATTTGGAGTAGACTTAAAGAACCTTGAAGGGTGGATAAGACCTGCATAACTGTCATGATGTTAAGTTACTTAAATGCCCAGCCCTCTATAAAATGAAAAAGAAACAGGCTGCCGGTGTCAGTGAGAGTAAAATAAAACACTGTTTGAACAGTTACAATAACTGTTTGTTGACAGGTCCCTAAAGACTCTATGAATGCTTGGCTGATTTCCACAAGCTAGCATTTGGCTAGCTAATTTCCACTTAGCAGAGGGATTCTAAGTTCACAATTTGATTGACAGCTCAGAAATGTTATGAAAGGATTGCTGTCTTTGTGGGTCTATGAATAAAAGTTTGTTTATGTAAGAGATGAATCACTTGAGGATATTCAAAAGCTTTGAATGGGCTTGGAATGAATGGGATTTTAAAAATAACTGTTGTATGAGAGGCATAGAGATGGCAATAACTGTTTGTTGACAGGTCCCTAAAGACTCTATGAATGCTTGGCTGATTTCCACAAGCTAGCATTTGGCTAGCTAATTTCCACTTAGCAGAGGGATTCTAAGTTCACAATTTGATTGACAGCTCAGAAATGTTATGAAAGGATTGCTGTCTTTGTGGGTCTATGAATAAAAGTTTGTTTATGTAAGAGATGAATCACTTGAGGATATTCAAAAGCTTTGAATGGGCTTGGAATGAATGGGATTTTAAAAAATATATGGTGAAGGCTGTATTTTAGGCCTTTAATTTATTTCATCTCAACATGGCTCCTGAGCTTTGCCCATGGTGAATACTGGGTGAGTTGGCATGGAGGATGTAAAGGCCAAGGGTGGTGGGTTTGTTGGCATGGGTTGGAATTAAATCAGCATGGGGGCTATAAGGGGTTATGAGGGTGGATGGTTGGGGTTGGGGGGGGCCGGTTTGGTGGGGCTTGATTTGGAATGTGGTGTATGAGAGGCATAGAGATGGCAAAGAGAGTGTAGGGGACTGATGCATTATGAAGGGCTAGGGCTTTAATTTAATAAAAATCATAACCAAAAAAGAGTCCCAGAGAGCCAATGGGCTTTTTATCCAGGCTGCCTTGGCTCCCAGCCACCCCTATGGACACCTCTGACCTGTTTCTGTCACATCCGCTCACCCCCGGAGTGAAAATTGGGGCACTTTCTACCAAGGTGTGTCTGCCAAGTCAAGAAAATGTGCCAACTCCAGCTACCTGTCTCAAGGCAAAAACCCAGCCCATGGAGTTTGGAGTTACTTAAGCTGTGATGGAGTGATGTTCGGGTTCTCCAAGTGCATGAGCTAATGGGCCAGAATGGTCTTTGTATCTCTGACATTTTGTTCACGCCATGCCAAATGTGAGTTAATAAAAGGAAGCTCCAAACTATTAATCTTCAAGGGTAGAGGGGATGAAACAGCATCACCGTCATTACACCTTAAAGATCAGGAGATTGATGAATATTATATTTAATGAGGATGGTTTAAGCCTGACTAATAATTAGAATGACTGCAGGGGTAGAAACTTAAGATTTAACAGGTTTTAAAGTGCAAAAGACAGAAAGAGCAGTTGCTGGAAAGCTTGAAGGAGAATTTAAAGAAGATGAAGAAGAGATGGGCAAGGTTTAACCCTTTGCAGAATCAGCCTGTTTCCCTGCCGGGGAATAAGGGAAGATACTGAGATCATTGGGGAGTCGGTGGCAGGGGGGGGGGGGGGGGGGGGGGGGGGGCGGCGGTTAGTGGTTGGAGAGGATAATGAAATTGAGGTTTAGAGATCATGAGAATTGCTGGAAAAAAAGAGACATGTCGAAGCTTCTCACCTTGCACTCATCAGGACACTTTGCAAGAATACCAAAATAAAGGGAAAACAACAATTTATACTGTATGTGAAGAGAGTGCTGATTGGTTGCCAAGTGGACTCTGATTGGTAGAAGCGTACATACGAACAAGGAGCAGGAGTAGGCCATTCAGCCCCTTAAGCCTGCTCCGCTATTTAATAAGATCATGGCTGATCTGATAGTAACCTGAAATCTGCAACCTACTTACCCTAAATATCCTATCACTCCCTTGCTTACCAAGAATCTATCTAGATCTGCCTTAAAAATATTCAAAGACTCTGCTTCCACCATCTATCCAAGAAGAGAGTTCCAAAGACTCACAACCCTCTGAGAGAATTTTTTTTTTGCCTCATCTCTGTGTTAAATGGGTGACCCCTTATTTTTAAACAGTGACACCAGTTCTAGATTCTCCCACAAGAGGAAACATCCTCCCCACATTCACCCTGTCAAGACCCCTCAGGATCTTTTATGCTTCAATCAAGTCACCTCTTGCTCTTCTAAACTCCAGTGGATACAAACCTAGTCTGTCTAACCTTTCCTCATAAGATAGCCCACCCATTCCAGGTATTAGTCTGGTAAACCTTCTCTGAACTGCTTCCAATGCATTTACATCCTTCCTTAAATAAAGAGACTAGTACCATACACAGTACTCCAGGTGTACCCTGTACATCTGAAGCATAACCTTCC
The DNA here is from genome assembly GCA_026770705.1 of Isurus oxyrinchus. Taxonomy (NCBI): domain Eukaryota; kingdom Metazoa; phylum Chordata; class Chondrichthyes; order Lamniformes; family Lamnidae; genus Isurus; species Isurus oxyrinchus. The sequence continues at coordinate 9,506,287 of JANJGN010000002.1, read as the reverse complement.
TGCTTTCATATTCGATACCCCTCACAATGAATCTTAGCATTCTATTAGCTTTCCTAATTACTTGATGTACCTGCATATGAGTCTTTTGTGATTCATGCACTAGGACACCCAGATCCCTCTGCACCTCAGAGCTTTGCAATCTCTCACCATTTAGATAATATGTTTCTCTTTTATTCTTCCTGCTAAAATGGGCAATTTCACATTTTCCCACATTATACTTCATGATGTTGCCATGGAAATGCGCCAGTGATGGTGACTGACATTTAAATGTCAAGCATTGTTGAAATCTAAACCAAGCAGCTTGACCCTGATTGGTCAAAGCATTGCCCTGAGGAATGAGTCAGCGAATGTCAGTCATTTATTTTATTTGTTTTGTTTGGTTGAAACAGGCACAACGTGTGTCCATGTTCTTTCTGTCTTCAAAGGACAGGGCCCCGTGTATTAATGTATGTGGCTTCCAGCACACGTAAATGTACCATGTTGTGAGCCCAACTGACATTCATAAATTGGTCGTCAGCATAATTCTTAGCGCACTGAATTCTGTACCATGTCTGTTGGAAATAGCAGAAGGGACATGCTGTTTGATACGATCTGCCACTCTTTGGGATGTACACCCTACATACCTAGCATCATGTTGGCACTGACATTCATGTACCACATATACTCATTTGTGTGTGATAGGCAGAATATCTTTCTGGTTTGACGGCAGCATCCTGTTAGTGGGGAATACCACTCGTGTTGCTACTGCATAGTGGCAGCGTGAAACAGCTGGCTTCACCGGCTGCTCAAATTTTTCAGGTACCTTACACCTCCAGGATAATCTGAGGTAAATGAAGTGCCCTTCAAGGCCATAAGTGACAGCCTTGGGCCCGTTCATGAGTTTGCATGATATACAACGTGAAATGATCCGGTCAGAGTTCTTTTTTATTCATTCACGGGACGCGGGCTTCGATGGCCAGGCCAGCATTACCCATCCCTAATTGCCTTTCAGAAGGTGGTGGTGAGCTGCCTTCTTGAATCGCTGCAGTTCATGTGGTGTAGGTACACCTACAGTGCTGTTAGGGAGGGAGCTCCAGGATTTTGACCCAGTGACAGTAAAGGAACGGCGATATATTTCCAAGTCAGGATGGTGAGTCACTTGGTGGGGAACTTACAAGCAGTGGTGTTCCCATCTATCTGCTGCCCTTGTCCTTCCAAGTGGTAGTGGCCATGTGTTTAGAAGGTGCTGTTGAAGGAGCCTTGGTGAATTCCTGCAGTGCATTTTGTAGATAGTACACACTGCTGCTACTGTACGTCAGTTGTGGAGGGAATGAATGTTTGTGGATGTGATGCCAATCAAATGGGCGGCTTTGTCCTGGACGGTGTCAAGCTTCTTGAATGTTGTTGGATCTGCGCTCATCCAGGCAAGTGGGGAGTATTCCATCACATTCCTGACTTGTGCCTTGTAGATGGTGGACAGGCTTTGGGGATTCAGGAGGTGAGTTACTCATCGGAGGATTCCTAGCCTCTGATCTGCTCTTGTAGCCATAGTATTTATATGGCTAAAACAAAAACAGAATTACCTGGAAAAACTCAGCAGGTCTGGCAGCATCGGCGGAGAAGAAAAGAGTTGACGTTTCGAGTCCTCATGACCCTTTGACAGAACTTGATTTCGAGTCCAAGAAAGAGTTGAAATATAAGCTGGTTTAAGGTGTGTGTGGGAGGGGGGGGGGGGTGGGTGGAGAGATAGAGAGAGAGAGAGGTGCTTGTGTAGACAAACAAGCAGTGATAGAAGCAGATCATCAAAAGATGTCAGTGACAATGGTGCAAAAGAACACATAGGTGTTAAAGTTAAAGTTGGTGATATTATCTAAACGAATGTGCTAATTAAGAATGGATGGTAGGGCACTCAAGGTACAGCTCTAGTGGGGGTGGGGGGAGCATAAAAGATTTTAAAATATTTAAAAATAATGGAAATAGGTGGGAAAAGAAAAATCTATATAATTTATAGGGAAAAAAAAGGGGGAAAAGGGGGAAACAGAAAGGTGGTGGGGATGGGGGAGGGAGCTCACGACCTGAAGTTGTTGAACTCAATATTCAGACCGGAAGGCTGTAAGGTGCCTAGTCGGAAGATGAGGTGTTGTTCCTCCAGTTTGCGTTGGGCTTCACTGGAACAATGCAGCAAGCCAAGGACAGACATGTGGGCAAGAGAGCAGGGTGGGGTGTTGAAATGGCAAGCGACAGGGAGGTTTGGATCATTCTTGCGGACAGACCGCAGGTGTTCTGCAAAGCGGTCGCCCAGTTTACGTTTGGTCTCTCCAATGTAGAGGAGACCACATTGGGAGCAACGAATGCAGTAGACTAAGTTGGGGGAAATGCAAGTGAAATGCTGCTTCACTTGAAAGGAATGTTTGGGCCCTTGGACGGTGAGGAGAGAGGAAGTGAAGGGGCAGGTGTTACATCTTTTGCGTGGGCATGGGGTGGTGCCATAGGAGGGGGTTGAGAAGTAGGGGGTGATGGAGGAGTGGACCAGGGTGTCCCGGAGGGAGCGATCCCTACGGAATGCCGATAAGGGGGGTGAAGGGAAGATGTGTTTGGTGGTGGCATCATGCTGGAGTTGGCGGAAATGGCGGAGGATGATCCTTTGAATGCGGAGGCTGGTGGGGTGATAAGTGAGGACAAGGGGGACCCTATCATGTTTCTGCTTTCCATTTCCCTCCTGGTGTTTGACAAGGTGTTTACTAAAACCCGCTACCCAGAAACATGATAGGGTCCCCCTTGTCCTCACTTATCACCCCACCAGCCTCCGCATTCAAAGGATCATCCTCCGCCATTTCCGCCAACTCCAGCATGATGCCACCACCAAACACATCTTCCCTTCACCCCCCTTATCGGCATTCCGTAGGGATCGCTCCCTCCGGGACACCCTGGTCCACTCCTCCATCACCCCCTACTCCTCAACCCCCTCCTATGGCACCACCCCATGCCCACGCAAAAGATGTAACACCTGCCCCTTCACTTCCTCTCTCCTCACCGTCCAAGGGCCCAAACATTCCTTTCAAGTGAAGCAGCATTTCACTTGCATTTCCCCCAACTTAGTCTACTGCATTCGTTGCTCCCAATGTGGTCTCCTCTACATTGGAGAGACCAAACGTAAACTGGGCGACCGCTTTGCAGAACACCTGCGGTCTGTCCACAAGAATGATCCAAACCTCCCTGTCGCTTGCCATTTTAACACCCCACCCTGCTCTCTTGCCCACATGTCTGTTCTTGGCTTGCTGCATTGTTCCAGTGAAGCCCAATGCAAACTGGAGGAACAACACCTCATCTTCCGACTAGGCACCTTACAGCCTTCCGGTCTGAATATTGAGTTCAACAACTTTAGGTCGTGAGCTCCCTCCCCCATCCCCACCCCCTTTCTGTTTCCCCCTTTTCCCCCTTTTTTTTCCCTATAAATTATATAGATTTTTCTTTTCCCACCTATTTCCATTATTTTTAAATATTTTAAAATCTTTTATGCCCCCCCCACCCCCACTAGAGCTATACCTTGAGTGCCCCACCATCCATTCTTAATTAGCACATTCGTTTAGATAATATCACCAACTTTAACTTTAACACCTATGTGTTCTTTTGTACCATTGTCACTGACATCTTTTGATGATCTGCTTCTATCACTGCTTGTTTGTCTACACAAGCACCTCTCTCTCTCTCTATCTCTCCACCCCCCCCCCCCCCCCCCCCCCCCCCTCCCACACACACCTTAAACCAGCTTATATTTCAACTCTTTCTTGGACTCGAAATCAAGTTCTGTCGAAGGGTCATGAGGACTCGAAACGTCAACTCTTTTCTTCTCCGCCGATGCTGCCAGACCTGCTGAGTTTTTCCAGGTAATTCTGTTTTTGTTTTGGATTTCCAGCATCCGCAGTTTTGTTTTGTATTTATATGGCTAGTCCAGTTCAGTTTCTGGTCAATGGTAACTCCCAGGATTTTGGTAGTGGGGGATTCAGTGATGTAATGCCATTGAACATCAAGGGCGATGGTTAGATTCTCTCTTGTTGGAGATGGTCATTGCCTGGCACTTGTGTGGCGTGAATGTTACTTGCCACTTGTCAGCCCAAGCCTGAATATTTTCCAGGTCTTGCTGCATTTGGACATGGACTGCTTCAGTATCTGAGGAGTTGCGAGTTGTGCTGAACATTGTGCAATCATCAGTGAACATCTGACCTTATGATGGAAGGAAGGTAACTGATGAAGCAGCTGAAGATGGTTGGGCCTAGGACACTACCCTGAGGAACTCCTGCAGTGATGTTCTGAAGCTGAGATGACTGACCTCCCAACAACCACAACCATCTTCCTTTGTGCTAGGTATGACTCCAGTCAGCAGAGAGCTTTCCCCATGATTTTCATTGACTCCAGTTTTGCTAGGGCTCCTTGATGCCACACTCAGTCAAATGCGGCCTTGATGTCAAGGGCAGTCACTCTCACCTCACCCTTGGAGTGCAGTTCTTTTGTCCCTGTTTGAACCAAGGTTGCACTGAGGTCAGGAGCTGAGTTGCCCTGGCAGAACCCAAATTTGGGGTCAGTGAGCAGGTTATTGCTGAGCAAGTGCAGCTTGATAGCACTGTTGATGACCCCTTCCATTACTTTACTGATGCTCAAGAGTAGACTGATGGGGCAGTAATTGGCCTGCTTTTAGTGTACATGACATACCTGGGCAATTTTCCACACAGCCAGATAGATGCCAGTGTTGTAGCTGTACTGGAACAGCTTGGCTAGGGGCTTGGCAAGTTCTGGAGTTGCCAACATCCTGCAGGATGCCTTTGATGCGCCCTATTTCAGCATTAAGCTGGCATGGTGAGTAAATGGCTGAGGCCCTGTTTACAATGTTGCCAATAAGACCAACCTTATAGCATGTAGAACTGTAAGAATCCCAACGTGTGTATTGATCAGTGAGTGTAGGCTTGTGTAGACCGTGTAGAGAAGCACCCACCCCCCGGAAGATTTCTCAGCCAACACGTCAAGGAAGAAGAGTTCATTTAACTGCTCCACTTCACAGGTGAATTTAAGCAGAAGATGGAGCCCATTAAGACATGTAAGGAAATTGTTCCATGCAGCTGCGGATTTAGATACAGCAAACGTATCATCCACATATCGGAACTATGTGAGGGGTAAGAGGTTAGGTACCATTCCATCGAAGACATGGAACCCAACAAAGATGTTTGTGAGAGCTGGGCCTAGAGGTGGTCCCATGGCAACACCATCTACTTGGCTATACATGGTGTCATTAGAACTGAACACAGCTGCACAGGTGGCCAAATTCATAATCTCAATGAATACTGATTCACGCAATGGTGGAGGGTCTCAACCACCGTGATATAATGCTGCTCCATAAATATCTATGGCTTCCATACGTGGAACATTGGTGAATAGGCTAGCAATGTCAAACGAGTACATGGACACAGCACTGCTGTCGATATGCAAGTCCTGTATGGTCTTCGCAAATGTGAAGGAATCCTTCACCATGTATATTGAAAACTTGCTCAAAACTGGTTATAACACTCAACCATTTGGCCAATTCATGCTGTGCAGAACCGGTCATAGATAAGACAGGGCGTAAAGGGACATCACTTTTGAGTGTCCACATATGTGGACGTAACGAGCCATGAAAATGAACCCTGTTTAGAGACCATTGCAGGTGGTCAAAGTGGGCTCCATGAATGGGTTTATGAGGCAGCTAGATGCATTTTTGGAGTGAGATGGTTGAGGGCTATTGATTTGATTGCTGTGTGTGGCACATGATGCTGCTACATTGAACCATATAACGATGAACATAGAGCTACAAACAGCCAACTTGGGACCTATAGCCGAGGACAGGAGTCTAACTCTCAAGGGGGGCTGTAAAAGGCAGGGTGTGGCCATACTTGGAGTGTTCTTTCTTCTTTATTTTTTTGTGGGTATTGCTGGCATTGTTGCCCATCCTTAATTGCCCTTGAGCTGAGTGGCTTCGCTAGGCCATTTCAGAGGGTAATTCAAAGTCAATCACATTGTTGAGGGCCTGGAGTCATGTGTAGACCAGACCAGGTAAGGACGGCAGGCTTCCTTCCCTAAATGGCATAAATGAGCCAAATGGGTTTCATGGTCACCGTTACTGAGACTAGCTTTATATTCCAGGTTTATTAATTGAAGTTAAAACAGTAAAATCCCACCATTAGTGGGGGTTACGTTCCCGCGAATTATCGCCAAGGGCAAAATCGCGTATGGAAAAATACTTTATAATGGGACTGAATTGGATAGGTTCCAGCCATCCCAAAACTTGATCTTTTTAAAGGGACAGAGACAATAAAAACTATGCTTTTGAGTACATTTAAGACAATTTTACTGGAGAAATGATTTAACAATGAACTTTCAGCACAAATGGCAGCACACAGTACTGTGCTATACTTGACAGTGGAGGCAGAGGGTGTGGGTGAAGTGGATAATGTAGCTGTTGTTGTAGATGAAAAAAATTATGTTATTCTTGACTGCTTCACCTTTTGATTTTCAATTTTGTGAATTCTCAGTGAGGAGCAATAGCAGTGTCAATTACTCCGCCAAAGGCACTGCTTCTCTCCATGCTTGTGTTGTTGTCTGTCGCCTGTCTTTTTTCAAATCTTCAGCTGATTTTATGTGATCTGCCATCATCTGATTTGTAAAATTAGCTTTTTTAAGGCTCTTCTTCCTGCTCCTGTTTACTTTCACCAGTTCAACCAATTCTTCCGATGAGAGTTCCTCTTGACAAGATTGAAGCAACTCCCCTACTTCATCTGTGGTCCAGTCTTCGAAATCCCCTCCTCCAATTTGTTTTGCCACGTCAACAGTCCAGGTCACTTCAGCGTCCACGCTGAGGAACCCTGTGACATCGTTCACAGCCTCAGGGCCAAACATCTTGACAGAAGGTGTTTATGGTTGAAGTTCTAACATCATCCCACGAATCCTTAATTATACCGGCTGCTGTGGAGCGATTTGAACCTGTGCTCCCAGAGTATTACTCTGGGCCTCTGAGGTTACTAGTCTAGTGACATTACCACTACATCACCATGTCCCCGAGGCAGTGTGCAATCCTGGCTGCCGTGCAAGGATGTTCATGCAATGCTGAACAAACTGATTGCTGGTTTAAGGCACTTGCGCTCTGAGGGCAGGTTAAAGAGTTTGGGATTGTCTGCTTTCGCTCAAGAGCCAGTGGATGTGGCTTCAAGTTGAAGAGACAGATGGTGCACAGCTTTAAATTTACCTACATTATGCAGAGGGTGGCGAATGTTGAGAACAGACTTCCCGCGGATGGTCTGGGGTTAATATACAAGGACACAAGAAATAGGAGCAGGAATAGGCCACACGCCCCATCGAGCCTGTTCAGCCATTCAATACGATCAGGGCTGATCTTGGACTTCACCTTCATTTTTCCATCCCGCTCCCCGTAACCCTCAACTCCCTGAGAAATCAGAAATCTGTCTTTCCCAGCCTTAAATGTATTCAATAGAAACCCTATGGGGGCAAACAAAGGAGAGTTCGACAGGCAGTTAAGGGTAATGGCTGATGAGTATGTGAGAAGCCAGTGAGGCTGAATGAATCAGAAAGAGGTGTGTATTTGGGTTTAATGGAACATAGGACCAGGAGGAGGTGCTATAGCCCCATAAGCCTGCTCTGTCATTTGATCAACTCATGGGGCAGAATTTTCTGCCTGGTGGGCAAGCAGGCCCGACCCAATCTCCGGTGGGTGGGGATCCGATCCCCGCCGGAGAAGTGGGCCGCGCCACCATTTTACGTGGACAGGCCAATTAAGGCCCGCCCAGCGTGACATCCGGCGGGAAGCGCTAAGCGCTCCCTGTGCGGGCCGGGGTGGGGGGGGGGGTGGATACCCCAAAAGCGAGAGCGCGCTCTTTCACACATGCGCACGCAAGAGCCCACATCTCCCCGAGGCTAAGTGCAGCCTCAGGGAGATCGCTTCCACGTTGAAAAATGTTAACAATAGAAAAAATAAATTCCCTAACATGCCCCCCTCATGTGACTGAGACATGTTCATAAATTACAGAATAACTTTATTACAGTTTTGAAAACCCTGCATGAAACCTCATCCCGCCGCTGGATGAGGTTTTATATTTTTTCTAGTTGCCTCTGGGGCTCTTGGCCTGCCCACCATCTCTTTAATTGTTTCAATGATCCTGTCAATGGCCTCTATTGGCCATTGACAGGTCGGCGGGCGCATAGCTGATTTCGCTGTGTCCCCCGCCTTCCTGAATAGTTAAATGGGGCGGGGTGATGTCGGGGGTTCCGCCTGATGTCATCCCGCATCACTTTACGCGTCGGTGAGCAGGCCCCCCCCCCCCCACCCCGCCCCACCCCCCCCAAACCCCCCGCCCGCTGACAGCAAAATTCTGCCCACGGTTTGACATGCAACTCAACTCCATTTAATCCCAATCCCTATCCTTTTACCCATCAAAAATCCATCCATCTCAGCTCTGAAAATTTCAGCTAACCCCCAATATACCCCCCCGCCTGGAAGAAGAGTCAGACAGACTCGAAACGTTAACTCTGTTTCTCTCTCTCTCTCTCTCTCTCTCTCTCTCTCTCTAACAGATGCTGCCGGACCTGCTGAGTTCTTCCAGCATTTTCAGATTTCCAGCATCCACAATGTGTTGCTTTAACCCCAACTTACGCACCTTTTTGGGGAGACAGCAACGGCTGCTTCCGCAATACTAGTTTACCATCCTGGCGACAGGTTTAAAATCTGCTCCTTCAGTTTAAAAAAGAAGCAGACGTCTGTGGTTCTGACATTTACGGGGGTGGGGGGAGGGGGGGAGTGAGGGGCTGTTCCGCATTTTGGAAGCCAGGTAGAGCGGGTTCTCCCGAGGACCTGTCAAATGTAACGGCAGGATCTGAGTAATGTTCTCTCTCTCTATTGCTCAGCCACAGCCAGTCAGATCAACTGGCTGTCAAGGGGGTAGACCCGTGAGATTGAACCGCAGCTGGGGAGTAGAGAGGAGAGTGGGAGGGATTGAAAAGCAGGAGGGTGAGGGGATGCAGTTGGAGTTCAGAAAGGCCAAATTGAAGGTCGGGGGTGGGGGGGTTGCAGGGATGGGAAATCATATGGGATAGGGAGTGTTGTGCTTTTATAATGACATAAAGGGATTGTTTAAACACATCGTGGGCTCACTTATTTAGGCAAAGCACAGGGGCACATATATATGAAGGTAGAAAGCTTGAAGACATCAGCAGGCGAGCTGTGCGTGCTGTATTCTGCTCACAGGCCATAGTGAAACTGAGACTGGATCACATGACGCACTACCCTTCTAGTGATGTCATGCTGCTATCCCTTAAAGGCATATTACAATGGGATCTGCTTTTAGCACCCGTGGTTAATATATTTTTGCACCCCACATCCACGTTATTCAACGATTTTCAGCCCATTGTAAGTAATGCTTGGAAAATGGAAGAGTTTGTGCACTTTCCCTATATGTTCTCCCACTCAGTGTTTACCATGAAAACTGAGATGAAAAGAAACCCAGCCTGACAAACATTAGTAGTTCGACCTGATAACTCTTAATGATCGGACTGGGTCAAACCCCAATGATGTCCCTCTCTATAGCAAGAAAGTCTCCTCCCTTGTCAATCTGTCTTGAGTACATCCCGATACGCGCATCCTCTTCCTGTGCCCAGCCACTGCGTCAATGCCTGATGGAACTTTTCAGTTCAATACTTCCCTATACCCGGGAGGATTACTAAGATATCGAGGGACAGTGGAGAAAATAAAATTTTCACTCCGATGGTTGTTGTGATCTGGAACGTGCTGCCTGCCTGAAAGGGCAGCGGCAGCAAATTCAATTCAATTGGAGGAATACGAGAGAAAGAAAATATTTGCAGAGCTATGGGGAATGAGCTGAGGGGAGTGGACCAATTGGCTAGCTTTTTGGCACAGGAGCAATGGGCTAAGTGACCTCCTTCTATGCTTTTAGTCCCTTACCCACCAGCTGCCGTATAATAAGACTTTCATTCAATGTAAGACGTTCAAAGTTGCATGTAGTTGTCAATAACTGACTGAAAGATCACAGAGTCCTATTAAGTTCTTTAGGTTCTTACCTACTTTCATCAAATTTGCTACTCATGCCCTGTTGAGCACTGATCTGTCAGTGTTATGACTGGAGTTAAATCCTTCACTGTCTGAAACCCACTCAGTAAGCTGAAGTGTATTGAGTTAATGCACCACTTTGCTCTGGCTGTCTTTACTGTTGCTTTGTGCCTGTATTAAGTAGAGCCCATGGGTCTTTGCTTTATAACTCCGGAGCCAACTCTCTCTGTGAATGTTGTAGTTCTGAAAAAGAAAGACTTGCATTTATATAGCGTCTTTTACATCCACCAGATGTCCACCAGTGCTTTACAGCCAATGCAATACTTTCTGAATTGTGGCTACTGTTGTAATTCAGGAAACATGGCAGCCAATTTGTGCACAGCAAGCTCTCACAAACAGCAATGTGACCGTGATCGGATAATCTGTTTTATGTGATGCTGATTGAGGGATAAATGTTGTCCAGGACACCTGCTCTTCTTTGAAATAGTCCCATGGGATCTTTTATGCCACCAGAGAGGGAAGGCGGGCATCAGTTTAAAGTTGCATCTGAAAGACAGCACCTCCGGCAATGCAACATCCCCGCTGTACTGACATTTGGAGTGTCAACCTTGAGTGCTGAAGACCAAAAATCTAGAAGGCAGCCCCATGTTCTCTCTGGGCAAACAGCCGAATAGCTATTCTCGGTTCCTGTTGATTAACGTTAAGAGGGAGGGCATCAAAACAACATTGAACTTCAAATAGTGAAAGTACTTATTATTGATATCAATATTACAAGACGAATTCCCTTCAGCCAATTTGGTCTTCTCCTTCTTGAATACTAACCCCAATGTCTTAACATGGCACAAACTCATCACTTTTTGAATTAGTTTGCTATTTGTGCCTCAGATTTTACAATGTCTGGGAAAATCCACAATAAGACCAAAACGGAAGAAACAGAACTGGCGCCCTTGCACAAATTGGGTTGCCGACTCTGGTTGTGGGTATTCCTGGAGACTTCATCCGATGATCACCTGGCTCCAAATGCCCTGCCCCACATCCACTCGCTATTGGTCGCATTTTGACATGTCCATTTTCACGGCGCTCCAATTGGACGTTGAGCAGTATTCGCCTCACCTGATTGGATGACCCTTGGCCATTAGTCAAACAGCCTTTTATTCCACCCCCCCCCCCCCAATCATCACCATAGTTTATAACTGCTAAACAGTAATGTTCAAATTAAATGAAGAGCTTGTTTTTCTAATGCTCCTGGAGTTTTCTCCTGTTCTGTTCATATCAATGGGCTGTTTCCCCACACCCCAGCATAAATTTAGGGGGAGCCTCCCTCCACTTGTCTGGTTCGCCCCACTTTAATTTTCGGGTGATAGCCCCTTAATTAACAAGAGACGGGACATCCATCTGTCCCCTGGAGGAAACCCTGCCTCATACAGCTGCTAGCCAATCGGAATCCAGCAAACTCTTGCGCCACCTCAGAATCGATGGTCACTGCTGGTACTGCAGGAGGCCCAGGAGGAATTGGAAACATGGATACCTCCAATCCCAAGAGTGGGGTTGGACGCGGGGAGGGGTGGGGGTGGGTGGGGGGGGGGGGAGCGTTGGGTGGGTGCGGGGATGGGGGGTTTGTGGTGAGGTGGGAAGCATGTTGGACAAGGCAGGATGGAGGCTGGACATGGAGGCAAAACAGTGGGGGATACAGCGGGCCTGGGAAGGAGACACCCACCCCTTTCACTGGCCAGCAATCCACAGGTTTAAACCTATTGGCTGCACACCGGGTGCAGGCCCCTCCTGCTACCCATTATAATCAGAGTGGTGGTGGAATGAGACCCTTAATTGGACATTCATTGCCCAACTAAGGGCCTCAAGTGGGACATGGGCAGGTGGCAAACTGGCAGGCATCCTAATTTCCTGGGAACTCCAGACCTATCCTGGAGGGTTTGCAAGCAAGTTGCTCTCCTGGGTTTGGAGCCAATGCATGGTGAGGTGAAAATGGCCATGGCTGCCAAGGGAAAGGGATTGAACACTTGACCCTCTAGAATGTACTATTTACAATTTTATCTTCAATAGCCAGTTCAGAAACTCTTCAGCAACACCTGCATAAGGACAAGAGCTATTTGCAATGCTCTGCCTGCTTGGAGATGGTCAGTGATGTCAACATGCAGCAAAAATGGGAAAAAAATCTTCATTGTCCCAGGAACTAGCGCACCCCCACCCCCACCCCCGCCACCCCACCACACCACATCTCGATCATTGTGTAGAATTACATTTTGAAAATACAGTAAAACAAACATCTAATGGTTTCAAAATGCCTAGAGGAAGGAAGCTTTTGATCATTCTTCTCAAAGTTAAGTTTTGTTTGTGCAGATTAAGATCATAAGATGTAGGAGCTGAAGTAGGCCATTTAGCCCATCGAGTCTGCTCTGCCATTCAATGAAATCATGGCTGATTTGATAATCCTCAACACTTTCCTGCCTTTTCCCCATAACCCTTGATTCCCTGACTGATTAAAAACCTGTCTATCTCAGCCTTGAATATACTTAATGACCCAGCCTCTACAGCCCTCTGCAGTAAAGAATTCCACAGATTCACTACCCTCTGAGGGAAGAAATTCCTCCTCATCTCTGTTTTAAATGGGCGACCTCTTACTCTGAGATTATGCCCTCTGTCCCTAGATTCTCCCACAAGGGGAAACAACCTCTCAGCATCTACCCTGTCAAGCCCCCTAAGAATCTTATATGTTTCAATAAGGTCACCTCTCATTCTTCTAAACTCCAATGAGTACAGGCCCAACCAATTCAACCTCTCTTCATAAGAAAATCCCTCCATACCTGGGATCAACCTAGTGAACCTTCTCTGGACTGCCTCTAATGCCAGTATATTTTTTCTTAGATAAGGGGACCAAAACTGTTCACAGTATTCTAGGTGGCAGTGTGTTCAGCAGAGAGATTATCAATCATTTTTCTCCATTGGAAAATTGTTTGACATCAAAAAAGCCTAACCATCTTTCCATCTTCTGTCAAGCCTCGATTCATCAGAATAAATTAGACAAAATACTTTAATTTTAATGGCACTGACTATTCTCTAATGTTACATTTAATCCATAACCAGTCCTTTCAGCTCTCCAGATATCATTCTCAATTTCCTCAAATTTCAGAGTCAATTTATTGCAATGATTACACATCAAAAGGGCTTCATTGACTCTGAAGTGTATTGAGACATGTAGCGGACGAGCAGGCTCGAGGGGCTGAATGGCCCATTCCTGCTCCTAAGTTGCTTGTTCGTATGTTAAATGGGCTACTGATGCATGGAGAATTATTGGAAAAACAAATTTCGCAGAGCACCACAAGAAATATTAAAAACCTCCAAGGACCCTGTGCAATTTGGAGTTCTCTCAACATGGTTCCTAGCAGACATGATTCCACAACTTAAAAACTGTTTTGAATTCAAGAATGTCGACAATAATTTGGCAGTTCCATTCGGGGAGGCTCTGGCTGTCAAGCACAGGGAATGAAAATGTCGCACAGACGAGTGGAATGCTCCTCTGAGATTGTAGATCAAGGGACATTGTTGGAGGTATTGCAGAGGGAGTTGCACCATGCACCTGGTTCAGCTTGGAACCTGGCTCACAAGTGCTTGGCATTAATAATTGGTGCGCAGGTATCACTCAAAGAAATTTTGATAAAGTAACATGCAGAAGAGGCACTGCAGTTAGGTAAAGCATCCTCCCTGTTAGAAAGGGATAGAAAAATCAACTAATGTTCTTGGTTCTGACCAATATTTGTTGATCCCTTTTCGAAAATGCTGGTGTGGGGTCATTGGCTGAGGGCAGGATGGAGCCCGGAACCGGTGGGTGAGTAACCTGTCAAGGCTGACACGTGAAGGCTGGCACACCTGGGTGAGGTACGGAAGGGCAGCCGATGCTCCTGTAACCTTAACCCAGCATGGATCAGCAACATCTGCCAACAAGCAGCAAAAACTGGACTGAAAAGGAGAGTCAAGGAAAGACTTGCGTTCATGACCACCAGGCACCTCAAAGGGCTTTGCAGCCAATTAAGTACTTTTTGAAGTTTAATGTTATGACCGATGCAGTTGGTAAAGCTGAGTTATTTAAAAATCCCAGAGGGAAACTTTAAACAACTGTCATAACCTATAATTTTAAGTGTTATGACTGAGATGCGACTCTAAATTCAGGAATCAGACCACCAGTTCTCAAAGTTTTACATTAAACTAAAGGAAACATTTTATTAATTTAACACAGGTTATAATATATATACATGTGGCTACAAATTACTACTATCATAACTTTTAACAAATTCCCAAACTAATCTCCATTAAGCCAACAACAACCCATAGACTTAACCAGACACCAGGCAAAGTATTTTCACCTTACAGATTCAAAACCTGTGGAGCCAGTTGAAGGCTTGCAGCTGCCTCTTGATCTCACATTGCCTTTACTCTGCACACCCCAAACTACTGAAGGTATACCTACCACCACTGATTGAATTCAAATTCTCATTGTCTCACCAGCCTCTTGGAACTTCACCTTTTAACAATGAACCCCATTCATAGACCCAGCTTTATTAGTAATATAAACATATTGCTTGTTAGCTGCTAGACAGGTGTCAAGTTTTCACCCCACTTCTTGAATGCTCTGTTCAAAAATGCAAATGCACGCTAGCTCTCGTCCATATTCAAACTGGTACACATCAAAACAGCCAGACTAGCTGGCTTTATTTCAATTAAGACACACCCACAGACTACACCACTATTTTAAAAAGAAAATATTTTCCAATAATATTATAAACATCAATAGCTTCAGTAGTCACTTTTGTGATATAAGAAATGCAGCAGCTAACTCGCACACAGCAAGCTCCCACAAACAGCAATGTGGTAGCGGGCAGATCAATCCGCTTTTGTCATGTTGTTTGAGGTATAAATATCGGCCAAGGCACTGGGGAATATCTCCCCTGCTTTTCTTCAAAATAGTGCGATGGGATCTTTTACCTCCAGCAGGTTGGGCCCAAGCTTAATGTCTCATCCAAAGTATGGCACCTCTGACAGTGCAGTATTCTCTCAGTGGGCAGAAATTAATGCCCCCCCCCCCCCCACCCCACCAAGGTGATTTTGGAGGTGGGGAGGCATTTGATTGGGTGAGAGGGTGTCGAGTGGGGATCGCGCCGTCTTCCTGGCTCTGCCTTAATTAAGTCCAGGGCGGGAAGGCTCGTGGATGGCCTTCTTGTCTTGCTGCCATTTGAGGCCTTTAAGGGGGTAATTAATGCACACTTAAGGGCCTCATCCCACTGCCGTTGGTATTCAACAAGTGCCAGATGGGGCAGTTGACATGTAGGGAGCCTGAAAAGCAAACAAACGTTTAGCTAGAAGTCGCCACATAGAATCATACAGCATGGGAGGAGGCCATTCGGCCCATCATGTCTGATCCAGCCCTTTGAAAGAGCTATCCAATTTGCCCCCTATGTAGGTGAAATACAGAAACTTGAAAGATAAGCTGCATTTACATAAAAAGAACTTGCCTTTCTATAGCATCTTTCACAACCTCAGGCCCTTCCAAATCACTTGTGTGCCAATGAGGTATAATTCAATTGCTTTGTAGGAAATACAGCAAAGAATTTACACATGGCAGGGCCTCGCAAACAGCAAGTAAGCTAAATGACCAGATATTCTGTATTATTGTCATTGGCCGAGGCACAGGAACACAAGAAATAAGAGCAGGAGTAAAGCATACAGCCCATCGAGTCTGCTCCACCACTTAATATGGTCATGGCTGATCTTGGGCTTGAACTCCAGTTTCCTGCCCACTCCCTATGTCCCTTGATTGTCCGAGAGACCAAAAATCTGTCCACCCCAGCCTTAAATGTATTTAGCGATGGAGCATCCACAACCCTCTGGGGTCGAGAATTCCAAAGATTCACAACACTTTAAGGCAAGTAATTTCCTCTCATCTCAGTCCCAAATGATTGGTCCCTTACCCAGAGACTGTGCCCAAGTATCTTGGACTCCCCGACCTGCGGAAGCAATCTCGCAGCGTCCACGCTATTAGACCCCTTCGGGAACTTGTACATTTCAATGAGATCGCTTCTTATTCTTCTAAACTCCAGGGTCACATCATTCAGGAACATCTCAGCATTCGCACAAACAAGTGGCTTCCTGTGTTTGCTGAAACGTAGGAAAATGTTTTGATGTGATTTGTGAAGAAACCTTGGCTGAGCATTTTCTTTGTGAAGATAGGGAGCTTTTAAGAATGGATAGTTTGAAGAGCTGTATGACATTTAGATTGACTGAAATGCTGCACTGTGTAATAATGAGTTGTTGAGCGGAGTTACAGCATAAACAGTAAACAGATTAATATTTACAAGGGGTGACGATGAAATCGTTAACCTACTGTTCAAGCATCTGGACATACTGGAAAGCTAGAAACATGAAAGACCCTAAATATTGTACACTCAACAGAATAGGCTGTCATAAAGACTTGTGATGAGAGGACACCTTATCATATTTTAGAAGTGCCTCACATGAATTGAAGTGAAGGGCAAATGCTTTTGTTATGCTGATAAAAAGGAATGGAATTAGGCACTTTTAACTTGGCAAATCCAAGATAGTCAAACTTTAGATGAGGCTGGAGAATTCACACTGAGATTGGTTTGTGGCGTGGATTTCTATCACGAGTTATCAAGACTTGGTCCATGTTGCTTTGTTTTAATTATTCATTGATCACTGGCTAGGCCAGCATTTATTGCCCATCCCTCCTTGCCCTTGTTCAGAGGGCATTAAAAGTCAACTACATCGCTGTGGGTCTAGAGTCACATATAAGCCAGACCAGGAAAGGTAAGCCTGGCAGATTTCTTTCCTTAAAGGGCATTAGTGAAGCAGGTGGGCTTTTAAAACAATGGTTTTATGGTCATTATTAGACATTTAATTCCAGATTTTTTTATTGAAACTAAATTTCACCATCTGCCATGGTGGGATTCAAACCCAGGACCCCAGAGCATTACCCTAGTCTCTGGAATACTAGTCCAGTGACAATACCACTATGCTATCTCTTGGGGAAGACAGCATTCTGTGACTGATCTTCTCCAAGAGTGCATTGACATACCAAATTGGATGTTTCCAAATATCCAAGATTCAGGCATTTATTTTTCTTTATTCTTTTATGGGATTTGCGTGTCGCTGGAAAGGCCAGCATTTATTGCCCATTCCTACTTGCCCTTGTACTGATTAGCTAGCTATGCCATTTCACAGAGCAGTCAGGAGTCAACCGCATTGTTGTGGGCCTGGAGTCACATGGAGGCCAGACTGGGTAAGGAGGGCAAGTTTCCTCTCTTAAAAGGACATTAATGAACCAGATGGGTGTCATGTTGTGGTAATGATATAAAGGCACCAATCACTTATAAGAGATTGGGTAAACGCATTGTGGGTTCATTCATTAAGACTAGGTGCATGGGAACATTTATACAAAGGTATAACACTAGGAAATACATAAGAAGCAAAGCCACCTGCTTTGTGTTCTGTTTGAAAGCAAAAGCAAAATTAAAGCTGGAAGGCATGACACACTTCATTCTAGTGATGTCATGCTACAATCCCTTAGAGGCATATTATAACATCCCCCTTCTTTTTTTAAAGAAACTTATCCCCTTCCAAAGAAGTATGACTATTTACAATATATGTACATGATTAGTTGCCAACACATAAGTGTATAGAGCAGATGAATGTATAAGCCTCTAATGTGTTGAGGTAATCTACTAGTACACCCAGATCTTGTGATGATGACCTTGTCTGGGGGTGTCTTTAATTGCTTACGGTGATCGGTGGGATTGTCATTCTTGGGTGTTGCTCCTGGTTGCGTTTGGGAGCAGTTCAATAGGACTGTACAGTGGTTGAGGAGCTGGAATGGCTCTGATTTGTTCTCGGTTGCATCTCACCGTTGCACCTTTGTGTGTAATGACTTCACAGGACCTTGGTTCCAAACAAATCTTTGTCACCTCGACTGGTTGCCGCGCACCTTCTGTGTAATCCTGGGTGTGAGCTTGTTATACCAACTGTAAACTTGGCAATTCTGTACCTGCATTTTTATCATGCACGTTGGTCATCTCTTGCAGTTTTAAAAGTTGCTTTCTGGTTTCTGAGAGAGTAGAGTGGATAAGAGTAGATAATTTGGGATGCACTAAGCTGCTAAACATGAGCTGTGCCCGTGATGGAATAGTTGTACTTAAAGGCGTCGGTCTCAAATGTAACATTGCAATTTGCAGCTCTTGCTTGGCCTGTCTACATATGAGAATTAGGGATTTCACCATTTGAATCATTTGTTCAGCTAGGCTGCTGGATCTAGGGTAATGAGGAGCAGAAGTGATGTGATCAATATCCACTTCTCACACATATCCTGAAATGGTTTACTAATAAATTGTGGACTGTTATCTGTAATGATCTCTCTAGGCACACCAAATAAACCGGAAATAGCACTTAGAGTGTGAGCAACAGCTGTGCTTGACATATTGCACAATTATCAAATAATGGGGTGCTTGGTAAAGTAGTTATTGATGATGATGATGAAGTCAGTTCCATGGGTGTGAAAGGGCTCAGATGCGATCTTGGAACAAGGATGGGTAGAAACTTCATGTGGAATGAGTGGTTCTTTGTGCTAACTTGGTATATAGTCTTCACATGCCTCACAATTCTTGATGACAACTTTAATGTCATTGTTCATACCCAGCCAATAGACTGTCTCTTGTCTGAGTTTTTTGTCTGATCTATGCCCATGTGTGAAAGATGAGGTTGTTGAAAAACATCAGGTTGCAAAGACTCCGGTATGATGACCTGCCATCTCCATCCCCGGGAGATGCCTCTCTCATCCCGATAATACCAAAAAGGTCATGCTGAATTGAATCAGGCCATTCTTCAATGATGGTTTTCCACAGTTTCTGCAGTGCGGAACCTTTCACCGTTTCTTCTTAGAGCTGCTGGCATTTCTATTGTGTAAAATGTTAACTCAATTTGGGGAACATCTTCAAGTTTGATGTCAATGAAGTCAACTTGTAGATTCAAGGATCACTGGGCCAAAATCCTGGAACTCCCTCCTTAACAGCACTGTGGGTGAGCCTACACCATATGGACTGCAGCGGTTCAAGAAAGTGACTCACCACCACCTTCTCAAGGGCAACTAGGAATGGGCAATAAATGCTGGCCCAGCCAGTGATGCCCACACCCATTGAAAGAATATTTTTAAAAATGATACATGTTCTGCTTTTGCTGGGTTAGGCAATGTGCTAGGTGTATCCAATGTGATTATCAACATTCCTGTCTTGTACCTGATCACACATTCATAACCTTGAATCTTTATCAGGAGATGTTGCAGTCTTGGCAGTGCACTGGTAATAGTTATCACAAAATCATCTCCAGTGGCTTGTGGTCGGTCTCTATGACTAAGCACTGAAGCTAATGTTTCCTGCTCGATGTTGAATTAGTTGGATTGTGTTACAGACAGAGATCCCTTTTTGTAGTCTGCATGTTTCCAGGCCTTTCTGTGAGGCATCTATCTCCAGGGTAGCTGTCTCCCTAGGCTCAAAAAGTTGCATTGTCGATGTTTCTGATAATGATTGTTTCAACACTTTGAAGAGGTATCAGTGGTCTTCGTGTCACAGGAAAGGCACATCCTTTCTCAACAATTCCCTTAATAAGGACGATTTTTGAGCGAAATTGGGAATGTATGGGGACAAGAAAGTAAAGAGACCTAGACATCTTTGAAAATTGTCCTTATATTTAGAGTTGGCATGGCTTTAATATCCTCTAATTTACTTGGATCAGGACATATGCTAGCACTGGAATAAATGGAACTGAAAAAAATTGACCTGCTGATGTCTTATTTCAGGCTATTGAACACCAGTCCTTCATTACATGCCTCCTGCATCATTAAGCGCAGGTTATGGTCATGTTCTTGCTTTTTCCTTCCCACAACAGCAATGTCACTGGCGATGCAGATGCATCCTGGGCACAATGCATGTAATGTGGTCCATGTGATCTTGAAAGAGATCCTGGCCAACAGATAGCCCAAAAGGAAGACTTTGAAAACAGTACAGTCCGAATGGGTATGAAATGTAGTAAGCTCTTGTCACTTCTTGAGATGTTCAGACCAGTAGCCATGCTTGGCATCAAGCTTTGAGGAAAATATAATACCTAAAAATCTCTGATTTAACTCTTTTAATGAAGGTATTTTGTAAGGACAATTGTTCAAAGCTATGTTTGAATGTCGTGGATCAAGGCATACTCTCAATGATTTGTCCTTTATGACATATGTAATGGAGGTACACCAATCAGTGTGCTCCTGTACTCTTCTGATGATTCCAACTTTCTCCGTTTTGTCTAGTTCAACATTCAATTTCTCTTGTAAGTGGATGCTGCACTTATATGGTGGATCAATGGACACACTTGCATTCACCTTCAAATGTAATGTTGCAGCTCCCTTAAAACTGCCAATTTTGTTGAAACATTCTGTATATGTGGATGTTAGGTCATGAACTGAGGTGATAGGGGTAGCATCTATGTTTTTGATGGTTGACGATGTGAAATATGTGTTCATGCTCTTCGTCTCATTTTGCACATCATCGTCAGTTTTTGGTTTGTTAATCCTCCCATGTATATGTTTCTGGCAGGATATTGAAAGGCCATTCTTATTGCTTGAAGTGTTGCGTATGGTCTGTTTGGATTAGTGCACGGCTCTCCGTAGCTACATCAGCCTTTGCTCTGGTGCAGTGCCGCTGCCAATGGCCCTTTCTGCCACATGCCTTGCAGAATTGCTGGAAAGCTGGAAATACCTTGGTACATGCAGAAAGCCACACCTTCCCCATGTTTTGCTGGGTTTGAGTATTCTAGCAAGTGTGTCAACAATTGGGGTTGTGCTTAGGACCTGTAAACTTCATCGACCTGAGACGATCACTTCATATTTATGTTCATCTTTGAGTAGTTCTTCGATGCGATACGTTTTGGCCTTGTATAGTAGATCTTTCTGGAACACATCCATGGGAGTAGATGCAATCAACATCTCAACTATTCTGCCTGCTAGCTCTGAGTTTGAAAGATCACAGTACATACTTTTTTCTCTGCATCTGCTGATGAAGTGGTCTATGGATTCTGTAGGCTGTTGTCAAAGTGACATGGACACTAGTCGATGAGTATGGAAGTTTAACCTGATCCTGAACCCATCTTCCAATGTAGTCCACATCTTTTGGTGATCCTCTGGTTCCTCTGCTGTTAATCCTGATGTGTTCAATCTCTTTGGACCTTCATTCCCTATTGCTAGGTGATTTTTTATGGCTTGCTTGTCTGGTTCAGACACACCTGAATCAGGAAACCATAGCTCTGTAAGCTGTTTAAATATTGTAAATTTGGATAGCAGCTTGGCTGCATCCCAATTCGGACTGGGGAATTTTGTGAATATTTTGACAATATCCCTTTGGCCTCCCTTCTCCTATCGTACTTGGGATGAGTGTCACTGTAGCTGCTTTTGCACATTTTTCCGAAGCTCCAACGATTATATTCGTAACTTCTCTGGCCCAATTTTTATGAGTTTTGTTTTGTTTGACTCTCCCTTACTCGCTGTCGATCTGGCCCACTCCCTGGTCAATCACCTTTCCCGACTGAGCTAACCCAGTGCTGGTCCTCTTGACGCACTGTCCCACTCACAGAACTGACAGGCTACATACTGTAATCTCACCATGAGGGATCCATCTGTTTACCAGCTATCTATCTGAGCGCTTATCTCTGTACTGTGTCTTCAAGGATTTTCTATGCAGTCAGCACACTATAGTTTCAACATTGTCCAATGCTGTTATGGTCCACCAAAATATCAAGGGTTGTCTCATGCCCAGTAGCATGATCTAAAACTGTTCACCATGTCATACCCACCCTTAATCTTGCTGCCAGGCTGAGGACTATGTCGTTTATAAGGAACCACTGCTGCACACCATGTCATGTTTTCTATAATGATATAGAGGCACCAATCACTCATAAGGGATTGGGTAAACATGTTGTGGGTTCATTTACTGAGAATAAGCACATGGGAATATTTATGCAAAAGGTATAAGGCTTGAAGACATATCAGCAGAAAAGTTGTCTGTGCTGTGCTCTGCTTGAAAGCAAAAATGAAACTAAAGCTGGATTGCATGACACATTTCCTTCTACTGATGCCATGCTGCAATCCCTTAAAGGCATATGACAAAAACGGATATTTTACAACAATTAATGATAGCCGTCATGTTTACCATTATTGAGACGAGCTATAAATTCCAGATTTTATTAATTGAATTTAAGTTCCAGCAGCTGCCGTGGTGGGATTTGAACCCATGTCGTGAGGGCATTAGCTTGGGCCTCCGGATTACTAGTCCAGTGACTAGGCTCATTGACTATGCCAATTAGAGCCCTAATGCTTATTTTAGGATCACCCTCTTAAATTTGGCATTAACTACAGAGACCATGTACCAGGGGTGTTCCACCCAGTTTGTTTGGTCTACAATGGCTGGACCAGCAGTCCATAAAGGGCTGCTGACCAAAGGTAAGTTAATTTACCTTCATGAAAGCACTTATTAGCCTCAAAAAGCAAGTTTAATTTGTCTTCCCAGCGTATATTAATCAACTGAGTAGCATAACGATAGGGCTACCAAACCCATTCGGCTATTTTGTTCTGAGTTATACCAACAATCTGCTTGTCACCGAATCATTAAGATTGTGAACATTTTTGATTGCACCTGATGTGAACTATTTAGAATATACAAATGTTAGTATTTAAATAATAGGAGGTATTCCTGGGTATAGATTCAGACCCAGAAGGAAAAAAAACGTTTTACTGGCATTCCATTTTAAGGTATACAAGACCTGTTCGGACCAGTGCTCTTATTTCCCAGTTTTTACTGTTTCTTCCTTCTGGGAAATGCAGGAACAGTAAGGTGCCTCACATGCAACAAACTCTTGCAGCTAGAGAGTGAGAACAGGCTCAATTTCGCTACATATTCTACAAGCAGTCTTCTGGTGCAGTGGGTAGTGTCCCTGCCTCTGAACCAGAAGCTCCAGGTTTGAGTCTTACCCCAGGATTTGATGGCCAAGGAAGGTACTTTGATAATGCTGCCAACCAGGTTGTGTATCAGCCTGCAAACCCCTTCCAGCACACCTGAAAGACATGCCTGAGCAAGTTAGGGTCCCTGGGTGAACTCTAACACATCACCACCATAGGTATCTCTACACAAATGGATATTCCTGTTTTAACCTTGCCTTAGCTTCTGATGATTTTGGGTTGGATAAATTAAACTGCTTGTCCAGACAATAGGAGGAAAGCGCAATGATGCTCTGGCAAGAGAGGGCTGATCGTGTAGGAGGGTCACTTCATTGTCCATCAGTGTGAGAGTACCCATCACATCAGACAGTAAATTAGTCACATCAGGATAAAATACAGCACCTCGTGACAGCGTCTTACACAAAAACCACTACTTTCCCGAGGGAAGGTGCAATTTTAAAAGGGAGCACTTAACATTCCCAAATGACTTAAAACATCTCTGCAGCTAAACAAGTGAGGTATAAAATGTCCTGGATTTGAGTTGAATCCAGTGCATGCGTTAACTGACGGGAATGGAGCAGCCATTGTGGTCCTAGTTTGGGGTCCAGCGTGTGAAATACACAGCAATTACCACTGAGTTAAAGCGAATGTGCCAAATATGATACCTTTTTTTAAAAAAAAAATAGATTTTCTACTTTCTCAAATTTCCCCTTGATTGCACGGCAGAGTATAGAAAGAAAGAACTTGCATTTATATAGCGCCTTTCACAACCCCAGGATGCCTCAAGGCATTTACAGCCAACGGAGTTCCTGTTGATTAAAGCAAAATACTGAGGATGCTGGAAGGCTGAAATAAAAACAGAAAAGTGCTGGTAGTACTCAGCAGGCTTGGCGGCATCTGTGGAGAGAGAGAAACAAACAAACAAACAAACAAAGGCCTGGATTTTTGCACTAGGGCCCGGGAGCGCAGGGTTGAGACATTTCCCGACTCCACGAACCCCACCTGGGAAAAAAGTGCCCCAGAAGAAGGCGGAGTTTTCATTCTGGGCTGATGGGATTCTCTGGCCGTTGGGCCTGATGCTCCTGGAGTGAGGGCAGAGGCTGCCGGGTGCGGAGATGAGCTGGGCGGAAGTCTTGCCTCTGTGCCCGGCACCGTGCCCAAGATTTTAAAAATGCAATGAAGCAAAAAAAAACCAAACACAGCCCTCCTGTCTCACACTCCCTGAGCACCCCCTACCCACACACACCCACACACACACACACACACACCCACACACACCCACTCCCTATGCCCAGTCCATGCCAATCCATAGGAGCATAGAACCATTGAAATGTTAAGGCGCAGAAAGAGGCCATTCAGCCAAAAAGAAAGAGAAAAGGAGAAACCAGCTGCTCATTTTTGATCCCACTTCCCAGCACCTGGTCCACAGCCTTGCAGGTTACAACACTTCAGGTGCAGATCCAGGTACCATTTAAATGAGTTGAGGGCTTCAGCCTCAACCACCAACTTAGGCAGTGAATTCCAGATGCCCACCAACCTCTGGATAATGTAGTTTTTCCTCATGTCCCCTCTAATCCTTCTACCAAGCACCTTAAATCTATGCTCCCTGGTAAATGGCCCCTTAGCTGAGGGAAACAGGTCTTTCCTGTCTACCCTATCTAGGCTGCTCGCAATTTTATACACTTCAATTAGGTTTGCCCTCTGCCTTCTCTGTTCTAAGGTTATTCTAAGGAAAACAACCCTAGCCTATCTAATCTTTCCTCATAGCTAGCCATGGCAACATCTTTGAAAATCTTTCGTCCTGTCTCCAGAGCCTTTTATGTCCTTCCTGTAATTTGGTGGTCAGAGCTGTACTCAAAATTCCAGTGTGGCCTGTTTTGTACATTTCCATCATTACATCTCTGCTTTTGTATTCTATACCTTATCCAACAAAGGAAAGCATTCCACATGCTTTCTTTACCACCTTATCCATCTGTCCTGCTACCTTCAGGGACCTGTGGACATGCACTCCAACGTCTCTCACTTCCTCTACCCCCCTCAACATTCTCCCATTTATTGAGTAATCCCTCGCTTTTGCTTGCCCTCCCCAAATGCATTACCTCACACTTTTCCAGATTGAATTCTGTTTGCCTCTTCCCCGACCACTCAACCAAACCGTTGATATCGTTTTGGAGTTAACAGCTATCCTCTGCACTATCAACTACATGGCCAATCTTTGTGTTATCTGCAAATTTCCCAATCATGCCTCCCAGATTTATGTCCAAACATTAATATATACAACAAACGGCAAGGGCCCCAACACTGAGGCCTGTGGGACGCCACTGAGAATCACTTTGCATTCGCAAAAATATCCATCAATCATTACCCTTTGTTCCCTGTCACTGAGCAAATTTTGGATTCAATTTAAAAGCAAAGAACTGCGGATTCTGGAAATTCAAAACAAAAACAAAAACAGAATTACCTGGAAAAACTCAGCAGGTCTGGCAGCATCGGTGGAGAAGAGCACAGTTGACATTGAGTCCTCATGACCCTTCAATAGAATTAAGTAAAAATAGGAAAGGGGTGAAATATACGCTGGTATAAGAGGTGGGGGGGAGGGGGGTGTTGGGACAAGAAGAGCTAGGTAAAGGGCCAGTGATAGGTGGAGATAACCAAACGATGTCACAGACAAAAGGACAAAGAGGTGTTGAAGGTGGTGATATTATCTAAGGAATGTTCTAACAGGTGATATTAAGGGTAGAAAGCAGGACAAGCAAGGTACAGATAGCCCTAGTGGGGGTGAGGTGGGGGGAAGGAATTGAAATAGGCTGAAAGGTAGAGATAAAACAATGGATGGAAATACATTTAAAAATAACGGAAATAGGTGGGAAAAGAAAAATCTATATAAATTATTGGAAAAAAACAAAAAGGAGGGGGACAAAACAGAAAAGGGGTGGGGATGGAGGAGAGAGTTCATGATCTAAAATTGTTGAACTCAATATTCAGTCCAGAAGACTGTAAAGTGCCTAGTCGGAAGATGAGGTGCTGTTCCTCCATTTTTCGTTGGGCTTCACTGGAACAATGCAGCAAGCCAAGGACGGACATATGGGCATGAGAGCAGGGTGGTGTGTTGAAATGGCAAGCGACAGGGAGGTCTGGGTCATGCTTGCGGACAGGCCAAAGGTGTTCTGCAAAGCGGTCACTCAGTATGCGTTTGGTCTCTCCAATCTAGAGGAGACCGCTTTGGGAGCAACGATGCAGTAGACTAAATTGAGGGAAGTGCAAGTGAAATGCTGCTTCACTTGAAAGGAGTGTTTGGGCCCTTGGACGGTGAGGAGAGGGGAAGTGAAGGGGCAGGTGTTACATCTTCTGCAGTTGCACGGGAAGGTGCTGTAGGAGGGGGTTGAGGTGTAGGGGGTGATGGAGGAGTGGACCAGGGTGTCATGGAGGGAATGATCCCTACGGAATGAGGACTCGAAACGTCAACTGTGCTCTTCTCCACCGATGCTGCCAGACCTGCTGAGTTTTTCCAGGTATTTCTGTTCTTGTTTTTGGATTTAATTTGCCACCTTCCCCTGTATCCAATGGCTTCTCACTTTTTTTGACCAGTTTGCCATGTGGGACCTTGTCAACTGCCTTACAGAAATCCATGGAGACAACATCCACGACACTATCCTCATCAATCCTCCTTGTTACTTCCTCAAAAAATTCAATTACGTTAATAAAACACAACCTTCCTCTAACAAAACCATGCTATCCCTAAACAATCTGTGCCGTTCTATTTGATAATTTATCCTGTCTCTCAGAATTGGTTCCAATAATTTTCCTACCACGGAGGTCAGACTGACTGGCCTATAATTTTCTGGCCTATCCCTCTCACCCTTTTTAAATATTAGTACAATGTTCGCAGACCCTCCAATCCTTTGGTACCTTGCCTGTATCTAGTGAGGATTGGAAAATGATCCTCGGAGCATCCGTTATTTCCTCCCACGCTTCCTTTAACAACCTGGGATACAATCCATCTGGCCTTGGTGATTTATCCA
This sequence comes from Isurus oxyrinchus, assembly GCA_026770705.1. Taxonomy (NCBI): domain Eukaryota; kingdom Metazoa; phylum Chordata; class Chondrichthyes; order Lamniformes; family Lamnidae; genus Isurus; species Isurus oxyrinchus. Next base: position 9,479,136 of record JANJGN010000002.1, on the reverse strand, counting down.
CCTTCAAGGATGTCAGTCCCTCCAATACTTCCTCTCTCACTATGCCTGTTGTACCTATTGTTTCACAATCATCCTCTTTAACCAGAATGTCTGCATCAACCCTCTCCTTAGAGACAAAGTACTCATTGAGAACCCTGCCCACACCTGCTGCATCAACACACAAGTTACGCTATACATCTCCGGTAGGCCCTACCCTTTCCTTAGTTATTCTCTTGCTCTTAATACACTGGTAAAAAAAAACATCTTTGGGTTCTATTTGATTTTACCTGCCAATATTTTTTCATATCCTCTCTTTGCTTTCCTAATTTCCATTTTCACTTCACCCCTGTACTTTCTATACTCCTCTAGGCTTTTTATGGTATTAAGCATTTTATGACTGTCATAAGCTTTCTTTTCCTGTTTTATCTTACCCTGTATGCTTCTAGATAACCAGGGTGCTCTAGATTTGTCAGTACCACTCTTTTTCTTTGTGGGGCCAAATACACTACTCCTGTAGAATCTCGCTTTAGAATGCCTCCCACTGATTTGACATTGTTTTCCCTTCAAATAACTGTATCCAGTCCACTTGTGCCTGTTCACCTCTCAGCTTTGTAAAATTTGTCTCTCCCCAATTTAGAACTTTTACTCCTGTTCTATTTTTGTCCTTTTCCATAATGATGCTAAATCTAACTACGTTATGGTCACTATCTCCAAAATGCCCCCCCCCCCCCCCCCCCCCCCCCCACTGCTACTTCATCCACTTACCCAGCTTCATTTCCTAAGACTAAATCTAGAATTGCGCCCCCTCTCACTGGGCTTGTTACATGCTGGCTGGAAAAGTTCTCTTGAATGCAGTTCATGAACTTTGCCCTTTGCCCTCTGTGCCCTTCACTCTGTTTGTATCCCAATTGATATTATGGTAGTTTAAGTCTCTAACTACTACTGCACTGTTGTTTTTTTCACTCAGAAATCTGTTTACATAATTCCTCTTCTAACTTCCTTCCACTATTTGGGGGTCTATAGTACACTCCTAGCAGTGTGGTTGTCCCTTATTTATTTCTGAGCTCAACCCATATGATCTCATTTGATGCTTCATTTAGTATATCATCTCTCCTCACAGCTGTAATTGATTCTTTAGCCAATAATGCTACACCCCACCTTCTTTTGTCCTCTTCCCTATCTTGCCTGAAAAATCTATACCCAGGGATGTTGAGCTGCCACTTTGCCCCTCCTTAAGCCATGTTTCCATTGTAGTGATTGTATCATGCTACCATGTTTCAATCTGTGCCCTCAGCTTCCACGATTTCCCACATATAACAGGATACGCATTCCACACGACCGAGCTGTCCTGCCTTGGCTTCAGTTTTCTTCCCTTATTTTAACTTTATTTGACTTTGGTTTACTTACACTATTTTATTTTACCTAACCTTGACTTAACCTTACTTCCCTATTGCTTGTGTTTCTTACTGAAATCTAAATGGCTCCTTCTTTTAAAAAGAGTATGGGCAGGATTTTACATCCCGTGGGCAGGGGCCTCCCAACTTGATCGGGCATAAAATAGCGGCGATGAAATCGGGTAAACGTCCCGACATCATTGCGCAGTCGCACAATAGTTCAGTCGGTGGTCACGCACGAGAGTTGGCAGTGCACCCACCAATAATTAAGAGGCCTATTAGAGCCACTAATCAATTAACTTAAAGCAATTTTTCAGTGCCTGTCCAACCTTACAGATGGCGGGCGGGTGAATCAGCCAGGCGGCCTTTGGACTTTTTAAGAAACCTCATCTACGGGGTGGGGTGATTAATAACTAATCATTAAATAAAAGGTATAAAAAATTTTGGGAAGAATTTTTCAGATATATATGATTTTTAAAAACTGTATTCAGTGGTGGGGGGGTACATAGTCTTCAGGGGGCTTTCAGTGCGCACTCATCTGCGCAAGCACAGGCTTTTGCGCTCGCACTCCTCCTGGCTTTTAATTGGCCAGCCAGCGTGAAATCGCGGTTGGGCGCTGATCGCGGGTAGCAGGCTGTTTCCCGGCCCCTCCTGGGCTTGCCCACTGCACCCACCCGACGACCTGAAAACCCTTCCTTACGTTTTTCTAATTTTCATCTACTTGAAGACTGTCCCTAGCAGCAATTTTTCACCAACCGATGAACCTGCCTTTCTCCTCTGATGTCACTCTTGGATGTTTGCAAAACTCAGCCCTCCCATGCAGCTTTTTGACTCCTGGTCTCCTGCAGGCTGAGAAAGAGAGAGGAAGAAAGAGAAAAGAGCGCCTCCCTTCTCTCCTCACCCAACTCCCTTCTCACCAAACTCTCAGTAATCCCACTCTGTACCAGTCGCACTCCGTGCCACCTCATGCCCTCTACCCACCCTGCTTGGCCCCTCATACCCACCATGCCAACTTATGCCCCCTTACCCACTCCTATGGCTCTTTCTAACCCCTGTTCCAACTTAGTGCCAACTTATGTCAACCCATGCCCTCCACTCATCTTACACATACCATGCCAATTCACCCAGTATCCACTATGGGCAAGCCTCAGGACCCATGCTGAGGTTAAATAAAATAAAGTTCGAAGTGTCTCTTGATGAATTCACTATTTAAATAAAAACACTCATTCATTAAAAAAAAAACTATTCACTACATCTACATGCCTTCAACTACATCCTTACAAATACAAACATTTCATTCAAGTGCTTAATTCTTTATAAAAACAAAGATTGGAATTCATAGTCCCACTTCAAAGTGTCTCGCACTTGGAGCAGTCAATCAAACCTTGGAAGGCACCCTACTGTGATAATGGAAGCTTGTGAAATCAGTCATGCAGTGCTAATCCAGTGTTGGTATCCAATATACACTTATGTCCACAGGCAGATTGAAATAGCAAGCAATGATTTTTCTTTAAAACACTCCAGACAGTTTTACAAAGGTTTAAAGATTTTAAATGCCTTGACAGTTGCCTTTGACAGTTCCAATGAGCTTGACAATTAATGAGTTTATGCACTTTTTATGCACATTCATGCCTACTTTTAACAAACCCAAGGGGCACCTTACCTGTCCCAGCGGGCACTTGACCTCCGCCAAAGGTGCCCCAGGGCCATACCCAAAAAGGTACCCCACCTCTTCAAAAGACTCCATAAATCTCAGACCTATTCCTACCAGGTCTAACCTGTGTACATTGTGTTTCACGCACCTGGGTCACCAAAGTTAGATGTGAGTGGAGGCAGCTGCTGATTAAATATGGGCAGGTGCTTCCGCGAAATGCGCATGTGCAAATCCTGGCCCGGGCCCATTCCCGCCCCTGGGAAAATGGTATGTGCCATGTTCGGGGGGTGGGAATTCTGGATTTTGGCCTCTTCCGCCATTTATGCAATGATGGAGAGGCTCTCCATCATTGAGAAAATCCAGGCCAGAGTGAACGTTTCGAGACGCTTATGACTTCTTCAGAACCCAGAAGTTCCTTTTGAAGTGCAGTGACTGTTGTTATGTAGGAAACGTGACAGCCAATTTGTGCACAGGAACATCCCACAAACAGCAATATGGCAATGATCAGATGAGCAGTGCTTTTGTTTTGGTGATGTTGGCTGAGGGATAAATATTGTCCAGGGTACCGGGGACAAATCCCTGCTGTTCTCCAAAACAGCACTATTGGATCTTTTGCATCCACCTGAGGGGCAGGCAGGGTCTTGGTTTAATGTCTTGTCCAAACGGTGTCATCTGCAACAGTGCGGAATTCCCTCAGTACTGCACAGGAGTGTCAGCTGAGATTTTGGTCTCAAGTCTTGGAGTGGGACTTGAAGCCATAACTTTCAACCTACAGAAGACATCAGCTTACACTGACAACTTATTTGTATATGTAATACCTGTCTTGTAGAATCCTCTCAAGAAACTTGGAAGTGCTGGAATGAATATTAAATGGCAAGAGGAGAAGTACACAAGGAGTAACTGAAGGCACTTTTAATGAGGTTTGAAAAGGGTTTGAAGGGCTGAGAGATAAGAAGACAGAAAGATTTTATGGACGTGTTTCCAGGGAATAGGATCTTGATGAATGAAAGGCTCCAAGCACTAATGGTGGAAAGGAGCAGGGAGGGAATACAAAGGAGGCCAGTCAGAAGGTTCAGGATATAATGGAGCTATGAATCAAGCTGTCAGAATGTGTCGCACAAACAAATCCCCCCCCACCCTGGACCCCCCACCAGAGAGTTCTCCCTGGTATCCTGGGAAATATTTATTCCTCCACCAGCACTAAAGCAGATTACCTGCTATTGTCACACTACTGTTTGTGGGATCTTGCTGTGTGTAAATTTAGCTGTAGCATCTCCGCCATTACAACAGTGACTGCACTCCTTTATTGACTGCAAAGCAATCCGGGACTTCCTGAGGTCAATAAAGGAGCTATACAAATGCAAGTCTCCCTTTTTTTAAAAAAGAAAAATGTTCACTTTGAAAACTGTCCTAACTCTGTAGGGATAGTTAAAAGAGAATCTGGAAGACAGTGGAACAGCAATGGCAGGAGTTTCTGGGAGTAATTTGGGAGACACAGCAAAAATTCATCCCTAGGAAGAAGAAGCATACTAAAGGGAGGACCAGGCAACCATGGCTGACAAGGGAAGTCAGGGACAGCATAAAAGCTAAAGAGAAAGCATACAATGCGGCGAAGAGCAGTGGGAAATCAGGGGATTGGGAAGCCTGCAAAGACCAACAGAGGACAACTACTAAAGAAATAAGGAGGAAGAAGATTAAATATGAGGGTAAACTAGCCAGTAATATAAAAGAAGATTGCAAGAGGTTTTTTTTAGATATATAAAGGGTAAGAGAGAGGCAAAAGTGGACATTGGGCCATTGGAAAATGACGCTGGAGAAGTAGTAGTGGGGAACAAAGAATGGCGGAGGAACTGAATAGGTACTTTGCATCAGTCTTCATGGTGGAAGACACGAGTAACATCCCCAAAGTTCAAGAGAGTCGGGGGGCAGAGGTGAGTATGGTGGCCATTACCAAGGAGAAGGCGCTAGGAAAATTGAAACGTCTGAAGGTGGATAAATCACCTGGACCAGGTGGATTACACCCCAGAATTCTGAAGGAGATAGCTGAAGAGATAGTGGAGGCGTTAGTGGTGATCTTTCAGGAATCACTGGAGTCAGGGAGGGTCCCAGAGGACTGGAAAATCGCTAATGTAACCCCCCTGTTTAAGAAGGGTGTGAGGCAAAAGATGGGAAATTACAGGCCGATTAGCCTGATCGTTGGTAAGATTTTAGAGTCCATTATTAAGGATGAGATTTCAGAATACTAGGAAGTGCATGGTAAAATAGGGCAAAGTCAGCATGGTTTCATCAAGGGGAGGTCATGCCTGACAAATCTGTTAGAATTCTTTGAGGAGGTAACGTGTAGGTTAGACAAAGGAGAGCCAATGGATGTTATCTACTTGGACTTCCAGAAGGCCTTTGACAAGATGCCGCACAGGAGGCTGCTCAGTAAGATAAGAGCCCATGGTGTTAGAGGAAAGGTACTAGCATGGATAGAAGATTGGCTGTCTGGCAGGAGGCAGAGAGTGGGGATAAGGGGGTCCTTCTCAGGATGGCGGCCGGTGACTAGTGGAGTTCCGCAGGAGTCAGTGTTGGGACCACAACTTTTCACTTTATACATTAATGATCTAGATGAAGGAACTGAGGGCATCCTGGCTGAGTTTGCAGATGACACAAAGATAGGTGGAGGGACAGGTAGTATTGAGGAGGCTGGGAGGCTGCAGAAGGATTTGCACAGGTTAGGAGAATGGGCAAAGAAGTGGCAGATGGAATACAACGTGGGCAAGTGTGAGGTCATGCACTTTGGTAGGAAGAATAGAGGCATAGACTATTTTCTAAATGGGGAGAGAATTCAGAAATCTGGAGTGCAAAGGGACTTGGGAGTCCTAGTCCACGATTCTCTTAAGGTTAACTTGCAAGTTGAGTCAGTAGTTAGGAAGGCAAATGCAATGTTGGCATTTATTTTGAGAGGACTAGAATATAAAAGCAGGGATGTGCTGCTGAGGCTTTATAAGGCTCTGGTCAGAATACATTTAGAATATTGTGAGCAATTTTGGGCCCCGTATCTCAGGAAGGATGTGCTGGCCCTGGAGAGGGTCCAGAGGAGGTTCACGAGAATGATCCCAGGAATGAAAGACTTAACATATGAGGAACATTTGAGGACTTTGGGTCTATACTCAATGGAGTCTAGAAGGATGAGGGCGGATTTGATTGAAACTTACAAAATACTGAAAGGCCTGGATAGAGTGGACTTGGGGATGATGTTTCCATTAGTAGGAGAGACTAGGACCCGAGGGCACAGCCTCAGAGTAAAGGGAAGACCATTTAGAACAGAAATAAGGAGAAACTTCTTTAGCCAGAGAGTGGTGAATCTATGGAATTCGTTGCCACAGAAGGCTGTGGAGGCCAGGTCATTGAGTGTATTTAAGACCAAGATAGATAGGTTCTTGATTGGTAAGGGGATCAAAGATTACGGGGAGAAGGCAGGAGAATGGGGTTGAGAAACTTATCAGCCATGATTGAATGGCGGAGCAGACTTGATGGGCCAAATGGCCTAATTTCTGCTCCTATGTCTTATGGACACTAAGATTTAAATGCTGCGGTCATGTTCTTCGTAATAAGTACATGCTGAATGACAATGATGTAAATCTCAGCAGCAGTTTCTCCTCTTCTTCTGTCAGGGACAGTGTACTTTATTTATGATATATATTTGCATTTTTAAATAAATAATATGCTTAATGTGCATCTATGTGTGATGAATGACTCAAAGAATCAATGCTCCACTCTTCAGGTAGAGTGCAGGTATTAATCCACAATGATCAGCCCACAATTAGTTGAAACCAGTGGATAAACTTTACCCCAGTTAACTGCTAAGAGATGTCAAGTGTTGAATGTGGATTCAAGCCATTTGAGAAACTTGGACACATTCTCTAGGCTGACACAAGTGCAGAATTGAGGGAATGTTGCACTGTCTGAGGTGCTGTCTTCCACGTGATGCTGGGGTCCCATCTGCCCTCTCGGGTGGATATATCCAATGTGCAGGGGTATTCTCCCTTGGTGCCCCATCTAATTCCACTAACGCAGGTTATCTAGTCATTCATCACATTGCTGTTTGTGGGAGCTTGCTGTATGCAAATTGGCTGGCATTGTTTTCCCTCAGTACAACAGGGTTGACACTTAAAAGAAAAGTATTTCATTGATCGTAAAGTGCTTTGGTATGTTCTGAGGTCATTGAAGATCGTGGAAATTTGGAACCACCTCCCTAAAAAGGCTGTGGAATTTTCAATATTGAGGTTGATAGATTTTGTTGGGTGAGGGTATCAAGGGATATGGAGGAAAGCAAAGATGTTAAGTGGTTAAGGTGGAGATCAGCCAGGGTCTAATTTTGAATGGCTTCCTCCTGTTCTTAATGCTTTTATGGGCTAAAGCTTATACTCTCTTTGAACCCCTAATCTATGTGACTTGTAATTGTTCTTCAAGTGAGTTGTTAAATCAAGCTGAATGTTGAGTTCAAATGGGCAACAGGGCCTTTGTCATCTGAGCCCAGATTGAAAAAATATTAGGAGATATATACATATGGTGAAATATTTATGGTTCCTGCAGAAAGATGACTAACATCACATCAACATGAGTTAACTGCACAGTCCAGGAAATCAGGCAATTTTCAACAACAAGCAATGGATGAGAGACAGAAATAATGATACATGTCCCAACATCAAGCAGCTATTTTAAGGATAAATTCAACAGGCGGTGATTGTGTTTGCTAAGCACAAGTGGTTTACTGTGTGCCTTGTCGGAAAAACGAGATGCTGTTTTCTTCACTCCCCATCTACATAACCAATCGCTGATTCTTCAGCTGGCTTCACCTCAGTGACCAACCTCTTACCTTTATGAGGGTCTATCTCGGCCATGGAGCACGGAACAAAATGGATTTTTGATTAGCCTTTTTGAGTTAACAACCATTTTGAAAATAGCTTGGTGAAATGTTTTCTCAAATAAAGCGTGTGTCTCACTGCTGAGTAACCACGAGTCCCTCAACGCTCCACCAATCATCTGATGAGTAAGGGGTTTGCTTTCATCATCTGCTCACTGTCCTCATATTTCTGTGACTGAATACCTCTGAGGTAATACATGTTTGTTCAGTCTAATGCACCCAGATCATTTAGCACTACAGCTACTCTGTGTACTCATTATTGTTTCAATACTAAATTTGTTGGCCGATGGCGATCTTTACGGGTCTCATTGTAGTGAGATGGCTGTAAATATTTGGACGCAGTCCTCAGTGGATTGATGGTTAATGGCTGTGAATTGTCCTTTGCACATTCAAACCGATGTCGATAGGAAAGTTGCTAGGAAGTAAAACCGGGGCCCTGTCAGCCCTCTGAAGTAGATGTAAAAGATCCCATGGCTGTTGTTTTGAAGAAGAGCAGGGGAGTTTCTCCCGAGTGTGCTCGGTCAATGTTTATCCCTCAATAAACATCAGTTAAAATAGTTAACTCTGTCTTCCTTTCCACAGATGCTGTCAGACCTGCTGAGTTTTTCCAGCTAATTTTGTTTTTGTATCAGTTAAAACAGACTGGCCATTTATCCCATTACTGTTTGTGGGATCTTACTATGTACAAATTTGCTGTTTCATTTTTCTACAACAGTGGCTACAAAATTACTTCATTATCTGGAAGGAGCTTTGGGTTGATCTTGACACCAGAGCTTCTGGCCTGATTGCTCCTCCCAACTCCCCTTCAACCCGCCATTGGTGCATTGGCTACTTGCTAAGGGTGATTCTTCCCCTGTCTACCTCCTCCTGCTCCTTTTTCTTCCCGAACTCTGAGGATGTGAAAGGCGTTATTTAAATGATTCCACAATTGGGCAGCACTTGCTGAGCAATCCTGAGTGTGCTGAAAATTAGAATCAAAATGTGGCTCACTCACACTGGCTAGAAGCAACACACAAGGCATTATCCTCTGCAGACAAAAGGAACATGTTCAGGCATTGTGTCTTTTTTGAATTAAACGAAAGCTGAGGAGGTAATACTTCCTGGTGCATTCTCCATGGCAAGGTCTCGCCCAATCAGAGCTGACTTGCCCCCTTTTCCCATGCAGTAAAATTTGTTGCTTCCTTTGAAATTTGCCATTCTTGCATCTGTCCTGATGAGCACGAGATAAAAAAGCTTCTACAGCATGAACCTTTTTTCAGAAATACTGAAGTTATTTACTAGCAAGTAACTATTTAAGTGAAAATGCTTTACTCTTGCAGCTGCTCAGCTTACCAGCACAAGACAGTACCTTCCCATCAATTGTGAAGGTAGAAGCGGGCTGATCAATAGCCCCAGCGCCTGTAGACTTAGCCCTCTACATAGTATGGAGATGTATTGTGATGTATGCCTCTGTTCTGGATATATTTGCTTTGCTGGGAAAAACTCAGGGAAAATAAAAGCCAGGAAAGGCAACTTGGGGCAATGGTTGTGAGCCCTTGCACAGGATCTTATTAAACACCTGAAAATATTGCAGCCAGCAGCATTCTCAACCACATCACTGCTTCCACAGAGAAGGTTGTGGGGAATCCAGGGGATCATGAGTAGGCTGCTCTGTTTGTTATGCGACGAGCTGGATGTGTGTCTGCCAAATCTCAGAGGAATCCATTCTCAATATCTTGGCTGCTGATTTTTTATTTGTCTAATCTGAGTGTGGACGAGAATTTAAATAAGAATGGTTCTCGCAGCCCAGGTTGCCAAAGCGACCGCTGTAATTTTACCCCCACGTTGGGGGTAAAAGCACTGAGTGGCAGCAGGCAGATTTGATGGCAGTGAGGGATTTATTTACCATCAACCTGCCACCCACTTCTCTTGATATTGCGGATTCAAACAGGAGAGGAGACCATTCAGCCCATTGCGTCCCTGTCAGCTCTTTCAAAGGGTTATCCAATTAGTCCCACTTCACCAGCATGCCCCCGCTACACCACCCCCACCCCATCAGCAGCATCCCACTCTTTCCCCATAGTCCTGAAACTTTTTGCCCTACATCCAAACCCCTTTTGAAAGTTGCTATTGAATCTGCTTACCTTTCAGGCAATGCATTCCAGGTCACAACACCTTGCTGTGTGAAAACATTCTCTACATCCTACCTTGTGTTCTTCTGTCAATTGTTTTCTGTCTGTATCCCCTGGTTACCAACCTTCCTTATTTCTTCTGTCAAAACTCTTCTTCATGTTGAACAGCTCTCTTAAATCTAAGGCCAACAATCTAGGTTATCTAGTTACTCCACCATTCTGAAGTCCCTCAGCCCTTGTACCATTCTGCTAAATTTCGCCTGTAACCTCTCTAAGGTCTTGAAACCCTTCCTAAACTCTGGTAACAGAATTGGACACAATACTCTATCTGAGGCATAATCAGCGTTTACAGATGTTGAGCACAATTCCTTGCTTTTACACAATGCCTTGATTTATAAAAGACTCGATATAGATAAGCAGCAGGGTTTCAATAAAAAGGGAGGCCGTCTATTCAAAGACAAAATGAAACAAAGGCCTTGTCTGTCTGCTACAATCTCAACACATTATCACAATCTTCACAGTGCAGAAGAAGGCCTTTCAGCCATTGAGTCTACAACTGGCTCTCTGAAAGAGCATCCTACCTAGTCCCACTCCCTTGTTTTATCCCTGTAACCTTGCACATTCTCTCTTTTCAGGGAGAAATCCAATTCCCTTTTGAATATCTCGATCGAACCTGCCTCCACCACCCTCTCAGGAAGTTTGTTCCAAATTCCAACCACCCTCTGAGTGAAAAATGTTCACTTTTACTTCTTTTGCCAATTATTTTGAATCTGCACCTTCCAGTTCTTGATCTTCTCTTAAGTGGGAACAGTTTCTCACTATTTACCCTGTCCATATCCCTCAGGATCTTGACCACCTCTATGGAATCATTGCTGTGAATCTCCTCTGTATTCTTTTTAATGCCTTCACATCCTTCCTCAAGTATGGTGCCCAGAACTGTATGTGGTATTCCAAATGGATGCAGTATTCCAGATGGGGTCCAAAACAAGTTTTTTAAAAATTTATTCATGGGATGTGGGGTGTCTAGGCCAGCGTTTATTGCTTATCCATAATTGCTCTCACCCACCCATTGTAGGTCTGGAGTCACGTGTAGGCCTGACCAGGTAAAGACAGCAGATTTCCTTCCCTAAATGGCATTAGTGAGCCAGATGGGTTTTTGTGGCAATCAGTAAGGGTTTTGTGGTCAGCCAGATTTTTATTGAATTCAAATTTCACCATCTGCTGTGGTGGGATTCAGACCCAGGTCCCCAGAGCATTACCCTGGGTCTCTGGAATACTAGTCCAGTGACAGTACCACTATGCCACCACCACCCCATGACCTCAACATGACCTCCTTACTCAATGCCCCTAGTAATAAAGCCTAAGATATTATATGCTTTATTAACTGCTCTCTCAACATGTCCTGCCATCTTCAATGGCTAATGCACATATACACTGAGGTCCCTCTGGTCTTGCACCTCCTTTAGAGTTTCTCCTTTTATTTGATACTGTCTCTCCATATTCTTCTCGCCAAAATGAATCACCTCACATTTCTCTGCATTGAACTTCATCTGCCACTTGTCTGTCCAATCCACCAACATGTCTATGTCCTTCTGAAGTTCAAGATGATCCTCATCACAGTTGGCAATGTTTCCAATCTTCACATCATCTGCAAATTGTGAAATTATGCCCTGAACACCACAACCTAAGTCATTAATATAGATCAAGAGCAGCAAGGATCCCAACACTGACCCCTGGGGAAATCCACTACAAATCTTCCTCCAATTTGAAAAACATCCAGTAATCACTATTCTCTGTTTCCTGTCACTCAGCCAATTTCTTATCCAAGCTTTGTTTTTATTCATTTATGGGGTGTGGGCTTCGCTGGCTGGGCCAGCATTTATTGCCCATCCCTAATTGCCCCTTGAGAAGGTGGTGGTGAGCTGCCTTCTTGAGCACTGTAGTCCACATGATGTAGGCACACCCACAGTGTAGTTCGGGAGGGAGTTCCAGGATTTTGAAGGAACGGCAATATGTTTCCAAGTCAGGATGGCGAGTGACTTGGAGGGGAACTTCCAGGTGGTGGTGTTCCCATGTATCTGCTGCCCTTGTCCTTCAAGCTGGTAGCAGTTTTGAGTTTGGAAGGTGCCACCTAAAGAGCCTTGGTTATTTCCGGCAGTGCATCTTGTAGGTGGTACACACTGCCTCCAGTGTTCGTCGTTGGCAGAGAGGGTCAATGTTTGTGGATGGGGTGCCAATCAATTGGGCTGCTTTGTCCTGGATAGTATTAAGCTTCTTGAGTGTTGTGGGAGCTGCACTCATCCAGGCAAGTGGAGAATATTCCATCACACTCCTGACTTGTGCCTTGTAGATGGTGGACAGGCTTTGGAGAGTCAGGAGGTGAGTTACTGACTGGCGGACTCTGAGCCTCTGACCAGCTCTTGTAGCCACGGTACTTATATGGCTAGTCCAGTCCAGTTTCTGGTCAAATGTGAAACCCAGGATGTTGATAGTGGGGGATTCAGTAATGGTAAAGCCATTGAATGTCAAGGGGCGATGGTTAGGTTCTCTCTTGTTGGAGATAGTCATTGTCTGGCACTTGTGTGGCATGAACGTTACTTGCCACTTGTCAGCCCAATCCTGGATATTGTCCAGTACTTAAAAACAAAAAACTGCGGATGCTGGAAATCCAAAACAAAAACAGAATTACTTGGAAAAACTCAGCAGGTCTGGCAGCATTGGCGGAGAAGAAAAGAGTTGACGTTTCGAATCCTCATGACCCTTCAACAGAACTGATTAAATGTTAGAAGAGGGGTGAAATATAAGCTGGTTTAAGGTGGGGTGGGGGGGGTGGAAGAGAAGTGGAGGTGGGGGGTGTGGTTGTAGGGACAAGCAAGCAGTATAGGAGCAGGTCATCAAAAGATGTCACAGACAATGGAACAAAGAAGTGTTGAAGGTGGTGATATTATCTAAACGAATGTGCTAATTAAGAATGGATGGCAAGGTACTGCTCCTATCACTGCTTGCTTGTCCCTACAACCACCACCCACACCCCCAACTTCTCTTCGCACCCCCCACTCCCCCACCCCACCTTAAACCAGTTTATATTTCACCCCTCTTCTAACATTCAATCAGTTCTGTTGAAGGGTCTTGAGGACTCGAAACATCAACTCTTTTCTTCTCCGCTGATGCTGCCAGACCTGCTGAGTTTTTCCAGGTAATTCTGTTTTTGTTATTGTCCAGTACTTGCTGTATTTGGACATGGTCTGTTTCAGTATCTTCGGAGTCACAAATGGTGCTGAACATTGTGCAATCATCAGCGAACATCCCCACTTCTGACCTTATGAAGGAGGGAAGGTCATTGATGAAGCAGTTGAAGATGGTTGGGCCTTGGACACTACCCTGAGGAACTCCTGCAGTGATGTCCTGGAACTGAGATGACTGACCTCCAACAGCCACAGCCATCTTCCTTTGTGCTAGATCTGACTCCAACCAGCAGAGAGTTTTACCCCTGATTCCCATTGACTCCAGTTTTGCTAGGGCTCCTTGATGCCACACTCGCTCAAATGCACCCTTGATGTCAAGGGCAGTCACTCTCACCTCAGCTCAGGAGTTCAGGTCTTTTGTCCATGTTTGAACCAAGGCTGTAATGAGGTCAGGAGCTGAGTGGCCCTGGTCGAACCCAAACTGGGCATCAGTGAACAGGTTATTTCTAAGCAAGTGCCGATTGATAGCACTGTTGATGACCCCTTCCATTACTTTACTGATGATCAAGAGGAAACTGATGGTGTGGTAATTGGCTGGGTTGGGTTTGCCCTGCTTTCTGTGTACAGGACATACATGGGCAATTTTCCACAATGCCAGGTAGATGTCTAATTTCCTTTTTATTCCATGATCTAGAATTTTGCTCAAGTCTGTTGTTTGGCACCAAATCAATTGCCTTTTGAAAATCCGTTTGGACCACATCAACTGCATTGCCCTTATCAATCTTCTGTGTTACCTCCTCAAAAAACTCCAGCAAGCTAGTTAAACATGATTTTCCCTTAATGAATCCATGCTGGCTTTCCTTATTTATCCTGCACTTGTCTAAGTGACTACTGATTTTGTCCCAAACTATTGTTTCCAAAAGTTTCCCTACCACTGAAGTCAAACTTCTCTTCCTCAAGAGGTGATTGAGGCAGAGCCCTTGAATATCTTTAAGACAGGGGTAGATAGATTCTGTAGTTGCCGGCTTAATTCTTGCACCCCTTTTTGAATAAGGGTGTAACGTTCATAATTCTCCAATCCTCTGGCACTACCCTGTGTCTAAGGAAGGCAGGAAGAGTATCACTAGTGCCACTGTAATTTGCACTCACTTCCCTCAGTATTCCTGGATGCATCTCATCCAGTCCTGGTATCTTATCTACTTTAAGTAAAGATAGCCTTTCTAACACCTCCTCCTTCTCAACTGTAAATTCTTCTAGTGTTACCAGTTACCTCCTCCCTCATTTCGACCTTCCTTTGTAAAGACAGGTGCAAAGTGATTGGTTAATACCTCTGTTATTTCTTAGCACTATTTGAAGAAGATATCTGAAAGCTAAAAGCTAAGAAAATTAACATGCTACTGAGATTAATCGATTCTCAGTCTAAGTCACCTGGGTCAGATGTTGCACAGATTAGACAAGGGATAGCTCAGGATCAGGTATAGTGCAGACAAGAGGCAAAATAAAGCGGATGAAAGTAGTCCCAGGTCAGCTTATAGCTCTGTTAAAAATGGAATGAACATCTCTCTACCCAGCTATCTCATTAAGAAATTCCCTTTACCCAGTCCCACAATCAGAGGAGAAAGTGTTGTCCCCTCATCAGCCATCATTGTGATTTCTGAGAGTGAGATGATGTTTGAGTGAGGAGTTTTTTTCCCCAAACACACTGATGCTGGATATATTGAGTTGCATAATGTTCAGTGATCTCTTCAAGACATATTGTAACTACCACACCTTTCTGCATGAAAGAAGACTTGACCTAATTGACCAGAAAAAACTGAAGCTAAACCCAGGAGATAATGATTATGGGTGGGTTGTCTTATGAGGAAAGGTTGAACAGACTAGGCTTGTATCCACTGGAGTCTAGAAGAATAGGAGGCGATTTGATTGACACATACAAGATCCTGAGGGGTGACAGGGTGGATGTGGAGAGGATGTTTCCTCTTGTGGGAGAATCTGGAACTCGGAGTCACTGTTTGAAAATAAGGGGTCACCCATTTTGAGGCAGAGGTAAGGAAATTTTCTCTCTCTCAGAGGGTGGTGAGACTTTGGAATTCTCTTCCTCAAGAGGTAATTGAGGCAGAGCCCTTGAATATCTTTTAAGGCAGGGGTAGATAGATTCTTGACAAGCAAGGGGGTGAAAGGTTATTGGGGGTAGGCAAGAATATGAGTTACAATCAGATCAACCATGATCTTACTGAATGGGGCAGCAGGCTTGAGGGGCCGAGTGGCCTATTCCTGCTCCTAATTTGTATGTTTGTACGTTTATATGCTGCAGTCATACCCAAATTTGATATGCCTTTACAAATAACAGTTTTGAAGTAGAATTATCTTGTGAAATTCCAACTATTTATGGAGACTTCATTTAAAATACTGCCCCATGAGTGAGAAATGATCAGAAATTGTATTTTCTTCCTAATTCCTTGCAGGGTTTGAACAATTTTGAACAGGGTGGAAATTAATTTAAACTAATTCCATTTGGAGCCTGCCTGGATTCATGGTAAATCTGCTTCTCTTATCAAGCCTAAAGGATATTTAAAGAGAAAATGTTCTCAGTACTGGAGGTGAGGGGAGGTACACTGAGATTGATGGTGCACCACCCGATTGTCACCAACTTAACACTTTTTATGTCAAGATAATAAAATTCCACGATTGTGCGGGAAAAGAAAGAAAGGCTTCTACTTATTTCACAACCAGGAGATGTCTCAATAACTTCACAACCAATGAAGTGCAGACACAGTCTAAAGTGAAGGTCAGTTTGTGCACAGTGAGGTCCCACAAACAGCAATGCAATAATGACCAGTTCATCAGTTTTTGATTGAGTGATAGACATTGGCCAGGACACCGTGGAAGAGTTCCTCTGCTCATATTTGAAATAGAGCCATGTCATCTACTGCATCCTCTCAATCAGGCAGATGGGGCATCCGTTTAACATCACATCCAAAACATAGTACCTCTGACAGTGCAACACTCCCTCAGTACTGCAATGGAATGTCAGCTTAGATTTTTATACTCAAGTCCTGGAGTGGGACTTGAACCCAGAGCCTTCTGACTCAAAGGTGAGAGTGCTACCAACTGAGCCACAGCTAACACAGGAATCATGCTCTAGAGCAGGCTTGTCCAACTTGCGGCCAACAGGCCACATTGCAGACCCCAAGGCCTCTGGACTTGGGCACCAAACTTGCTGGACATTCAAATAATTTACATTTGAAAATGCTGCAAAGTTGCTTGTTCAATCATCAGCTGCTAGCCTCAAATGCAGGGAGAAGCCAGTCCATGATTGGGTGTGCAGAAAGCTGTGGGAAGGTAGGTTTTCATGGTATGTTCTAGGCCTGGAGCAAGAGCGAGAGGGAGACCGGACTTCAGAGTGGGCCCTCGGAGTGAGGGGGAGAGCAGGCCTCAGAGCGAGAGGGAGAGCGGGCCTTGGGGTGAGAGTGAAGGGTAGAGTGGGCCTGGGAGTGAGACAAAGGGGGAGGGCAGGCCTAAGAGCAAGAGCGAAGGGGAGAGTGGGCCTTGAAGTGAAAGTGAGCGGGACAGCAGGCCAAAGAGTGAGCATGGGGCCCACCGGTGTGAGAACGAGGGGGGAGAGTGCGTGTGAGGCAGTGTGTGTGTGTAAGGGGGGAGGGTGTGTGTGTGTGTGTGTGTGTGTGAGGAGGATGGAGGGAGTGTGTGTGTGTGTGAGGCAGTGTGAGTGTGTAAGGAGGGATGGGGTGTGTGTGAGGAGGAGGGAGTGTGTGTGTGAGAGTGGGGATGTTGTGTGTGTGTGTGTGTGTGTGTGAGGGGGTGAGTATTAGTGTGGGTATGAGGGTGAATGTGAGTGTGTGTGAGAGAGGGGAAAGAGGAAAGAGAGAGTGAGAGAGTGTGAGTTTGTGTCTGGCTCACTCCCAGTCTCAGGACTCTCATTCACCCTCACCCCCACACATCAACATCACCCATCCTTCACAGTGGGTGTGATTAAAGAGCACCCTGAGACTGGGAATGAGCTGGAAACATACTCTCACTCGAATCATCATCTTTATTTAATACTCATTTTTAAAAACTATCAATTGATTGCTTTGATTTTTTTTTGCTCAGCGAGTTGTTTCTTTTCATAAGTCAGCTTTTTAAAAGAAAAATGTGCTTAATTTTGTGCCAAAACTTATCTTTCTGCAAATTGGTCATCAGCCCCTAGAGTGAGAAAAGAATTGAAAATGCAGCCCACCTGAGCGAACAGTTTGGACAAGCCTGATCTAGAGGAAATTAAAGTCTCATGAGGCATCTCTGGCATGAAGGAAGCTCCTACAATCTCTTCTCACTAAAGCGAAAGCAAAATCCGGTGGAAGCTGGAAATCTGAAATAAAATTAGGAAAAGCTGGGAAACACTCAGAAGGTCAGGCAGCACGTGTAGCAAGAGAAACAGTTAAAAATTCAGATGGACCACCATCAAGAACTTAGACACTTCTTAGAGAAGTATAGAGATCACAATGTGGTAATGAGCTACAGGGAGCGAGGGATCCCAGTTACGGTCCCCAGTCAGTTTTAAATCAAGTGATCACTGCTACACTAGAGACATGTGATAAAGAGGGGGAAACTGGCCCTGTTAAGTGGAAAGAATGGAGAGGTTGGGTTCATTTTCTTTGGGCAGAGGAGAGACTAAGAGGAGATTTAATTGTGGTATAAAACAATTATGAGTGGCCCAGTTGACGCAGGGAGCTCGGGTTGACGTGACAACATGCATGTTGTAGTTGAGAGCTGTGGACAGGGATGGTCCAAAGTTCTTTCCATCACATGGTTGACCAGAAATCTCTCCCACTTCCCTACCTGCCACTGTCATGTGTTGGAAGGGGTTACAGGTTGATACTCAACCTGTTTTGCCACATTATGAACACACCTTCCTTGGCCATCAAGTCCTGGGGTGGGGCTTGACCCTGAAGCTTCAGGCCCAGAGACGCTACCCACTGCACCACAAGACCTCCTTGATGGAGTGGATAGGAAGGACCCATTTCCCTAAGCCAAGAGGTCAAGTGAGCTCAGACTTAAAGTGGTTTGGAGCAGAATTGGAAAGACTCGTATTTATTTAGCATCTTCCACAATCACCGGACATCTCAAAGCACTTTACAGCCACTGAAGTACTATTGAAGTGTGGTCACCGTTGTAATGTAAGAAATGCAGCAGCCAATTTGTGCACAGTGAGCTCCCACAAACAGCAACGTGACAATGCCCAGATCACCTGGTTTTGGATGTCGATTGAAGCAAATTTAATATTGGCCAGAACACTAGAAAAATCTCCCTTACTCTTCTTCAAGTTAGTGGCAAGGGATCTTTTACATCCACCCAAACAAGTAGATGGGACCTTGGCTTAACCGTGAAAGGCAGAACACCTAGCAGTAGAGCAATCTATCTGGAGCATCGGCCTTGACTTTTACGCTTAAGCTGTAGGACGGGATTTTCCACACCCACCTGCCGCTGTGATCCTCCGGTCCCGCTGCAAGTCAATGGACCCTTGGCCGGGGGACCACCTCCCCGCAGCAGGTCCCACTCCCGATGGGGATGGAAAATCCCGGCCGTAGAGTGGGAATTGAACCGGGAGCCTTTCAGCTCAAGAGTGCTACCATAAACAGCACAGCTTGTGGAGATGCTTAAACTTTGCCTCTACAACCTGACTTAATGTGCAGCATAAAAAAACCTTCTCCCCCTAACATGCACCGAAATGCATTGAGAAGCTGGCACAGAAAGAGCAGCGATTTCTTAAAGCTCGTTGCTAATAGTCACCACACATTCTTCAAGGGTAGCGTTTGTAGGAGATAACCTTTATGTGTTGCTGTGATATCCAGGCTCGATATGATTACGCATTGTTCTTTTGACTTCTGGACTCAGATTGCGAAAATATAATTTCCTGCCCACCCAGAAGTTACATTTGAAACAGCTGATGCAGAAGATTTCTGATCAGGTGGATAAGGTGGTCAAGAAAGCACATGGAATGCTTTCCTTTATTGGATAAGGCATGGAATACAAAAGCAGAGATGTAATGATGGAACTGTATGAAATGCCGGTTAGACCACGGCTGGAATTTTGTGCCCAGTTCTGGTCACCACATCACAGGAAGGTCATATTTGATCTGGAGAGAGTGCAGAGGAGATTTACAAGAATGTTGCGAGGACTGGAAATTTGCAGCTATAGGCTCGGATCATTTTCCTTAGAACAACCTTAGAGCAGAAGAGGCAGAGGGGAGACTGAATTGAAGTGTATAAAATTACGAGAGGCCTAGATAGGGTAGACAAGAAAGGCCTGTTTCTTCCTAGCTGAGGGGTCAACTACCAGGGGGCACAGATTTAAGGTTATTAGATAGAAGGATTAGAGGGGACATGAGGAAAAACTTTTTCATCCAGAGGGTGGTGGGTCTCCCTCCTGGAAATCACTGCCATTCTCAACTCATTTAAAAAGGTACCTGGATCTGCACCTGAAGTGCTGTAACCTGCAAGGCTATGGAGCGGGTGCAGTAGGGTGGAATTAGAATGGGCGGCTAGCTTTTTCAGCTGGCGTAGACATGATGGGCTGAATGGCCTCTGTCTGTGCCGCAACCTTTCTATCGTTCTATGGTATCCTTTAAAACCCTGGAGTTGAATTGAAGTTCAGCTAACTGAACTTACACACAGTAACTTTCCAGAAAAGGTCAACTTACAATTCCAGACCTCAGGTGACCTTGTTCGCCAGCTTTGGTCAGTGTCATTTCTTGCAATTTTTTTTTAAAAACAGGTCCTCTTTGTATGTTTTTGGTTAGCTAGTGAAGTTATCGGTAGATCTCACTCAAACAGAATTTCCTGTCGCTGGGACAAAGTAGGGAGACAACTGCACTCAAGGAAAACAAGGAAGTAGAAGAACATTGATATACTTATCATGAAAAGCTGAAGTGATGAATATGGGATTTCTACATAACTCAGCAACACGTGGATTAGGGCACTGAGAGGTCAATCTAATTATTAGAATGGATTGTTTGTAATACATATGGTGCTTGCTTATTGTTAACTGAACAGTAGGCGGGTTCCTGTTGGTAGACAGCAGATCTGAGTGTCAGTTCCACCCTGAGGCCTTCTCTTGTATTACTTTGATATTCCTTGGCAGAAATTTCCTGATGAATTGCAAATAAAAGCAGCTAATTATTGCTATGCCAATTTGGTTATTTACTCAGGTGGAACAATTTGTTTAGAACAAAAATCAAGGCAGCTTCTTTTGAAATTACTCGCAGAGAAAATTAAACAGAAATAGAATCACTTTGGCATCATCAGCAGCTGATAATGTCCAGGCAGGCTTATAAATTGAATTCCAAGCTTGTTCATGGGCCAAACCCTTGTAAAATTTCAGATTAAAACATAATTTTTAAGACAAGTTTTTTTCATTTACGAGATGTGGGTGTCGCTGGCTAGGCCAGCATTTATTGCCCATCCCTAATTGCCCTTGAGAAGGTGGTGGTGATCTGCCTTCTTAAACCGCTGCTGTCCCTGTGGTGAAGGTCCACCCACAGTGCTGCTGGGGAGGGAGTTCCAGGATTTTCACCCAGTGACAATGAAGGAACGGCGATATATTTCCAAGTCAGGATGGTGAGTGGAGCTTTCAGGCAGTGGTGCTCCCATCTATCTGTTGCCCTTGTCCTTCTAGATGGTAGTGTTTGTGGGTTTGGAAGGTGCTGTCTAAGGAGGCTTGGTGAGTTCCTGCTGTGCATCTTGTAGATGGTACACACTGCAGCCACTGTTCGTCATTGGCGGAGGGATTAAATGTTTGTGGATGCCAATCAAGCGGGCTGCTTTGTCCTGGATGGTGTCAAGCTTCTTGAGCGTTGTGGGAGCTGCACTCATCCCGGCAAATGGACGGTATCCATCGCACTCATGACTTGTGCCTTGTAGATGGTGGACAGGCTTTGGGGAGTCAGGAGGTGAGTTACTCACCACAGGATTCCTAGCTTCTGACCTGCTCTTGTAGGCACAGTATTTATAATGGCTAGACCAGTTTCTGGTCAATGGTAACTGTGGTCATGAAAGAGACACCAGGATGGTATGTTGCCTCCCTGGTGCCAGGCTCCAGGATGTCTCTGATCGGGTTCGGGACATTCTGAAGGGGGAGGGAGAACAGCCAGAGGTCGTGGTACACATTGGTACTAACGACAGAGGCAGGAAGAGTGACGAGGTCCTGCAACGGGAGTTCAGGGAGTTAGGCAGAAAATAAAAAAAAACAGGAGCTCTAGGGTTGTAATCTCAGGATTACTCCCTGTGCCACATGCCAGTGAGGCTAGAAATAGGAAGATAGTGCAGTTGAACGCATGGCTGAACAGATGGTGCAGGAGGGAGGGTTTCCCATATCTGGATCATTGGGATCTCTTCCGGGGCAGGTGGGACCTGTACAAGAAGGACGGGTTGCATCTAAACTGGAGGGGCACCAATATCCTGGCTGCAAGCTTTGCTAGTGTCACTCGGGAGGGTTTAAACTAGTATGGCAGGGGGGTGGGAACCAGAGCAATAGGTCAGCAGGTGAAATAAAGGACTGGGAACCAGTGAATGTGGCCAGTGGGACTAAGAGGAAGAGCAGGCAGGGAGAAATTACTGAACACAATGGGACTGGGGGTCTGAAATGTATTTGTTTCAATGTGAGAAGTATAACAGGCAAGGCAGATGAGCTTAGAGCTTGTATTAGTACTTGGGACTATGATGTTATTGCTATTATAGAAACTTGGTTGAAGGATGGACAGGATTGACAGATAAACATTCCAGGATTTAGATGTTTCAGACAGGATATAGAGGGATGTAGAAGAGTTGGAGGAGTTGCACTGCTGGTTAAGGGGAATATCACAGCTGTACGACAGGAGGACACCTCGGTGGGCTCATGCAGCGAGGCAATATGGGTAGAGCTCCGGAATAGGAAGGGTGCAGTCACAATGCTGGGGGTTTACTATAGGCCTCCCAATTGCCGGCGGGAGATTGAGAAACAGTTATGTAGGCAGATTTTGGAAAGATGTAAAAGCAATAGGGTTGTTGTGGTGGGTGATTTTAACTTGCCTTATATTGACTGGGAATTACTTAGTGCAGGGGTTTGGATGGTGCAGAATTTGTAAGGTGCATCCAGGAGGGCTTCCTGAGACAATATGTAGACAGTTCAACTAGAGAAGGGGCAATACTGGACCTGGTATTAGGGAATGAACCCAGCCAGGTGGTTGTAGTTTCAGTAGGAGAGCATTTCAGGAAAAGTGACCATAATTCGTAAGTTTCAAGGTACTGGTGGATAAGGATAACAGGAGTCCTCGGGTTAAGGTGCTTAATTGGGGGAAGGCTAATTATAACAATATTAAGCAGGAACTGAGGAATCTAGACTGGAGGCGGATGTTTGAAGGCAAATTAACAACTGACATGTGGGGGGCTTTCAAACGTCAGTTGATAAGAATTCAGAACCGGCATGTTCCTCCTAGGATGAAGGATAATCATGGCAAGTTTCAGGAACCTTGGATAACGAAGGATATTGTGATATTAGTCAAAAAGAAAAGGGAAACATTCGTAAGGGCTAGAAGGCTGGGAACAGATGAAGCCCGTGGAGAATATAAAGAAAGTAGGAAGAAACTTAAGCAAGGAGTCAGGAGGGCTAAACGGGGTCATGAAAAGTCACTGACAACCAGGATTAAGGAAAATCCCAAGGCCTTTTATACATATGTAAAAAACAAGAGGGTAGTCAGGGAAAGGGTAGGCCCACTCAGGGACAGAGGTGGGAATGTGTGTGTGGAGCCAGAGGAAATGGGAGAGATACTAAATGAATACTTCTCATCAGTATTCACCAAAGAGAAGGACTTAGCGGTCGATTTGTCTGGGGAAGTGTGTGTAGATAGCCTGGATCATGTTGAGATCAAAGAAGAGGAGGTGTTAGGCATCTTGAAGAATGTTAAGGTGGATAAGTCCCCAGGGCCAGATAGGATCTACCCCAGAGTACTAAGGGAGGCAAGGGAGGAGATTGCTGGGGCCTTGACAGAAATCTTTGTATCCTCACTGGCTATGGGTGAGGTTCCAGAGGACTGGAGAATGGCCAATGTTGTTCCATTGTTTAAGAAGGGTAGCAGGGATAATCCAGGAAATTACAGGCCGGTGAGCCTTACGTCAGTGGTAGGGAAACTATTGGAGAAGATTCTTCATGACAGGATTTACTACCATTTGGAAGCAAATGGGCATGAGAGGCAGCATGGTTTTGTGAAGGGGAGATCGTGTCTCACTAACTTGATCGAGTTTTTCGAGGAAGTGACAAAGATGATCGATGATGGAAGGGTAGTGGATGTTATATACATGGATTTCAGTAAGGCCTTTGACAAGGTCCCTCATGGCAGACTGGTACAGAAGGTAAAGTTGCACAGAATCAGAGGAGAGCTGGCAAGATGGATACAGAATTGGCTTGGTCATAGAAAACAGAGGGTAGCAGTGGAAGAGTGCTTTTCTGAATGGAGAGCTGTGACTAGTGGAGTTCCACAGGGGTCAGTGCTGGGACTTTTGCTGTTTGTAGTAAACATAAATGATTTGGAGGAAAATGGGTTAATTAGTAAGTTTGCAGACAACACTAAGGTTGGAGGAGTTGCAGATAGTGAAGAGGATTGTCAAAGGATACAACGGGATATGGATTGGTTGGTATAGAGACTAGGGCAGAGAAATGGTAGATGGAGTTTAATCCAGACAAATGCGAGGTAATGTATTTTAGAAGGTCTAATACAGGCAGGAATTATACAGTAAATAGCAGAACCCTTAATTTGCTCACAGCAAGCTCCCTGTAGTGGAAGGATCTGGTACCTAAAGGGTTAATGTGGAACTGCCCACATGGTGATGTAAGGAGGCACTAGACCTAAGGCCAGTCTAGAGATAGGTAGCAACATGTAAGGATCTAGTATGGGGTCCTCTCCATACCTGCACCCTATACGGTAAACATATACATAGTTCAGTGCTGTTATTAAAGACTTCTTTGTAACTTCAACAAGACTGCTTCATGGTGTCCAAGCAGTACATCATGTAGCAACAACAGAACAGATAAGCTCCCACAAACAGCAAAGTGAAAATAACCAGATAATCTATTTTTGTGATGTTGATTGAGGGATGGAATATTAGCCAGAACACTGTATATAAGGCTCCTACTCTCCTTTGAAATAGTGTCATGGGACCTTTTACATCGACCCAAGCAGGTAGATGAGGCCTCAGTTTAGTATCTCATCTGAAAGACAGCACCTCTGACAGTGCAGTGCTCCCTCAGTACTGCACTGAAGCACCAGCTTTAACTTTTATGCTCATATCCAGGAGTGGGATTTGAATCCAGAACCTTATGATGCAGAGGCAAGTATGCTCCCAACTGGGCCACGACTGATGTTACTCACAAGGTGAGGTGGTAATGGAAGAATAAATCCAGGCTGGTCTTTTGGTTCAGGCTGGTTTATTTTCAAGGCAATTCCCCAATACTACTAACTTCCAAATAGCTTCCACCCAAAGTGTTCCAGCTGTATCTTTTTATTCTATTTAGATGGGGTAATTAATGCCCATCACCTGTTTAACTAGCAATTGTCTTTAACAACGTGATTGCCAGGCAGTGTGATTTTTTATACATTGACAGCTGACACTCAGACAACTTGATCAAAGAGCCAGAACAAGCATGAAGGGCTGAATGGACTCCTGGGCTATTTCATTCTATAATTCCCTCACTCATTTCAGCAAAATGCATCTTTAAAAAAAGACACTACCATTAGATTCTCTGCTTGGCTCCCATGACTGGAGGGAGTATAACTTCTGGCAGGGCCACACATCAGAAGGTAAGAGCCAGACTGAAGACTGGTCCACTTGGAAAAATTTCCAGAGATGGGTCTCAACAAAATTGCATGAGTTAGTCAAGATACAGTCAAACATCTTACTCTAGAGAGGCACCAGCAGATGAAATGGATGCCTCATGCACCCTAGGCACATGAGACTCTAACTAGCTATTTTTAAAATTTTTATATATATTTTTTGAACCATCAGCTGCAAAAATCAATGCTAACACTCCAGTCTAGTACTGAGGGAGTGTTGGAGGTACTGTCCTTCAGAGGCCCTACCTGCCCTCTCGGGTGGATGCAAAAGATCTCACGGCCACTCTTCGGAAGAAGAACAAGGGGGTTCTCCCCGGTGTTCTGGCCAATAATTATTCCTCAATCAATATCATGAAAACAGGCTGCCTGATCCTTACCATGTTGCTGTTTGTGGAGTTTGCTGCACACAAATTGGCTGTCACGTTTTCCTAAATTGCAATAATGGCGACACTTCAAAAGTATTTCATTGGCTGTAAAGCGCTTGGAGACGTTGGGTGGAATTTTCTGGCCCCGCCCGCCTCCAGGATCGCCTGGTCCCGCATGGAAGTCAATGGGCTTTTGGCTGGACCGTCGAATCTTCCGCGGTGGGACCCACCACAACGGGGCCGGGAAATCACGGTTATCATGAAAGTGCAGTAGAAAGTCTTTCTTTTCTTCCTTTTTTTCTTTAATCAACACAGCAAATGCTGGTGCTGCAACATCTAAACACCTTCCCCTTTTGGGGCCAATGGGAAGGAAAACCCACGGTCTGTGCGTACGTGACTTCCTGATATGTACTCCTGGCTACCAAGGCTCCTTGCTGGGAGTGCACAACCGAACCTAAATCAGCAGAGCCAGGTGGAGCGTGGAATGTCACTTCCCAATCAACTGACTCAGGCTATCACACAAAGTCAAAACCTACCCCGGCGTTTGATTGCCACAACCAAATGGTCACTTTTTCCAAAGCTGGAGTCTCCCGGTCAAGGCAGTCATTAAATCGAAAGCCAGGACTTTGAGCACAGTGCTGATCCAAACCTTTAAGTTGCTGCATAGTGTGCAGCTTCACCCAGCAGCGATGCAAACAGCCGCTTCCAATAAACTGGCAACTCATTTGCTGCACTCTGCTACACTGACAGACCCTGGAAGACTCCATTCACATTTATTAGATCCACGTGTACCCTCCATTCATAATTCCTGTGAGGCCCGAGTGGTCTCCTAAATTTACCTTTTGGTCTGCACTGGCCCCATTATTCCAGTGATTCACTGTCTGTTTTTCTCTTTCACAACCATACAGGGCCTTGGTTTTTTTTTTGAAAGAGAGCGCGGAAGTTGAAGGGAGGTCATTTGGAAAAGAGCGCGGAGAATGTGGGGGAGGTCATATGTAAAAGAGTGTGGAGAGTGTGGGGGAGGTCAGTTGATAAGGAGCGTGGAGCTTGAAGGGAGGTCAGTTCATAAAGAGCACGGAGAGTGTGGGGGAGGTCATTTGTAAAAGAGCGTAGAGAGCGTGGGGGAGGTCAGAGGTAAAAGAGCGTGGAGAGTGTGAGGGAGGTCAGTTGATAAAGAGCACGGAGAGTGTGGGGAAGGTCAGTTGATAAAGAGCATGGAGAGTGTGGGGGAGGTCATTTGTAAAAGAGCGTAGAGAGCGTGGGGGAGGTCAGAGGTAAAAGAGCGCGGAGAGTGTGAGGGAGGTCAGTCGATAAAGAGCGTGGAGAGCGTGGGGGAGGTCATTTGGTAAAGAGCGTGGAGCTTGAAGGAGGTCAGTTGATAAAGAGCATGGAGACTGTGGGGTAGGTCAGTTGATAAAGAGCGTAGAGAGCGTGGGGAAGGTCAGAGATAAAAGAGCGTGGAGAGTGTGAGGGAGGTCAGTCGATAAAGAGCGCAGAGAGTGTGAAGGAGGTCATTTGATAAAGAGCGCGGAGAGTGTGGGGGAGGTCAGGGGGAGGTCAGTTGTTAAAAAGCGCGGAGAGCGTGGGGGAGGTCAGAGGTAAAAGAGCGCGGAGAGTGTGAGGGAGGCCATTTGTTAAAAAGCGTGGAGAGCGTGGGGGAGGTCATTTGTTAAAAAGCGTGGAGAGCGTGGGGGAGGTCAGAGGTAAAAGAGCGCGGAGAGTGTGAGGGAGGTCAGTTGATAAAGAGCACGGAGAGTGTGGGGGAGGTCATTTGTTAAAAAGCGTGGAGAGCGTGGGGGAGGTCAGAGGTAAAAGAGCACGGAGATTGTGGGGGAGGTCATTTGTTAAAAAGCGTGGAGAGCGTGGGGGAGGTCATTTGTAAAAGAGCGTGGAGCTTGAAAGGAGGTCAGTAGATTAGGAGCACGAAGAGTGTGGGGGAGGTCAGTTGATAAAGAGCATGGAGACCGTGCGGGAGGTCAGTTGATAAAGAGCGCGAGAGTGTGAGGGAGGTCAGTTGATAAAGAGCGTGCAGTGTGTGGGGGAGGTCAGTTGAAAAAGAGCGCGGAGAGTGTGAGGGAGGTCAGTTGATAAAGAGCGCGGAGAGTGTGAGGGAGGTCAGTTGATAAAGAGCATGGAGAGTGTGAGGGAGGTCAGTTGATAAAGAGCGTGGAGAGTGTGAGGGAGGTCAGTTGATAAAGAGCGCGGAGAGTGTGAGGGAGGTCAGTTGATAAAGAGCGCGGAGAGTGTGAGGGAGGTCAGTTGATAAAGAGCGCGGAGAGTGTGAAGGAGGTCATTTGATAAAGAGCGCGGAGAGTGTGAGGGAGGTCAGTTGATAAAGAGCGCGGAGAGTGTGAAGGAGGTCATTTGATAA
Source organism: Isurus oxyrinchus (assembly GCA_026770705.1). Lineage (NCBI taxonomy): Eukaryota > Metazoa > Chordata > Chondrichthyes > Lamniformes > Lamnidae > Isurus > Isurus oxyrinchus. The sequence goes on along the minus strand of JANJGN010000002.1, from coordinate 9,451,305 downwards.
AGAGCGCGGAGAGTGTGAGGGAGGTCAGTTGATAAAGAGCGCGGAGAGTGTGGGGGAGGTCAGTTGATAAAGAGCGTGGAGAGTGTGAAGGAGGTCATTTGTAAACGAGTGTGGAGAGTGTGAGGGAGGTCAATTGATAAAGAGTGTGGAGCTTGAAGGGATGTCAGTTGATAAAGAGCGCGGAGAGTGTGGGCAAGGTCAGTTGATAAAGAGCACGGAGAGTGTGAGGGAGGTCATTTGTAAAAGAGCGTAGAGAGCGTGGGGGAGGTCAGAGGTAAAAGAGCACGGAGAGTGTGAGGGAGGTCATTTGAAAAAGAGCGCAGAGAGCGTGGGGGAGGTCAGTTGATAAAGAGCGTGGAGAGTGTGGGGGAGGTCATTTGTAAAAGAGTGTGGAGAGTGTGAGGGAGGTCATTTGAAAAAGAGCGCGGAGAGTGTGGGGGAGGTCAGTTGAAAAAGAGCGCGGAGCTTGAAGGGATGTCAGTTGATAAAGAGCACGAAGATTGAAAATAAAGGAGGGGAAGCTGAAGAGGAGTGGCCAGCGTGTGAGTGGCCCAGTGAAGGAGTGGAGCTTTGAGGCTTTGGCTCGAGAGGCTTAGGCGAGCAGAGGCTGAGGATGAACTTGCTCCCAGTGGGGTAGTGCCGGGTAAAGTCCTTTAAGTAAATTAGGAGTAGGTAATGGAGGTAGCAGTTGGGGCACTCGAGTGCTCCGAATGCAGCATGTGCGAAGTCTGGGACAGCACAATTGTCCCTGAATACTGCACCTGCAAAAGGTGCATCCAGCTGCAGCTCCTGACAAACTGAGTTAGGGAACTGGAGCTAGAGCTGGATGAACTTTGGATCATTCGGGAGCCAGAAGCAGTATTAGACAGGAGTTTCAGGGAGACAGTTACCCCTAAAATTCAGGAGGCAGGAAGCTGGGTGACTGTCAGGAGAGGGAAGGGGAATAGACAGAAAGGGCAGAGCGCCCCTGTGGCCGTTCCCATCAACAATAGGTATACCGGTTTGGATACTGTTGGTGGGGACGACCTACCAGGGACAAGGTGTAGTGGTCGCGTCTCTGACACCGAGGCCGGACCCTCAGCTCAGGAAGGAGGGAGGGAAAAGAGGACAGCAGTAGTGATAGGGGATTCGATAGTTAGGGGGACAGATAGGAGGTTCTGTGGGAGACATCGAGAATCCCGGATGGTCTGTTGCCTCCCTGGTGCCAAGGTCTGCGATATCTCGGATCGAGTTCTCAGTATTCTCAGGAGGGAGGGTGAGCAGCCGGATATCGTGGTCCATGTAGGGACCAATGAGGTGGATAGGAAGGAGGAGGAGGTCCTGCAAAGAGAGTTTAGGGAGTTAGGTGCAAAGTTGAAGGACAGGACCTCCAGGGTTGCGATCTCAGGATTGCTACCCGTGCCACGTGGTAGTGAGACTAGAAATAGGAGGATAATGCAGCTAATTATGTGGCCAAGGAGATGGTGCAGGAGGGAGGGCTTCATGTTTCTGGACAATTGGGCTCTGTTCCAGGGAAGGTGGGAACTGTTCCGACGGGACAGTTTGCACCTGAACTGGAGGGGGACTAACATCCTTGCGGGTAGGTTTGCTAGTGCTGCTCCGGGGCGTTTAAACTAGATTTGCAGGGGGCGGGGGAGGTGAACCAGAGTGTTAGAGCAGATAATGAGGTAGAGGAGGATAAAGGTCAAGCGAGGAATGCATGTATAGACAGAAATCAAGGGTCCGTACATGAGAGAAATGTTCTCAGGTGCATCTATTTCAATGCAAGGAGTATTGTCGGAAAGGCAGATGAGTTTAGGGCCTGGATTGGCACGTGGGATTACGACATTATTGCTATTAGTGAGACTTGGTTGCAGGAGAGGCAGGACTGGCAGCTCAATGTTCCGGGTTTCCGTTGTTTCAGACGTGATCGAAGGGGAGGGATGAAAGGGGGAGGAGTGGTATTACTAGTCAGGGAAAATATCACAGCTGTGCATAAGCAGGACAGCCCGGAGGGCTCGTCTACAGAGGCCATATGGGTGGAGCTGAGGAATGGGGAAGGTGTGACCACACTAATAGGGTTGTATTATAGACCGCCCAATAGTCAGAGAGAATTGGAGGAGCAAATCTGAAGAGAGATAGCAGACCGATGTAAGAAACAGAAAGTTGTGATAGTAGGACGTTTTAACTTTCCACATCTTGACTGGGACTCCCATACTGTAAAAGGGCTGGATGGCTTAGAGTTTGTCAAATGTGTTCAGGAAAGTTTTCTAAATCAATATATAGAGGTACCAACGAGAGAGGATGCAATACTTGATCTCCTATTAGGGGACCAGACAGGTCAGGTGACAGAAGTATGTGTAGGTGAACATTTTGGGTCCAGTGACCACAATGTCATTAGTTTTAAGTTAATTATGGATAAGGATAGGTCTGGTCCTCGAGTTGAGATTCTAAATTGGAGAAAGGCCATTTTTGTGGAAATGAGAAAGGATCTAGGAAGAGTGGATTGGGATAAGTTGTTTTCTGGCAAGGATGTGTTCAGTAAGTGGAAGGCATTCAAAGGTGAAATTTTGAGAGTGCAGAGTTTGCATGTTCCTGTCAGGATTAAAGGCAAAGTTAACAGGCATAGGGAACCTTGGTTTTCAAGGGATATTGGTGATCTAGTTAAGAAGAAGAGAGAGGTATATAGCAGGTATAGGCAACAAGGAGCAAATGAGGTACTTGTAGAGTATAGAAAATGTAAGAAAATTCCAAAAGAAGGAAATCAGGAAGGCAAAAAGAAGACATGAGGTTGTTTTGGCAGATAATGTGAAGGTAAACCTGAAGGGTTTCTACAAGTATATTAAGAGTAAAAGGATAGTAAGGGACATAATTGGTCCCCTTGAAGATCAAAGTGGTCGTCTATGTGTGGAGCCTCACGAGATGGGGGAGATCTGAAACAGTTTTTTTGCATCAGTATTTACTCAGGAAACTGGCATAGTGTATAAGGAAGGAAGGGAAACAAGCAGTAGTGTCATGGAAGATATAGAGATTAAAGAGGAGGTGGTGCTTGCTGCCTTACAGCGAATAAAGGTAGATAAATCCCCTGGGCCTGACATGATATTCCCTCGGACCTTGAGGGAGACTAGTGTAGAAATTGCAGGGGCCCTGGCAGAAATATTTAAAATGTCCTTAGCCACAGGTGAGGTGCCGGAGGATTGGAGGGTAGCTCATGTTGTTCCGTTGTTTAAAAAAGGCTCCAAAAGTAAACCAGGCAATTACAGGCCAGTGAGCCTGACATTAGTAGTAGGTAAATTATTGGAAGGTGTTCTGAGAGATCGGATATACAATTATTTGGACAGCCAAGGGCTGATTAAGGATAGTCAGCATGGCTTTGTGCGTGGTAGGTTGTGTTTAACGAACCTTGTAGAGTTTTTCGAGGAGGTTACCAAGAAAGTAGATGAAGGAAAGGCTGTGGATGTTGTCTACATGGACTTTAGTAAGGCCTTTGACAAGGTCCCACATGGGAGGTTAGTTCAGACACTTGGTATCCATGGAGAGGTTTTAAACTGGATTCAAAATTGGCTGTGTGGGAGAAGACAGAGTAGTAGTGGATGATTGCTTCTCAGACTGGAGGTCTGTGACTAGTGGTGTGCCTCAGGGATCTGTGCTGGGACCATTGTTGTTTGTTGTCTATATCAATGATTTGGATGATAATGTGGTAAATCGGATCAGCAAGTTTGCTGATGGCACTAAGATTGGAGGTGTTGTGGACAGCGAGGAAGGCTTTCAACGCTTGCAGAGAGATCTGGACCAACTGGAAAAATGGGCCAGAAAATGGCAGATGGAATTTAATGTGGAAAAGTGTGAGGTGTTGCATTTTGGAAGGACAAACCAAGGTAGGACATACCCAGTAAATGGTAGGGCATTGAGGAGTGAGGAGGAACAAAGGGATCTGGGAGTTCAGATACATAATTCCCTGAAAGTGGCGTCACAGGTAGACAGGGTTGTAAAGAAAGCTTTTGGCATACTGGCCTTCATAAATCAAAGTATTGACTATAGGAGTTGGGATGTTATGGTGAGGTTGTATAAGACATTGGTGAGGCCAACTTTGGAATTTTGTGTGCAGTTCTGGTCACCTAACTACAGGAAGGATATCAGTAAGATTGAGTGTGTGCAGAGAAGATTTCCTAGGATGTTGCTGGGTCTTCAGGAGTTGAGTTACAGGGAAAGATTAAACAGGTTAGGACTTTATTCCTTGGAGCGTAGAAGAATGAGGGGAGATTTGATAGAAATTTACAAAATTATGAGGGGTATAGACAGAGTAAATGCGAGTAGGCTCTTTCCACTTAGATTAGGAGAGATAAACACGAGAGGACATGGCTTTAGGGTGAAAGGGGAAAGGTTTAAGGGGAACATTAGGGGGAACTTCTTCACTCAGAGAGTGGTGAGAGTGTGGAATGAGCTACCATCTGACATGGTAAATGCGGGCTCACTCATAAGTTTTAAGAATAAATTGGATAGATACATGGATGGGAGAGGTCTGGAGGGTTATGGACTGGGTGCAGGTCAATGGGACTAGCGGAATAATATTTTGGCACAGTCTAGAAGGGCCGAATGGCCTGTTCTTCTGTGCTGTAGTGTTCTATGGTTCTATGGTGAGACCACACCTGGAATATGTGTGCAGTTTTGGTCTCCTTATCTGAGGAAGGATGCTCTTGCTATAGAGGGAGTGCAGCAAAGATTTACCTGGGATGGCAGGACTGACATATGAGGAGAGATTGAGTCGGTTAGGATTATATTCGCTGGAGTTCAGAAGAACGAGGTGGGATCTCATAGAAACCTATAAAATTCTAACAGGACTAGACAGGGTAGATGCAGGAAGGATGTTCCCGATGGTGGGGGAGTCCAGAACCAGGTGTCACAGTCTGAGGATACGGGGTAGACCATTTAGAACTGAGATGAGGAGAAATTTCTTCACCCAGAGAGTGGTGAGCCTGTGGAATTCGCTACCACAGAAAGTAGTTGAGGCCAAAACATTGTATGTTTTCAAGGAGGAGTTAGATATAGCTCTTGGGGTGAAAGGGATCAAAGGATATGGGGAGAAAGCGGGAGTAGCCTGTTGAGTTGGATGATCAGCCATGGTCATATTGAATGGTGGAGCAGGCTCGAAGGGCTGAATGGCCTACTCCTGCTCCTAGTTTCTATGTTTCTATGAGTAGTGGTTTAGACAGCTGACCACCAAATTGTCAACTCTCCATTGCAATGTTTCACTTCTCTCTTTTCATTAGGCTGATGGATTTCACAATGCGAGCAGAAAAATACAACATATAACTTGCACCTATACAGCATCTTTAAGTTAGTGAAGCGCCCCAAGGCTCCTCAGAAGAGCTGGAGGAGCACAAGAGGCAGTTCAATAAGCTCAGGGCGGAGAAAGGAATAGAAGGATATGCTGACAGGATGAGATGAAGTTAGGGGTGAGAGGAGGATCATATGACTTAAACACTGACACAGAATGGCTTATTTCTGTGCTGTAAATACTTGGTAATGCTTCAGAAAAATTGACATGGAGACAGAGGAGGAGATATTAGGACCAGAGCCCAAAGGATCAATCAAAGGATTAGTTCTTAAGGAATGTCTTCAAAGAGGAAAGAGGGAGAGCCTGGATTAGCAGTAGTAACCTGGAGGAGGAGTTCTAAGAGTGCTTTCAAGATAGTTTCTTAGAGCAGCATGTTCTGGAACCAGCCAGAGAGCAGGTTATATTAGACGTGGTATTGTGTAATGTGACGGAATTAATTAATGACCTCAGAGTAAAGGCACCCCTAGGTAGCAGCGACCACAATATGATTAAATTTTACGTCCAATTTGAAAGGAAGAAGTGTGGGTCTAACACTAGTATCTTAAACTTAAATGAGGGCAACTATGTGGGGATTAAAGCTGAGATAGCTTAAATGAACTGGGAAACTAGGCTAGAGGACAGATCAATAGAGTAGCAGTGGCAGACATTTAAGGGGATATTTCAGAGTATTCAGAATAAGTACATTCCTACTATAAAGAAAAATTCTAAGAGGAGGACCCATGATCCATGGTTAACTAGAGATGTTAAGGAAATCATCAATCTTAAAGAAAAACATACAACTCCACAGATGATTAGACAGAAAGTAAAGAATGGCAGAGAATGACTAAAAGGTTAATCAGGAGAAAGAAATTAGAGTATGAGACAAAGCCAGCTAGAAATGTAAAAATGGATAGCAGGAGTTTCTACAGGTATTCAAAAAGGAAAAGAATAAGTAAAGTGAGTGTTGATCCTCTAGAGAGTGAGAGTGGGGAGTTAATACTAGATAATAAGGAAATGTGGAAAAAATGAACAAATATTTTGCTTCTGTGTTCACTATAGAGGATACAAAAAACATTCCAGTAATAGTTACAAATCAGGAGGTGAATGGAAGAGAGGAACTTGGTGAAATTGATATCTGGGTCCCGATGGACTACATCATAGGGTCTTAAAAGAGGTGGCTAATGAGGTAGTCGATGCGCTGGATTTAATTTTCCAAAATATGTTAGATTCTGGAAAGGTTCCATCAGATTGGAAAGTAACAAATATAACCCCTATACTCAAGAAAGGAGGGAGACAAAAAACAGGAAACTATAGGCCAATTAGCTTGATGCCTGTTGTGGGGAAGTTATTAGAATCGATCATTAAGGAGGTTATAGCTGGGCACTTAGAAGAGCTCAAGGCAATTGGGAAGAGTCAGTATGGTTTTGTGAAAGGAAAATCATGTTTAACCAATTTATTGGAGTGTTTTGAAGGAGTAACATGTGCAGTGGATAAAGGGGAGCCTGTAGACGTACTATACTTGGATTTCCAGAAGGCATTTGATAAGGTGCTACATCAAAGATTATTACAGAAAATAAAAGCGCATGGTGTAGGGGGTAACATATTAGTCTGGATAGAAGATTGACTGGCTGGCAGAAAGCAGAGAGTATGCATAAATGGGTCTTTTTCTGATTGGCAGGATGTGATGAGTGCCGTCTCACAGGGGTCTGTACTGGGGTCTCAACTTTTTACGATTTACCTCAATGACTTAGATGATGGGAGTGAAGACCTGGTGGCTAAATTTGCGTATGACACAAACATAGGTAGAAAGGTACATTGTGAAGAGGACGTGAGGAGGTTGTAGATGGATATAGATAGGTTGAGTGAGTGGACAAAGATCTGATAAATGGAGTTTAACGTGGGAAAATGTGAACATGTTCACTTTGCCAGAAAGAACAAGAGGGCAGAGTACGACTTAAATGTAGAACTGCATAATTCTGAGGTGCAGAGGGATCTAGGTGTTCTATCTCATGAGTCACAAAAGTTAGTATGGAGGTACAACAAGTAATTAAGAAGGGTAAATGGAATGCTATCCTTTATTATGAGAGGGATTGAATATAAAAGTAAGGATGTTATGCTTTAGTTATACAGGGCATTGGTGAGACTGCATCTCGAATATTGTGTGCAGTTTTGATTTCCTTATTTAAAGAAGGATGTAAATGCATTGGAAGCAGTTCAAAGGAGGTTTACTAGATTGATACCTGGAATGAGTGGGTTGTCTTATGAGGAAAGGTTGGACAGATTGGACTCGTTTCCACTGGAGTTTAGAACAGTGTGGGGTGATTTGAATGAAGTGTACAAGATCCTGAATGGCCTTGTCAATGTGGATGTCGAAAGGATGTTTCCAATTGTAGGTGAGTCCAGAACTAAGGGGGCCAGGTATGTCCTGTACGCAAAAGAAAAAGCAGGACAAATCCAACCCAGCCAATTACTGCCCTATCAATCTACTCTCGATCATCAGTAAAGTAATGGAAGGGGTCATCAACAGTGCTATCAAGTGGCACTTGCTTAGCAATAACCTGCTTACTGACGCCAAGGTTGGGTTGCACCAGAGCAACTCAGCTCCTGACCTCATTACAGCCTTGGTTCAAACATGGACAAAAGAGCTGAACTCCTGAGGTGAGGTGACCGTCTTTAACATCAAGGCCACATTTGACTGAGTGTGAAATCTAGCAAAACTGGAGTCAATGGGAATCAGCTTTCTGCTGGTTGGAGTCATACTTAGTACAAAGGAAGGTGGTTGTAATTGCTGAAGGTCAGTCATCTCAGCTCCAGCACATCACTGCAGGAGTCTCGCAGGGTAGTGTCCTTGGCCCAACCATCTTCAGCTGCTTCATCAACGACCTTCCATCCGTCACAACGGCAGAAGTGGGGATTTCGTGATGATTGCACAATGTTCAGCACTATTCACTACTCATCAGATACTGAAGCGGTCCCTGTCCAAATGCAGCAAGACCTGGACAATATCCAGGCTTGGGCTGACAAGTGGCAAATAACATTCGCACCACACAAATGGCAGGCAATAATCATCTCCAACAAGAGAAAGTCTAACCATTATCCCTTGATGTTCAATGGCATTACCATCACTGAATCCCTCACTGTCATCCTGGGGGTTACCATTGACCAGAAACTGAGCTGGACTAGCCATATAAATATCGTGGCTACAAGAGCAGGTCAGAGGCTAGGAATCCTTCGATGAGTAACTCACCTCTTGACTTTCCAAAGCCTGTCCACCAACTACAAGGCACAAGCCAGGAGTGTGATGGAAAACTACCCACTTGCCTGGATGAGTGCAGCTCCAACGACACTTAAGAAGCTTGACACCATCGAGGACAAAGCAGCCCGCTTGATTGGCACCACATCCACAAACATTCACTCCCCCCACCAATGATGCACAGTGGCAGCATCAGTGTGCCACCTACAAGATGCACTGCAGGAACTCACCAAGGGTTCTTAGACAGCACCTTCCAAACCCATGACCACCAACACCAAGAAGGACAAGGGCAGCAGATAGATAGGAACACTGCCTCCTTGAAGTTCCCCTCCAAGCCACTCACCATCCTGAATTGGAAATATATCACTGTTCCTTCACTATTGCTGGGTCAAATTCCTGGAACTCCCTCCCTAACAGCACTGTGGGTGTACCTACTCTACATGGACTGCAGCGCTTCAACAAGGCAGCTCACCACCACCTTCTCAAGGGCAACTAAGGATGGGAATGAATGCTGGCCCAGCCAGCGAAGCTCGCATCCCATGGACGAATAAAAATAACCTAGCAACATTGTTGTATCTTGCAACTGCCAAGATGGCAGAAGGTGAATGTGATGGATCTTGATCTATTTTCACCTGACAGCTTCTATGTTTCTATGCTTCTTATTCTTTTCCATGGTAGTGGAGTTGGGGGGCGGAGGGTGGGTGCGGTCTAGAACCAGGGGACACAATCTCAGAATAAGGGGTAGGCCAATTAGGACTGAGATGAGGAGGGAATTCTTCAGTCAGAGGAGTCAGAGCCATAGGGTTTTACAGTACAGAAAGAAACTCTTCGGCCCTTCATGACCATGCCAGTCATCAAGCCCCTATCTACTCTAATCCCATTTTTCAGCACTCGGCCCGTAGCCTTGTATGCTATGGCATTTCAAATGTTCATCTAAATACTTCTTAAATGCTGTGAGGGTTTCTGCCTCTACCACCCTTTCAGGAAGTGAGTTCCAGACACCCCTCATCCTCGGTGCAAAAATATTTCCTCAAATCCTCTCTAAACCTCCTGCTGCTTACCTTAAATCTATGCCCCCTGGTTATTGTTCCCTCCATTAAAGGAAAAAGTTTCTGCCTATCTACCCTATCTATGCCCCTCATAATTTTGTACACCTCAATCTGGTCCCCTCTCAGCCTTCTCTGCTCTAAGGAAAACAACCCCAGCCTATCCAATCTCTCTTCATAGCTGAAACACTACAGCCAAGGCAATATCCTGGTCAATCTCCTCTGCACCCTCTCTAGTGCACTCACATCCTTTCTATAGTGTGGCGACCAGAACTGCACACAGTACTCCAGATGTGGCCTAACTAGCGTTATATACAGCTCCAGCATAACCTCCCTGCTCTTGTATGCAATACCTCAGCTAATAAAGACAAATATCCCATATGCCTTCTTAACCACCTTATCTAACAGTCCTGTTGCCTTCAAGGACCTATGGACATGCACACCAGGGTCCTTCTGATCCTCTGTACTTCCTAGTGTCCTGCCATTCATCATATACTCCCTTGTCTTGTTAGTCCTTCCAAAATGCATCACCTCATACTTTTCAGGATTAAATTCCATTGGCTTCTGCCCATCTGACCAGCCCGTCTATATTGTCCTGCAGTCTAAGGCTTTCCTCCTTGCTATTTACCACACCACCAATTTTCGTGTCATCTGTGAACTTGCTGATTATATCTCCTACATTCATGTCTAGATAATTAATGTACACTACAAACAGCAAGGGACCCAGCACTGAACCCTGCAGTATGCCACTGGATACAGGCTTCCAGTCACAAAAACAACCTTTGACTATCACCCTCTGCCTCCTGCCAGTGAGCAAATTTTGGATCCAAAGTGCCAAATTGCCCTGGATCCCAGGGGGTCTTACCTCCTTGACTAGTCTCCCAAGCCTTATTGAAGTCCATGTAGACTACATCAACTGTACTACCCTCATCTACATACCCAGTCACCTCCTCGAAAAGTTCAATCAAATTTAGAACCATACAACCATAGAAAAGTTACAGCACAGAAGGAGGCCATTCAGCCCATCTTATCCATGCGAACCCAAGGACACCCAGGTGCCCTTTCTAATCCCACCTTCCTGCACCCGGCCCATAGCTCTGCAGCTTACAGCACTTAAGGTGCAGATCCAGGTACTTTTTAAAAGAGTTTAGAGTTTCTGCCTCTATCACCAACTTGGGCAGTGAATTCCAGACACCCACTACCCTCTGTGTAAAAAAGTTCTTCCTCATGTCCCCCCTACACCTTCTGCCACTTATCTTGAATCCATATCCCCTGGATCTAGAATTTTCCACCAAGGGAAACAATTTTATCCTGTCCATTCTATCTATTCCCCTCATAATTTTGTACACCTCAATCAAGTCACCCCTCAGCCTTCTTTGTTCTAAGGAAAATAACCCCAGCCTATCCAATCTCTCCTCGTAGCTACTCTTTTCTAACCCTGGCAACATTCTTGTAAACCTCTGCACTCTCTCCAGAGCTATTACATCCTTCCTCTAATGTGGTGACCAGAACTGTGCACAATACTCCAGTTGTGGCCTCACCAGTGTTTTGTACAATATATCCTTACTTTTATATTCTATACCTCTGCCAATGAAGGACAGCATATGCCTTCTTTACAATCTTGACTACTTGAACTGCTGCCATCAGGGACCTATGCACTTGTACACCAAGATCTCTCACTTCGTCTACCCCTTTTAGTATATTCCCATTTATTGTATAATCCCTGTAACTGTTTGACCTCCCTAAATGTATAACCTCACACTTCTCTATGTTAAAATCCATCTGCCACTTTACCGCCCACTCCACCAACCCATCTATATTGTTTTGGAGATTATGGCTATCCTCTACACTATCCACTACTCGGACAATCTTTGTGTCATCTGCAAATTTCCCAAACGTACCCCCCAATGCTCACGTCCAAATCATTAATATATAACATAAACAGGAAGGGTCCCAACACTGAGCCCTATGGAACACCACTTGAGATAACTTTCCATTCGCAAGGGCATCAATCGACAATTACCCTTTGTTTCCTGTTACAAATCCAACCTTTTATCCAGTTTGTCACATTACCCTGAATCCCATGGGCTTTTACTTTCTTAACCAATCTGCCCTGTGGGACCTTGCCAAATGCCTTGCTAAAATCCATGTACACAACATCCACCGCACTACCTTCATCAACCCTTCTTGTCACTTCCTCAAAGAATTCAATCAAATTTATGAGGCAAGACCTTCCTTTAACAAATCCATGCTGACCATCCCTGACTAGTCCATGCCTTTTCACATGACAGTTAATCCTATCTCTCAGGATTGATTCTACTAATTTGCTCACCACTGATGTAAGACTAACTGACCTCTAATTGTCTGGCATTTCCTTTTTAAACAATGGAACTACGTTTGCATTTCTCCAGTCCTCCAGTACCTCCCTGTATCTAGTGAAGATTGGAAAATCATCCTCAGAGCATCTGCTATCTCCTCCCTGACTTCCTCCAGCAGCCTCGGAAACAATCCATCTGGCCCTGGTGACTTATCAACTTTCAAGGATTTCAGACCCCTCGAGTACTTCCTCTCTTTATGACTATCCTGTCCAATATCTCACAGTGAAACTCCTGGACTACTATATCTACATCCTCCCTTTCCTTTCTAAACACGGAGACAAAATATTCATTCAAAACCCTTCCCACAGCTCTTCATCTACAAACAAGTTTCCATCTTCATCTCTGATAGGTTCCACTTTTTCCTTAACTAACCTTTTAGCATTAATGTATTGGTAAAACATCTTTGGGTTATCTTTAACTTTACTTGCTAATCTTTTTCATGCCCTCTCTTTGATCTCCTTATTTCCTTTTTTACTTTGTCCCTGCACTTCCTATATTCATCTAGGTTATCTGCAGTGCTTAGTTCTTTGTGCCTGTCGTACACTTTCTTTTTCTGTTTGATCTTCACCTGTATTCCTCTAGACAACTAGTGGGATCTAGATTTGGCAGTACCACACTTATTTTTGTTGGGGATATGTTTACTTTGTACAATTAGGATCTCGAGTTTTCCACTGTTTTATCCTCCAGCAGTGCTGTCCAGTCCACCTCAGTCAAGTCCCTTCTCATTTCTGTAAAATTTGCCTTCCCCCTGTTCCAGACTTTTACTCCTGCCTTATCTCTGTCCTTTTCCATGGTAATGCTAAATCTAACTGAATTATTCACTGTACCCGATATGGTCGCCAACTGTCACTTAACCCACTTGCCTTTCTTATTCCCCAAGACTAGGTCTAGAATTGCATCTCCTCTCGTTGGGTTTGTCACTAATTGGTTGAAAAAATTTTCCTGGACACACTGCATGAATTTTTCTCCCTCAGTGCCCCTTATATTGTTTAAATTTGTTAGACATGATCTCCTCCTGACAAAGCCATGCTGACTATCCTTGATTAATCCTGGCTTTTCCAAGTGGAGATTAATTCTGTTCCTCAGTTTTTTCCAAGTTTCTCTATCACTGATGTTAGACTTACTGGCCTATAGTTTCCTGGTTTATCCCTACCACCCTTCTTGAATAATAGTACCACATTAACTGTCTCCAGTCCTCTGGTACCTCTCCTGTGGCCAGAGAGGATTTGAATATTAATGTCAGGGCCCCTGCAATCTTCTCCCTTACCTCCCATAGCAGCCTGGGATGCATCTCACCTTGGCCTGGGGATTTATCCAATTTTAGGCCCTCTAAAACTACTAATACCTCCTCCCTCTCAATGATAATTTGTTCAAGTATATCACATTCCCCCTCCCTGATTTCTATACCCGCATCGTCCTTCTCTGTGGTGAACACGGATGCAAAGTTCTCATTTAAAACCTCATCTACGTCATCCGGCTCCTCACACAGATTGTCACTTCGGTCCCTGTGAATCTTTGGAATTCTCTACTCCAGAGGGCTCTGGGGAGACTCAGTCGTTGAGAGTATATTCGAACAAGAGATCGATAGATTTCTAGACATTAAAGATATCCAGGGATATGGGGATAGTGTAGGAAAATGGCGGCGAGGTAGAATATGAGCCATGATCTAGCTGAATGGTAGAGCAGGCTCGAGGGGAAAAATGGCCTACTCCTATGTTGCTATGTTCTTTTATTATAACGAGGGCAAGTTAACAATTGGAGTTCCCCCCCTGTCAAGAACCCTTGAATGCCTCAGGCCAGTAACTGCAATTCCATGACTGCTGCTGACACTGTGTAGCACAGCATTACTTATTGGTGAGGCAGCTAGGGGTCCTTTGAATCTTAGTGCGGCCCTTTAACCTTGAGAGTTGCAGTTCGGCCTCAAGAACATTTAATGAGCTCTCAGAGTCATCAAACAATTCTGAAGTGATCTATTGGTGTTTTCACAGTCCTAACTGGCAATAATGAGCCATGGAAACGCAAAAAGGATCTCAAAGCTAGAAGGAATCATCTATTTTCAGTGGATTGAATTAGGTTTGAACAACCTAAATGGCTTGTGATAGCTTCATTTAACAACTGAAATGAAAATTGAAGCAAAATTATAATTTTTCACTTGCAGATTATCATTGCACACAGCAGCAAGGAGATTTCTTCCCCCATTACAGCAAATATATGGTAATTCAGTGAAATATAGAGGTTAGTTTATCAGTCCCACAGGATGAAGTAAACGGTGCTGGCTGAAATGAGTTACTCTTCTTATTCTCCCCAGGCTCAGCTCAGGGGGCGAGATTCTTGCCTTGGTGAACCAGTTAAAGACCAAACTGTTAAAAAGAACTGCCGCTGACTTTCAATTCTTTTCCCAAATGCCGATATATTTATCTGTCGTTAACGAGTGTTCATCAGGTTTTTGGTGAAACGAATGAGACAGAAAAGGTCAGTTGTGGTCCAGGCTGTACGCATTTTTTGTTTTGCTTTAATAGGTGTATTTCTTAGAGTCGTAGGGCAGGAGTTTTCGGACTGTGGAGCTTTCCACCCTGAGGAGTCGGCAGGGAATGCATCCATAGGACCATAGAGAAGTCAGGGCTCAGAAGGAGGCCATTCAGCCCATTGAGTCTGAAGCAACTAAAAAAGAAAGAGAAAAATAGAAACAGCCGCTCATTTTTAATCCCACTTTCCAGCACCTGGTCCGTAGCCTTGCAGGTTAAGGCACTTCAAGTGCAGAGCCAAGTGCCTTTTAAATGAGTCGAGCATTTCAGCCTCAACCACCAACTTAGGCAGCGAATTCCAGATTTTTTCTAATGTCCCCTCTAATCTTTCTACTAATCACCTTAAATCTGTGCCCCCTGGTAATTGACCCCTCAGCTAATGGAAACAAGTCTCCCCTGTCTACCCTATCTAGGCCCCTCATAATTTTGTACACATCAATGAGGTCACCCCCCCCCCCCCCCACCCCCCCCGGTCTAAGGAAAACAATCCTAGCCTATCCAATCTTTCCTCACAGCTGCAATTTCCCAGTCCTGGCAGCTTTCGTGTAAATCTCCTCTATACTCCGTCCGGAGCAATTATGTCTTTCCTGTAATTTGGTGACCAGAACTGTACACAAAATTCCAGCTGTGGCCTAGGCAATGTTTATACAGTTCCACCATTACACCCCTGCTTTTGTATTCAATATCTCGTCCAATAAAGGAAAGCATTCCATATGCTTTCTTTACCACCTTATCCACCTGTCCTGCAACCTTCAGGGACCTGTGAACATGCACTCCAAGGTCTCTCACTTCCTCTACCCCTCTCAATATACCCCCATTTACTGAGTATTCCCTTGCTTTGTTTGTCCTCCCCAAATGCATTACCTCAAACTTTTCCAGATCAAATTCCATTTGCCACATTTTGTCCACTCAACCAAACCATTGATATCTTTCTGGAGGCAACAGCCATCCTCTTCGCTATCAATTAAATGGCCAAATTTGTGTCATCTGCAAATTTCCAAATCATGTCTCCCAGTGATAACAGGAGCCCCACAGTCATTAAACGCTCCAGGGAGCATTAATTGACTGGAGGCAGGGCTTTTGCCCCTCACTCGGGCAAAGGGAGCTGCTGGCCAATCTCATTGGCTGGCAGCTCTGTTGTCCCAGCAGCGCCAGTGGCAGCATTGGCCAGGACTGGGACTACAAGAAGTGGTGAGATTTTAAGTCGTGGAGTTCAGGATTAGGTAAGTGCAGGGGGCGTTTCACGGTCGGGAGAGGAGATGAGGCCCGGGGAGAGGTGGGGGGTGTGGGAGGTCTTGATGGAGAGGCCAGGGAGGGAGGGAGCACTTGGGGTGGAGAGTAGGGGGGTAGATCTTGAGGTGGGTTGTGGGGGTTGGGGGGGGGGAATGGTTCACGGGGGGGCCTTCCCACATCGGACACTCTGCCCTTCTCGCTCAAGGCTTAATCAGGATGCCTGATGGGCCTCCTCCATCTCTGAATTCTTCCCACTTAACTTAAAATTGAGGCTGAGTAGAAGGGACCTTACAATTGGCCACTTAAGGGCCTCAATTGGGTTGAGGGCGGGTGGGCGGGTCTCAGGCTCGCCCACCTGATGCAAGATTGTAGGCAGGTCAAGGGCAGTGGGAAGGTCACCTGGGCAATTCTATGGGCCTCCCCGTCTGCAAACCCACTGACAGGGGCCCTAAACCTTTCCTTTATTCTTTCGTGGGACGTGGGCGTCTCTGGCAAGGCCAGCCTTTGTTGCCCATCCCTAATTGCCCTTGAACTGAGTAGCTTGCTCGGCCATTTCAGAGGGACAGTTAAGAAGAGGGTCTGCAGTCACATGTAGGCCAGACCAGGTAAGAGGGGCAGATTTCCTTCCCTGGAGGACATAAGTGAACCAGATGAGTTTTTACAAGATCTAATGATAGTTTTATGGCCACCATTACTGAATCTGGATTTATAACTCCAGATTTTATTAATTGAATTTAAATTCCACCAGCTGCCATGGTGGGATCTGAACCCATGCCTGGGTTTTGGATTACTAGCCCAGTGACATTACCACTATGCCACCATCTCACCCAATTATGCCTATGTCAGTTTTTTTTACAAAACTTTGTTCTCATGCCATTAACTTCTCAGTGGGGTGTCAGATTATCTCAGTTAGCTAGATGGTTAGAGTGGGTGCAGAATAACACCAACTGCATGTGTTCAATCCCTGTACCAACTTTGGTAATTCATGGGGGTGTGTCTCATGACCTTACTCCACACTTGATGTTGAGTTCTGCCCCTCAAGGTTTTTTTATCCACTTCTCTCTGTCTAACAGGGAGGGACATCTGTGCTCCCTCAAGGGCCAAGGCTAATTACCCTCCCTTAATTTCCAAGCCACTGATGGTGCCAGGTATGGCTGCTGTCCTGTTCAGCACCTCATTCATTGTCAGCTCCAACTTGGCTTCTGTAATTAGGACTGCTTGAATGTTGCTGGAGGTCTCCATATACGCAATGCAGGAATTCAATTCGTCATCATCTGCAGGGAACCAGGGCCTTCTATCTTGCTTGTGCAGTCTACTCGCAGGACTATTACAAATACCCTATTATTTTACGCGTTCGTTCACTGTACGTGGTAAACAACATGCAGGAATCAACAAGTGAAGATGTTTCCAGCCGATGCAGCTGTCCACATCATACATATCCTTTAAGCTCCTTAACGCAAATCCTATCGCCATGCTACTCTTCTGCCGGTGGGTATAGGTCATCCTGCTGTTAATTTAATTCCTTTTTCATTTTACTTTATTTCATCTGAGAGCTTTGGAGAGCTTTGGCTCAATGTCAAGTGTGAAGTAAGGTCATGAGAGCCACTAGATAGATCTGAAGCCCACCAGAGCTGGCAGGGTCAGTGGAAGAGCCCTTCATGTACATGGGGCCGCTAGTCAGAAATTCTACTGTAGGGGAACCTCCAGCACACACTCCCCGCCACGCAGCTGTGAAATCTGTAACCTGTCTATCTTTGGGTGAGCTTTCTCAAAACTGTATTCCGTATGGAAACCCCTGAAAATGTCCCACGTAGGGGAGCTCAAGAAAGAAGACAGAAGATACATATGAAAGATGGCACCTCTGACAGTGCAGCACTCCCTCAGTACTCACTGGGGTATCAACCTGGATTAGGTGCTCGAATCGCAGGAGCCAGATTTGAAGCTGCAATCTCTGCTTCAGAGGTGAGTGTGATGTCGATTGAGCTCTGGCTGTTAAGAAACCTTGACACAATGGGAGGTAGAAACAGAAATTAAACAACAATTTCAAATGATCCAATCCCAATAAAATAGTTTACAGTCGCAACTTAGCTACCCTTAATCAATTTTTATTTGGCGAAGGTGGCAATAGTTTCGCAACTTGGAAAGCAGCACTGAATATACATTCAGGAGCTAGTCTGGCTCTTATGTGCCGCTCATGTGTGATACTCACCGTCCTGAGCTCACACAAGTTGACATTGACAGCTTATTAATTTACCAGATGTGGGTGTCATTGGCAAGGCCAGTATTTATTGCCCTTGAGAAGGTGGTGGTGAGCCGCCTTCTTGAACCGCTGCAGTCCATGTGGTGTAGGTACACCCACAGTGCTGTTAGGATGGGAGTTCCAGGATTTTGACAGTGAAGGATGGTGATATATTCCCAAGTCAGGATGTTGAGTGGCTTGGAGGGGAACTTCCAGGTGGTAGTGGCCCCATGCATATGCTGCCCTGTCCTTCTAGATGATAGAGGCTGCAGGTTTGAAAGGTGCTGTTGAAGAAGCTTGGTGATTTGCTGCAATGCACCTTCTCAATGATACATATTGTTGCCACTGTGTGTTGGTGCTGGAGAGAGTGAATGTTTAAATGATGAAGGTGCACTCCCTGCCCAGGTGTGGGGAGCACACTAATAGAATAGTGTCCAAGAAAATGGAAGGTGGCCATTCAGCCCATTATATTTTTATTGGATCTCTGAAGGAGCTGTCCAATTAGTCCAACTTCCACTGTTCTTCTCCCATAGCGTTGCAATTTTTTTCCTTTTCAAGAACATATCCTTTTCATTGCACCTGCTTTCACCATCCTTTCAGACCTTGCCTTCTAGATGGCAATATGTTGCTTTGTAAGAAGATTTCTCTTCGCCGTCAGCCTGTTGGTTAACCGTGGCTCAGTGCTTAGCCATTTTGCCCCTAGGTCAGTAGGTTCAAGTCTCACCCCTGAGACCAGAGCACGTAATCTAGGTTGACACTGCCAGCCCAGTGCTGAGGGAGTGCTGCAGTGTTGAAGCTTTTCAGTTCAGTTATCAGGGTGGAAATTTACAGCCCCATCATGGCCGGAATGGAGCCCACAAAATAGTCCATGGACTTTGACAGGACCACAAAATCCAATTGGCTTAAAATTCCACGTGTGTGTAAATATATTATTTTGGTAGCAGCTCCTCTGTGTTGGCCCCAGTATACTGGGGAAATCTTTAATGCAGTGTCACAGGGGGTACTCGTTAGAATTGCTCCAGGCTTGTCATTTCTCTCGATGCTGCTTTTTCCAGTAAAATCACTGTTCAAATCCTTAAAAGTGACTGCACTGAGATTTTCTGACAGATCCACGAGGCTCTTTCAATAAAAGATGACACTGAAGAAACACGTTTCCATCACTCGCTTAATGAAGAAAAATTCCAGGACCTGAGAAGAGATAATAAAGTAAATCTGTAAGGCCAGAGGGCATCCAATTTTGTTTCACCGCGGTACAAAATGATCCGTCCCTTTTTTCGATCTCAAATCTCTTCCAATCAGCGGTTTCTCTTTTCCCCTTATTGTGATTGGCATCTGGACTAGAAGAGATAGTTGACGGTCCTCTTAAATGAACATCTAATGACAGTCCGATACTGCAATCCACTGCAGGAAGGTAATTGTGGTTGTGCAAGTACAGTTGTCAGCCAATGGTTTTAAAGCCCAGCTCCCAGCCTACTGGCCTTATCCTGCACTCCCTGCAGAGACAAGGAAACAATCACGTTGGGCACAAAGTCAAAATCCTGCGGATGCTGGAAACCTGAATTAGGAAGAGAAATAGGAAAGCTCAGCAGGTCTGGCAACTTCTCCGGAGAGAGAGAACCAGAGTTAAGGTTTCACCTGAGCTGGAGGAAGTTGGTCTGTTGAGTGGCCATCGACCAGTAAAGTTAGAGATGTGACAGATCTTAAGCAAACGCAGAGGTGCAGAAGGAAGAGGGGAGAGGGTGGAAAGCAGGCAAAAGGGATGATGACGCAAGACATAAGGGGCTGCTCGTGAGACAATAAAGAAACAAAAGATGTGTCTGGAGGAGGTGTAAACAGGATATACAGGATATTCAATTTGAACAATTTTCAGGTTATTGCTGAAAAGAGAGGCGTATTTGCTGAAGTTTCTCGTCCTGCCCTCATCAGGACAAATGCAAGAATGCCAAATTTCAAACGCTCACAACAATTTATACCACAAGAGAGAAGGGTGCTGATTGATTGGCAAGTTGTTCAAATCCGACTCAGCTGTACCAAACTTACCACCTGGACTGCAGCAGCTTAAGAAGGTGGCTTGCCATCACCTTCTCAAGGGCAATTAGGGATGGGCAATAAATGCTGGCCCAGCCAGCGACACCCACATCCTATGAAAGAATGAAAAGAAGAAAACTTCACATGAAAAACGCTCATAGAACGGTTAGAATCAGAACTGGTGGGGAAAATAGTTAGTCTTTCTTGGGATGTGGGTATCTCTGGCAAGCATCCCTAAATGTCCTTGAGTGCCTCGCTAGACCAGTTAAGAGATAAAGCCCCATTGCTGTGGGTCTGGAGTCAGATGTGGGCAAGACCAGGTATGGATAGTAGATTTCCTTCCCTAGATGACTTTTTACAATGATCAATTCATGGTCATCATACTAAGGCTGGCTTTATATTCCTGATTTATTAATTGAATTTAAATTTCAACAACTACCATGGTGGGATTTGAACCTATGTCCCCAGAACATTAGCCTGGGCCTCTGAATTACCAGCCAAGAAGCATTACCACCACACCAGCATCTGCCTGCTAGGTTTGTGATTGGCAGGGCATGAGGGAGTGAACTTTAACCTGGAGTTGGCTGTGCTTTTGCAGGCCTCAATCCACCAAACCCTTGTCCGACACTGAGTCCACTGAATCTCCACATGTGAGTACTGAGTTTTTTTAAAAAATCATTCATGGGATGTGGATGTCACTAGGCCAGCATTTATCACCCATCCGTAATTGCCCTTGTTCAGAGGGCATGCAAGAGTCAACCACATTATTGTGGATCTGGAGTCACATGTCGGCAGACCAGGTAAGGCCATTGGTGAACCACTTGGGTTTTTAAACCACAATTGACAATATTTTTATTGTCATCATTAGGCTTTTAATTCCAGATTTTTATGAAATTCAAATCCCACCAGCTGCTGTGGTGGGATTTAAACCCAGGTGGCCCCCAGAACATTATCCTGGCTATCTGGATTACTGCTGCAATACCACTCTGCCACCACCTCCCTCGTTGAAAGCTGTTTCCATTTAAAACATTCTGAGGAAGGGTCATCGACCTGAAACATTAACTCTGTTTCTCTCCATGGATGCCTGACCTGCTGAGAATATTCAGCACTCTCTGGAGCGATGTCTTCGCTTCATATACCTATGCAGTCATTGTGGTCTGAATCAGGGAAAGCATTAATGTGACTAATTAATATTAGTGCATAAAACAGGGGAGCAGGGAAGGTATAATTATCTGACCTGGTTCTTGGTGTGCAGACTTTGTGAGGGCTTGTTCGGAATAATTAGCTTGTTATCACAATTTAAATTACTTTCATTTTGTGTGGTCCTTTCCAAGTTAAGTGGTTGAAGGTTGGCACAGTTTCCTTAGAACCGTTTATGGGAACTGTAAATTGCGCAGATGCAGTTATATAGCAAGGACCTTGGCATGTCCCACAGGGATGTCACGATGCACCTTCAAGTGCAATTTAATAGTTTGATGTGAAGCAGCTATTATATAAGCAAACATAGCATAAGAACATCAAAAATAGGCCATTCAGCCCCTCAAGCCTGCCCCACCATTCAAAAAGATCATGGCTGATCTGCCCCAGGCCTCAACTCCTCTTTCGTGCCAGCTCCTCTCAACTCCCCGATACTTCAAAAACCTATCTCCCTCCTCTTTAAATACTTTCAGTGATCTAGCCTCCACAACTCTCTGGGGTAGAGAATTCCAAACATATTGCACACAGCGGTCCCAAACACAGCAACAAGGTATAGGAGCAGCTGATCTATTTTTGTTGATGGGTTGAGGGAGGAATGTTGGCCAGGACACAGGGGGAGCCTTTGAATAGTGCGGTACAATTCACCTGAGCCAATGAAGCAGGGAAGATGGGGCCTTAGATGGATATCTTGTCAAAAGGACACTTAACGAAAGATTAGTCCTCAAGATGTAGGCATGGTTGACAAGGTTGACAATTAATATTCATCTCAGTTGCTCTGAGAATATGGGCAGTGGGACTTTGAACTGCTTGACTTGTTAAAGCCACTTCAGAGGGCAGTTTAGTGTGGGACTGCACCCTTATGTAGACCGGCTGAGGACAGTGGTGGTGGGGGGGGGGGGCGCGTTATCCGCTCTAAAAAGATGTAGTGAACCAGTTGGATTGAAACAACAAGCTGACAGCTTCATGTTCATTTTTATTGATACCAGATTTTTTTTATTTCTAGGTTTTGTAAAATTGAATTCAAATTCCCAAACTGCCCATGGCGAAATGTGAATTTACTTACCTCTGGGATATTAGTCCAAGATTCCAGACTAATTAGTCAGATAATATAACACCTAACTACCATTGCCTCCAGCCATGTTCAGTACTGAAGGGCTGCACTGGAGTATCAACTTAGACTGTGCGTTTGACCATTTGGGATAGAGATTGAACCCGCAGATGCCTGAGTCACAGGTGAGTGGGCTTAAAAACTGAACAAGCTTACCCTCAACTGCATTCATGACTGTCATATCCCTTTAGAATGTGTGGTATTGCCCCTGGACCCCTGCCTACCACTAGAACAGGTGTAGGAAGGTGCTGCCTTTTCATGGGCAGATGTGCCTGAACCAGCACTGCTGGCTCATTTCTGTTGTGCGATGGTGACGTCATTAACTCTTTGATTGCTGGCTGATCGAGGCAAGGTGGCTGTCATTCCAGGTTGGATGGTTTTGGAAGAATTCATGGTAGCAATGCTGCCCCCATAGTAGCCTCCTATCTATGATGATAGTGTTGCCTGGTTCCTGCTTAAGCCATAATGACACCAATCGCGCTCTTCAGATAATTGCTGTGACCTTGCATTTTCCTTGGTGAGTGGAATGTAGTGATAATGGATTATTCACACAATGACTCAAACACAAATTAAGCCATAATTATTGGTTTAATTGGTGTTTTGTACTTGGACAGTGCTGTTTTTATATCTGTAGTCAATACACAGTGCAAACTTTAATTTAGCAATAATAACACTAGAATTACACTAAATGAGCAAATGGACTTAACAGGAGAGAAACATATGGTAGAATTTCTGCAGGGAATCTAGCTTTGCCTCATTGCAGCTGTGGCAGATGATCAGTGGGGACATTGGAGAAACAACAAAATGGTCGTTCACAATGTTTTTTTCACCGTTTCTATTGTAGTTACATTGGGAGACGAGGTGAATTCCTGCGAAACCTCCGCCCCTATTATCTGCAGGGATAAAGCAAATCCTTCCCTCTTTCATTATGTAACAGGAAGAGGCCATTCAGCCCCTCAAAACTGCTCCGCCATTTCATTAGATCACGGCTGATCTGCATCTCAATTCCATTTATCTACCTTTGATCTGAACATGTTGACATCCTTACCCATCAATGTTTTCCATTGTTTTTCACCCAAAGGCTACTCACTGTTGTAGCCCTGGTCCAGTATCCTTCCCTAGTTTCTCTCTTATTGTCCAATACCCTTTCTGGGTTTGCCTTGTCCAGGCCTACTTGCCCAAACCTGCCCTCACCACAATTTTACCAGCGGCAGGTGTGGCACAGGCCGCACGTCTACCATTGGGCCAAATGAGACCCTAAAGTGAGCAATTAATTCCCACTTAAGAGACCCATCCCACCGGGATTGTTGTGTTGTTAAAACAATAGAATCATCAATTGCTCTTAAGGGATTGAGTAAATATGCTTTGGGTTCATTTATCAAGACTAGACACATACGAACAGTTAAGATGTGGGTACAAAGCTTGAAGGCATCAGAGCTGTGAGTATGTGCTCTGCCCAAAGCAAAAGTGAAACTAAGACAGGATCACATGACACATTTCCCTTCTAATGATGTCATGCTTATATCCCTTGAAGACATATTACAAAAGGGATGGAGGGATTTAGCCAGTGGCAGGAAAGGCCCATGCAAGCATCCAGCCCAGCAAGTTTCTCTGTACAGGCTGGTGACAGGTGGGGGGTTCTCCTTAACAGGCCTCCTGAGCCCACTGGAGGACCTCCCCAAGGTTTCACCCCTCCCCCATCCCCCCGGTTGCCCTCCCCCACTGGCCTTTCTAACTGCACTCCGCTCATACCCCCTTACCCAGGCCTGCCAGCTTAATGCCAGGAGAGACACTCATACACTTACCCAAATCCCAATCCCATGCCTCTGCCCCAAAGTACTGGAGGGGTGGGGATCCTGCCTCTAGTCTATTAACAGCCATTAAATGGCTGGAAGGCAGCCAGTGTTCCCCTTGGTGAGCTCCCCTCCAACGTTTTAGCCTGGGATGGCAGGGAATCAGGCACCTCATATAATTCAGCCCCAAGTGCTGTTCTTCCATGACTCTGACCCTTGTTGACCTGCACTGGTTCCTGGTCTCCCATCACCTCCAATTTACAATTCTCATTATATCTTTGAATTGCTTCCTCCCCTTGATCTTCCATATCTCTACAACCAACTAATCCTATAACCCTCCCTGTATAGACAAACATACATACATACAAAATAGGAACAGAAGGAGGCTATTTGGACCCTTGAGCCTGCTCTGCCATTCAATAAGATCATGGCTGACTGAGGCAGAGAGTTCCAAGGTCGCACAACCCCCGGATGGAAAAAAAATTCTTCTCATTTCTGTCCTAAAAGGGTAACCCCTAGTTCTGGGCTCACCCACATGAGGAAACATCCTATACACAACCACCTTGTCGAGACGTTTCAGGATATTATATACTTCAATCAAATCACCCCTCACTCTTCTAAACTCTAGTGGAAACAAACCCAGTCTGTCCAACCTTTCCTCATATGACAACCTGCTCATTCCAGGTATCAATCTAGTAAACCTCCTTTGAACCACCTCCATGTCCTGTCATTCATCCCCCTGTCCATTTCCCCCACCATTGTTAGCTCTAACTTCAGTCTAGATCCCGCACGCTGGAGTTCTCCCCCCACAACCCACCCACAAATCTCTTTGTTTCTCCACTTCTTTGTAACCCTTCTTAAAATCCATCCCACTGATTGAGCATTTAGTCCACACTCCTTATATGAAATCCTTATGTTCGCTGGTGATTTTTGACTGACTATGCCCGTGTGAAACATTTTGAGAGGCTTTTTTTTACATTGAATGCAACTGCTCTAATTGTTGGACTTTACTCTTATCATTTGATTGAGACTTTAAACTGAGGCCTTGGCTTGACTGTGATGATAAACAAATAGTCATTTGGTAGTACAGAGCTTGAGTATTGCTGAAAAATGAGACATGTCAAAGCTTTTCATCTTGCACTCATCGGGACACTTCACAAGGAAACCAATGTAAGGGGAAAACAATAATTTATGATGTATGTGAAGACAGTGCTAATTGGTGGGCAAGTGAACTTTAATTGTTGGATATGTTGCCATGGAGAATGCACCAGTGATAGTGACTGACAGTTAACAATGCTTGGCAATTAATCTGTCTACTGCAGCCTTAAATGAATTCAACGGTGGAGCACCCGCAACCCTCTGGGATAGAGATTTCCAAAGGTTCAGTGAAGTAATTTCTCCTCATCTCAGCCCTAAATAATGCACCCCTCATCCTGAGACTGTGCCCCAGTGTTTTAGATGCCTGACCCACGCAAACAATCTCTCAGCATCTACCCTGTCAAGCCAGTTCAGGATCTTGTATGTTTCAATGAGGTCATCTCTCAGTCTTTTAATCTTCAGCCTCTCATTACAGGACAACCTCCTCATCAATTTAATGAGCCTTCACTGCACCGCCTCCAATGCGACCCTCCAAAGACTTGCTCTCATCTGAAATTCTGCTGCCCCTTTCATATATTGCTCCAAATCGCATTCACCCATCCACCCCCACGCTTGTTGACCTGTACTGTCCCACCGCCTGACATATTGAGAATCCTGACCCTTGCTTTCCAATCTCTCCATGGCCCCACTCATCCTTCTCTTGTAGCATCTTGCAGCCCATGTCTTTATGATCTCCACACACCTCCAATTCTGGCCTCTCGGCCATTCCCAATTTTTATCATTACATCCCAGTGGTGGAAAAAGCAGAAAAAACTGGGAATTAAGAGTACGGCTCCGAACTGGCATTCCGTTTTAAGGTATACAAGACCAGCTTGGACCAGTACCCTTATTTCCCAGTTTTTACTGTTTTTCCCTATTGGTGCCAGGTGGTGACTAGGCCCTAGGTTCTGGAAATCCCTCTGCACAACTCTCCGCTTTCCTACTTCTCTTTCCTCTTTTAAAATGCTCCTTAAAGCCTACCTCTTTGATCAAAATTTTGTTCATTTGCCCCCATGTCTCCTTGGCTCAGTGTTAAAATGGTTTTATTCATGTCGTTTTTGATAAGTTTCATACGAAGTTAAATATGCTCTCCGAATGTAACTTGTTGTCATTCTTCTGTTTCTGCTTCTACACCCGACCCGATTGGACGTGAAATCACCCTAGCGCAATATTTTGGTCAGCGGGCGCCTGTGGGTGTGGGATCCATGCCCGCCATCAATTAAGAGGCCAGTTAAGGCAATTAAAAAGGCAATCGACCAAGATTCCACATTGCCTATGTGATTTTGCGCTTGTCACACAGGCAAAATGGGCAGTCGGGCAGCCGACAATTTGCAAAACCTCATCCATGGGTGGGATAAAAAGGGTCAGCAGCATTACCAGTGTGAGTGGTGAGGAGTTTTGGAGATAGTTTGCTGCTGGTTGCTTACTGATACTTGACGGCTTCTGCATTCTGTTTAGGGTTTCATTCTTAGCATTTCCAGGCTTCATTTCAGGACTCATTGGTGTCTCCAAGACCCCTGGAGGATTCAAACCATGTGGTCCCTTCCAGGTATCAGACAGCCTTCTGTAACCCTGGTAATGGGGATTGGGGTCTCCGCTGGTGGCACCTCCTCCTCTGAGGAAGAGAGGGGCAGAAGGGAGAGGAGGCCGGGTGTCCCAATGCAGCTTCCAGGGGAGGGACCTGTGGGAGGAGAGGCACAGGCACATGGGGCACAGGGCCAGCAGGTAGACCAAGGCATTAAAGGCTGCAGAAAATGCCACTATCCTGCTGCCAGGGTTTACAAGCAGCGATGCAGCTACCTCAATATGTCAGAGGTGCAATGCCGAAGGAGGCTCCGTCTCTCAATGGGGACAGTGACCTCCATCTGTCAGAGGATCAGGCCAGAGATCAGCTCCGTCTGTTTGGGTGGACACCCCATGCCACTGGCTCTGAAGGACACACTGACCCTCAACTTCTATGCCTCCGGCTCTTTCCAGGGGTCAGTGGGGAATCTGTGTGGAGTCTCCCAATCAGCTGTCCATAGTTGCGCCAAGCTGGTGACTGATGCTCTGTTCAGGTGGGCATTGACTTTCATTCATTACTGTAAGGACGAGGCCAGCCAGGCTGAGCGAGCCAGATGCTTTGCAGCGATTGCTGGCTTCCACCATATCCAGGGTGCTATAGACTGTACACATGTGGCCATCAAGGCACCAGTGGGTGAACCCGGTGCCTTCGTCAACAGGAAGGGCTTCCACTGCATGAACGTGCAGATAGTGTGTGATTACAGGATGCTGATTCTACAAGTCTGTGCAAGGTACCCAGGCAGCTCCCACGACGCCTACATCCTCAGACACTCCCAGGTGCCAAGACTGTCAGTGCTCCAGCCCAACTGGATGGATGGCTGTTGGGTGACAAGGGCTATCTGTTGATCTCTGCCACCCAAGAACAGAGACAGAGCAGCGTTATAATAGGAGTCATGCCTCCACAAGGGCAGCAGTAGAGAGAACTAAAGGTCTTCTGAAGATGCACTTCCGATGCCTAGGCTGTTCAGGGAGTGCACTACAATACCCCCCAGAGCAGGTGTCGCTGATAGTGGTTGGATGCTGCGCTCTCCACAATCTGGTACTGGCAAGGGCAACCCGCTGGAAGAAGGGGATCTTGACGCAGCTCCACAGGCCATAGAGGATAAATCCAATAGTGAGTCAGAAGAGGAGCATGGTGAGGAGGATGCTGAGGATGTGGAGTCAGACCTCAGTAACCTTCAGAGAGGTAGGAACACCAGGGATGCCTCGATCCAACGCTCCTTCAGCTAGGCTGCCAAATAACTGCTCCCATTTCATGCCAGGGCTACCACCTCCATCTTGGATGGCCGAAATGCCCCTGTCATGTGAAACCAAAGTCCACTCAGTGACTGTGCAATAAAGTTTAGAGCCACTCATTTAGATATTGGTGTACCCTGCACCAAAATAAAAGGTGACGCATACTCAGGTCATCACAACAAAAGCAAAATTTAATGTTATTGTCACATTGAAATCACATTGACATGACCATTACTGGTGTTGATGTCCACACCAATTGACATATAAACCAAATATAACTAAATAGAAGATCACCCGTGACCAGTCCCTCTTGTGCTCATGCTGCCTTAAACTTACGCTTGTGAGTGCTATGTCTCGGTGCCCCCTGTTTGCAGGCAGCAGAATCGGAGGCAGCTGCTGATTCTGGTGTCTTGTCCTCTAGCCAACGGCACCTGTACTGGCTCCGCCTGGGAGGGAACAGCCAGTGCCATGGCTGGCATCTCCCCAGTTGCCCGCAGCTGCAAGAGATGACACAGTCACTGGCAGAAGGGCAGAGGATCTGCTGCCGTCATCTGGAGCACCCTGAGAGGGGCCTGCAGAGATGACAGGCAGCTCATGCACCAACGTGAGGTCACTCTGGACCATTGATGGACGGACACTTAGCTGGGATACTGGGTGCCTCATCCATCTCCCACACTGGCACTGACCACCTAAGGTCATTGCCTGTGTGAGGGCATGCAGGTCTGAGCGCAACCCCAGGAACTCCTGATTCTGTCCCTGGAGTAGCCTCTTCATGAGAGTCACCACTCTCTCAATGGAAGAGGCAGTGCGCTTGACCATGAGGGTCAACACAGTGCTCATGCTCGAGCACGTGCTGGAAAATCTAAGGGAGAACAAGGACATGTCATTAGTTAAAGTCACCACATTGTCACTGTGCATGCCAGGCACCCTGGTGAGACAATGGAGATCTGCATCATGGCGCCATCGCCTTTCAATGATCAATGGGGACTCCAAGTTTGAGGCTCCCATCAATGAAGAGACAACACTAAAATGGTTGCACTGTCCGAAACTCTCACCTCTGTGTGCTGCTCTCTTATCTTTGTCTGATACCCCCACCTCTCCATGACTGGTTGCACAGGGCCCGTGCCAGCTCTCCAACTCCAGGGCATCCTGCTGAAACATGGTCAGCAGCAGTAGGTTGGGCAGGTCTCCACCTGTTCGTGACCTCGCCAATTGGTTATGTCTCATCTTCTCCTGAAAGGACAGAGAAGCATTGATTAGTCCCCTCTCTATCTACAGCTTCATTGCAGCCTGGCCAAACCCACTGAGCAACACCTCGCAACGCACATTCGAGTTGTGGACCCTCGAGCTGCAAGGCACTCAGTCCGAGCAGCCAGGGCTCACGCCCTTTGCCAGCTTCAGCATCATTAACAATTTGCGCTCAGAGTCTAACGCCCCTGAGCTCCACAGCGGGAAGGCCAGCCCTTAACACTTCTGCACGCTGATCCATGCCAACACGGTACTTAGCCCTCCTGAGTACAGCAGGTCGTTGAACCCCTTCCGGGACCAGACCCATGTGCGCTGCACCGCATCATGGCTGCTGACCTGTGGTGCCACCTCCTCCTACGCTTTCTTCATGACGTGCAGTGCCTCCATCCCTGGGGACAGGGGTGTCCCTCCTGGCAGCCATCTCCTCCAGCAGGACAGTGAGGGACTCATCCGAAAACTGGGTGGGGGGGGGGGGGGTGGGGTGGGGGGGGGCTGCTGAATGCCCACCCGACCTGCCCTCCCACCTGGTGTCTCCAACCGCCCTCAATTCGATAACTTTGCTGTTGAAAACGCAGAAGAGACCTTCTTCCATGGCAGCCTTCGAGGGGCTGCCTGTGCCATTTTTAAACTAGCTGCCGGGTCGCCATTGGACCCGGCGGCCTACAGACTCCCTCCGGCACCCGGGCCCCTTTCCTGACCATTGGGGAGCCGCGTTTCACGCTGGGGTGGGTTCCAGTTGGCCTGCCCACGTCGAATCACGGTCATGAGCCGATTGCGGGTGGCGTCCCGTTTCCCAGCCGATCCCAGGCCCACCGATTGTGCCCGCCTGCCGCCCTGAAAATTCTGTCCATTGCCTTGGAGACAAATGGGCTTTGCAGTTTGTGTGGACGGCTGCCTCGTGTTTCGCCATTGCCAGAGGGCACCAGGTTCTTGTTCCTGTCGATCCTCACCAGTTCATTCCATATTTTATAGAACACGCTCAGTCTACTTCTCTCCCTCCTTTGCTGGAGAGATTCCCGTTCCAAATCTTTGATCGGGGATGTGACTCCGGTGTTTTTCCCATACTGACTGGCGCAGAATTGTTCAGCACATCTTTGAATTGTTTCACTCTTATTTGTAAATCTCGCCACATGAGGATCTCACGCACAACTTGCAAAATCCAGGATTGGATGAGCAAATGGTTGGTAAGATATAACTCTGATATTTTTGTTTCAACACTAAAGATCAGAAATCCAAGAACCCTTGCTGTACAAATGTGTGTTGTCTTCTTTAAATAAAAAGCCTAGGAGATAAAACTAATCCGTTTCAGGCTGAGTCAAGCTCACTGCTGAACCGGCTATATTTTATTGCAAAACAAAAACAGAATTACCTGGAAAAACTCAGCAGGTCTGGCAGCATCGGCGGAGAAGAAAAGAGTTGACGTTTCGAGTCCTCATGACCCTTCTGTCGAAGGGTCATGAGGACTCGAAACGTCAACTCTTTTCTTCTCCGCCGATGCTGCCAGACCCGCTGAGTTTTTCCAGGTAATTCTGTTTCTGTTTTGGATTTCCAGCATCCGCAGTTTTCTTTGATTTCATCTCTATGTTTAATTGCAGCTCCCCGCAGCAGCTAAAGTGATATTGACTGCAACAAGCTGCCTGTGCGTCAGCACTATTCACTTTCAGTTCGACACGTGCAGAGGTGTGTTTGAACCTCCGGTGCTAACTCTTCCAGAGCAGCTGTTTTCAATCGGTTCACCTGATCCCAGGAGAGAGAACCAATGACTTAAATAAAGTGCGAGAGAACTGCAAACAGAGGTAGGTAAGCTGACGGAGAAATTGTGGAGTGGGTGAGAGAAGCAAAGAGATGGAAACGCTGAAGCACAGATACTAGCAACAGGAATAGATCATTCGGCCCCTTCGGCCATTCAACAGGATCATGGCTGACCCTCTACCTCAACGCCATACTCCCACTCTCTCCCAATATTCCTGGATGCCTTTCGAGTCTAGAAATCTATCTATTTCCTTCTTAAATGTATTCAGTGACTTGGCCTCCACAGCCCTCTGTGGTAGAGAATTCCACAGATTCACCACCCTGTGAGTGAAGAAATTTCTCCTCATCTCAATCCTAAATGGTCTACCCTGTATCTTGAGATTATGAGCCCTTGTTACAGACACCGCCACCTACAGCCAAAGGGTGCATCATCCCTACATCCAGTCTATCCAGCCCTGTCAGAATTTTATTCGTTTCAATGAGATCCCTACTCATTCTTCTAAACCCCAGTGAGTACAGGAACCATGAGAGCATCTAAGTAAGCAATGTCTTGTCGCAAATTGTGGGCATTGTACAGGCTACAAGGAGCTAATGCTGCAGAAAGAACAATTATCGCTTTTAGTGTGTTCAATGTAGTAACATTTTCCAAGACACTTCACTGATCTATTATCAAACAATATTCGACACTGAGCCACATAGGGAGATAATAGGATATGAGATCAATAAGTTGATCAAAGAGGTTGGTTTTAAGGACTGTCTTAAAGGAGGAGATAGAAGGAAAGGCAGAGAGGTTTACAGAGGAGAATCTAGTGCTTAGGATCTGGATGGTTGATGGAATAATTGCCAATGGTCAATAAAAGTAAGAGAAGCAAGGAGGAAACAAAGGGGGTGAGCAATACTAGGATCGGAAAGTTGAGGTAATGAGCCAGAAGAGATTGCCAAAAACATCAAATGAGGCTAAAGAATTAGCAATTCAAAAAAAAAAAGGCACCACCAACCACCCCCGAAGTTATTTTGTATTGATTTAAACCTTAGACAGGCCCGGGGCAATGTCTGTCTCTTTGGGTCAGCTTACATTTTATCCAAGAGTCAGCACTTCCAGCAATGTAGCAGCCTAACAGTGCGGCGCTAAAGCGTCAGTCTGGTTTCTGCATTCAAATATCTGAATTGGGAGCTTGAGCCCAGAACATTCTGACTTAAAAGTGGAACAAACCTCCACTGAAAATGTTGGAATAGGTTACTTACAGGAAATGGATGTAAATCAATATACCAGTGTTGGCTCCTTGCACAAGAAATCCAAATCTAATTTCACTGCCCCACTGCCTCCTTGTAATACTGTATCTTTATCTGCTTCAATTCATAATTTAATTTTCACTTGAACGATCCAACCCTCGATTTGAGAGGCCTAATCTTTCATTGCCTTGGGGAAAACCAATCTTGCCACTTTGACTCAAAGCAGGTGTTAACTCTACCGCTCACTGACACATGCCCAGTTGTACTTAAAGCAGCACGCAGCCTGCGAGGCATGGTCTGCCTCATTGCCTAAAGAATTGGAAATATTGCAGTGGAATTATCAATGATCCACCAAGCCTCATTCTGACGTTATGATGGAGGAATGGCCATTAATAAAACAAGGTGGTATTCTGTGCTTTCAGGTTTTATTCAAGATGGTGGGTGAGTTAATGAGAATGAAGGAGGGTGAGAGTGAGAGTGGGTTTGTGAGGGTGAATGAATGAGAGTGAGTGAGTGAGTGAATAAATGAAGGTGGGTTTGCGACAGTGAAGGTGGATGAGAGTGAGGGTGTGTGATAGTGAGAGCGGGTGAATGAGAGTGAGGGTGGGTTTGTGAGCGTGAGGGTGGGTGAGGGTGAGAGTGGGTGAGAGTGAGAGTGAGGGTGAGTTTGTGAGAGTGAGGGTGGGTGAGAGTGAGAGTGGGTGAGAGTGAGAGTGAGGGTGGGTTTGTGAGAGTGAGGGTGGGTGAGTGAATGAATCAGGGTGGATGAGTGAGGGTGAGGGTGGGTTTGTGAGAGTGAGGGTGGGTGAAAGTGAGGGTGGGTTAGAGAGTGAGAGTGGGTGAGTGAGAGCGTGGGCAGGTTTTTGAGAGCGAAGGTGGATGGATGAGGGTGAGGGTGGGTTTGTGAGAGTGAGGGTGGATGAGAGTGAGGGTGGATGAGAGTGAGCGTGGGTAAGAGTGAGAGTGAGGGTGGGTTTGTGAGAGTGAGAGTGGGTGAGTGAGAGTGAGGGTGGGTTTGTGAGAGTGAGGGTGGGTGAGAGTGAGAGTGAGTGAGTGAGAGTGAGGGTGGGCTTGTGAGAGTAAGGGTGGGTGAGAGTGAGGGTGGGTGAGAGTGAGGGTGGGTGAGAGTGAGAGTGGGTTTGTGAGAGTGAGGGTGGGTGAGAATGAGAGTGGGTGAGAGTGAGACTGAGGGTGGATGAGAGTGAGGGTGGGTGGGTGAGGGTGGGTGAGAGTGAGGGTGGGTGAGAATGAGACTGAGTGAGAGTGGGTTTGTGAGAGTGAGGGTGGGTTTGTGAGAATGAGGGTGGGTGTGTGAGGGTGGATGAGAGTGAGGGTGGGTGAAAGTGAGAGTGAAAGTGGGTGAGAGTGAGACTGAGGGTGGATAAGAGTGAGGGTGGATGAGAATGAGAGTGAGGGTGGATGTGAGTGAGGGTGGGTTAGAGTGAGAGTGGGTGAGAGTGAGAGTGGTTTTTGTGAGAGTGAGGGTGGGTGAGAGTGAGGGTGGGTGAGAGTGAGGGTGGGTGAGAGTGAGGGTGGGTGAGAGTGAGAGTGGGTGAGAGTGAGACTGAGGGTGGATAAGAGTGAGGGTGGGTGAGAATGAGGGTGGTTTTGTGAGAGTGAGGGTGGGTGAGAGTGAGGGTGGGTGGGTGAGGGTGGATGAGAGTGAGGGTGGGTGAGAATGAGAGTGAGTGAGAGTGAGAGTGGGTTTTTGAGAGTGAGGGTGGGTGAGAGTGAGGGTGGGTGAGAGTGAGGGTGGGTGAGAGTGAGGGTGGGTGAGAGTGAGAGTGGGTTTGTGAGAGTGAGTGTGGGTGAGAATGAGAGTGGGTGAGAGTGAGACTGAGGGTGGATGAGAGTGCGGGTGGGTGGGTGAGGGTGGGTGAGAGTGAGGGTGGGTGAGAATGAGACTGAGTGAGAGTGAGACTGAGGGTGGATGAGAGTGAGGGTGGGTGGGTGAGGGTGGGTGAGAGTGAGGGTGGGTGAGAATGAGACTGAGTGAGAGTGAGAGTGGGTTTGTGAGAGTGAGGGTGGGTTTATGAGAGTGAGGGTGGGTGAGAGTGAGAGTGGGTGAGTGAGAGTGGGCTTGTGAGAGTGAGGATGGGTTTGTGAGAATGATGGTGGGTGGGTGAGGGTGGATGAGAGTGAGGGTGGGTGAGAATGAGAGTGAGTGAGAGTGGGTTTGTGAGAGTGAGGGTGGATGAGAGTAAGGGTGGGTGAGAGTGAGGGTGGGTGAGAATGAGAGTGAGTGAGAGTGAGAGTGGGTTTGTGAGAGTGAGGGTGGATGAGAGTGAGGGTGGGTGAGAATGAGAGTGAGTGAGAGTGAGAGTGGTTTTGTGAGAGTGAGGGTGGGTGAGAGTGAGAGTGGGTGAGAGTGAGAGTGGTTTTGTGAGAGTGAGAGTGGGTGAGAGTGAGAGTGAGAGTGGGTGAGAGTGAGACTGAGGGTGGATAAGAGTGAGGGTGGGTGAGCATGAGAGTGAGGGTGGATGAGAGTGAGTGTGGGTGAAAGTAAGAGTGAAAGTGGGTGAGAGTGAGACTGAGGGTGGATAAGAGTGAGGGTGGGTGAGAATGAGATTGAGGGTGGATGAGAGTGAGGGTGGATGAGAGTGAGGGTGGGTGAGAGTGAAAGTGAGTGAGAGTGAGAGTGGTTTTTGTGAGAGTGAGGGTGGGTGAGAGTGAGGGTGGGTGAGAGTGAGGGTGGGTGAGAGTGAGAGTGGGTGAGAGTGAGACTGAGAGTGGATAAGAGTGAGGGTGGGTGAGAATGAGAGTGGTTTTGTGAGAGTGAGGGTGGGTGAGAGTGAGGGTGGATGGGGTGATGGTGGATGAGAGTGAGGGTGGGTGAGAATGAGAGTGAGTGAGAGTGAGAGTGGGTTTGTGAGAGTGAGGGTGGGTGAGAGTGAGAGTGGTTTTGTGAGAGTGAGGGTGGGTGAGAGTGAGGGTGGGTGAGAGTGAGAGTGGGTGAGTGAGAGTGAGAGTGGGTGAGAGTGAGACTGAGGGTGGATGAGAGTGAGGGTGGGTGAGAGTGAGGGTGGGTGGGTGAGGGTGGATGAGAGTGAGGGTGGGTGAGAATGAGAGTGAGTGAGAGTGAGAGTGGTTTTGTGAGAGTGAGGGTGGGTGAGAGTGAGAGTGAGGGTGGGTGAGAATGAGAGTGAGTGAGAGTGAGGGTGGGTTTGTGAGAGTGAGGGTGGGTGGGTGAGGGTGGGTGAGAGTGAGAGTGGGTGAGAATGAGACTGAGGGTGGATGAGAGTGAGGGTGGGTGAGAACGAGAGGGAGTGAGAGTGAGAGTGGTTTTGTGAGAGTGAGGGTGGGTGAGGGTGAGAGTGGGTGAGAGTGAGACTGAGGGTGGATGAGAGTGAGGGTGGGTGAGAGTGAGACTGAGGGTAGATGGGAGTGAGGGTGGGTGAGAGTGAGAGTGGGTGAGAGTGAGAGTGGGTGAGAGTGAGACTGAGGGTAGATGGGAGTGAGGGTGGGTGAGAGTGAGACTGAGTGAGAGTGGGTTTGTGTGAGTGAGGGTGGGTGGGTGAGTGAGGGTGAGAGTGAGAGTGGGTTTGTGTGAGTGAGGGTGGGTGGGTGAGTGAGGGTGAGAGTGAGAGTGGGTTTGTGAGAGTGAGGGAGGGTGGGTGAGTGAGGGTGAGGGTGGGTGGGTGAGTGAGGGTGAGGGGTTTTACACACAGACGATGCCCCCAGGCCATGCAATAGATGGATTTTCAACTAAGGTTGTCTGTCACAGCATGATCCAATTTGTCTTAGCAAAACTGGAGCAGTGAACACCCAACATGATGGATTACTGGAGGGAGTTACTAGTCCTCAACATCTGCAAGTGCATCCCCCAGGCAAATAGGCAGCACCTCTGGGAGAAGGTGGGTAAGAGAGGCTGTACCACCCCAGGACCTGTGTTCAATACCCCACAAGAGCAACCTCTGAGGAACACATGCCAACATTGCATCCACCCCCTCCCCCAGCCTGTTCATTAACGTTTTCATCTCAGAGACTCTTAGTGTTTATCCCGATGGGTGGAATTGTCTGCTCCTGTTGGTGGTGGGTGTCAT
Organism: Isurus oxyrinchus; assembly: GCA_026770705.1. Taxonomy (NCBI): domain Eukaryota; kingdom Metazoa; phylum Chordata; class Chondrichthyes; order Lamniformes; family Lamnidae; genus Isurus; species Isurus oxyrinchus. The sequence continues at coordinate 9,414,997 of JANJGN010000002.1, read as the reverse complement.
TTTGGGCAATGTGGTGGGAAGGCCCCCCCACCCCACGCTGGATCACCCGGACATGTCGGTGTGATTGCGCACTGACGTGTTTCACAACTGTACAGAAGCGATGTGCATCTGGCGAGCTGCATCTCACTCGGGACTTCAAGGTTTGTTTGCTCCGGACAGCGCTCACAGTCATCAGCGCCAGGCTTCACTGGCAGCACCATATCACTTTTAGGGAGGCTCACGGGCAGGTCTCTACCTACCAGACCAGCCATAAGGCAGGGGGTGGGTGGGGGGGGGGGTTGGGGTGGTTTTTAGCAGCTGCAGGGCTAGGGCTTGTTTGGGGAAGGGGGAGAAGTGACCTCAGGCAAGGGAAGAGGCTGCAGGATGAGGGCTGTACTGGAGAAGAGGGGTATCCCAGGGTGTGTGTGGGGGGCACATGTTGATCTGTTCAAGTGGCCTCAAGATGGTGAGGGCTGAGGAGGCAGCCTCCAGAGGAGATGAGGCCAGATGGAGATGTGAGGGTGTGTGTGCGAGAGAGTGAGTGGTGATGTCCCTTGAGCTGGCAGTGTGTGAGATGCCAGTGAACGTGTGATGGGCTTGTGAGTGTGTGAGCTGAGAGCGATGAGATGGTTGTCTTACCCTGATGGCACGGGTAAGATTTTCTCTTTCTGCATTGAATGGCCAACCTCTTCTGTGCAGCGTTGGCACTGACCACCACTGCCATCGCTTACCAAGCCGGAGTGGTGAGATTGCTGGACCTCCTGCGGCCTGAGCGCGGGGTGGAGGATATCACGATGGGCCTTTAAGAGGCATCCCGGTGACGGGTCACTGAACCCTTCTTGACTTTCAGGGCCATGTCTTCACTGGAACAGTCCTGGGCTGCAAGCGCTGAAAACTGTACGCGGCTGCAGTTTAAACATGGCACACTGAGTGAGGTAATGATGTGGCCGGTGATTCAGTGTCTGCCCACCGGCAAGACGGCGTGTTCCCTGTGGCTGCATAATTAACAAGGCTGGAAGTGGACAATGTGATGCAAAAAACCCCCTATTGCAGCCAGCGGGTAAAATGTCTTTTTACATGCCCGCTACTGCCCTTATTGCAAATCTGGGATGATTCTGCCCCATGATGCAGTTTGCCTCATTATCTCAGTTCTATTAGTGAGGACTTCACACCAGAACCTGTAGTATACTGTAATTGCTGAGCGTTTGGTTTTATTGTCCTCTCTGCTGGGGTGGGGGGGGGGGGGGTGTAAATAAAATTAGTTCAGTTGTGGTTGGACATGTGTTGGTCTTACTCGGTGCAATACACAACAGAAAAGTAGCGACGAGGCTGGGGTGGAATTTTCTTTTATATTTCCTTCGCGAAATTAGGCCTGAGGAACATTCTGTCACATTTTCGGAACTCCTAAGGTTGATTGTGAGGAGGTTTGAACAACTTGGTGCACATGGTGTTCAGGTACATGATGAGTCAGCACAGTGCATAATTGAAAAATGGGACTGAAGACGTGTTGGAGAACAACCCTAACAAAGAGTGCTGTTGTAATTACAAATGAAGGTTATGCACATACGCCTGAAAGCGGATAAAATAGGAGAAGAGGATAAAGTAAATCTTTTCTGGGGCCGGATGCTTATGGGCTATAGAGTATTCTGAAATTAATGTGATTCTGGACTCATATTATGGCATGACTATGAATGAAGTTGCACTGAGAGTTGCATTCCATGAAAGGAAGCAATTGCCCAAGGGAGACTGTCACAGAGTCCATTCTCGAATGAAAAGGAACTCTCTCTCGTCACAGTGAGTTCAATGGAAAATTAGAAATCAACCTTAGAAACATGTTCATAGGAGGTCTAAAGAACAATAAGATCCAGGCCAAGCAATAAGGCAATAAGCTGAAGTGGAACGAGGTCAGTGATAAGGCCATAGTCATGGAAATGGCAGAAAGAGATAGTGACAAATTGTACGGGCGTTCTGTCTCAGCCGGTAGGGCAAATCAGCGAGATACAGTTCATGGCATCCAAGATCACAGCCAGAGTCAGAAGTTTAGATGCCACCATTGCCATGGTAGCTGCCAACCATCTAAATTCCTCCATTTCCAGTCAAAATGCTATGGCTGTGAGAAAGTCAGTCATATCCAGACAGCATGCCGGCAGAGAGGAAACAGTAATGTCCCAGGTTGCAGTAAAGCACCAAGTCGCAGCCGTGCACTAGTTTGAGGAGGTGGCAGTTCTAAAGCTAGTTCAAGAGTCTGGAAATCCTCACATGTGCATATGATAGATATGGAAGCAGAAGTTGACTTATTGAGCAGGAAGACCAAGAGTTGTACTCAGTCAGAGGGCAAGAAAGACAGGATGTGGGAGACGAGAGTAATAGGACTGCAGATGTCATCAATGTGCCCACAGTAAAAATGAAAACCAAAGATTCATAACTTACTTTCATCATTGATACAGCCACAGCAGTGTCTGTTACCTCCAAAGAATCCCTGAGTCATATTCACTTACACAAAGCTGGTGTGAAACTATTCCAATAAACAGTATTCCAAACGCAGACTGGGTGACCGCTTTGCAGAACAACTTCGGTCTGTCCACAAACATGACCCAGACCTCCCTGTCACTTGCCATTTCAACACACCACCCTGCTCTCATGCCCACATGTCCGTCCTTGACCTGCTGCAATGTTCCAGTGAAGCTCAATGCAAACTGGAGGAACCACACCTCATCTTCCGACTAGGCACTTTACAGCCTTCCGGACTTAACACTGAGTTCAACAGCTTCAGACCATGAACTCTCTCCTCCATCCCCACCCCCTTTTTGATCCCTTTTTTTCCAATATTCATTATTATTTTAAAATTTTTATTTATATATTTTTTCCATTTATTTTTATTATTATTATTTAAAGGAATTTCCATTTTTATTCATTGTTTTATCCCCAGCTTTTAGCCTATTTTCGATTTTTTCCCCCACCACCGTCCCTCCCCCCCATCCCACCCCCGCTAGGGCTATCTGTCACTTGTTCATGTTGTTCTTTCCAGAGTGCTTACCCTGGTCCTGCCATTATCACACTCTGCTTTCCACTCTTAATGTCACCATTAGCACCTCCTTCAGCCAGTATCACCACCATTAACAGCCCTTTGACCTTTTGTTTATGACATCTTTTGCAATCTCTCCTTTGCCTCCACCTATCGCTGGCCTTCTATCCAGCTTCACCTGTTCCATCCCCCTTAAACAGTATATATTTCACCACATTTCAATTTCCCTTTAGTTCTGATGAAGTCATACGGACTCGAAACGTTAACTCTGTCTTTCTCTCCACAGATGCTGTCAGACCTGCTGAGCTCTTCCAGCATTTTTTGGTTTTGTTTCAGGTTTTCAGAATTTGCCTTTATTTTATTATTAACGGCATTCCAGTGTTGGGTGAAGTTAGCGTTAGGATGGAATACAGTGATGCATCCTGTTACTTGTCATTGGTATTAGGAGGAGGGAACAAAGTCTCCCTCCTAGGAAGGAATTGGCTTAAGAAATTACCGTTAAACTGGGCCAAGTTATTTACTGTAGGGATCAGTAAGGTACATCTGACATTGAGGAAGTGCTGGAAGAGCACATAGTGTTCCTTGAGCAAGGAGAACCAAATGATAAAGTTAGCCATCAGTACGATCTTAAATATTGTAAGTCAACAGGTCATGAAAATTTGGATGCTCTCTCAAGATTCCCATGAATGCTAATTCATTTGCAGCCACTGAGTTACCTCTGAATTACTTTACATACTCAAATGACAATGCCAGTTTCTGCCAGGGGGTTTAGTGAAAAAGCTCACTAGGATGTGGTGTTGTGTAAAGTGCTTAATTATGTTAATGAATGGCTGGCCTAAAGAGTGCGATGATGGGAAACTACAGGAATATCTCACACATAGAATTGAACTGAGTGTAGGTCAAGGCTGTCTCCTATGGGGCTGAAGAGTCATTATTCTGCCAAGGTTTAGACACGGGTTGTTAGAGGAACTTCAGCAAGAGCACACAGGGATACTCCATGTGAAAGCAGTATCAAGAAGCTATTTTTGGCATCTAAAGGTAGACAGAGATATTGAAGATCATCAAAAACAAAAACAGAATTACCTGGAAAAACTCAGCAGGTCTGGCAGCATCGGCGGAGAAGAAAAGAGTTGACGTTTCGAGTCCTCATGACCCTTCAACAGAACTAGGTGAATCCAAGGAAGGGGTGAAATATAAGCTGGTTTAAGGTGTGTGTGTTGGCGGGGGGGTGTTGGGTGGGGGGAGAGAAGTGTAGGGGGGGTGTGGTTGTAGGGACAAGCAAGCAGTGATAGGAGCAGATCATCAAAAGATGTCACAGACAACAGAACAAAAGAATACATAGGTGTTAAAGTTGGTGATATATATCTAAATGAATGTGCTAATTAAGAATGGATGGTAGGGCACTCAAGGTACAGCTCTAGTGGGGGTGGGGGGAGCATAAAAGATTTAAAAATATTTAAAAATAATGGAAATAGGTGGGAAAAGAAAAATCTATATAATTTATTGGAAAAAAACAAAAGGAAGGGGGAAGAAACAGAAAGGGGGTGGGGATGGGGGAGGGAGCTCACGACCTAAAGTTGTTGAATTCAGTATTCAGTCCGGAAGGCTGTAAAGTGCCTAGTCGGAAGATGAGGTGTTGTTCCTCTAGTTTGCGTTGGGCTTCACTGGAACAATGCAGCAGACCAAGGACAGACATGTGGGCAAGAGAGCAGGGTGGAGTGTTAAAATGGCAAGCGATAGGGAGGTTTGGGTCATTCTTGCGGACAGACCGCAGGTGTTCTGCAAAGCGGTCACCCAGTTTGCGTTTGGTCTCTCCAATGTAGAGGAGACCACATTGGAAGCAACGAATACAGTAGACTAAGTTAGGGGAAATGCAAGTGAAATGCTGCTTCACTTGAAAGGAGTGTTTGGGCCCTTGGATGGTAAGGAGAGAGGAAGTGAAGGGGCAGGTGTTGCATCTTTTGCGTGGGCATGGGGTGGTGCTATAGGTGGGGGTTGAGGAGTAGGGGGCGATGGAGGAGTGGACCAGGGTGTCCCGGAGTGGATGATCCCTACAGAATGCTGACAGGGGGGGTGAAGGGAAGATGTGTTTGGTGGTGGCATCATGCTGGAGTTGGCGGAAATGGCGGAGGATGATCCTTTGAATGCGGAGGCTGGTGGGGTGATAAGTGAGGACAAGGGGGACCCTATCATGTTTCTGGGAGGGAGGAGAAGGCGTGAGGGCGGATGCGCGGGAGATGGGCCAGACACGGTTGAGGAATAGGAGGACATGTCAGAGGAACTGTTTTTGAAGGTAGCATCATCAGAACAGATGCGACGGAGGCGAAGGAACTGAGAGAATGGGATGGAGTCCTTACAGGAAGCGGGGTGTGAGGAGCTGTAGTCGAGGCAGCTGTGGGAGTCGGTAGGCTTGTAATGGATATTGGTGGACAGTCTATCACCAGAGATTGAGACAGAGAGGTCAAGGAAGGGAAGGGAAATGTCAGAGATGGACCACGTGAAAATGATGGAGGGGTGGAGATTGGAAGCAAAATTAATAAATTTTTCCAAGTCCCGACAAGAGCATGAAGCAGCACTGAAGTAATCATCGATGTACCGGAGAAAAAATTGTGGAAGGGGGCCGGAGTAGGACTGCAACAAGGAATGTTCCACATACCCCATAAAGAGACAGGCATAGCTGGGTCCCATGCGGGTACCCATAGCCACACCTTTTATTTGGAGGAAGTGAGAGGAGTTGAAGGAGAAATTGTTCAGTGTGAGAACAAGTTCAGCCAGACGGAGGAGAGTAGTGGTGGATGGGGATTGTTCGGGCCTCTGTTCGAGGAAGAAGCTATGGGCCCTCAGACCATCCTGGTGGGGGATGTTTGAGTTTTTCCAGGTAATTCTGTTTTTGTTTTTGATTTCCAGCATCCGCAGTTTTTTGTTTTTATCTATTGAAGATCATCGTTTGGTAATTCAAGACTTGAGTATTGCTGAAAGAAAGAGACATGCTATCAAAGCTTTTCGTCTTGCACTCACCAAGACAGCTCACCAGTAATGGTGCAACATCAGTTTATACTGCATGACAAGAGAGTGCTGACTGGTTGGCAATTGGACTCTGATTAGTGAAGGTGCTGCCATGGAGAATGCAGCATGGAACAGTTAACTGTCCTGCTTAAAAACAGAAAAACTGCGGATGCTGGAAATCCAAAACTGTCCTGCTTTGTTCAGCCTTAAACTGGGCAGGTCAACTCTGATTGATCAAGACATTGCTCTGGAGAGTGAACCAGGAAATGACTGTTCCCTAAACTTTTGTTTAGTTGAAAAAAGGCGTAAGGTGTGGTCATGTTCCTTTTGTCTACAAAGGACAAATGCTACATTCTCCATGGCAAAGTCTCCACCAATCAGAGTCCACTTGCCAGTCAGCATTCTCTTCTCATGCAGTATAAATTGTTGTTCCCCTTGTTACTGTTGGTAATTTCTTGCAAGCTATCCTGATGAGTACAAAATGAAAAGATTTGATAGTATGTCTCTTTTTTCAGCTATACTCAAAATATTGAAGAATTGGTGAAAACTTATGAAGTATGTCTCAGAATAAGAAATGATTCAACCAAAGTTCCTTTCATTTCATGTCAAACACAAGAAAACTGTGAAAACAAGTACGTGCTGATTTATTTGAAGTGGAGGGGAACAAGTGCCTTGTTTTGGATGATAGCTATAACAAGTGGAAAAATGTTGAGGCCGTGCCCAATACCCAAAGTGCCAAAGCTATTGACGTTTTGAGCAACTAGTTTGCAATTTATGAGTTGCTAAAAATGTTGCCGTCAGAAAATTTGAAATACTCCTGAATAAGCATAGAGTCAAACACATTCTAATAGCACATATCACCCAGCATTGAATGGTGCTTCAGAAAGAGGTACACAAATTGTGAAGAGGTCTTTGCAGAAGTATTTGCTCGGTAACAAGCTAGGCAGTTTTTTGCTTTGCTTCGACACAGGCCAGACAATTTTTTGTACTCTTATAGAATAATCCACAGACCATAGCAGGTTACTCACCTTACGGGTTGGTGTTTGAAAACACTCCAAGGATAGGGTTTAGTTTGCTTAAACTGGACGCCAATCGTAAAGTAAGAGAAAAGCAAGACAAAGTGGAGATGAATCACAATATACCAAGCATGAAATTTAAAGAGTTCAGTGTGGTCGAAAATAACAGTGAAAAACCATTGCAGTGTTAAGGAGAAGTATGTGATTGCAGTTGTTGTAAAGAGGCTAAGAGCATTCACATATCCCTACAGAGGGTCTTGTAAATCATTTGCTTGAAAGAGAAATTCTGATAAAGTGAGAGTATGAGATAACCTTCTTGCAGTCCATTTCCTCTTACAGTCCGAATTGAAAGGCAGACAGAAACTGGAAGTCACAAAGTTTGCTGGCATCACAGAATCCACTGGGAAGGAAGAGTGAGCCAGAGTCTTTGATTAAGACAGATAAATCAATGTCACAGTACCAACCATCAAGTGGAGTCGGTAGTCAAAGCCAAAGTTTAGGTTTGACACAGTCAGAGATACTGAGAGAGCAGAGTCAAGCTAATGGAAATGGATGAAGATACCCAGACAGAAAGAGAAGAGCTCAGATAGGATAATTGAAAGTATGGAGGAAGGAAGAAGCTAAAAGTTAATCGAAAAGCAGAGTACTGCAGATGCTGGAACTCTGAAATAAACACAGAAAATGGTGGAAATACTCAGCGGGTCTGGCAGCACCTGTGGAGAGAGAAATATAGTTGACGTTTCATGTCAATGACAGAAGAAATAAAATGTTCTTTTCGTTACTTCTTGTCAGATGATGATATTTTTGTTAAATGCATATTGGTGTTAAGAAAAGGCTTTTTTATGTGTAAATTACTCTGGCAGTATTGGTCATCTATGTTTTAGCTGTGATTATTGTAACAACAAATTTGCAACAAAGCTGTTAAATTTCAGGTATTGTTAATATTGGTAAAAACAAAAAAAACTGCGGATGCTGGAAATCCAAAACAAAAACAGAATTACCTGGGAAAACTCAGCAGGTCTGGCAGCATCGGCGGAGAAGAAAAGAGTTGACGTTTCGAGTCCTCATGACCCTTCGACAGAACTTGAGTTCGAGTCCAAGAAAGAGTTGAAATATAAGCTGGTTTAAGGTGTGTTGGGGGGGCGGAGAGACAGAGAGAGAGAGAAGTGGAGGGGGTTGGTGTGGTTGTAGGGACAAACAAGCAGTGATAGAAGCAGATCATCAAAAGATGTCACCAACAATAGAACAAAAGAACACATAGGTGTTAAACTTGGTGATATTATCTAAACGAATGTGCTAATTAAGAATGGATGGTAGGGCACTCAAGGTATAGCTCTAGTGGGGGTGGGGAGAGCATAAAAGATTTAAAAATATTTAAAAATAATGGAAATAGGTGGGAAAAGAAAAATCTATATAATTTATTGGAAAAAAACAAAAGGAATATTAATATTGGTTTAGTCATATTGTATTCTGGGAAATTATGTACATGTACCATTTTAAATTTTAACGTATAAGCTGTTTTACGAGTGGGAGGGAGTGTGGTATATTGTACTGGCTAAATTTCCCTCTTTGCTGCCCCCTCTGTCGGGGAGGTGTAAATAAAGTTAGATCATTAATGGCTGCCTGCAGTTGAGCATGTGTTAGTCTTTCTCAGTGCAATATACAGCAGAACCTTTAGTTGGCTACATATTGAATGCGTGCATGATCTGACCCCAGCAAACTCTAGACCATCAACTGGTCAAACTTCCAGTTATTTCCCCGCTTTAGAAGTGATGTCATGGGACGATATGGGAGCAATTTTACCCAAACTCAGCTGGTAGGAATCACAAGGCATCGGAATGCTGCCTTTGTATCCTGCCCAATGTTGCTCCCCATTGACTACAATGGAAAGCGCCATTGTTCAGGGTATAAAACCAACGTTCCACCTGATGCGGCCCATTTCCCGATGGGTGGGTCAGGTTAAAATTGTATCTTAGCAAGGGGCAAGATTTCCATGCGTTAATATAGGCACCGTAGGGTAATTTTCCAATTGCCTGCTGGAAGAACTTAATTTTTTCATTATTGTCCTTCCTTGGATGTCCAGTGTCTCATTGTGCCTGTCTAATAGCTGAAGTCACCCTGGTAAATTCAGCGACTCAAGTTTTAGTAATGAAAGAGAGAGAGAGAGAAAAAAGCTTTCATATTTTTAAATCCTTTGTTGATACTGAGGTTGGAAGCTCAAGGTAATTCAGTGATGTGTCTCCTCACCAAAGTGGCAATGACCTGAGAAATAGGATTTGACATTTTGGTTCCTGCTACTTCAAGTAAAGCTCTGCAGCATCCTGCAGCGTAGGAGGTGAGTGATGCTGTCATCTGCAATAGCAAGGAGATTGTGAAATCTCTAGCAGATCAGTGTGATCCATGTCAATTCGGTGGCAATCTGGCCACTGAGTCGAAAGGTTCTGACTTGAATCTTCGCTCAAAGACAAAAGCACTTAATCTAGACTGACATCTGGTTGAACTGTGATCTAGCTCAGGTGGATGTGAATGAACCTATTTGAGGTAAAAGAAAGAAAAAAGGAAGACTTGCCATTCTATAGCACCTTACCCATCCTCGGGACTACACTAAGTGCTTTTCAGCCTATTTAGAAGAAGAATAGCGGATTACTCCCAGGTATCTTGGATGATATTAAACCCTCAGTTAACGTTACGGAGAAAAATCAGATTATTTGGTGATTATCACATTGATTATGAGATCTTGCTGTGTGCAACTTGGCTGCTATTTGTTTCCTGCATTTCAGCAGTGACTACACCCCAAAAAGTACATCACTGGCTGTAAAGAGTTTTAGGATGTCCTAAGGTTATGATAGGCACAAAATAAATACAAAGACTTCCTTAATGCCAGTGGGAGGATCCACAAGAGGAAGGATCTGTAAAACTATGAAAACTCTTCAGGGACAGGTATCTGCTGCCTGACCTTACAGAGGAAGAAATGAGTGAAAGTCCCTGTAGGCGCTCCTCAAAATGAAAATGGAAATAGTTTGGCTATTGCAGAAAATTGACTTTGCAGTTTGAGGAAATTGGGAATTATCTCTGGAGATCTGAAAAAAATTGGCTATGGATTAAATTTAACATGAAAGAATAGTCAGTGCCATTAAAATTAATGCATTTCATTCATTTTTTAAAAAATGTGTTGAGGCTTGACAGAAAGTGGAAAGGAGGGGTTGGAATGTTTGATGTCTGGCAATTATCTTTAAACACCTACATTTTGGAGAAAAGCGATAGATAATCCATCTGCTGGAGGCACTGCTTAATCTGCACAAACAAAACTTAACTTTGAGAAGAATGATCAAAAGCTTCTTTTCTCTTTGCATTTTGAAACTATTGGACATTTGTTTTGCTCCAGTTTCCTCTTCTGAGAAGAAAGACTTGCATTTATATAACAGCTTCACAATATTGATTCATGGAATGTAGCCATGAGCATAGATTGGAGAGGTTGGGACTGTTTTCCTTGGAGAAAAGAAGGCTGGGAGGGGATGTGATAGAGCTAGTCAAGATCCTGAGGAGTACGCACAGGGTAAATAGTGAGAAACTGTTCCCACTCAAGAGAACATCAAGAACTAGAGGGCACAGATTCAAAATAATTGGCAAAAGGGGTAAATGTGATTTGGGGAATTTTTTTTTTTCACCCAGAGGGTGGCTGGAGTTTAGAACAAACTTCCTGAGAGGGTGGTGGAGGCAGGTTCGATCGAGGTATTCAAAAGGGAACTGGATTGCTACCTGAAAAGAGAGAATGTGCAAGGTTACAGGGATAGGGCAGGGGAATGGGACTAGGTAGAATGCTCTTTCAGGGAGCCAGTGCAGACTCGATGGGCCAAATGGCCTCCTTCTACGCTGCAAGGATTCTGTGATACTGTGACTTTCGCAAACTCAGGATGTCCAGAAGCTCTTTCCAGGCAGTCACTGCTATAATGTAGGAAACATGGAAGGGCACTCACTGCTATAATGTAGGAAACGTAACAGCCAATCTGAGCACAGCAAGCTCCCACAAAACAACAAGCAAAGTAAAGGAACAGATTATCTGATTTAAGATATGGCAAGGGGATAAATGTTAGCCAGGACATTGGAGGCAACTCCCCTGCTCTTCTTTGGAAACTGAAATGGGATTTTTTTATGTCCATCGGAGAGGGTGAACGGCTGTCTGTTTAATGTCTCATCTAAAAGCCCGCAGCCCTGACACTGCAGCACTCGGAATGCAGAAACTGACAGGCCAGGGAAGCTCCTTATTTGAGTTAATAGAAATGGTTTCCACTCCTATGTCAGAGTATCCATTATCCAGTGCTTGCGCTGAAAAACGCCTGAGCAGATGTTGGGTGAGAGATGATTTATAAGGAGAGACTTGAGAGCTGGAAGGAAAGTAACTGGGAGACATGTTATAGAGGTATATAAATGGCAGATAAATTCAGAACACTAAAATAAGTTACAGCCTGTAGCAATGGAGACACAAGTTCAAACTAATGAAAGGCAAAAACACGACTGATTTTTAGGGAGATCTTCACGCAAAGAGTGTTCAGTAAATAGATTGAGCTTCTGGATAGAGGACTAAAGGCAAAATAATCAGGAAACTTATAAGAAAAAGTTGGCGGCTACAAGGGAGGAGATACAGGACTTTCCAGATATGTGAGGAATAAATATATTTGTTTTCAGGATGTGAGTGAACCAGTCAAGTCTTGCAAGGTAATCAAAGGGGAAATGAGGATTTTTTGCTTGCAGTGAGTTGTTGTGATCTGAAATGCACCGCTTGAAAGGGTGGTGGAAGCAGATTCAATAGCAGCTTTCAAAAAATGAATTAGGAAAATAACAGAAGGGGAAACATTTACTGGGCTATGAGGAAAGGGCAGGGGAGTGGAAATAATTGAATAGCTCTTTCAAAGAGCCAGTACAGACACGACAGAATGAATGGCTTCTTTCTGTGCTATGCCATTCCCTGATTCAATGGCTATATTCTTTATATTTAATTCCCATCCCTGATTGCCCTGAGATGGTGGTGGGTCTTCACTTTTTTGCCTGTAGTCAGTGTGATGTTGGTGTTCTTACATTGATGTCAGGTAGGGAATTCACTTTGCTCTTCTGAGAAAAAAGGCTCCTAACCAACAAATGTTGAAGGAACAAGATAAATGTAATGCTGAAAAAAGAGACATGTTGTCAAAGTTTTTTGTCTTCCACTCAGCAGGACAGACACAAGAATGCCAAGTGGCAAAGGGAACAACACCTTATACTGCATGAGAAAAGGTTGGTGATTGGTCTGTCCTGATGAGTAAAAGACAAAAAGTTTCAACAGCATGTCTTGTTTCTTTCAACAATACTCAAGTGCTGTTGATATTGATATAGCATGTTTAATGTAATAAAATGTCCCAAGCTACTTCATAGGAGCATTATAAAGCAAAATTTAACACTGAGGCACATATGGAAGTATTAGGGCAAATGACCAAAATCTTAGTCAAAGAGCACCTCAAACGAGGAAAGGGAGATAGAAAGGCAGGGAGGTTTAGAAAGGGAATTGCTGAGCTTAGGCAGCTCAAGACACAGCCATCAACGTGGCAAGAGATACGTGTCCAAGTCAGGATAGTGTATAACTTGGAAGGAAACTTGGCAATTATGTTTTTCTCATGATATGGCTGCTCTGTCTTCCTCAGCAGAAAAGGTAATAGGGGGAGGCAGGTAAGTTGCTGTATTGCACATAACGTAGGAACATCCAAAGGAGATGAAAGTTCACACACTGGCTCCAGTAAGCACATTGCACTGTCTTGGATGGCAGCAAGATTCTTGAGTGCTGTTGCAGTTACACCCATCAAGCTGAGTGGTAAATATCCCATCATACCCCTGCTCGTGCTTTGTTGATGGTTGTCTGCTGCCCTTGTCTTAACTTTTACAAGTCCTGTTTATCCATCACCCCTGTGCTTGTTGATCTACAATGGCTCCTGGCTAAGTGAGGCCTTGAGTTTAAAATTCTCATCCTTGTTTTCAGTTCCCTCCATGGCCTCACCCCTCCCTCTTTCTGCAATCTCCTCCGGCCCCACAACCCACCAAGTTGTATCTCTGATTCCAGCCTCTCGAGCGTCTCTGATTTTAATTGCTCCACCGTTGATGGCTGTGTCTTGAGCTGCCTAAGCTCAGCAATTCCCTTTCTAAACCTCCCTGCCTTTCTATCTCCCTTTCCTCGTTTGAGGTGCTCTTTGACTAAGATTTTGGCCATTTGCCCTAATACTTCCATATGTGCCTCGGTGTTAAATTTTGCTTTATAATGCTCCTATGAAGTAGCTTGGGACATTTTATTACATTAAACATGCTATATCAATATACTGATATTGATTTTGGTTGTTGAATGCTTTTATGTGACAAGGCTGCCTCAAGAGCTCCTCAGCTTGTCTCGATTGCCTGTAGCAGCAAGAAGTGAGCTGAAGAACAAGCGCTACCAACCTGAGATAAATGCTTATTTTCCTTTTCACAGAATCTCACAGTGCAGAAGAGGCCATTCGGCCCATCGAGTCTGCACCGACACGTGAGAAACACCTAACCTACCTACCTAATCCCATTTATCAGCACTTAGCTCATAGCCTTGAAAGTTATGACGTGCCAAGTGCTCATCCAGGTGCTTTTTAAAGTATGTGAGGCAACCCGCCTCCACCACCCTCCTAGGCAACGCATTCCACGCTGTCACCACCCTCTGGGTAAAAAAGTTTTTCCACACATCCCCCCTAAACCTCCTGCCCCTCACCTTGAACTTGTGCCCCTTGTGACTGACCCTTCAACTAAGGGGAACAGCTGTTCCCTATCCACCCTGTCCATGCCCCTCATAATCTTGTACACCTCGATCAGGTCGTCCCTCAGTCTTCTCTGTTCCAATGAAAACAACACAAGTCTATACAACCTCTCTTCATAACTTAAATGTTTCATCCCAGGCAACATCCTGGTGAATCTCCTCTGCACCCCCTCCAGTGCAATCACATCCTTCCTATAATGTGGCGACCAGAACTGCACACAGTACTCCAGCTATGGCCTCACCAAGGTTCTATACAACTCCAACATGACCTCCCTACTTTTGTAATCTATGCCTCGATTGATAAAGGCAAGTTTCTCATATGCCTTTTTCACCACCCCACTAAAATGCCCCTCTGCTTTCAAAGATCTATGGACACACATGCCAAGGTCCCTTTGTTCCTCAGAACTTCCTACTGTCATGCCGTTCATTGAATACTTCCTTATCAAATTATTCCTTCCAAAGTGTATCACCTCACACTTTTCAGGGTTAAATTCCATCTGCCACTTATCTGCCCATTTGACCATCCCATCCATATCTTCCTGTTTTGTCCTAAGCTGGGAAAAAGGAAGTTCAATATCACTCGCAGTAAATTAAGGTAAGCCTTGCATGATGCAATGCTTGCAGTAGAAGCCTGTTGATCGAATCAAATTTTCACAAGTTAAAAAAAAAAATAATTCTTGTAATGTGGGCACCAGTGGCAAGGCCAGCATTTATTGCCCATCCCTAATTCTGCTTGAGAAGGTGGTAGTGAGCTACCTTCTTGAATCGCTGCCGTCTATGTGGTGTCAGTACACCCACAGTGCTGCTAGGAAGGGAGTTCCAGGTTTTTGACCCAGCAACGGTGAGGGAACGGCGATAAAGTTCCAAGTCAGGATGGTGAGTGGCTTGGAGGGGAACTTGCAGGTAGTGGTGTTCCCATGTACCTGGTGCCCTTGTCTTTCCAGGTGGTAGAGGTCAGGGATTTGGAAGGTGCTTTCAAAGGAGCCTGGGTGACTGCATCTTGTAGACGGTGCACACTGCTGCAACTGTGCGTCGGTGGTGGAGGGAGTGCCTTCTCAGGGCAGTTAGGGATAGACAATGTTTCAGGTGGTGGATGGGGTGCCAATCAAACGGGGCTGCTTTGTCCTGGATGTGGACAAGCTTCTTGAGCGTTGTGGGAGCTGCACTCATCCAGGCAAGAGGGGAGTATTCCTTCACACTCCTGACTTGTGCCTTGTAGATGGTGGACAGGCTTTGGGGAGCCATGAGGTGAGTAACTCTCTACACCGTTCTCAGCCTCTGATCTGTTCTTGTAGCCACAATACTTATAAGGTATTATAGCATGGCAGATGGTAAATGCTGAGCTGCTCAAATCCCAGAGGGAAACTTGAACCAGCTGCCACAACTGTTTTACAATTTGTATTTTTATTTTGCAATGTGTGCCTTGAATTCAATGGTAATAATTCCAAAGCGTCTTAGAGGTTTTTTACAAAACTAAATTAAACATTTATTAATAAAAGAAATAATTTTAAACACACACAGGTCCAAAAATTACTACTATGATAACTCCTCGCTCCCCTAATTAATCTAACTTCCAGTTACTCCCTCTTTAAGGCAACAGTAAAAACAAAATAGATTTTAACAGGTCCAGGCAAAGCACACAATACCCTGGACAGGGATATTCACAATGAATCCTCTTAGCTTTAGTCCCTATAGGCAGCAGCTTGATGTATAGAGGCTGGAGGCTTTCCACACTTGTTAAACCTTAGGATGCCTTCTGCTAACACACAGCCTTCTCTCCTTTTATATTGCCCCCTTTGAATGCAAATTTTATTGTTTCAGTATGTCTTTAGACTTTTCTTTTACTGAAACCAAAAATCTTTCAATTTTATCAGTAGGCTTTGGGAAAAATAAACGCATTGTTTGGCTTCTTCCAGCTGAGTGTAACATTTCACCCTCTCTTTTGAAATTCAAACTACCCTGGTTTATCTAAAAACACAAATTTTCCTTTACACCTCACATTCTAAAACTTCAGTCATGTTTACTTATTTAGCATTTCAAACCTAGTTTCTCTTCTGATACATCAAAGCCTTCAGACCAGCTGCCTTTAATTCAATTATAACACACTCACACACACACACACACACACACACACACACACACACACGCACACTCACACACACACACACGCACACTCGCACACACACACACATACACACAAGCACATGCACACGCACACTATCCAGACCCCACTATTCCTACTTTACAATAAATCACAATAACATTATGAAGATTATTATATTTTCATGACTTATGGCTAGTCCAGTTCATTTTGTAGTCAATGGTAACCCCCCCCAGGTTTTTGATAGTAGGGGATTCAGCGATGGTAATGCCATTGAATGTCAAGGGGAAATGGTTAGATTCTCTCTTGTTGGAGATGGTCATTGTCTGGCACTTGTGTGGCATGAAAGTTACTTGTCACTAATCAGACTAAGCCTGAATCTTATTCACATCTTGCTGCATGTGGACATGGATTGCTTCAGGATTTGAAGAGTCACAAATGGTGCTGAACACTGTGCAATCATCAACAAACATCCTCACTTCTGACCTTATGATGGAAGGAAGGTCATTGATGAAGCAGCTGAAGATGGTTGGGCTGAGGACACTAACCTAAGGAACTCCTGCAGTGATGTCCTGGGACTATGATTGGCTTCCAACAACCACAAGCATCTTCCTTTGCGTTAGGCATGACACCAAGCAGTGGAGAGTTTTCCCCCCGGGGCTGAATTTTATGCACCTGACCCGATCGGTGTGAAATCAGACGAGAAATCACGTTGGGTGACCATCCTGAAAATCACAGCTGGGGGCTGATCGAGGTCGGCAGTTCATTCCCCGGCTGATTGTGGGCCCACTGATCGTGCCAGCCTGCTGACTTAATAATTCTGCCCCTGGTTCCCATTGAGTCCAATTTTGCTGTGGCTCCTTCATTCAGTCACTTGGGCAGTCAACATTAACTGACCTCTTGAGCTCAGCTCTTTTGTCCATGTTTGGAACAAGGCTGCAATGAGGCCAGGAGCTGTGTGGCCCTGGCAGAACACAAACTGAGCGCCAATGAGCAGGTTATTGCTGAGTAGGTGCTGTTTGGTAGCACTGTTGGTGACCCCTTCTATCACTTTGCTAGTAGTGACTATACTGCAAAGGTATTTTATTGGCTATAAAGTGCTTTGGGACATCCTGAGGTTTTGAAAGGTGACATATAATGCAAGCTCCTTCTTTGTCTCTTGCTACTGCTATGTTTTTGTTTAGTATGGTTTCAATCCATGAAATCTCCTTGTCAGGTTAGGCCACTTAGTGACTAAGCCATGAGCCCTTGGAGACAGTTGGGGAGTGTGGGAGGGGGGTGTGGTGGAAGGGTGCTCGGGGTGTGTTCGGTACAAGTACATAACCACAAATCAACTGAGCCTAAGGAATATTGGTTCGTTGGAATGTGAGCTTAAAGCATCAGCTCGCTTCCATTTAACAGATAATTCATTTTAAATGAGAAATTCATTTTACGTGTTGAGAAATATTGAACGTTGAGGAGAGGGTGAGGTATGACGAGTGCAGAGGTTCCACTCCAGTGACGTGAGTTGGATATAGGACCAAGTGCTTTTTGAAATTCATGTTACTCGGTGTATACCAGGCAGAGTGTATTACAGGTTAGGGCGAGCACTGGGGTAGTAGTATTGTTCGCTGGACTAGTACTCCAGGGTATCTAGGGTAATGGTCTGGGCACTTAGGTTCGTAATCCCAACATAGCAGATGATGAAATTTGAATTCAGTAGGAAAATCTGTAATTAAAAATTTCATGAAATGATTGCTGTAAAAGCCCATCTGATTCACTAATGCCCTTTAAAGAAGGAAAGTCTTCTGGCCAACATGTGACTCCAAACCCACAGCAATGTGGTTGACTCTGAAATGGCCTAGCAAGCCATTCTCAAGGGCAATTAGGGATGGGCAGTAAACTTTGGTCCAGACAGTGATGCCCACATCCTATGAATGAATAATTTTTAAAGAACAGGTGGTGCGTATAATGGATAGAGTGAATAATGGATGGAGTGTACAACAGGTGGAGGGTATAATGGATGGACTCTATAACAGGTGGACGGTATGATGGACAGACTCCACAACAAGTGGACTGTATAATGAACGGAATTTATAACAGGCAGAATGTATAATGGCTGTTGTCTATAACAGGCGGAAGGTATAAAGGATGGTGTCTATAACATGCAGAGTGTATAATGGACAGACTCCACAACAAGTGGAGTGTATAATGAACAGAATCTATAACAGGCAGAGGGTACAATGGTTGGAGTCTGTAACAGGCAGAGCATATAATGATTGGTGTCTATAATAGGCGGAGGGTATATTGGGTAGTGTCTATAACAGGCGGAGTGTATAATGGATGGAGTTTGTAACAGGCGGAGCGTATAGTGATTGGTGTCTATAACAGGCAGAGGGTACATTAGGTGGTGTCTATAACATGCGGAGTGTATAATAGATGGAGTCTATAATAGGTGGAGTGTATAATGGGTAGTGTTTATAACAGACAGAGTGTATAATGGATGAAGTCTATAACAGGCAGAGTGTATAATGGTTGGTGTCTATAGCAGGCGGAGTGTGTAATGGTTGGTGTCTATAACAGGTGGAGTGTATAACAGTTGGTGACTATCAGTGGAATTGAACACCAGGTGGTGCGTGTAATGGACTGAGTGTGTAAGGGGGGAGTGTAGAGTGTGCAGGGTGGAGTGTATTTTGCACCATTCCTATCACGTTTCTGCCCAATTCAAGCTTCTACTCACATGGAATTTGTTATTTTTTGATTGGAATATTGGGGATGGGATTTATTAGTTATTTTTCCCAGGTTTCACAACTGCTAAACTGTCCTTCCTCATCTCCTAGTATCAGCACAAACCATCCCATGTCAATGGCATTGCTTCAAAACTGGACGGTGTTAGAGATGGACAGCTGATTAAGCAAGTGCTGAGTCCTCTTTGATAATCATTCGCCAGCTACTCCTGCGTCTCCACATTGGTTGCTATCAGCGATGGATAGCTATTGTTGCTGCCTTACTGCCACAATGGTTGGAGCTCATCAGATAAGGGAAAAGCAATCAGCATGCCAGTTTAAATCCAACATGTTCTACACTGACCACCTAAATGACATCTCTGTTATATATCGCTAACACATGGTTATGTGTACTTAAATTGCACATGACATGGCAGCTGAATTGCATGAATGGAGGTCGGGAATAAGGGCAGGCAGCTCCCTGAATCCAAGTGTAATCCAGCAGCAATTGACAATGAGTGTCCTCTCCCTCTGGATTTAACATTGCATAAAATTACATAGCCTACTGCTGGACTGGAAGAAGTTGGGAGCAGGTTGATACGGCTCCCCTTTTACCTCATAGAACCATAATGAAGATAGCAGCTTATTGAAGTTTGTTCAACATACGTAAATAGGAAGTAAACAGTTCTCAGTGAGTGGCAATCCTCACCGCTGTGTATCAAAGCCGCTCTGCCCATTAAGATCTCACCTTGCTTCGTGCAGTGGTCACACCCTGTGTTAATCACCCATAACTCATTGAATATTCATGAATGTTGCTTAGTATTGAAGTTAAAATGGTCTTTTGCCATATTTCCTGCTATACTCAACCCACTCATGGCTGGTACCCAAACAACAGCTGCTTTAAAACAAAGGATTTCCCAAAGGAATACACCTGGCTTAATCTGTACAATGACAGATGCTCTAATTTACCTTGAAGAAAACACAAGAACACAAGAGATAGGAACAGGAGTAGACCATTTGGCCCAATGAGCCTGCTGTGCTGTTTAATATGGCTGATTTTGAGTTTCAACTCCACTTTCCTGCCTTGTCCCCATAATCTTTAATTTCCTGAGAGACCAAAATCCTTTCTACCCCAGCCTCAAATATAGTCAATGATGAAGCAACCCTGCTGGGGTAGAGAACTCCAAAGATTCACAACCCTTTGAGTGAAGTAATTTCTGCTCATCTCAATCTTAAATGATCAGCCCCTTATCCTGAAACTGTGCCCCCATGTTCTAGATTCCCCAGCCAGCAGAAACAACCTCCCAGTATTGACCCAATCAGGCCCCTTCATAATCTTGTAGGTTTCAATAAGATCACCTCTAATTCTTCTAAACTCCAGATAATATAGGCCCAATTTACTCAGTCTCCCAATCATAGGACTAATCTCTTATTCCAGGGACCAATCTAGTGAACCTATACTGTACCGCCTCTAATGTTAGTATATCCTTCCTTAAATATGGAGACCAAAGGGCACACAAAATTCCAGGTGTGGCCTCATCAAAACTCTATACAACTGTAACATCCAGATCCCTCTGCACCTCAGAGCTCTGCAATCTCTCACCATTTAGATAATATGCTTCTCTTTTATTCTTCCTGCCAAAATGGACAATTACACATTTTCCCACATTATACTCCATCTGCCAAATCTTTGCCCTTGCTCTTTAAGCTGTCTATATCTGTTTGTAGCCTCCTAATGTCCTCTTCACAACTTACTTTCCTACCTATCTTTGTGTCAACAGCAAATTCGGCAACCATCCCTTCAATCCCTTCATCCAAGTCATTTATATAAATTGTGGACAGTTGAGGTCCCAGCACTGATCCCTGTGGCACACTATTTATTACATCTTGCCAAGTCTACTCTCTGCTTCCTGTTAGCCAACCAATCTTCTATCCATGCCAATATGTTACCCCCTATACACTGAGCCTTCATTTTCCACAATAACCTTTGATGTGGGGCTTTATCAAGTGCCTTCTGGAAATCTAAGTACAGTACATCTACCTGTTCCCCTTAACCCACAGCATGTCACTTCCTCAAAGAACTACCATAGGTTGTTAAATACGATTTCCCTTTTTTATTCTTTTTTATTCTTTTACTCCCAATCTCCTTACAATAAAGGCCAACATGCCATTTGCTTTCCTAATTGGGGAGGCAGTGACTTTCTTAATTGGGGAGGCAGTGGTATTATCACTGGACTAGTATTCCAGAGGCCCAGGGAAATGCTCTGGGATCCCAGGTTCAAAACCCACAATGGTGGATTTGAAATTGAAATTTGAACTCAATAAAAATCTGGAATTAAGAGTCTAACGATGACCATGAAACCATAAGACCATAAGACCATAAGACATAGGAGCAGAAATTAGGCCATTCAGCCCATCGAGTCTGCTCCACCATTCAATCATGGCTGATAAGTTTCTCAACCCCATTCTCCCACCTGCTCCCCGTAACCTTTGATCCCCTTACTAGTCAAGAACCTATCTATCTTGGTCTTAAATATACTCAATGACCTGGCCTCCACAGCCTTCTGTGGCAATGAATTCCATAGATTCACCACTCACTGGCTGAAGAAGTTTCTCCTCATCTCTGTTCTAAAAGGTCTTCCCTTTACTTTGAGGCTGTGCCCTCGGGTCCTAGTCTCTCCTACTAATGGAAATATCTTCCCCACATCCACTCTATCCAGGCTTTTCAGTATTCTGTAAATTTCAATCAGATCTCCCCTCACCCTTCTAAACTCCATCGAGTATAGACCCAGAGTCCTCAAACGTTCCTCATATGTTAAGCCTTTCATTCCTGGGATCGTTCTCGTGAACCTCCTCTGGACCCTCTCCAGGGCCAGCACATCCTTCCTGAAATATGGGGCCCAAAATTGCTCACAATATTCTAAATGTGGTCTAACCAGAGCCTTATAAAGCCTCAGCAGCACATCCCTGCTTTTATATTCTAGTCCTCTCAAAATAAATGCCAACATTGCATTTGCCTTCCTAACTACCGACTCAACCTGCAAGTTAACCTTAAGAGAATCCTGGACTAGGTCTCCCAAGTCCCTTTGCACTCCAGATTTCTGAATTCTCTGCCCATTTAGAAAATAGTCTATGCCTCTATTCTTCCTACCAATGTGCATGACCTCACAATTCCCCACGTTATATTCCATCTGCCACTTCTTTGCCCATTCTCCTAACCTGTCCAAATCCTTCTGCAGCCTCCCCACCTCCTCAATACTACCTGTCCCTCCACCTCTCTTTGTATCATCTGCAAACTTAGCCAGGATGCCCTCAGTTCCTTCATCTAGATCATTAATGTATAAAGTGAGAAGTTGAGGTCCCAACACTGACCCCTGCGGAACTTCACTAGTCACCGGCCGCCATCCTGAGAAGGACCCCCTTATCCCCACTCTCTGCCTCCTGCCAGACAGCCAATCTTCTATCCATGCTAGTACCTTGCCTCTAACACTATGTTGTTAAAACCATTGCTGGTTGTCGTAAGAAAACCAATGTCGTTCACTAATGTCCTTTAGGGAAGGAAATCTGCTGTCCTTACCTGGTCTGGCCTACGTGTGACTCCAGACCCACAGCAATGTGGTTGACTCTTTAATGCCCACTGAACAAGGGCAATTAGGGATGGGCAATAAATGATGGCCTAGCCAGTGACACCTACATCCCATGAATGAATAATAAAAAAAATTGCTTTCTGTACTTGTTTGTTAATTTTTTGTGTTCCTTGCATAAGCACACCCAAGTCTCTCTGAACATCAATACTTCTGAAAAACATTCAGCTTTTCTATTCTTATAACCAAAGTGAATAACCTCACAACTCCCCACATTATACTCCATCTTTTTGCCCGCTCACTTAACGTAGCTATATCTCTTTGCAGCCTCTTGGTGCCCTCCTCACAACTTACCTTTCCACCTAGCTTTGTAGCAAACTCAGATACATTACCCTCTGTCTCTTTGTCTAAGTCATTCATATGGATTGTAAATAGCTGAGTCCCCAGCACTGATCCTGATGGCACTCCACTAGTCACAGCCTGTTAACTTGAAAATGCCCCATTTACCCTTATCTTTGCTTTTGTTGGGCTCTGTTTGGCTCTGTTTGGCTCTACCAGGGTCTGTTTGGCTTTGTTTGGATCTGTTTGGCTCTGTTTGGCACTGCCAGGGTCTTTTTGGCTCTGTTTGTATTTGCCAGGCTCTGTTTGGCTCTGTTTGGATCTGCCAGGCTCCTTCTGGCTCTGTTTGGCTCTGTTTGGCTCTGTCAGTCTCTGTTTGGCCCCTAAATAAAAACAGAATTACCTGGAAAAACTCAGCAGGTCTGGCAGCATCGGCGGAGAAGAAAATAGTTGATGTTTCGAGTCCTCATGACCCTTCGACAGAACTTGCTGTCAAACACCAGGAGGGAAATGGAAAGCAATGAAGGTGAGCAAGGCAAAAGAGAGGTACCGAAATCTTGTCGCAGAAAAGAACAGAACTTCTTCAAGAAGGTAGGCATTTCTTGAAGAGCAGCGGCAGTCAGTTAAAAACCAGTTCTGTCGAAGCGTCATGAGGACTCGAAACGTCAACTCTTTTCTTCTCCGCCGATGCTGCCAGACCTGCTGAGTTTTTCCAGGTAATTCTGTTTTTGTTTTGGATTTCCAGCATCCGCAGTTTTTTTGTTTTTATCTCTGTTTTGCCCCTATTGGCTCAGTTTGGCCCTGATAGGCACAGTTTGGCTCTTTTCCGCTCTGTTTGGCTCTGTTTGGCACTGTTAGGCTCTGTTTGACTCTGTGCACATATACCCCGGGTCTTTATGTTTCTGCACCCTCTTCAGAATTGTACCCTTTATTTTATATTGCCTCTCCTCATTCTTCATACCAAAATCTATCACTTCATACTCCTCTTCATTAAACTTCATGTATCAGCCTGCCCACCAGCCCGTCTATGTCCTCTTGAAGTCTGTCACTATTCTCTTCATGGTTTACAAAATTTCCAGGGTTTGTGTCATCTGCAAATTTTGAAATTGTGCGTTGTACACCAAGTCTAGGGGCTGGTTAGCTCCATTGGCTAGGCAAACAGCGTGTGGCCCAGATTAATGCCAACACCGTGGGATTCAATATCCATTCCAGCTGAGGCAATCTCAGGGGCTGCCTCCACACCCTACAGTCGTAAAAAATCATGGCACTTTGCTGTGGTTTAGTGAATAATCGCCAAGGTCTGCCTTTGGGCAGAGAACTCGGGAAGAAGAGGACACCAAGTCTGGGTCGTTAACATGTATCATGGATAGTGACCCTAGTGCTGATCCCTGGGGAGCATCACTGAATACCCCTCTCCAATCTGAAAGACAGCCATTTGCCATTACTCTGTGTTCAGCCAACTTCATACCCATGCTGCCACTGTCCCGTTTGAAGTCCTGGCACAAATCTTTCATTTTGGGATCTCCTTTCCTGTCTTGGTAACAACTTGGGCTCAGCTAAAACTTTGCTGCCCTATCCTAACTCACAGCAAATGCCAGTGACCTATTACCCACTGCGCTCATTGGCCTTCACTCGTTCCCAGTCCAGCAATACTGCAATTTTAAAATTCTCATCCTTGATTTCAAATTCCTACTTGTTCTCACCCCTCCTCATCTCTGTAATCTCCTCCAGCCCTACAACTCTCCAAGATTTCCACGCTTCTCCAATTCTGGCCTTTTGCGTGTCCCCGATTTTAAACACTCCGCTACTGGCGGCCGTGCCTTCAGCTGCTTAGGCCTCAGGCTCTGGAATTCCCTCCCTAAGCCTCTCCATCTCGCTCCCACTCTCTCCCCCTTCAAGGTGCTGCTTAAAACCTACTTCTTTGACCAAGCTTTAGTCACCTGTCCTAATATCTTCACATGGGGCTCCATGTCAGTCTTTCGTGAAGAGCCTTTGGGAAGGTTCACTGCATCACAGAGCCCCCACAAACTTTGCAGTGTGACCAACGCCTGCACAAATTACAAAGCAGAACAATTTGGCTGGGGGAGGGGGAAGGGTTGGGGGGGGGGGGGGGGGGGGGAGGTGCAATTGTTTTACATCTGAAAAACTTGGTGCAACCAACAACCGATTTCTACTCCACAGAGTACAAGAGCAAGAAGAGCAACCTGGGTTTAGCAATATGGTAGCCACAATACCACTGACCTAAAAGTTCTGGGAACTGTAAAGAATGTGCACTCCTATTATTTATGAACTTATAGCAATTTTAAAATGAAACTGCGCACCATAATAACTAGAATACTGTGTGCAATCCTGAGTGCCACATTATTAAATAGAACATTAAAACGACAGAGTGTACGAAATGAACCAGAATGATGCCAGCAATGGGAAGCTAAACAGAGAATTTGATAGAATGCTTAATAATATGAGCTGTTTTGATAGAATGAATAGGGAAAGACTATTTCCTGTGGTTGAGGAATTGGTGATGTGGAACCATCAATTTAAAATTGTCACTGTGGGAGGGAGGGCAAAGACAGGAAGACACTCCTGTAAGCATTGTGTCGTTAGACCATGAAGTGCTTTTTCCATTGTGAACAGCTGAACTGGAAAAGAGTGGATAAATAGCTGAAGCAGAGCAAGAGGCAGAGCTAGGGAGAAAGGGGTTGCTTATTGATTGTTTTAGCAATGAGTCAGCACAGGAATGATGGGGCTGAATAGCCTCCAACTGGGTTGTAAACGTTTATGGTTCTCCTTCCGGCGACTCTTTCCCTGCAACTGCTAACAGGACATTGTATTCAGGTTTGTGAGGCAGATGTGCAGAATAAGTAAATTAATGGCACCCTGCCACAACAAGGCCATAAGAACATAAGAGCTTTTAGGAAAAAGATCTTAAATCCCCATTGACATTCTGCTTTTGACTGATTTCAACCTCACTCACCTCAGCATCACACCAGAGAAACTCTGTCCTTGCTCCTGATCCGTCAAATATCAGGGGTCGCAGCCTTGCCGATGAGGCCTCATATCAGGAGAGGATATAGAAACTGTTCCCTTTAATGTCATCTGTTCATTTGTTTGGTATGTGTTTCTGATGCCACCATAGGTCAGAGGTCAAAAGTGATGACGCCATAGGTCAGAGGTCAAAAGTGAAAGGGCGACTTGCAGAATTCAGCCACAGCAATTATTATTTTCTTTTATCGTTTGTCCTCAGGTTATAGCTGTTGGGCTCCGTTTATTGCCCATTCCTATTTGTGCTGGGAAGGTTTGCTGTTTCTATAATGATGGCACCCCTATGGTGATGGTTGGATTCCAGGATAATGATCCAGCAATGATGAAGGAAAGGCAGCAATAAGAAAATAGTGGACTATTTAGCTCCTCGAGCCTGCTCCACCATTCAATACGACCATGGCTGATCTTCTAGCTCAACTCTACCTTCCTGCGCTATCCCCATATCCCCTTAATTCCCATGGTGCCCAAAAATTCTGTTGCCTTCTGACTTGAATATGCCCAACAACTGAGCATCCACAGCTCTCTGGGCCAGAGAATTCCAAAAATTCACAACATTTTGAGTGAAGAAATTTCTCCTCATCTCAGTCCAAAATAGCTGACCCCCTTACCCTGAAATTGTGACCCCAGCTAGTATATTTTCACATCACGTTGGCCTGTGCCTTGGAGGAGTTTTTGGAGATGACTTACAACCCAATGGCAGTAATCCCGGGGGAAGAAGGTGCTGGTGAAATAACCTCAGTGAGTTGCTGAAATGCACCCTGGGATTTGTATGTACTGCAGGTGTTTACTGAATCCAACGGCATTGAATCATAAGCAAACTATTCTATCCTGGGATATTATTGAGATTTTTGGGTGGGGTTGTGACTAAATCCATCTGGATAACTAGTGATTATTCTATCACACTCCTGACCTGAGTCTGGTAGATGATGGGGAGATTTTAATTTTTACTTGGCCAAGTTCTAAGATTTGATACTTCGCAGAGTTTTATTTTTTTTTATACTTGGTGAGATTCAGAGTGTGTTGTTTTTGCGTTAGTGGGTAGTTGGACATAATTGTACATTGTTAATAATTTCTGCACCTTTAATAATTTGTTAATAATTTCCGCATTTTTACCTGAGTGAGTTTTGGAAGAAAACAAACTCCTTACTTGTTAACTTAAGGAGCCTGGCTGGTTTATTTCTTACACTGAGCTACACGCAGTTAAGTATATACATTGAATTGGCAATATCCACCTCCTTTTTAAATTCAAACGCTGGTATATCCAACCCAGGAGTGGGACAAAGAGAGGAGTCAGTTCACCCCTACTCACCTGGTCATAACAATAGTCTTATCTTCAAATAAAGAACCCACAGTATTGTTTTACCAATCCTTGTTGTACGGTTGGGATATCTATGATAAACAGAAGCACACAACAATGCACTCATAAAGTCACTGCCCTGCACTCTAGCCACAGTTTTGGTATGGATGGCACTGATCAGCATCTCGCCAGTGTTGACTCCAAAGATGTTGAAGGTGGTGGGTTTTTGGTGAACTATTTATGGAGAATAAATGGGGCATGATAGGACTCTCTCTTATTTCAGATGAGTAACTACTTTGTGCTTCACGAGAGCAAGTGCTACCTGCCACTTTGTCAGCCCAAGCCTAGATGTTAGCGAGGTCCTGTCATTAGGATGGACTGAACCGTTTCATTAGAGAATGAATTATGAATGGAGCTGAACACTGTGTAGCTGTTAGCAAACACCCACTCCTAATCATTGGTGCAAAGATGATTGGGTCAAGGATGATTCCCTGAGAAATCCCATAGCAGTATCCTGGGGTTAAACTGATAGGTCTCTGATGACCACAACCATTTTGCCCTGTGTCAGGTGCAACTCCAGCCACCACAGGATTTACCCCAGTGAGGGAAAGATTGGGGGAGGTGGTGCCGTAGTGGTAATGTCACTGGATTAATAATGCAGGGGCCCAGACTAGGACACAGATTCAAATCCCACCATGGCAGCTGGTAGAATTTAAATTGAATTAATAAAACATGGAATTGAAAGCTGGTCTCAGTAATGATGATCATAAAACTATCATTGACTGCTGTAAAACCCATCTAGTTCACTAATGCCCTTTTGGGAAGGAAATCCACCAGCCTTACCTGGTCTAGTCTACATGTGACTCCAGACCTACAGCAGTATGGTTGACTCTTAATTGCTCTCTGCAATAGCCTGGCAAGCGACTCAGTTCAAGGGCAATTAGGGATGGGCAACAAATGGTGACCTTTAAATAATGCTCACATCCTGTGAAATAATTTTTAAAAATTGACATCGGTTTTGCTGGTCTAGTAAAAAATTTAAGTTTATAATCATGTATCGCATGACTTCAGGACGTCCCAAAGCACTTTCACTGCCAAAGCAGTGAAGCCTAGTCACTAGTTGCAATGTAGGAAATGGGACTGCCAATTTGTGCACAGCAAGCTCCCACAAAATAGGGCAGCATATTGACGTTGACATGCAGGGGCGGGCCCGACACCCAACGTCATTGCGTGTCATTTCGATATTTCGTTTGGCGGGTGCGTGCCGGAGGCAGCTGTGCGCCCACCCAACTATCAACGGCCTATTAAGGCCATTAACAAAGCAATTAAAATTATTGACAATCTTAAGGTTGGCGGCAGGCGAAAGATCCCGAGCGGATTTCGCGTTTTTCAGGAAACCTCATCCACGGGCGGGATGAGGTTTTCCTGAAGCGTGTATGAAAGAAATAAACTTTCGCCACTTCATAAACATGTCCCGGCTCATGTGACACTGTCACATGAGCTGGGACATGTTTAAGTCATTTTTCACCTTATTATTTCAAAACTTTTATTGTTTACTTAATAACCCTGAGGCACCTCCGTGCATGTGCGCAGTCCCCGACTTTCCCTCCTCCCCACGGCCCGCGCGGGTATGAGCGCTGTGGAACATGTATTACACCGGGCGGGATTTAATTGGCCGGCCGGCGTAAAATGGCGGCACGCCGCCGATGGCGGGTGGCGATCGGCTCCGCGCCCACTCCGCCTGTTCCCACCCAGATTCAGCCCATAGTGCTGAGATAATGGCCAGATAATCTGTTTTCAGTGATGGCGATTGAGGGATAAATATTGATCCAGGACAGCGGGTGGGGTTGGGGGGGGGGGGGCGGTGGCAGGGGTGGGTAACTCCCCTGTTCTTCTTTAAAATGTTGCAGTGGGGACACCCACTGCAAACCAAGATCATCCTGAGAAGGCAGACGGGGTTTTGGCTTTAACGTCTCATCTGATAGTCCCTCGGAACTGCACTTGGAGCGTCAGCCTGGATTATCTGCTCAAGTCAGTGCATACCACTGACTGCCTACCTGCTCCTGTCAATTCTGCAATCTAATCGGATAGATGTGAGCGGAGGTCAGTATTTCTTGTCAATGTACTTAAACGCCTTCCTGGGTAATGATCTGTCACCATGTTAGTGCTTTATGATGCAAAGTAATCTGCAGTATATGACAAATCTGAGTTTAACAGCAAGATGCCCATCACAAGTGACATTTCCCACTCCCGCGGTTTGATGCAGCTTCTTCCACAGAATTAAAAACAAAAAAACTGCGGATGCTGGAAATCCAAAACAAAAACAGAATTACCTGGAAAAACTCAGCAGGTCTGGCAGCATCGGCGGAGAAGAAAAGAGTTGACGTTTCGAGTCCTCATGACCCTTCGACAGAACTTGAGTTCGAGTCCAAGAAAGAGTTGAAATATAAGCTGGTTTAAGGTGTGTGTGTGGGGGGGCGGAGAGAGAGAGAGAAGTGGAGGGGGTTGGTGTGGTTGTAGGGACAAACAAGCAGTGATAGAAGCAGATCATCAAAAGATGTCACCAACAATAGAACAAAAGAACACATAAGTGTTAAAGTTGGTGATATTATCTAAACAAATGTGCTAATTAAGAATGGATGGTAGGTACAGCTCTAGTGGGGGTGGGGAGAGCATAAAAGATTTAAAAATATTTAAAAATAATGGAAATAGGTGGGAAAAGAAAAATCTATATAATTTATTGGAAAAAAACAAAAGGAAGGGGGAAACAGAAAGGGAGTGGGGATGGGGGAGGGAGCTCAAGACCTAAAGTTGTTGAATTCAATATTCAGTCCGGAAGGCTGTAAAGTGCCTAGTCGGAAGGTGAGGTGTTGTTCCTCCAGTTTGCGTTGGGCTTCACTGGAACAATGCAGCAAATCAAGGACAGACATGTGGGCAAGAGAGCAGGGTGGAGTGTTAAAATGGCAAGCGACAGGGAGGTTTGGGTCATTCTTGCGGACAGACCGCAGGTGTTCTGCAAAGCGGTCGCCCAGTTTACATTTGGTCTCTCCAATGTAGAGGAGACCACATTGGGAGCAACAAATGCAGTAGACTAAGTTGGGGGAAATGCAAGCGAAATGCTGCTTCACTTGAAAGGAGTGTTTGGGCCCTTGGACGGTGAGGAGAGAGGAAGTGAAGGGGCAGGTGTTGCATCTTTTGCGTGGGCATGGGGTGGTGCCATAGGAGGGGGTTGAGAAGTAGGGGGTGATGGAGGAGTGGACCAGGGTGTCCCAGAGGGAGCGATCCCTACGGAATGCCGATAAGTGGGGGTGAAGGGAAGATGTGTTGGTGGTGGCATCATGCTGGAATTGGCGGAAATGGCGGAGGATGATCCTTTGAATGCGGAGGCTGGTGGGGTGATAAGTGAGGACAAGGGGGACCCTAACATGTTTCTGGGAGGGAGGAGAAGGCGTGAGGGCGGATGCGCGGGAGATGGGCCGGACACGGTTGAGGGCCCTGTCAACGACCGTGGATGGAAAACCTCGGTTAAGGAAGAAGGAGGACATGTCAGAGGAACTGTTTTTGAAGGTAGCATCATCGGAACAGATGCGACGGAGGCGAAGGAACTGAGAGAATGGGATGGAGTCCTTACAGGAAGCGGGGTGTGAGGAGCTGTAGTCGAGGTAGCTGTGGGAGTCGGTGGGTTTGTAATGGATATTGGTGGACAGTCTATCACCAGAGATTGAGACAGAGAGGTCAAGGAAGGGAAGGGAAGTGTCAGAGATGGACCACAAAAGAAAATGATGGAGTGGTGGAGATTGGAAGCAAAATTAATAAATTTTTCCAAGTCCCGACGAGAGCATGAAGCAGCACCGAAGTAATCATCAATGTACCGGAGAAAGAGTTGTGGGAGGGGGCCGGATAGGACTGAAACAAGGAATGTTCCACATATCCCATAAAGAGACAGGCATAGCTGGGGCCCATGCGGGTACCCATAGCCACACCTTTTATTTGGAGGAAGTGAGAGGAGTTGAAGGAGAAATTGTTCAGCGTGAGAACAAGTTCAGCCAGACGGAGGAGAGTAGTGGTGGATGGGGATTGTTCGGGCCTCTGTTCGATGAAGAAGCTAAGGGCTCTCAGACCATCCTGGTGGGGGATGGAGGTGTAGAGGGATTGGACGTCCATGGTGAAGAGGAAGCGCTTGGGGCCAGGGAACTGGAAATTCCACAACTTTTTCTCCGCTATATCGATGATTACTTCGCTGCTGCTTCATGCTCTCGTCAGGACTTGGAAAAATTTATTAATTTTGCTTCCAATCTCCACCCCTCCATCATTTTCACATGGTCCATCTCTGACACTTCCCTTCCCTTCCTTGACCTCTTTGTCTCAATCTCTGGTGATGGACTGTCCACCAATATCCGTTACAAACCCACCGACTCCCACAGCTACCTCGACTTCAGCTCCTCACACCCCACTTCCTGTAAGGACTCCATCCCATTCTCTCAGTTCCTTCGCCTCCGTCGCATCTGTTCCGATGATGCTACCTTCAAAAACAGTTCCTCTGACATGTCCTCCTTCTTCCTTAACCGAGATTTTCCATCCACGGTGGTTGACAGGGCCCTCAACCGTGTCCGGCCCATCTCCCGCGCATCCGCCCTCATGCCTTCTCCTCCCTCCCAGAAACATGATAGGGTCCCCCTTGTCCTCACTTATCACCCCACCAGCCTCCGCATTCAAAGGATCATCCTCCGCCATTTCCGCCAACTCCAGCATGATGCCACCACCAAACACATCTTCCCTTCACCCCCACTATCGGCATTCCATAGGGATCATCCACTCCGGGACACCCTGGTCCACTCCTCCATCACCCCCTACTCCTCAACCCCCTCCTATGGCACCACCCCATGCCCACGCAAAAGATGCAACACCTGCCCCTTCACTTCCTCTCTCCTCACTGTCCAAGGGCCCAAACACTCCTTTCAAGTGAAGCAGCATTTCACTTGCATTTCCCCCAACTTAGTCTACTGCATTTGTTGCTCCCAATGTGGTCTCCTCTACATTGGAGAGACCAAACGTAAACTGGGCGACCGCTTTGCAGAACACCTGCGGTCTGTCCGCAAGAATGACCCAAACCTCCCTGTCGCTTGCCATTTTAACACTCCACCCTGCTCTCTTGCCCACATGTCTGTCCTTGGCTTGCTGCATTGTTCCAGTGAAGCCCAACGCAAACTGGAGGAACAACACCTCATCTTCCGACTAGGCACTTTACAGCCTTCCGGACTGAATATTGAATTCAACAACTTTAGGTCGTGAGCTCCCTCCCCCATCCCCACCCCCTTTCTGTTTCTTCCCCCTTCCTTTTGTTTTTTCCAATAAATTATATAGATTTTTCTTTTCCCACCTATTTCCATTATTTTTAAATATTTTTAAATTTTTATGCTCCCCCCACCCCCACTAGAGCTGTACCTTGAGTGCCCTACCATCCATTCTTAATTAGCACATTCGTTTAGATAATATCACCAACTTTAACACCTATGTGTTCATTTGTTCTATTGTTGGTGACATCGTTTGATGATCTGCTTCTATCACTGCTTGTTTGTCCATACAACCACACCCCGCCCCCCCCCTCCACCTCTCTCTCTCTCTATCTCTCCGCCCCCCACACACACACCTTAAACCAGCTTCTATTTCAACTCTTTCTTGGACTCGAACTCAAGTTCTGTCGAAGGGTCATGAGGACTCGAAACGTCAACTCTTTTCTTCTCCGCCGATGCTGCCAGACCTGCTGAGTTTTTCCAGGTAATTCTGTTTTTGTTTCTTCCACAGAATGGTGTTTAAAGGTTATGCCACCACTTTGAGCCTAAAGTACCAAAGGCACTAAATAGCAAATCTGAGTTCTCAGGAAAACCGGGAACCAAAGCAAATGTCAACTGAGTTAACCAAATAATGAAAAGGTCCATGTGATGATGTAAAGAAAAATCAAATTGAGGCACAGCGTAATTAAATAGGGCGTCAGAGTTCTATAATTTTATCCCTAATGCACTTATAAACAAATAATCCTTATCTTGGAGAGAATATTTGGTTGAAAGTTTTCTTAATGCTTTAAAATCAAGAGATTTGAATCTGTGACATTTAATGCCGTCTCTACTCTTTAACTCTATTAATTGCCCAACTTCCAGTATTGGATGAGTCCAAATTTCTTCTTGGATTGGCTGTACATTGAACGCTGTTTACATTCGACTAAATCGTTTGCAACTTTATTTACCTGTTCAAACCCAAGCCGTGCTTCTGTGCCTGTGTTGTGTCTGTTGCCAAGAGCGTCTGCCTCTGTCCCTACCTTGGGACATCAGCCATGCCTTTGACACATCCAACCTCAGCAATATCCAGAAGCTAAAACAGATATTCTGGAGGTGCTTCGCTGCTCAGGAAAGATCTGTGAAGGGAACAGAAGAGTTAATTTTCCATGGGGGTCAGTCCCCCAACATTGAGCAAAGAACAAATGGTGGGTCCCGAGCCACACACGTGTCAGCACGGTGACATTCCTGGAGGCCCTCCGACTAAAGAGACCGGGCGGGCTCTTGAAGCTCCGGGACCAGTCGGACAGTGGGCAGCGCTAGAGCCTCGACAGTTCCACTGGGGGAGGTGGGAGATGCTGAGGCAAGCGGGGAGCCAGACCAGGTCACCAGGTGCAAATGGGGAACAAAAGAGGGGTCAGAGGGTTAGGGATGCAGACAAGCTGGGGGTTGATCTCCCCTCCCCCCCAACCCCTACCAGATTCAAGGGCGTTGCAGCCGTTTATTAGTTTGGCACTTTGCCCATTGGATGGAGCCCCAGGCTGACCGGATCGCCACAGGGAGGCTGCACTATTGAGATGGAGGCCTCCACAAATGGTAAGGGAGGGCCGCTCTGTCCACAGCAAAATCCTGGCAACAATGCCCCTAACTGAGGACAGAACTTGGTAGGAAGAATAGAGGCATAGACTATTTTCTAAATGGGGAGAGAATTCAGAAATCTGGAGTGCAAAGGGACTTGGGAGTCCTAGTCCAGGATTTTCTTAAGGCTAACGTGCAGGGTTGAGTCGGTAGTTAGGAAGGCAAATGCAATGTTGGCATTTATTTCAAGACGACTAGAATATAAAAGCAGGGATGTGCTGCTGAGGCTTTATAAGACTCTGGTCAGACCACATTTAGAATATTGTGAGCAATTTTGAGCCCCATATCTCAGGAAGGATGTGCTGGCCCTGGAGAGGGTCCAGAGGAGGTTCACGAGAACAATCCCAGGAATGAAAGGCTTAACATATGAGGAACGTTTGAGGACTCTGGGTCTATACTTGATGAAGTTAGAAGGATGACGGGGGTTCTGATTGAAACTTACAGAATACTGAAAGGCCTGGATAGAGTGGACGTGGGGAAGATGTTTCCATTAGTAGGAGAGACTAGGACCCGAGGGCACAGCCTCAGAGTAAAGGGAAGACCTTTTAGAACAGAGATGAGGAGAAACTTCTTCAGCCAGAGAGTGGTGAATCTATGGAATTCATTGCCACAGAAGGCTGTGGAGGCCAGGTCATTGAGTATATTTAAGACCGAGATAGATAGGTTCTTGATTGGTAAGGGGATCAAAGGTTACGGGGAGAAGGCGGGAGAATGGGGTTGAGAAACTTATCAGCCATGATTGAATGGCGGAGCAGACTCGGTGGGTCGAATGGCCTAATTTCTGCTCCTATGTCTTATGGTCTTATGTCTAACTATGTAAATTGGCTATCCCGTTCCGTTGCAAGGCAATTAATCTGGGTCATAGTAGCCTGGGAAAGTTCCCCAGTGGTGGGAAAATTCAGCCCAATGTTTCAGATGTGAGCAGTTTGCCACAATTATTCTCACAATGGGTTCACTCTGAAACTCTAACTCCTTCACTCTCTTTATGTGGTCTGCTGAGAATTTCCACCATTTCTGTCTTTGTTTTAGATTTCCAGCATCTGTAACATTTTGCTTTTTATTCCAATGCTTTTCCCTTCATACACTTCAGCTTATTCAAGCCTCTGCTGCTTGGCTGCTATCCTATCCCAGCTTCCCAATCCCCCCTGTTCTACACTGGCTCCCTCTTCCCCTAATGCCTCAAATATTAAATCTGCACCTGTAGGCTTAAATCTCTTCATGATCTCACCCCTCGATATCGCCACAATTTCTGCTACCTTACTATCCCGGCCCTTGATATCAATGAACAGGAAAATTGGCAAGGGGTATAAAACAGAGAGGAGTAGGGGCAGAGTGGGGTCTTCAATTCACCACCTGCCTCCACATTCAATGGATCATCCTTTACCATTTCTGTCACTTCCAGGATAATGCCAACATGAAACAGATTTTCTCCTCTGATCCCCTTTCAACTTGTCAAAGGGACTCAGCGACACACAGGTCCACTCTTCAATCACCCTTCAAGACCCCCTTCCCTTCCCATGACACCTTCTCATGCAAGCGCAGGAAATGCGCTTTCTATTGTCCAGTGTCCAGTGTCTCAAATGCTGCAGTATTCTGTATTAGCTGCTCACAATACGGACTCCTCACTGGGGAGACGAAACGCAGACTGGCGGACACACCTCCGTCAGTCCGTAACCGTGACCCTGACTTTCCGGTCACTTCCAGCCATTTTAATTCTCAGCCCTACTTCAACTTGGATCCCTCTATTGCCTGCCTCCTACAGTGAAGCTCAGTATAAGAATTGTGAAATTGCCCTTTTTGGCAGAAAGAATAAAAAAGAAGCATATTATCTAAATAGTGAGAGATTGCAGAGCTCTGATGTTCAGAGGGATCTGGGTGTCCTAGTGCATGAATGACAAAAGGCTATTTTGCAGGTCCAACAAGTAATTAGGAAAGCTAATAGAATGTTATCATTCATTGTGAGGGAAATTGAATACAAAATTAGGGGGTTTATGTTTAAGTTATACAGGGCACTGCTGAGACCACATCTGGAGTACTGTGTACAGTATTCGGCTCCTTACTTAAGGAAGGATGCAAATGCATTGGAAGCAGTTCTGATAAGGGTTACTGAACGAACACCGGGATTGTGTGGGTTGTCCTGTGAGGAAAGATCGGACAGGCTGGGCTTGTATCCACTGGAGTTTAGAAGATTAAGAGACGACTTGATTGAAACATATAAGATCCTGAGGGGTCTTGACAGGATGGATGTGGAGAGGGTGTTTCCTCTTGTGGGAGAATATAGAACTATTTAAAAATAAAGGGTCGCCCTTTTAAGGCAGGGCTGAGGAGAAATTATTTCTCTCAGAGGGTTGTGAGTCTTTGGAACTCTCTTCCTCAAAAGGCAGTGGAAGCAGAGTCTTTGAATAATTTTAAGGCAGCGATAGATAGATTACTGATAAGCAAGAGGCTGAAAGGTTATTGGTTCTAGGCAAGAATGTGGAGTTGAGGTTACAATCAGATCAGCCATGACCTTATAGAATGGTGGAGCAGGCTCAAGGGGCCGTGTAGCCTCCTCCTGCTCCTCATTCCTATGTTCATAAGCTGAAGAAGCAGCACCTCATCTTTCCACAACCTTCCAGACTCCACACTGAGTCCTGGCCAATATTTATCCTTCAACAAATACTATTAAAAAAATGAGATGATAAGAACATAAGAAATACAAGCAGAAGCAGGCTATTTGGCTCCTCGAGACTGTTCAGAAAGATGATGGCTGCTCTGGTTGTGGCTTTGAATCGATTTCCCTGGCTCCCCTCCATAATCCTTGGCTCGCTCGTGAGCAGAAATCTGTTGAACTCAGCCCTTGAATATACTCAATGAGTCAGTACGGTCATTATTTTGTTGTCGTTTGTGGGATCTTGCTTTGTAGAAATGGGCTGCCGCATTTTGCTACATTATCGTAGCGACTACACTGCAAAAGCGCTTCATGGGCTGGAAAGTGCCTTTGGGACAACCTGAGGTTGTGAAAGGTGCTATAAACACAAGTCTTTCTATCTCTTTATGCTACAAGAAGAACTGATGCCATCTCCTTTAATTAGTTTTTCGACATTTGAAAAGCTTTGCAAGCCATAAATTTAACATCTTTAAAAATTTTAAGTCAAAACAGGCAATTGTTTACCTTTTTGAAGTGTTCACCAAATGCACTTGCAAAATTATTGCAAAGATCTACCACACAGTAATTTTAAACTCTGGAAAAGAAGAATTCTGTATTTAAGTAGCACTTAAGCACATCCTCTGGGACAATGCATTAGCTTAGAGTGCAGTCACTGCTTCTTTATTGTGGATAAATATCTAGTGGCTGAAAGTAACAGCTTGCATTTATATGGTGACTTCACACGAACTCCATCAGCCAAAGATTTGACACCGAGGCAAAGAAGGAAATATTAGGATAGGTGACTGAAAGATTGGCCAAAAAAGCAGGTTGAAGAGGCAACTTAGAGGAGGAGAGAGAAGCATAGAGGGAGAGAGGTTTATTGGAGGGTTTCCAAAGCTTAGAGCCTAGGTGGCTGAAGGACACCTGCCAAGGGTAAGGAGAAGCATGCACAAGAGAGCAGAGTTGGGGGAATGCAGGTTTATTGGAGGGTGGTAGGATTGGAGGAGTTTGCAGAGATGGGTTTTGGAAGAATTTGATTACAAGGATGGCCATGTTAAATTTGAGTCATTGCTGGGCCAGGAACCAGCACAGGTCAGCAAGCACAGGATGGAAGGGTTGGGGGGAGGCGAGGTGGGGTGGGGTGGGGGTGGTGGTGGTGATGGGTGAATGGGACTTGGTGTGGGTTGAGATTCAAGCAGCAGAGTTTCGGATGAGGTGAGCTTTCCATAAAGGTTGGGAGGCCGGCCAGAAGAGCTTTGGAGTAGTCGAGCCGGGATTTAGCAAAATTGTAGCTGAGGGTTTCAGTAGCAGATGGGTTGAGACTGGGACAGAGGAGGGCGATAGTGTGGGAGGTGGAAATAGATGGCCCTTTGTGATTGATTGGGTTTGGGTTTGGAATCTCAGGATCACATAGTTTGCTGAATTTTGCTATTTTATGTAAATTTAATCATTTTGCCATCAATTCCAGCCGGGCAACAAGATCTCCGTTCCCATGCTGAGAAACCCTTATCCTGATTCATGAGTAGTTAGCACAAGTAAAGCCTGCCAACTTCCAATCACTTCTAATTGTACTGGTGCGAAACCCGTGGGCGTAAAATGAGAGACATCAAGGATTCAGGAATGCAAGCTCAGCCCCCACTTTCTGAGGCCCTGCCAGTGGCACTAAGCCTCGTTGCCAACAAGATGGGATTGGAAAGAGAGAACACCCAGCATCGCACACTAGGCTCACAATGCACTCAATTTCTGGGGGAGTGAATTCACGGGGAGGAGTGAAGCTGTGTCATCAACAACACACACATTCTGTTTGAACCAACCAGCTTCCTTGGTCAAATTCCTACCCACATCTTGGCCAGAATATTGCGCTCGTTGAGTGAGCGTAAAATGACGCGCGATGACGGGCAAGCGCCCCGATGTCATTGTGCATGGGTGCAATATTCCGGTTGGCGAGCACGTGGGTGAGTCAGCAGCGCGCCTGCCGACAATTAGATAGCCTATTACGACCATTAAGGTCACAATTGGAAGAAATTTTTCCGCTGCCCGACCAAACTCTTATGGTTGGCGGGGCAGGTGAAAAGGCCGGCCGGCCTTTGGATCTTTTAGGAAACCTCATCCACGGGCTGGATTTAAAATTCAATAAAAATCTGAACGTTTCATTAATAACATGTCCCTGCTCACGTAACAGAGTCACATGAGGGGGGGGGGGGGGGTGGGGGCGTGTGTTTTTTTTAACAATTTAAAAGTCTTTATTTTTATTTCTTAAAATCTTCATCTCCCCGAGGCAGCTCTGTGCCTCAGGGAGTTTTGGCTGCGCGCACCCGCTCTCATGTGCGGGAGTTCACGCTCGCCCTCCTCACCACGACCCACCCACACAGGCAGGGCTGCAGCCCGCCTTACCCACTGTGGTGTGAAATCGTGGGTGCAGGACCAACAACGGGCGGCAGTCAGCTTCCCGGCCGCTCTCACCTGCCCCAACCCCCCTGCTGAGCCTGCCCAACAAGGGCAAAATCCTGGCCCTTGTGCCTCATCCATCCACACTGGCAGCAGCAGTAATCTTGAGGGCGTGGCCTTCTCAAGTAGGCTTCATAAAGATAGCTTGATGTTGCCCAGTTTTTATTAAGAGTTTTCTTTTTGCGTTTTCAGTTAAATTTTCCTATGTTTTGCCTCTTGCGTTTCTTGGTTCTGTTGGCTAATTCAACTTTTGTGCCTTTTTTATTTCTGGCCATTATCCTCTTTTATAAATCTGGTCAGATCGGTGTAGAAATTTACAGCAGGGTTTCTACATAGGCCGAAGCAGGGTCAGTGTTTTTAAATAGATTATTTAGATTATACATTTGTGCATACAGTGGGCTGAACTTTCCTGTGGGCATTGGGAGCCCAACATCGGGATAGTTTGCGGGTCCTGGGACTGCTCTTGTTGTCAAGGCATCCGCCAATGCAACTTTACGTGGGGCGGGCTCCTAACTGGAT
The DNA here is from genome assembly GCA_026770705.1 of Isurus oxyrinchus. NCBI lineage: Eukaryota > Metazoa > Chordata > Chondrichthyes > Lamniformes > Lamnidae > Isurus > Isurus oxyrinchus. The sequence continues at coordinate 9,375,594 of JANJGN010000002.1, read as the reverse complement.
GCCCTCGTGTTTGACATCAAATTAAGGATGGTGGATGGGCTCTCGGGGTATGAGGTCCAGTTAGAATGCCCACAGAATGGAGCAGCTGGCAGCTCCATTGAGGGAGGTGGGCACTGCTGGGGCAAAAAGGTGATTGTGAGGGCACCTCAAAAGGAGGTGTTCCCGGAAGCCTGCTGAAAACTTAACATTAAAGAATCCTTCCTCCGTTCCTTCCTCCCTCCCTTTCACCCTGCCCTTCCTTCATGATATTGACTTTCTTGAGTGTTGTGGGAGCTGCAGTAATCCAGGCAAGTGGGGAGTATTCCATCACACTCCTGATTTGTGCCTCGTAGATGGTGAAGAGTCTTTGGGGAGTCAGGGAGGTGAGTCACTCACCCAGCCTCTGACGTACTTTGTTACCACAGTTGCACTCCACCTGTGCCTTACCGCTACCCCTGCAAATCTTTCCTTCTCCAGTACTTCCCAATTCCCCCCTGTGAGTTACAATTGAGTCTGCTAATTGATGGTGAAGTACTGGACAAAATGAGCTGCCATTATATCCGCCTGTGTCTGCAGCTGCTATCAAGCTCAATTAGCGCGTAGCAAAGTATTTCCTAACACCTGCTACACTGACAAAAGCAGCATTTGACCCAGACAAATAGTCTCTATTTTAACCCTTTGATGATGAAGCTGAAGGGATTTAGAGTTCTTACCTTCTGGGACCTTGGTAGACTGGAGATATTACTTCTAACCTTGTCCTTGCCTTAATTGGAAGATTACAAGGATGGAGAATAGAATCATGGATGCAGAAACCTTGAAGTTGTTTAAGAGGCAGTTACAAGGTAATGTTGTTTCCTTTATTCTTTTATGGGATGTGGGTGTCACTGGCAAGGTCAGCATTTGTTGCCTATCCCTAATTGCCCTTGAGCTGAGTGGCTTTGCAAGGCCATTTCAGAGCCAACCGCATTACTGTGGGTCTGGCGTCACATGTAGGCCAGACCAGGTAAGGGTGGCAGATTCCCTTCCTTCAAGGGCCCTTATGAGCCAGATGGGTTTTTACAACAATCAGTCATGGTCACCATTACTGAGACTAGCTTTATATTCCAGATTTTTCATTAATTGAACTTAATTCTACCACCTACCATGGTGGGATTTGAACCTGTGTCCCTAAAGCAATAGGCTGGGCCTCAGTGATATTACCATTACACCACCTTTCGGTCATTATTGGATGGATGAATCATCGTAGTCTAAGTTCTCTCTCTCAACCTGTGATAGCAATTACACTGTGAACAAATACTCGTGTGATAACTTACATTCCTAATTATCTTCTCAGAGCAACTTGAGATGGACAATAAATGCCAGTCTATTTTTGTCACCACAGATGCTACCAGACCTGTTGAGTTTTTCCAGCACTTCTGTTTTAATTTCAGGTTTCCAGCACCTGCAGTATTTTTGCTTTTCCTCATGGAAAGAGATTATCTGGGTCAGCCCCCCCCCCCCCACCATTGCTGTTTGTGGGAACTTGCTGTGTGCAAATTAGTTGTTGGGTTACCTGCATTTCAACAGCAACTACTCTTCAAAAGCACTTCACTGGCTGTGATATGCTTTGGGATGTCCTGAGGTTGTGAAATGTGCTATATAAATGCAAGTGCCTTCTTTCACCTTTTGATCGTGAATTAGAATGAGCTGAAGGGGTTGCTTGGTAATAGGGGCACAAAGTTTCATTGAAGAATAACATTTTAAAAGTCAGTATATTAATATATCTCAAGGATATGATTTTAATTAAATATGTCCGATTGTAGATAAAATTTACAGCCAAAGTATAAATTAGTGATAATTCTATTTTATTTTAATTGGTAAAGATAGCTACTATTATAATTATATTCCTGGAAGGTTTTAATTAGGTTACTATGGTATCATCTTGGTTAAATTTTGAAGAGGAAGTCTTGTTAATTGAACCGATGCAAAATCCTAAACGTGATATGGGCTAAATGGAATAATGTTAAAGGGAGTGCAGGAACAGAGAGATATGGAGTTTACATATCTAAATCTCAGAAGGCGGCAATTTGGTAAAGCTATTTTAAAAATAATATGAGTGTTGGATTTAGGCCCATAGGAACAGGAAGAGACCATTTAGCATCTCTTCTGCATTCAATGAGGTGATGACTAATCTGTGCCTTAACTCCATATACCCACCCTTGTTCTGCATTCCTCAATACCTTTACTTAATAAAAATCTATCAATCTCAGAATTAAGATGAACAATTGACCTAAACAAAAACAGAATTACCTGGAAAAACTCAGCAGGTCTGGCAGCATCGGCGGAGAAGAAAAGAGTTGATGTTTCGAGTCCTCATGACCCTTCAGCAGAACTAGGTGAATCCAAGGAAGGGGTGAAATATAAGCTTATATTTCACCCCTTCCTTGGATTCAGCTAGTTCTGTTGAAGGGTCATGAGGCCTCGAAACATCAACTCTTTTCTTCTCCGCTGATGCTGCCAGATCTGCTGAGTTTTTCCAGGTAATTCTGTTTTTGTTTTGGATTTCTAGCATCCGCAGTTTTTTGTTTTTATTATATATATAGGTTATACTGGGGTGTTTTACTGGCAATATTTTACTTTTGAAGTGGAGTCACTATTGTTACAAATGCGTATATTTTTGTTTGAGGAGTAATTTTTGAATGTAGGATAAATGAAAGAACGCTGGGTCTGAGGGGCTGGGAAACAGGCCAGGGTTAATTCCAGATCAAAGGTTATGTTAGTGAAGCCACGGTTTGAAGTGCTAAAGATTAAACAATGGGAACCTCATTAACTATTCCTCGAGGGGATGGTTTGTCTGTGAAGGCTTGGGAGAGGGTTCAAATTATTCATGTAATTTCCCCAGATCAGAGAAGGATTTGCAGGCAACTTGGAAACAAAGGAAGGTTATAAAGTACCCCTATACTTTTCAGGTCAAAGGAAGTGTTCGAAGTTAAAGATAATTGACTTGCATTTTTATCTGAAAACAGACCATGGTGTTTCACTTTGCTATGGCGATAGACTAAGAGGGGCAGTTTCCTTTGTTTTTGTTTATCTTAGTGGTTTCTAACAGAGAGTGGGCAGTCTGTGTCCAGAGCAGCTCAAAATAGGAAGAGAGAGAATCTGTCAGCAGCTGGGACAATGAGCAGAGAAACACTCAGGTGTTTCTGGTTTGGAGTTATTGTACAAGAATGCAAGCGAGACCCATGCTCAGGCTGGGAAGTCTAAATTTGTAAGGTTTAGAAGTAGGGATAGAGAATTCACCTAGCTGGATGCTCCAGGGAGAATCCTCAGAAAGCCACTCACCTCTGAAGAAAGTACTGAAACTAAGGAGAATTGGGGTGAATTTCTGGGAGCTGTGACACACAGCTCGTTTGGTCCCAGGAATGACCACACATGAAAAGGGATTCTAGGTTGAAATTAAAAGTAGAACAGGGAGTGTTCTGTTCGGAACATTAATTTAAAGTATAAGTACCTTTGAGATATAGTGTTAAGCCGGTACTGTTAGTTTTGTTTCGACATTTACCACAGTAAAAGTTTTGTTTAAAACTTGGAATCTGGTTGCGTGATCTTTTTGGTTAAAACTCGAATTTCTTCTTGAAAGTTGCTGGTCTCTACTGAGATTGTAAAATTATTGAATTGTTACATTATGATCACAAGACAGAGAAGTGATGAAGGGATTGTGGAGAACAACAAGATGATGGGATGTGAAGAGGGAGAGAGGGAGATAGAGAGAGAGAGAGAGAGATGCAGTTCAGAGACCTGGGGGATGAACAGCTGTGTGTAGTGACATCCCAATTCCTTGAAGAATAGACATGGACATTTAAAATTTCACAACACTTTGCTCCCTAACAATATTAAGCAGGAACTGAGGAATCTAGACTGGAGGCGGATGTTTGAGGGCAAATCAACAACTGACATGTGGGGGGCTTTCAAATGTCTGTTGATAAGAATTCAGGACCGGCATGTTCCTCCTAGGATGAAGGATAATCATGGCAAGTTTCAGGAAACTTGGATAACGAAGGATATTGTAAGATTAGTCAAAAAGAAAAGGGAAGCATTCGTAAGGGCTAGAAGGCTTGGAACAGATGAAGCCTGTGGAGAATATAAAGAAAGTAGGAAGAAACTTAAGCAAGGAGTCAGGAGGGCTAAAAGGGGTCATGAAAAGTCATTGGTAACCAGGATTAAGGAAAATCCCAAGGCCTTTAATGCATATGTAAAAAACAAGAGGGTAGCCAGGGAAAGGATAGGCCCACTCAGGGGCAGAGGTGGGAATCTGTGTGTGGAGCCAGAAGAAATGGGAGAGATACTAAATGAATACTTCTCATCAGTATTCACCAAAGAGAAGGACTTAGTGGTCGATTTGTCTAGGGAAGAGTGTGTAGATAGCCTGGATCATGTTGAGATCAAAGAAGAGGAGGTGTTAGATGTCTTGAAGAATATTAAGGTGGATAAGTCCCCAGGGCCAGATGGGATCTACCCAGAGTACTGAGGGAGGCAAGGGAGGAGATTGCTGGGGCCTTGACAGAAATCTTTGTATCCTCACTAGCTATGAGTGAGGTCCCAGAGGACTGGAGAATGGCCAATGTTGTTCCATTGTTTAAGAAGGGTGGTAGGGATAATCCAGGATATTACAGGCCAGTGAGCCTTACGTCAGTGGTAGGGAAATTATTGGAGAAGATTCTTCATGACAGGATTTACTACCATTTGGAAGCAAATGGGCGTATTAGTGAGAGGCAGCATGGTTTTGTGAAGGGGAGGTCGTGTCTCACTAACTTGATCGAGTTTTTCAAGGAAGTGACAAAGATGATCGACGATGGAAGGGCAGTGGATGTTATCTACATGGATTTCAGTAAGGCCTTTGACAAGGTCCCTCATGGCAGACTGGTGCAGAAGGTAAAGTCGCACAGGATCAGAGGAGAGCTGGCAAGATGGATACAGAATTGGCTTGGTCATAGAAAACAGAGGGTAGCAGTGGAAGGGTGCTTTTCTGAATGGAGAGCTGTCACTAGTGGTGTTCCGCAGGGATCAGTGCTGGGACCTTTGTTGTTTGTAGCACACGTAAATGATTTGGAGGAAAATGTAACTGGGCTAATTAGTAAGTTTGCAAACGACACTAAGGTTAAAGGAGTTGCAGATAGTGAAGAGGATTGTCAAAGGATACAACGGGATATAGATCGGTTGGAGACTTGGGCGGAGAAATGGCAGATGGAGTTTAATCCTGACAAATGCGAGGTAATGCATTTTGGAAGGTCTAATACAGGCAGGAATTATACAGTAAATAGCAGAACCCTTAAGTGCATTGACGGGCAGAATGATCTGGGTGTACAGGTCCACAGGTCACTGAAAGTGGCAATGCAGGTGGTTAAGGTAGTCAGGATGGCATATGGCATGCTTACCTTCATTGACAGGGGTAGTGAGTATAAAAGCTGGGAAGTCATGCTGCAGCTGTATAGAACCTTGGTTAGGCCACACTTGGAAGATTGCGTGCAATTCTGGTCGTCACATACCAGTAGGATATAGAGGCATTGGAGAGGGTGCAGAGGAGGTTTACCAGGATGTTGCCTGGTCTGGAGGTTATTAGCTATGAGGAGAGGTTAGAGAAACTCGGATTGTTCTCACTAGAGCGACGGAGATTGAGGGGCGACTTGATAGAAGTTTACAAAATTATGAGTGGCATGGACAGAGTAGATAGTCAGAAGCTTTTTCCCAGGGTGGAAGAGTCAATTACTAGGGGTCATAGATTTAAGGTGAGAGGAGAAAACTATAGAGGAGATGTGCGGGAAAAGTTTTTTACGCAGAGGGTAGTGAGTGTCTAGAATTCGCTGCCAGAGGAGGTGGTGGAAGCAGGTACGATAGTGGTGATTAAGAGGCAGCTTGACAAATACAGGAATAGGATGGGAATAGAGGGATACGGACCCCGGAAGTGCAAAATGTTTTATTTGACGGGCAATATGATCGGCGCAGGCTTGGAGGGCTGAAGGGCCTGTTCCTGTGCTGTACTTTTCTTTGTTCTTTGTTCTTTGTTCTGAGCAATTTTTCTCTTGCAGAGAGAGAAAGAGGATTTTCTACTTTACACTTCAAAAACACTTCATCGGCTGTAAAATACTTTGGGATGTCCTCGGGCTGTTTCCTTGGGATTCTTTAACTGACAATTTGAGTTACAGGGAATTATTTTATTTCATTTGGCTTGCCAGCAGCCCATAGTCTTCAGTACTTTTCCTGTTTCATCAACACTTAGAAATGTATTTGAAGGGACAAGAACATTTTTAAAATTCTTTCTCAGGATGTGGGCTTCTAGCCAGCATTTATTGCCCATCTTGTTGCCGTTGAGAAAGGTGGTGGTGAGCTGCCTTCTTGAACCCCTGCAGTCCATGTGGTGTAGGTACACCCACGGTGCTGTTAGGAAGGGAGTTCCAGGATTTTGATCCAGCGACAGTGAAGGAACAGCAACATATTTCCATGTCAGAATGGAGATGAACTTGCAGGTGTTGGTGTCCCCATGCATCCGCTGCCCTTGGCCTTCTAGGTGGTAGTGGTCATGGGATTGGAAGGCGCTGTCAAAGCAGCCTTGGCGAGTTCCTGCAGTGCATCTTATAGATGGTACACACTGCTGCTACTGTGTGTCAGTGGATAGGGTACCAATCAAGCGGGCTGCTTTATCCTGGATGGTGTTGATCTTTCTGAGTGATGTTTTGAGATGTACTCATCCAGGCGAGTGGAGAGTATCCCATCACATTCCTGACTTGTGCCTTGTGGATGGTGGACAGGCTTTGGGGAGTCAGGAAGCGAGTTACTTGTCGCAGGATTCCGAGCCTCTGACCTGCTCTTGTAGCCGCAGTATTCATATGGCTGGTCCAGTTCAGTTTCTGGTGAATGGTAACTCCCAGGACGTTGATAGCTGGGAAATACAGTGATGGTAATGCCATTGAATGTCAAAGGGGGATGGTTAGGCTCTCACTGCAGAGTGTCATTGCCTGGCACTTGTGTGGCGCAATTGTTACTTACCACATATCAGTTCAAGTCTGAATGTTGCCCAGGACTTGCTGCATAAGGACATGGACTGCTTCAGTGTCAGAGGAGTTGTGAATGGAGTTGAACATTGTGCAATCATCAGTAAACATCCCCACTTCTGGCCTGATGATGGAGGGAAGGTCATTGAAGAAGCAGCTGAAGATGGTTGGGTCGAGGACACAACACTGAAGAATTCCTGCATTGATGTCCTGGGACTGAGATGACTGACCTCCAACAACCACAACCATTTGCCTTTGTGCTAGGTAAGACTCCAACCAGTGGAGAGCTTTCCCCCTAATTCCCATTGACTCCAGTTTTGCTAGGGCTCCTTGATGTCACACTCAGTCAAATGCTGCCTTGATGTTAAGGGCTGTCACTCTCACCTCATTCCTTGAGTTCAGCTCTTCTGGCCGTATTTGGACTAAGGTTGTGATGAGGTCAGGAGCTGAGTGGCCTGGTAGATCCAAAACTGAGCATCACTGAATAGGTTATTTCTGAGTAAGTACTGCTTGATAGCACTGTCATCCCTTTCCATCACTTTGCTGTTGATGAGAGTAGATTGATGGGACACTAATTGGCTGGGTTGGATTTGTCCTGCTTTTTCCGGGCAGGATATATCTGGACAGTTTTCCAGATTGCCAGTATTATCGCTGTACTGGAACAGTTTGGCTGAGGGCATAGTCCTAGAGCATAGGTTTCCAGTACTATTGTTAGAATGTTGTCAGGGCCCATAACGTTTGCCTTCAGCCGTTTCTTGAATTCACGTGGAGTGAATCGAATTGGCTGAAGACTGGCATCTGTGATGCAGGGGGCCATAGGGAAGGTCAAGATGGATCATTTACTCTGCACTCCTGGCTAAAGATTGTTGCAAATTCTTCAGCCTTACCTTTTGCACTGATGTGTTGGGCTCCCCCATCATTGAGAATGGAGGTATTTGTGGAGTCTTCTCCACCAGTTAGTTGTTTAATTGTCTACCACCATTCATAACTGAATGTGACAGAATTGCAGAACTTAGATTTGATCTGTTGAATGTGGGCTTACTTAGCTCTGTCTATCATTTGCTACTTCTGTTGTTTGGCATGTAGGTAGTCCTGTGTTGTAGTATCATCAAGTTGACACCTAATTTTTAGGTATGTCTGGTGCTACTCCTGGCATGCCCTCCTGCCCTCTTCATTGGACCTTGGTTGATCTCCTGGATTGGTGATAATGCTAGAGTGGGGGATATGCTGGGCCATGAGGTTACAGATTGTGGTTGTATACAGTGCTGCTGCTGCTGATGGCCCACAGCACCTCATGGATGGCCAGTTTTAAGTTGTTGGATCTGCTTGAAATCAATCCCAGTTGGCACAGTGGTAGTGCACACGACAAAATCGAGGCTATTCTCAATGTGAAGACAGGACTGCGTTTTCACAAGGACTGTGCAGTGGTCACTCCTACTAATACATGGATAGATGCATCGGTGACAGTAGATTGGCGAGGACAAAGGTAAGTAGGTTTTTCCCTCACCATCTGCCACAGAATTGTATTCAACCACAATCTGTAACCTCATGATCCAGCACATCCCCCAGCCCAGAAGTTATTTTCTCCAGGTCTCAGCCACTCGGTCAGTAGTGGTGCTACCGAGCCACTTTTGGTAATGCACATTGAGGTCCCCCAACCAGAGTACATCCTGTGTCCTTGCCACCCTTAGTGCTTCCTCCAAGGGGTCCATGGAGGAGGAATGATTCTTCAGCTGAGTTGGGGGGGAGCAGGAGGTGGAGTGGTGGTAAGTGGTAATCAATAGGTTGTTTCCTTGTCCATGTTTCAGTTGATGCCATGAGATTTCTAAAGGTCCAGAGTCGATATTGAGAACTGCCTCCTGACTGGTTACCACTGTGCCACTACCTCTGGTGGGTCTGTCCTGTTGGTGGGACAGGACATACCCAGGGATGGTGATGGTGGTGTATGGGACATGGTCATACTCATGGAATGATACCTTACAGACAATGTCAACTGTTGCTTGACTATTCTGTGAGACAACTCTCCCAATTTTGGCACCAGCCCCCAGATGTTAGTAAGAAGGACTTTGCAGGGTTGACAGGGCTGAGTTTGCTGTTGTTTCTGGTGCCTCTGGTGGGTGATCAGTCTGGTTTCATTTCTTTTTGTGGGCTTTGTAGTGGTTTGATACAACTGAGTAGTTTGCTCGGCCATTTCAGAGGGCATTTAAGATTCAGCCACATTGCTGTGGGTCACATGTAGGCCAGACCAGGTAAGGACAGTAGATTTCCCTCCCCAAAGAACACTGGTGAACCAGATGGGTTTTTACAACAACCAACAACGATTTCATAGTCACTATAACCAAAACTAGCTTTTTAGTTCCAGATTTTTTAACTGAATTAAAATTCCACCAGTAGCTGTGATGGTGGTGGGTCTCAAACCCATGTCTCCAGAGCATTAGTCTGGGCCTCTGGATTACTAGCCCAGTGATATTACCCCTACACCACCGCCTCCTCCTAATTGTGCAGATTCACCCTTCTCCGCAGGCAGGAATTGTTGCACGTTTTGTGAGATCTGGCGATTACAGGTTTTTTTTTTAACGTATATTTTATCTGCTCCATCCACCCCAGTGATTGATAATCCAGGATATTTGAACAGTGACCGAATCCTGTTACACTTAACTGTCGAAAGATGATCAATCATCGCATGTCATGCTGTTACCATCCCTGTAGAGACAACTAACTTCTGAAAGGAACTTCAGACTTCCGGTTCCTGACTGCTCTATCCGCGGCCTGATAACTGTGTTCCTGTGAAGCTCAACGCAAGCTTGAGGAACAGCAACTTATCATTCGGCTTAACTCCAGTCTTCTGAGCTCAATGTCAACTTCAGATCATAACCTCTGCCTTCATCTTGTTCAATGTGTTTTAGCTTCTTTTTTTTTTGGTTTTGCTGGGCTGGTCTTAGCTGGTTTATTTTTTTACCCCTTCATGTTGCATTCAGATTGTTTTTATGCAACCATTGACACCTCATCTGGCCACAATCTTTTGTTTTTTTCACTATGCTTATAACCTCTCTATTTGCAGTATTTTGCTTTCACTCTATTTGTCTGTTGCATCATGAAATCTTTTGTTCTTTAATCTCTCCTGCCCTCCACCCTATCACAGAGCTTCCCTTTTGTTCCTCCTGCCCCCTCCCCACTTCCACTGACCTAAAAACTCTTACATTTCTATCTTTCTTCAGTTCTGATGAAAGGTCACTTGACCTGAGAGATTAACTCTCTTTATCTCCACAGGTGCTGCCAGATCTGCTGAGAATTTCCAACATTTTGTTTTTATTTAGAACTCCCCAGCTAGTAGCTAAATGGATGATACTACAAGATCTCACATTTTAAGACATTTACTGTAACAAACAGTCTAAAAGTACTGGTGACTAAACGTTCTTTTTATAGGCAACTTTTACTTTAAACTACAGAAGAAATCTTTTAACACACCAAAAAAGATCAGATCAGGTATACATTACGTTGTCTTTTAAGTAGACATTCAATTCTCTCTGAAATCAGTCCAACATGATTCTCAGTTCACGATGGTTTACTTCTGATCTTTGCCTTCCACAGCCTGGAAAGTTTTAACTTCAGAACTGTCTTTCATGGTGCAAGGTTTCCTGGAGACTTCTCCCTCTAGCTAAAGCTAGGCAAATCTTCGAGCAGTGCACTAAACTGACCACACCCCACGCTGTACAGTACACTAAAGGCAGGAATTTACACCCAGCGGGTGGGCGCGTATCTGACCCAATCAGGTGCAAAATTACACGTGATGATGTTGGGCAAGCGTCCCGACGTCGTCGCTCACTCTCGTGATATTCCGGTCGGCAGGCACACGCGAGGATCGGCAGTGGGCCTGCTGACAATTAAGAGGCCTATTAAGGCCCCTGATCAATGAAGTTACATCTATTTTCTGCTGCCCGTTCCACCGTATGGTTGGCGGGTGGGAAAAATTGGCCGGAGGCCCTTTGCGTTTTTATCAAACCGCATCCACAGGCGGGATGAGGTTTCCGTGCGGTAATTTAAAAAAAAATAAACATTTTTACACGTTGTTTTTTAATACGTCCCTGTTCACGTGACTGAGTCTCATGTGGGGGCATGTTTCTCTCATTTTCATTATGTTTATTTCTGAATCCACAATCCTCCAGGCAAGGACACAACAGGGCTACAATACTCCAACTTGTCAATTCTCCAACCTGCAGTGCGTTTAAATGCGCCGTCCCTGCTGAGACCAGGGGATCAGTTAATTCATCCAAAAGTTTAATTAAGGTCCACCATCTGCCGCTTCCACGTTCACATTCTGAGGCAGGGACAGCAGCCTTTGCTAATTTTAGTGAAGGTGTAGGCGACGCTAATCATTTACTATGGAGCATGGCTGGATATCCAGACACCAGTGTTTTGTTGCCAACAGGCTGTGGAATATTAATTACCTTCAGCACAGTCGTGGTGTCTGTCAGTCTATCTGCTGCTGTCGCTGCTACGTTAACCCGCTGGCAGGAAAGATATGTTGACCTAGGAGGGGCTGCAGTGCCGATTAACCAGAATGATACCGGGGCTAAAAGGGTTAAGTTATGATGACATGTTGCATAAAGGCTTTATGTCCCTTGAGTGTAGAAGATTGAAAGGGTCGTTAACCGATGCGTTTAAAATGATTGAAGGATTTATTCGGGTAGACAACGAGAAACTATTTCCTCTGGTGGGAGAGCGAGAACTGAGAGGCAGAACCTTAAAATTGGAGCTGGTCCATCCAGGGGTGATGTCAGGAAGATATTCTTCACATGAAGGGCAGTGGAAATCTGGAACTTTTCCTGAGAACAGCTGGGGAGGCTAGGGGTCGAAAAGAAAATGTCAAAACTCAGCTTGGTAGATTTTTGTTAGGGAACGATATGGAATCAAGGCCAAGGGGTGGCCTAATTAAAGGGCAGTATCATCCCAGATTTGCCATGTTCATGTCAGTCAAATATGAAGCCTTGGTTCCTGCACAGGATGAAGGCACGTGTCTTAGTCCAGGGCCACTTTCCTGTGCTGTGTGTAACCTCCAGATCAAAGTGATGGTCCAGCCTCACACTCACTGGACACATTAGTGATGCCTGCACCTCAGTGGTGCTGGTCATTGCTGCCAGAATGTCATGGGCAGGCATCACAGAGTTCCATCATTCTCTCTGTGTGCTCTCTGCACCTTTGAGATGGGGCTGGCCCCCCCATCTCTTCAGCATCTGTGACCGGTGACGCTGTGCTCCCGAAGGAGTCAGGTTCTGCAAGCTAACAAAGGATCAGCTGCATTTAAAGTTTCACAGCTGTGTCTCCATGATATGACCCTGTTTACAGGGCCCAAGTGAGCTGCCCTCAGCCAGACAGGAGTCAGACATTGTCAGAGGCTGTGTAAAGATCAATGAAGTGTCCTCGCTGCATCTCGTCATCATCCTCCTGGAATCGAGTGACTATTAGGGCCTCTTCTGCGTCTCCTTGATGTGAGCCTGAGCACTGAGGGTATGTGTGCTGCCATCAGCCACACTGGAGTCAAACGTTCACAGATGTAAGGTGAGGATGTCAGGATTGTCCTCACTGCATCTCAACATCACCCTCCTCGAGTCTTGCGACTATGAGGGCCTCCCAGGTGCTTCACTTGGCCAGTGTGATGGCCTCAACGTCAGTAACCACACCTTCACAGACCTCATCATCGTCATCCCCTTCGATAGCCTCATCGGAGGAGACATGCTGCTCTTCCACCTCTTCCTCAGCCAGGTCCTCCCCCGCTGCAACGCCAGGTTGTAGAGCATGCAGCAAGCAATGATGCGTGACACCCTCAGTGGACTGTATTGCAGTGCATCAGTGGCCCTGTCAAGGCACCAGAACCTCATTTTGAAAGTGCCTATTGTTTGCTCCACTAAAGTCCGGATTGTGGCTTGAGCCTCATTATACCGTCGCTCTGCTGGTGTCTGAGGCCATGTCCCCTTGTCCCTGAGGAGCTAACCCTGCAGCCTCTGTGGACCGTGGGAGATGTCAGGGATCTGTGACCTGCTAAGGATGTAGGAGGCATGGATGCTCCCTGGGAATCGTGCGCAAACCTGTAGGATGCGTTTGTGGTAGTCGCACACCAGCGGAACATTCAGCGAGTGGAAGCCCTTGCGATTGACGTAGTTGACTGCTCGTTGCCATAGAGATTTGAGCACCACATGAGTACAGTCGATGGCTGCCTGCACCTGTGGAAAACCTGAGATCTGCACAAATCCCAGCGCTCTTGCTTCCTGGCTTTCCTGGTCCTGGGCGAAATGCACAAAGTTCTGTGCCTTTGCGAAGATGACGTCCGAGACCTTCTGGATATAGTTGTGGATGGAGGTCCCACACAGGTCACCTGTGGTGCCCTGGAATGAACTACTGACGTAAAAATTGAGCGCTGTGGTCACTTTCACGGCCACTGGCAGTGGATGCCCTCCACGTCCCCATGGTGTCAAATCCTGCAGCAGGTGGCATATGTGACCAACCAGGTCCATAGACATACGCAGTCTTCGGCGACACTGGTTCTCAGACATCTGCAGGAATGACAAGCGCCAACTATAGACCCTGGGTCTAGCGAGGTGCCTACAAGCGCCGGCTCTCGGAGGATCTTCAGCTGCGAGTGCATCAGGGTCTGCCGCCCCTTCATCTTGAAGGAGATGCTCCTCCCTTTGCTGAACCAGGCACCTCTGCCGTTTTCTGCTTCTTCTCTGCTCCCTGCTAAATCACCAGGCTCTTGATGTTCTTCTCCTGCAGGATCAATGCAGGAGAAATGTGCGAGTTAGCATATCTGTCCTAAGAACATCTCTTGGTTAAGCCTGAAGGCCCCTTCATGCATACAGGAGAGCGCTGGCCACCACTAGATGGACAGTGTGTAATGCGCTTCATGGCTGTCCGAAACCCCACCCACCTGCACCCCACTCCGCTTGACCAATTGGTGCCAGCTTTGCCCATTGGACTGCAGGCTGTGCTCCCAGCTCAGGCACAGGCATTCTCCTAACCCACACTGCAAGGCTGCTCTGTTAGCTTGAACCAGGATGGATACTGGTCCAAACCTGAATAAGGACATTGCAAGGGGCTGTGAGCGTCTCCCCCAGTGACTGCGCCATGGCCGTCTTTCACAAGGGGGTCCTACAACTTGCCTGGTTGGCCAATTTCTCAGCTGCCCCCCTAAAACGCACACTAATGTGCAGTCTGTGTCTGAGGGGTGAAAGTTCTGGAACATCTAGTGTACATTCATGCTTTTGCGTCGCTTGAGTGGGGAGAAATGCTTCAGAGGCCGGACTCCAATCGCGTCAACGGAGCTGCTGCTGAACAGCCTCAGCTGTGGAAGAATGACAATTTTTGACAAGCTTTCCCACGTGCGTGGCTGCTCCCCTCGCCTCCCCCTCCCCACACCCAACCCCCCCACCCCGCCCGACATGGTGCCACCTTGCCTCCCCCACCGGAGCTCCTGTCCCAGCATCGCACTGAAAGCCAGCCGGGGAGACAAACGGACCTGGCTGTGCCTCCGGTGAGCGCGTGGCGCCTCTTCCCTGATGTCCTACGGGCGATGCTCGCGAGCGCTGCGCCAGGTCGTGTGCGCTCGCCTCCGAGTTCCCCTCGACCTCCAGCTCACCAGGCAGTGGCGAATCACGCCATCCCGAGGTCACGCCGATGTGGGGAGCAAATCTGACGTGCGTGGGGCTGATTCGGGCGTGACGGCACAATAATGAGACGCTAGAGCGTTGAAATCAGGTTCCCGACGTGCGGCAGCGGGAAGCGGGGCCCCCACCACTGACGGGTGACGGGGATGATCGCAAACTGGTTCCGCCCAAGGTGCTTGAAAGGGTTGAAGAGCTCAAGAGAGGAGCTATTTCGACTTGTGGGCGGAAGTCCGGAACAAGGGGATGTGACACTGAAACGGAACCGGGAGTTTAGGTTGTAGTGGCAACTGCGAACCTTATCCATGTGACAATCTATAAGTTGCGCTACGTTGGTGTGGCTATTCCGATAGTCTGTTGCATCCACGTGGACACAAAATGTATTTCAGCAAACAGGTTGGCTGCTGATAAGAAAGCTACAGTCAGCTCAAGAGGGATTGCTGCTTTCACTGCCCTCTACTCCTGCATTCTTCCTGTCATTAGCCTGGCACTGATGGATGTGGCAGGCTGTGTAAAACCTGGTTGTTCTCGACACGCAGCTGCAACCAACAGTGGGTTGGGAGATTGGGCTGCCAAGTGACAGATGTCATTTAATGGAGATAAATATAATTTGACAAGGCTGGGGAACACAGCACCAAACACAGGAGGAAGTTCTGGACGCAGTTATGAAGTGTTTTCTGACTCCTCCAGCACAGTCAGAGTCAATAGTACAGAGACTTAACAAGAACTATGGCGCAAGTACTGGTACTTAGTAAGCATGGACTGGGCACTGGATAGCCACCAAAGAAAGATTTGCATTTATATAGTGCCTTTTGCAACCTCAGGACTTCCCAAAGCACTTTATAGTCAATGAAGTACTTTCGAAGTGTTGTCACTGCTGTAATATAGGAAACATGGCAGCCAGTTTGCACACACAAAGCTCTCATATTGTGATGATGACCAAATGATTTGTTTCAGTGATGTTGGTTGAGAGATAAATGTTGACCCAGGGAGAATTCTCCTGTATCTTCGGCAGTGCAGCACTCCCTCTGAATTCCACTGGAGCGTCAACCTGGATTAGGTACTTGAACCTTACGGAGGAGAACTTGAGCCCACAGCCTTCATGATTCAGAAGCGAGAGTGCAACCCATTGAGACCCAGCTGGCACCTTAATAAGGTTCAGGGCCACTAGGCACCTATTACCCAACAGGTCTGCTATTAGAGAGAGCCTCAGGTGCCTGTTGACCTGCTTAAAAAGGTACCTGCAGGTGCACTGGTGCCTGATGCACTACAGGACATATTGTGTGTCTTGAGACTTAGCCTGCATTATCAGGATTGAGATACATTGAGTGGCGAGGAAGGGAGGCTGTGTGCCTGAATGAAGATACTTGTCTAAGATAAAAGCAAAAAACTGCAGATGCTGGAAATCCAAAACAAAAACAAAAATAAAACTACCTGGAAAAACTCAGCAGCTCTGACAGAATCTGCGGAGAGGAACAGTTAACATTTCGAGTCTGTATGACTCTTCAACAGAACTAAGGAAAAATAGAAGAGAGGTGAAATATACGCTGGTTTACAGAGGACGGTGGGGGGGAGGGGGTGGGACAAGTAAAGCTGGATAGAGGGCCAGTGATAGGTGGAGATAACCAAAAGATGTCACAGACAAAACGACAAAGAGGTGTTGAAGGTGGTGATATTATCTAAGGAATGTGCTACTAGGTGACATTAAGGGTAGAAAGCAGGATGAGCAAGGTACAGATAGCCCTAGTGGGGGTGGGGTGGGGGGAAGGGATCGAAATAGGCTAAAAGGTAGAGATAAAACAATGGATGGAAATACATTTAAAAATAATGGAAATAGGTGGGAAAAGAAAAATCTATATAAATTATTGGAAAAAAGGGGGATCGGAAGGTGGGTGGGGATGGAGGAGAGAGTTCATGATCCAAAATTGTTGAACTCAATATTCAGTCCGGAAGGCTGTAAAGTGCCTAGTCGGAAGATGAGGTGCTGTTCCTCCAGTTTGCGTTGAGCTTCACTGGAACAATGCAGCAGGCCAAGGACGGACATGTGGGCATGAGAACAGGGTGGAGTGTTGAAATGGCAAGCGACAGGGAGGTCTGGGTCATGCTTGTGGACAGACCGAAGGTGTTCTGCAAAGCGGTCACCCAGTCTGCGTTTGGTCTCTCCAATGTAGAGGAAACCGTATTGGGAGCTACGAATGCAGTAGACTAAATTGAGGGAAGTGCAAGTGAAATGCTGCTTCACTTGAAAGGAGTGTTTGGGCCTTTGGATGGTGAGGAGAGGGGAAGTAAAGGGGCAGGTGTTCACCTCCCATGGTACCTTCCCATGCAAACGCAGAAGCTGCAACACCTGCCCCTTTACTTCTCCTCTCCTCATCGTCCAAGAGCTCTCCTTTCAAGTGAAGCAGCATTTCATTTGCACTTCCCTCAACTTAGTCTACTGCATCCGCTGCTCCAAATGCGGTTTCCTCTACATTGGAGAGACCAAACACAGACTGGGTGACCGCTTTGCAGAACACCTTCGGTCTGTCTGCAAGCATGACCCAGACCTCCCTGTCGCTTGCCATTTTAACACACCACCCTGCTCTCATGCCCACATGTCCGTCCTTGGCTTGCTGCATTGTTCCAGTGAAGCCCAACGCAAACTGGAGGAACAGCACCTCGTCTTCCGACTAGGCACTTTACAGCCTTCCGGACTGAATATTGAGTTCAACAATTTTGGATCATGAACTCTCTCCTCCATCCCCACCCCCTTTCCGATCCCCCTTTTTTCCAATAATTTATATAGATTTTTCTTTTCCCACTTATTTCCATTATTTTTAAATGTATTTACATCCATTGTTTTATCTCCGCTTTTTAGCCTATTTTGATCCCTTCCCCCACCCCACCCCCACTAGGGCTATCTGTACCTTGCTCATCCTGCTTTCTACCCTTAATGTCACCTATTAGCACATTCCTTAGATAACATCACCACCGTCAACATCTTTTGATTATCTCCACCTATCACTGGCCCTCTATCCAGCTCTACTTGTCTCACCCCACCTTAAACCAGCATATATTTCACCTCTCTTCTATTTTTCCTTAGTTCTGTTGAAGAGTCATACGGACTCGAAACATTAACTGTATTCCTCTCCGCAGATGATGTGAGACCTGCTGAGTTTTTCCAGGTATTTTTAGTTTTGTTTTTGTTGAAGATACATGTCACCTGATTCCGATTCAAGCTTTTAACAGCCAAGGGAGTTTCAATCTCAAGGGTTAAAAGTCTTCTTTACAAGAGAATGCACAGTCAACTTTTGAGATGAAAGGAGTGGGCTCGGGTTGGGAGAGAAAGAGAGAGAAGAGGCACTCGTGTGCTAATTTAACTTCTAGACAAGTTTAACCCTCTTCAACTTCCAATTGTTTAGTCTCTGGACCAAAATAAACCTCCCTGGGAAGAAACTATTAAAGAGTGTCAACTTCACACTCTCAAAAAACATGTGCAAAATAACACCTCTTTGCCTGATAACATCTGGCTGTCTATAATTGAAATTACCTATGAAAGGGCTCAAAGGATTTTGATAATTTGCAAGAATAAAACTGCAGATGCTGGAAACCCAAAGTGGAATCAGAAAATGTTGGAAAGTCTCAGAATCAGTGAACAGGCAAGTTCATATTCCAGCCGCCAACCAATAACTAGCAGAACTAATGGATTGCTGATTTGGAGCCTTAATCTCTGCATGCTTTTTATTTAACCTTTGCTCTTTTTGTTACCTCTGATGGTGCAGCCTGCCTGAAATGGCAGGTTTTGGCCTTTGTACTGTCTTTTTTTTAATCCATTGTTAAACCCCGGTCATCTTTTCTTTTAACATTTAGGATGTGAGTTGTAGCAGTTGTGGATCCACTCTGGCAACCCTGAGCCATTATTCCTGCCAAGAAACTGGTCAAAAGGATTACACTGGTCTCTTTGTCCACGTATTTCAAACGCGTATTACCGCTAGTAACCCAGTCCCAGGCCTGTGCCAATCTTGCTGCGCGACAGTGGAGCTGGGGTAGAAGGTCGGACATGGCCCTATTGAATGGCGGGGCAGGCTCAAGGGGCCAAATGGCGGACTCCTGATCTTATATTGATCCGAACCTCCTCGGAGCTGCTCCCACTCCGCCTTCCCCTAACTACACCGGAAACCCTATTTGCATGTGTAAGCGACGCTCATGTCACACCTCTGCTGAATTGGGAGCAGCTCCAAGGAAACACCTAGCGACGATAGAACTCAGGGCTTCTCCAGGTTCCCAGGGAAGCCTAGGGGCACAGCTAAACCTTTCATCAAAACAATAGCCCTTTATTTTTTTCAGATCGACAGAATGAAAGAGCCTCCGTTTATATAAGGCCTTTCCCAACCTCAGAACATCCCAACTCATTTTACATGAAGACAGCTTCCCCTTACGTTTCAAACCGAACATACAGAACGGACTGTTACTCTGAATAGGGTTCATCTTGGAGGCAGAAAACTCACACCTGTTCAACCTCAAAATGTAAAATCGATTGACAAACTAGATCCAAGAAACTCCCAATTTTGAAAGCTATTATCAATTTGATAGGAGAGGGTTAAGGTCGACAAATGCCTATTAGATTTCTCTCCACCCTGAAACTCAAATCACAGGTCAACCACAAATGAGGGAGGCCATTCAGCCCATCTTAACTCATCCATCCAGAAAGCCCCTCCACTCCTTCAACGCAACAACCAACAGTGTCCTAAATGATTCCAAGGTTTTTGCCTCCAAAGCTCTATCCAGGAATCTGTTCCATGTATTCTGTGAAGGAGTTCCTGATATCAGTCCAACATTTGAAATTGCGCCCCTCATCCCTGACTGTCACAATTTGAATTGAAGCCATGTTTTGGATTAAGGTTTTCTGTACCACCTTCAGTTTTTAGTTTCATTCACAGGACCTGGGTGTTGTGAAAAAAACACAGCTTTTATTGTGCAGCCCTGGGGGCCGGAATAGTGCTTTCTTGACGAAACTGAGCGTCTTTTACTAGGTCACTTCAGAGGGCAGCTAAGAGTCAACCAATGAATCACATATAGGCCCAGGCAAGGTAAGGACAGCAGGTTTCCTTCCCTAAAGGGAATTATTGATCTAGGTGAGTTTTTAACCACAAATCGATAGCATTAAAATCATTGGATAAAGGTACAAAAAGTGAGTTTGTGTTTTGGTGTGATTATGTAAATGATATAATTCTAAATTTTTCTGAATTGTCAATGATGACCATGTACCATCAATCACATGGTTAGCAAGGACCAATAAGAGCTGAGAAGCACATTCCAGAAGTGATATAGAAAAGTAACAAGTAACATTCATGCCACACAAGTGTCAGGCAATGATCATCTCCAACAAAAGAAAATCTAACCATCTCTCCTTGAAATTCAGTGTCATTACCATTGCTGAACCCGCCACTATCAACATCCTGGGGGTTACCATTGACCAGAAACTGAACTGGGCCAGACATATAAATACTGTGGCTACAAGAGCAGGTCAGAGGCTAGGAATCCTGCGACGAGTAACTTACCTCCTGACTCCCCAAAGCCTGTCCACCATCTACAAGGCACAAGTCAGGAGTGTGCTGGAATACCCTTCACTTTCCTGGATGAGTGCAGCTCCCACAACACTCAAGAAGCTTGACGCCATCCAGGACAAAGCAGCCCACTTGATTGGCACCACATCCACAAGCATTCACTCCCTCTACCACTGAAGCACAGTGGTCACAGTGGCATAATCTATAAAATGCACTGTAGCAACTCATCAAGGCTCCTTTGACAGCACTTTCCAAACCAGTGACATCTACAACCTAGATTAGAAGGATTAGGACAGCACTTGCATGGGAATACCACCACCCACATGCTCCCCTCCAAGACGCACACCATCCTGATTTGGAAATATATCACTGTTCTTTCATTGTCACTGGATCAAAGTCCTGTAACTCCCTTCCTAACAGCACTGTGGGTGTACCTACACCACAAAGACTGCCACGGGTCAAGAAGGTAGCTCACCACCACCTTCTCAAGGGCAATTAGGGGTGGGCAATAAATGTTGGCCCAACCAGTGCACATCCTGTGAGCAAGTAAATTTTAAAAAACACCAGATCTTTAATGTTCACTCAGATCAACAGCAGAGGTAGACAGGTTCAACAATGCAGCACTCCCTCAGTAACACACAGGGCTATCAGTTTCAATCTTGTGCTCAACTCCTGCAGGATAATTACAGATGAGGACCATTTGGCCTATTTTAAATCATCTGATCAGAGAGTTCCTAAGAACCCTCTTCCCTTAGAGCACGCAATTGTTCAGTGCCTGATGCTAAGAGTGTTTCTTGCCTCCACTACTGCAATCTCTAGTACTGATCCTGAGGTGAAAGTACCTCAGGTTGAACACAAACTGATCAAACTGTATCAGGCGTGGAATCGCACAGTACACACAATTCAAAGCTGAAATAAAATTAATCTAAACACAGCCGGCAAGACAAATGAAGTTGCGAAGTGAGTAATGAGGCAGATGTCAGCGCTGTAATAAGGAATGAGAAATAAACAGCTGGCTCTTGTGCTTAATAACAGGAAGTGATGATCATTTCATTTTCAGTAACAAGTCAAATATGAAGCATTGACAGCAGCAGGGGAGATTAAACCTCCTTTAACACTAATTTCTCCTGATGCTTCCAACACTAATTTCTCCAGAAGAAACATGACTCTCCCATAGTCAGTTCTCACAATAGCTCATTAACAGCTGGATGATACCAGCGGTTCTCTGTTAGCTTATTAAAGTGACTATTCCTCAATACTGAGTTTGGGCAATGAGTCGTGACAGACCATACTTATCTGCAGGGTCCCTATCTTTACAGCACCTGCATTGACCAATTATACCCCTGAAACTCTACCAGTACCATCAGAGACTGGGTGCTGACCCACACTGAGCCATTCCCTGCTCCTTCAATGACTGGCACCTGACCCATGGAGAGGGAAAACTTACTTACATCCAAAAAAATGCATTTACATCTCTCGCACACATGCGCTAAAGCAAGAACAAACTCTGTTGGCGGATTGAGAATTCATGAAGGTTGCACATTATAAACCTGGCACAGGAGTGTACACACCCTTTCCCACTTTTCCAATTCTTGCTCAAGCTCCTTGGGTCTGGTAAGTTGCTAAGCGATGACATTTATCTCTGAGCTGCATTTGCGCCCTGAGTCAGAAAGTTGTAGTTTTAAGTCCTACTCCAGGAAACTTGAGCACATAACCTAGGCTAACACTCCAATGTCACCAGTCAAGCAGAGTGTTGCTCTGTCAGCCATACTGACTTTTGGACGAGACCTTAAACCAAGGCCCTTTCTGCCCTTTTACATGAATGCAAAAGATCCCATCACATTATTTCAAGGGAAGGGCACTGTCCTGCTAATATTTATCCCTAAACCAACATGCTAAAAGACAGGGAATCAAATAAATATTACCTTACTGTATTGGTGATCTTGCTGTGCACAAATTGGCTCCCCTGTTTCCAATGTTAGAACAATGTCAGCACTTCAAAAATACACTTTACTGGCTGCAAAGCACCTTGGGAAATCTTGAGGTCTGAAAGGTGCCACGTAAATGCAAAACTTTCATACATTTTCCTCACGGGTGGGATTTTCCGGTCCCGTCACCAGCGAGCGTCATGGTGGACGGAATGGGAAAACGTGGACAACATCCCAAAGCCAGTTTCCCGCCGGCGTGAAAAGAGTTCGCAATTTCTCACTCCCGACTTCCACGGCGGGTCAGGTAGCCCCTCAGGCCGTGCCGGGAAGTGCGTTTGCATCGATTGGGATGTCCTGAACGCTCATTAAAAAGGCAGCTCGCCAGAATCACGCCCCCCCCAACCCCCCTCCGCAAACCCCACTCCAGATCAAATGGCCACACTGGCGGCAAATTAGGCCGATGTGCTTCACGACCGGATATAAGTGACGTGCGCCTGGAGAGCACTGATTCGCTCGAGGTATGTTTGACTACCTTTCATAGCTCTGCGCTCACAGCTACTCCGACTCCATGCCAAGGCTGCGTGGATAAGACCAGCACAAACTCAAAGTGGGGTGTCAGAGCCAAGTCTCACCATGTGAGGCCAGCAGGGAGGTGGGATTGGGGGGGGGGGGACGGGGGTGGGGTTTGGTGTGATGGTGGTGGGGGAAGGGGCTGGAGGGCAAAGGCTTGACTGAGAGGGTGGGATGGCTGGGGAAGGGAGCACAGAGACACCTGACGGGGGGGTGGGTGGGGGGGGTGGGGGTGTGGAACTAGTTGGGTCCAGAAAACATAGACAGTCCTGTGCAATAGAGCCATGGGTAGTCAGGGCCAATCCTGTGGATCAGCACCACAATTTAGGGGGCTGTGCCTGGCACACCTGTCCCTGGTCCCAGTCCAGGGAGGGAGGGGGCCTGTCAATCCTGTGTCAGTCATGCCCAGCATGGTGCACAGGGCATGGTCAGTCCCTCACGCATGTTGGTCCTGGGGTTTATTAGCTTGGTACTGGGATGCAGATGGCACTGTCATGTCAGGGGAAGCATAGATGGGGAACAGGTAATGTAGTGGGGGGAGGAGGCATTCGATGGTCTCATGGTTGCGGGGGGGCTCTCTGTGAGCCACAGTACCATGGACCTCAAAATGGAGAGGGGTCAGGTCCACATGGGGCATCGGGACATCAACATCAAACGGTTCAGGGGGTTGGACAGGGGTATCAACAGCTATAGTGATGGGATCGAGGATTAGACGGGGAAGAAGGAGAGTGATTGGAGGGAGGGGAAACCTGCACATGATGCTCCTCCAGATGATAGGGGGGATATTGAAGGTCACAGTGCGGGCGCTCGAAGCTGCTCTGGTAGTAAAACCTCAGCACCACCATTTTTCGAGCTGATCCAATGACGTGGGACAAAAACAAGCTCTGTAAAAAAAGTCACCAGGGAGGGCTCCCAGGGCTTGTGGGAGGAGCCGACTCCTGCACTTGGGGGCCGATTGAAGGGGGGTCCTACTAATTTCCGCTTTCCAAATGGAGAGGGAGGCACAGCTGTGACATGTTAGGAACAGTCGAATGCCAATGAAAGGAATGTGGCGCCTGAACTCATGTCGCACATTCTCGCGAGAGCATAAACCCGATTGGGACTATTTTAGGATTCCATAGATCCTTTGTCTCTCTCATGGGAAGCCCAGAAGGAAATAACTGAAAAGGGGGCCACAGGCTAAAGTAGCCCTAAGAACTCTAAACCTTGCGGTTGGCGGTGGAAGATTTTGAAGGCCCCTCCCCCACAATACCCTCATCACACGAGTGCAAGTCCGGGCAGCTGTGTAATCATGGGGGGACCTCCTTCTGCCATCATGGGGAGGTAAAGAATCTCCTGGCATTTCTTCACAGCGTTCAGAGGTGCCCCTCCCCCCCCCACTCCCCCACCAACCGTCCCCCCCCGCCACCACCGACGCATTGTCGATGAACTTGGGGCAGGGGGCTTCTTACCTATCGGGGCCATCACTGCTCGCGGCCAGCCCCGGGCTGCAGAGAGTGAACGAGGGTGTGAGGGTGATGACCAGAAAGAGGATCCGGTGAGGTCACAGTGAGACGGACCAATCCCAGCCCAGCGCCCCATGAGATACGACATGCTTAAGGTTGCTGCATATGTAGTGAGCTGAAAAGCAGACCATCTGGTATGGAAACCCGCCGCGCTGGCTGCCTGGCTGGCTGGCTGGACCTGCGCTGCTTTTCGTGCCCGTCACTGCACTTAATCTCCAGGGGTAGAAAATTCCACTCGACGTCTTTCTCCCCTCAGCGGCCCATCTCCCGGAAGTCTTCACCCGCCGGTGGGGTAGGGTCTGTCGGTGCTGGATGCCCCCCGTGGTACGTTCCCTCAATGCCTACCTTTCATGCTGGGGATTTGATCAAGCCTGTGGCTTGATGGAGGGGTTGGGGCATCATGGCAAAATGCGACCCTGGTGTTAAGCTGCCAGCAATGCGGAGCTGGGAACCTCGGGGTGACAACGAGGAGGCGACCACAGAGCTCACGGCTGCCTCCTGGCTGAGATCGGTGCAGAGCATTGATCAAACCAACCACACCGCCCCACCCCCGCCCCCGGCCCCCACTGTCCGATTCCATTTGGCTTACTGGTTAAAGCGACTGGCACATTGTAGGAGCTGAGGGTTAGGGTTAGGGTTAGGGTTACCATCGAAAGGCTCCTCACAGGCCCCAGGTAAGGGCAGCTCCAGGGGGGTTCAAGGAGACCACCCCCCCCACTTTTTTACAGCACTTGCTGCCGTAAAGCAGGTAAGTTTAAAGGGCCGGGCAAATTGACAGGCCAGGGAGAGGGTGAGTGTCTAAATTAAGTGGATAGGATTTTGGGGTTGTGGGGTTTGGAGGGGGGTGGGGGAGTCGGAGATCCGGGGTGGTGGGGATGGTGGGTGGGGTGTGGGGGGAGTCCGTGGTCGGGAAGTGGGTTGGAGGGATGGGGGGTGGGGTCTGGGTTCGGGGTTTGGTGGGGATGTTGGTGACCGGGGAGTGGGGGGGTCAGAGATCGGTCGGGGGGGGCAGTGTCTCATGGGGCAGAATGGGGGGAGAGTCCTGTGGGGGGGTGGGGGGGGTGGTGGAATGGCATCAAGGGTGTGAAGGTTGTCCCACGGTGGGGGGGTGGGAGGTGGAGGGGGGCAGTGGAAGTCCCGTGGTGGGTGGGTGTCGGGGGTGTGGGGATAGTTAAGTGGAGTCGGTCTGGGTATTTACAATGGTCACCCGGATGTTAGAAGAGGTTTTAATCCTTCTAACTTTTTCTGGGTAATTATTGATGTAACACCAGCAGAACCTTCCAAACTTTGCGATTGAAATCACATTTTCGGATGGCTCCCAGCACAGAGGAAGTTTGCACTTCTGGTCAATTGCTATGCAAACCCTTACCTGGGAAAGTCCAAGAGGAAATCCCCAGTGCACCTTTGGGGTAACCATCCCCCCAAAATCCGACAGTGGGGAGCCTGGAGGTTACAGCCCAATGTATTTCTCATTTGCTCGAGGTTATTAATGATAGCTAATTATTTTAATTCTCATGATCTGCTGAGCTCTGTATAATTGTAGGAAAGGAATTGGCATCTTTCTGCATGAGTTAGGAAAAATTGCTGCTGAAGTGAACTCTTTATTTTCTTTGATGATGTTTTGTGCTCCAAAGAACCAATTACATGGTGCTAAACAATGAAGCACTTAAACTGTAGGTGGAATCATTTTTTTTCAACAGAACCTTTGTGCTGAGGGATGTGCAAACATGTTCTGTGTCAATCCTTAGTCAAACTACTCCACAGATAGATCAAGGTGAATGTTCTTTCATCTGCTGTATGTATTCCCAAGGTCTCTTGCCTGAACTTTTGGAACACTCATTCATTTGTGGAGCCTCAACAAAATATCAAGATTTTCAACGAATGCCACATGATCTCAGCTAATATAATTGCTTCTTACATTGTTTCAAACAGAAGTATTTCCTGATCAGCATTTTGCTTTGATTCATTCCCAAGCTATGTAGACCAGTATTTATTGCCCATCCCTAGTTGCCCCTTGAGAAAGTGGTGGTGAGCTGCCTTCTTGAGCCGCTGCTGTCCATGTAGTGTAGGTACACCCACAGTGCTGTTAGGGAGGGAGTTCCAGGATTTTGACCCAGCGACAGTGAAGGAAGGGTGTTGTGGAGCAGAGTTTTACGTTCTGTTAGCGGGCACATGCCTGACATGAACACGGATTAAGTAGCGCACCTTGAAGATTGTCAAGTGCCCCGGCTTCATTGTGCACTCGTGCAATATTTCAGTCGGCAGGCGTGAGAGAGCACCAGAGCCGAGCCTGTCATTAATTCAGAGGCCACTTAAGGCCACTAAAAACCAAGGGGTCGGCAATTTCTCATTGTCCGTACGATGTCTCATTGCCCGAGCGATTTATCAGTGCCCGCGCAATGTCTCATTGTCCATGCGATTTCTCATTACCTGTGCGATTTCTCATTGTCTGTGCGATTTCTCATTGTCCGTGAGATTTCTCATTGTCCGTGAGATTTCTCATTGTCCGTGCGATGTCTCAATGTCTGTGTGATTTCTCATTGTCCGTGTGATTTCTCATTGTCCGTGAGATTTCTCATTGTCCGTGTGATTTCTAATTGCCTCTGCGATTTCTCATTGTCCATGAGATTTCTCATTGTCCGTGAGATTTCTCATTGTCCGTGTGATTTCTCATTGTCCGTGTGATTTCTAATTGTCCATGCGATTTCTCATTGTCCGTGCGATTTCTCATTGTCCGTGTGATTTCTCATTGTCCATGTGATTTCTCATTGTCCGTACGATTTCTCATTGTCCGTGTGATTTCTCGTTGTCCGTGCGACTTCTCATTGTCCGTGCGATTTCTCATTGTCTGTGCGACTTCTCATTGTCCGTGCAATTTATCATTGTCCGTGCGATTTCTCATTGTCCGTGTGATGTCTCAATGTCTGTGCGATGTCTCACTATCCGTGCGATTTCTCATTGTCCGTGCGATTTCTCATTGTCCATGCGATTTCTCATTGTCCGTGTGATTTCTCATTGTCCGTACGATTTCTCATTGTCCGTGCGATTTCTCATTGTCCGTGCGATTTCTCATTGTCCATGCGATTTCTCATTGTCCGAGTGATTTCTCATTGCCCGTGCGATGTCTCATTGTCCGTGCGATTTCTCATTGTCCGTGCAATTTTTCATTGTCTGTGCGATTTCTCGTTGTCCGTTCGATTTCTCATTGTCCGTGCGATTTCTCATTGCCTGTGTGATTTCTCATTGTCCGTGCGATGTTTCATTATCCATGCGATTTCTCATTACCCGTGTTGTCTCATTGTCCATGCGATTTCTCATTGTCCACGCGATCTCTCATTGTCCGTGCGATTTCTCATTGTCCGTGCGATGTCTCATTGTCCATGCGATGTCTCATTGTCCATGCGATTTCTCATTGTCCGAGTGATTTCTTATTGCCCGTGCAATGACTCATTGTCCGTGCGATTTCTCATTGTCCGTGCGATTTTTCATTGTCCGTGTGATTTCTCATTGTCCGTACGATTTCTCATTGTCCGTGCGATTTCTCATTGTCCGTGCGATTTCTCATTGTCCATGCGATTTCTCATTGTCCGAGTGATTTCTCATTGCCCGTGCGATGTCTCATTGTCCGTGCGATTTCTCATTGTCCGTGCAATTTTTCATTGTCTGTGCGATTTCTCGTTGTCCGTTCGATTTCTCATTGTCCGTGCGATTTCTCATTGCCTGTGTGATTTCTCATTGTCCGTGCGATGTTTCATTATCCATGCGATTTCTCATTACCCGTGATGTCTCATTGTCCATGCGATTTCTCATTGTCCACGCGATGTCTCATTGTCCGTGCGATTTCTCATTGTCCGTGCGATGTCTCATTGTCCATGCGATGTCTCATTGTCCATGCGATTTCTCATTGTCCGAGTGATTTCTTATTGCCCGTGCAATGACTCATTGTCCGTGCGATTTCTCATTGTCCGTGCGATTTTTCATTGTCTGTGCGATTTCTTGTTGTCCGTTTGATTTCTCATTATCCGAGTGATTTCTCATTGCCCGTGCGATGTCTCATTGTCCATGCGATTTCTCATTGTCCGTGCGATTTTTCGTTGTCTGTGCGATTTCTCGTTGTCCGTTCGATTTCTCATTGTCCGTGCGATGTCTCATTGTCTGTGCGATTTCTCATTGTCCATGCGATGTCTCATTGTCCATGCGATTTCTCATTACCCGTGTTGGCTCATTGTCCATGCGATTTCTCAGTGTCCATGCGATGTCTCATTGTCCGAGCGATTTCTCATTGTCCGTGCGATGTCTCATTATCCGTGCGATTTCTCACCGACTGTGCGATTTCGCATTGTCCGTGCCATGTCACATTGTCCATGTGATTTCTCATTGTCCGTGCGATTTCTCATTGTCCGTGTGATTTCTCGTTGTCCGTGCGACTTCTCATTGTCCGTGCGATTTCTCATTGTCTGTGCAACTTCTCATTGTCCGTGCGATTTCTCATTGTCCGTGTGATGTCTCAATGTCTGTGCGATGTCTCACTATCCGTGCGATTTCTCATTGTCCGTGCAATTTCTTATTGTCCGTGCGATTTCTCATTGTCCGTGTGATTTCTCATTGTCCGCACGATTTCTCTTTGTCCGTGTGATTTCTCATTGTCCCTGTGATTTCTCATTGTCCGTGTGATTTCTCACTGCCCGTGCGCTTTCTCATTGTCTGTGTGAACTCTCATTGTCCGTGTGATTTCACATTGTCCGTGCGATTTCTCATTGTCCATCCAATTTCTCATTTTCCTTGCAATTTCTAATTGTCAGTGCGATTTCCCATTGTCCATGTGATTTCTCATTGTCCGTGTGATTTCTCATTGTCCATGCGATTTCTCATTGTCCGAGCGATTTCTCATTGTCTGTGTGATTTCTCATTGTCTGTGCAATTTCTCATTACCTGTGCGATGTCCCATTGTCCGTGCGATTTCTCATTGTCTGTGCGATGTCCCATTGTCCGTGTGATTTCTCATTGCCCGTGCGATGTCTCATTGTCCGTGCAATTTCTCATTGCCCGTGCGACTTCTCATTGTCCGTGTGATTTCTCATTGCCCGTGCGATTTCTCATTGTCCGTGCGACTTCTCATTCTCCGTGTGATTTCCCATTGTCCGTGCAATTTCTCATTGTCCGTGCGATGTCTCATTGCCCGTGCGATTTCTCATTGTCCGTGCGATTTATCATTGTCTGTAAGATGTCTCATTGCCCGTGCGATTTCTCATTTTCTGAGCAATGTCTCATTGCCCATGCGATGTCTCATTGTCCGTGCGATTTCTAATTGTCCGTACGATGTCTCATTGTCCATGCGATGTCTCATTGTCTGTGCGATTTCTCATTTTCTGTGCGATGTCACATTGTCCGTGTGATGTCTCATTGCCCGTGCGATTTCTCATTGTCCGTGCGATGTCCCATTGTCCGTGCAATTTCTCATTGCCCGTGCGACTTCTCATTGTCCGTGTGATTTCTCACTGCCCATGCGATTTCTCATTGTCCGTGCGATGTCTCATTGCCCGTGCGATTTCTCATTGTCCATGCGATTTCTCATTGTCCGTGCGATTTCTAATTGTCCGTGCGATGTCTCATTGTCCATGCGATGTCTCATTGTCTGTGCGATTTCTCATTTTCCGTGTGATGTCACATTGTCCGTGCGATGTCTCATTGTCCGTGTGATGTCTCATTGTCCTTGCGGTTTCTAACTGCCTGTGCGATTTCTCATTCTCCGTCCGCTGTCACATTGTCCGTGCGATGTCTCATTGTCCGTCCGATGTCTCATTGTCCGTGCGATTTCTCATTGTTCGTGCGATTTCTCATTGTCCTTGCGATTTCTCATTGCCTCTGTGATTTCTCATTGTCCGTGAGATTTCTCATTGTCCGTGCGATTTTTCTTTGTCCGTGTGATTTCTCATTGTCCCTGCAAATTCTCATTGTCCGTGTGATTTCTCACTGTCCGTGCGCTTTCTCATTGTCTGTGTGAACTCTCATTGTCCGTGCGATTTCTCATTGTCCGTGCGATTTCTCATTGTCTGTGCGATTTCCCATTGTCCATGTGATTTCTCATTGCCCGTGCGATGTGTCATTGTCCGTGCGATTTCTCATTGTCCATGCGATTTCTCATTGTCTGTGCGATTTCTCATTGTCCATGCGATTTCTCATTGTCCGTGCGATTTCTCATTGTCCGTGTGATTTCTCATTGTCTGTGCGATTTCTCATTGTCCGTGCGATGTCTCATTGTCCGTGCGATTTCTCATTGTCCGTCCGATGTCTCATTGTCCGTGCGATTTCTCATTGCCTCTGTGATTTCTCATTGTCCGTGAGATTTCTCATTGTTCGTGCGATTTCCAATTGTCCGTGTGATTTCTGACTGCCCGTGCGCTTTCTCATTGTCTGTGTGAACTCTCATTGTCCGTGCAATTTCTCTTTGTCCGTGCGATTTCTCATTGTCCATGCGATGTCTCATTGTCTGTACGATTAGCTCATTGTCCGTGCGATTTCTCATTGTCCATGCAATTTCTCATTACCCGTGCGATGTCCCATTGTCCGCGCGATTTCTCATTGTCCGTGCGATGTCCCATTGTCCGTGTGATTTCTCATTGTCCATGCGATTTCTCATTGTCCGTGCGATGTCTCATTGTCCGTGTGATTTTTCATTGCCTGTGCGATGTCTCATTGTCCATGCGATTTCTCATTGTCTGTGCGATTTCTCATTGTCCATGCGATTTCTCATTGTCTGTGCGATTTCTTATTGTCCGTGCGATTTCTCATTGTCCGTGCGATTTCTCATTGTCTGTGCGATGTCTCATTGTCCATGCGATGTCTCATTGTCTGTGCGATTTCTCATTTTCCGTGCGATGTCACATTGTCCGTGCGATGTCTCATTGTCCATGCGATGTCTCATTGTCCTTGCGGTTTCTAACTGCCCGTGCGATTTCTCATTCTCCGTGCGCTGTCACATTGTCCATGCGATGTCTCATTGTCTGTCCGATGTCTCATTGTCAGTGCCATTTCTCATTGTGCGTGCGATTTCTCATTGTCCTTGCGATTTCTCATTGCCTCTGTGATTTCTCATTTTCCGTGTGGTTACTCATTGTCGCTGCGATTTCTCATTGTCCATGCGATTTCTCATTGTCCGTGTGATTTCTCATTGTCCGTGCGATTTCTCATTGTCCGTGCGATTTCTCATTGTCCATGCGATTTCTCATTGTCCGTGCGATTTCTCATTGTCCGTGCGATGTCTCATTGTCCATGCGATGTCTCATTGTCCGAGCGATTTCTCATTGTCTGTGTGATTTCTCATTGTCCGTGCAATTTCTCATTACCCGTGCGATGTCCCATTGACCGTGCGATTTCTCATTGTCTGTGCGATGTCTCATTGTCCGTGCAATTTCTCATTGTCCGTGCGACTTATCATTCTCCGTGTGATTTCCCATTGTCCGTGCGATTTCTCATTGTCCGTGCGATGTCTCATTGCCCGTGCGATTTCTCATTGTCCGTGCGATTTATCATTGTCTGTGCGATGTCTCATTGCCCGTGCGATTTCTCATTTTCTGAGCAATGTCTCATTGCCCATGCGATTTCTCATTGTCCGTGCGATGTCTCATTGTCCGTGCGATTTCTCATTGTCCGTGCGATTTCTCATTGTCCGTGCGATTTCTCATTGTCCGTGCGATGTCTCATTGTCCGTGCGATTTCTCATTGTCCGTCCGATGTCTCATTGTCCGTGCGATTTCTCATTGCCTCTGTGATTTCTCATTGTCCGTGAGATTTCTCATTGTTTGTGCGATTTCCAATTGTCCGTGTGATTTCTGACTGCCCGTGCGCTTTCTCATTGTCTGTGTGAACTCTCATTGTCCGTGCAATTTCTCTTTGTCCGTGCGATTTCTCATTGTCCATGCGATGTCTCATTGTCTGTACGATTAGCTCATTGTCCGTGCGATTTCTCATTGTCCATGCAATTTCTCATTACCCGTGCGATGTCCCATTGTCCGTGCGATTTCTCATTGTCCGTGCGATGTCCCATTGTCCGTGTGATTTCTCATTGTCCATGCGATTTCTCATTGTCCGTGCGATGTCTCATTGTCCGTGTGATTTTTCATTGCCTGTGCGATGTCTCATTGTCCATGCGATTTCTCATTGTCCGTGCGATTTCTCATTGTCCATGCGATTTCTCATTGTCTGTGCGATTTCTTATTGTCCGTGCGATTTCTCATTGTCCGTGCGATTTCTCATTGTCTGTGCGATGTCTCATTGTCCATGCGATGTCTCATTGTCTGTGCGATTTCTCATTTTCCGTGCGATGTCACATTGTCCGTGCGATGTCTCATTGTCCATGCGATGTCTCATTGTCCTTGCGGTTTCTAACTGCCCGTGCGATTTCTCATTCTCCGTGCGCTGTCACATTGTCCGTGCGATGTCTCATTGTCTGTCCGATGTCTCATTGTCAGTGTCATTTCTCATTGTGCGTGCGATTTCTCATTGTCCTTGCGATTTCTCATTGCCTCTGTGATTTCTCATTTTCCGTGTGGTTACTCATTGTCGCTGCGATTTCTCATTGTCCATGCGATTTCTCATTGTCCGTGTGATTTCTCATTGTCCGTGCGATTTCTCATTGTCCGTGCGATTTCTCATTGTCCATGCGATTTCTCATTGTCCGTGCGATGTCTCATTGTCCGTGCGATGTCTCATTGTCCATGCGATGTCTCATTGTCCGAGCGATTTCTCATTGTCTGTGTGATTTCTCATTGTCCGTGCAATTTCTCATTACCCGTGCGATGTCCCATTGACCGTGCGATTTCTCATTGTCTGTGCGATGTCTCATTGTCCGTGCAATTTCTCATTGTCCGTGCGACTTATCATTCTCCGTGTGATTTCCTATTGTCCGTGCGATTTCTCATTGTCCGTGCGATGTCTCATTGCCCGTGCGATTTCTCATTGTCCGTGCGATTTATCATTGTCTGTGCGATTTCTCATTGCCCATGCGATTTCTCATTTTCTGAGCAATGTCTCATTGCCCATGCGATTTCTCATTGTCCGTGCGATGTCTCATTGTCCGTGCGATTTCTCATTGTCCGTGCGATTTCTCATTGTCCGTGCGATTTCTCATTGTCCGTGCGATGTCTCATTGTCCGTGCGATTTCTCATTGTCCGTCCGATGTCTCATTGTCCGTGCGATTTCTCATTGCCTCTGTGATTACTCATTGTCCGTGAGATTTCTCATTGTTCGTGCGATTTCCAATTGTCCGTGTGATTTCTGACTGCCCGTGCGCTTTCTCATTGTCTGTGTGAACTCTCATTGTCCGTGCAATTTCTCTTTGTCCGTGCGATTTCTCATTGTCCATGCGATGTCTCATTGTCTGTACGATTAGTTCATTGTCCGTGCGATTTCTCATTGTCCATGCAATTTCTCATTACCCGTGCGATGTCCCATTGTCCGTGCGATTTCTCATTGTCCGTGCGATGTCCCATTGTCCGTGTGATTTCTCATTGTCCATGCGATTTCTCATTGTCCGTGCGATGTCTCATTGTCCGTGTGATTTTTCATTGCCTGTGCGATGTCTCATTGTCCATGCGATTTCTCATTGTCCGTGCGATTTCTCATTGTCCATGCGATTTCTCATTGCCTGTGCGATTTCTTATTGTCCGTGCGATTTCTCATTGTCCGTGCGATTTCTCATTGTCTGTGCGATGTCTCATTGTCCATGCGATGTCTCATTGTCTGTGCGATTTCTCATTTTCCGTGCGATGTCACATTGTCCGTGCGATGTCTCATTGTCCATGCGATGTCTCATTGTCCTTGCGGTTTCTAACTGCCCGTGCGATTTCTCATTCTCCGTGCGCTGTCACATTGTCCGTGCGATGTCTCATTGTCTGTCCGATGTCTCATTGTCAGTGCCATTTCTCATTGTGCGTGCGATTTCTCATTGTCCTTGCGATTTCTCATTGCCTCTGTGATTTCTCATTTTCCGTGTGGTTACTCATTGTCGCTGCGATTTCTCATTGTCCATGCGATTTCTCATTGTCCGTGTGATTTCTCATTGTCCGTGCGATTTCTCATTGTCCGTGCGATTTCTCATTGTCCATGCGATTTCTCATTGTCCGTGCGATTTCTCATTGTCCGTGCGATGTCTCATTGTCCATGCGATGTCTCATTGTCCGAGCGATTTCTCATTGTCTGTGTGATTTCTCATTGTCCGTGCAATTTCTCATTACCCGTGCGATGTACCATTGACCGTGCGATTTCTCATTGTCTGTGCGATGTCTCATTGTCCGTGCAATTTCTCATTGTCCGTGCGACTTATCATTCTCCGTGTGATTTCCTATTGTCCGTGCGATTTCTCATTGTCCGTGCGATGTCTCATTGCCCGTGCGATTTCTCATTGTCCGTGCGATTTATCATTGTCTGTGCGATGTCTCATTGCCCGTGCGATTTCTCATTTTCTGAGCAATGTCTCATTGCCCATGCGATTTCTCATTGTCCGTGCGATGTCTCATTGTCCGTGCGATTTCTCATTGCCCGTGCGATTTCTCATTGTCCGTGCGATTTCTCATTGTCCGTGCGATGTCTCATTGTCCGTGCGATTTCTCATTGTCCGTCCGATGTCTCATTGTCCGTGCGATTTCTCATTGTTCGTGCGATTTCTCATTCTCCTTGCGATTTCTCATTGCCCCTGTGATTTCTCAGTGTCCGTGAGATTTCTCATTGTTCGTGCGATTTCTCATTGTTCGTGTGATTTCTGACTGCCTGTGCGCTTTCTCATTCTCTGTGCGATTTCTCATTGTCCATGCGATTTCTCATTGTCCGTGCGATTTCTCATTGTCCGTGCGATTTCTCATTGTCCGTGCAATTTCTCATTGTCCGTGCCACTTCTCATTCTCCATGTGATTTCCCATTGTCCGTGCGATTTCTCATTGTCCGTGCGATGTCTCATTGCCCGTGCGATTTCTCATTGTCCGTGCGATTTATCATTGTCTGTGTGATGTCTCATTGCCCGTGCGATTTCTCATTTTCTGAGCAATGTCTCATTGCCCAAGCGATTTCTCATTGTCCATGCGATTTCTCATTGTCTGTGCGATTTCTGATTGTCCGTGCGATGTCTCATTTTCCGTGCGATGTCACATTGTCCGTGCGATTTCTCATTGTCCGTGTGATGTCTCATTGCCCGTGCGATTTCTCATTGTCCGTGCGATGTCCCATTGTCCGTGCAATTTCTGATTGCCCGTGCGACTTCTCATTGTCCGTGTGATTTCTCATTGCCCGTGCGATTTCTCATTGTCTGTGCGACTTCTCATTGTCCGTTTGATTTCCCATTGTCCGTGCGATTTCTCATTGTTCGTGCGATGTCTCATTGTCCGTGTGATTTTTCATTGCCTGTGCGATGTCTCATTGTCGATGCGATTTCTCATTGTCCGTGCGATTTCTCATTGTCCATGCGAT
This sequence comes from Isurus oxyrinchus, assembly GCA_026770705.1. Classification (NCBI taxonomy): domain Eukaryota; kingdom Metazoa; phylum Chordata; class Chondrichthyes; order Lamniformes; family Lamnidae; genus Isurus; species Isurus oxyrinchus. The sequence goes on along the minus strand of JANJGN010000002.1, from coordinate 9,339,919 downwards.
TTCTCATAGCCTCTGTGATTTCTCATTGTCCATGCGATTTCTCATTGTCCGTGCGATGTCTCATTGTCCGTGTGATTTTTCATTGCCTGTGCGATGTCTCATTGTCGATGCGATTTCTCATTGTCCGTGTGATTTCTCATTGTCCATGCGATTTCTCATTGTCCGTGCGATTTCTTATTGTCCGTGCGATTTCTCATTGTCCGTGCGATTTCTCATTGTCCATGCGATTTCTCATTGTCCGTGCGATTTCTCATTGTCCGTGCGATGTCTCATTGTCCATGCAATTTCTCATTTTACGTGCAATGTCACATTGTCCGTGCGATGTCTCATTGTCCGTGCGATGTCTCATTTTCCGTGTGATGTCTCATTGTCCTTGCGGTTTCTAACTGCCCGTGCGATTTCTCATTCTCCGACCGCTGTCACATTGTCCGTGCGATGTCTCATTGTCCGTCCGAAGTCTCATTGTCCGTGCGATTTCTCATTGTTCGTGCGATTTCTCATTGTCCTTGCGATTTCTCATTGCCTCTGTGATTTCTCATTGTCCGTGAGATTTCTCATTTTCCGTGTGATTTCTCTTTGTCCGTTTGATTTCTCATTGTCCCTGCGATTTCTCATTGTCCGTGTGATTTCTCACTGCCGGTGCGCTTTCTCATTGTCTGTGTGAACTCTCATTGTCCGTGCAATTTCTCATTGTCCGTGCGATTTCTCATTGTCCATGCGATTTCTCATTGTCCGTGCGATTTCTTATTGTCCGTGCGATTTCTCATTTTCCGTGTGATGTCACATTGTCTGTGCGATGTCTCATTGTCCGTGTGATGTCTCATTGTCCTTGCGGTTTCTAACTGCCCGTGCGATTTCTCATTCTCCGGCCGCTGTCACATTGTCCGTGCGATGTCTCATTGTCCGTCCGATGTCTCATTGTCCGTGCGATTTCTCATTGTTCGTGCGATTTCTCATTGTCCTTGCGATTTCTCATTGCCTCTGTGATTTCTCATTGTCCGTGAGATTTCTCATTGTCCATGTGATTTCTCTTTGTCCGTGTGATTTCTCATTATCCCTGCGAATTCTCATTGTCCGTGCGATTTCTCATTGTCCATCCAATTGCTCATTGACCATGCAATTTCTCATTGTCAGTGCGATTTCCCATTGTCCATGGGATTTCTGATTGTCCGTGTGATTTCTCATTGTGCATGCGATTTCTCAATGTCCGTCTGATTTCTCATTGTCCGTTTGATTTTTCAATGTCCGAGCGATTTCTCATTGTCTGTGTGATTTCTCATTGTCCGTGCAATTTCTCATTACCCGTGCGATGTCCCACTGTCCGTGCGATTTCTCATTGTCCGTGCGATGTCCCATTGTCCGTGTGATTTCTCATTGCCCGTGCGATTTCTCATTGTCCGTGCGATTTCTCATTGTCCGTGCGATTTCTCATTGTCCGTGCGATTTCTCATTGTTCATGCGATTTCTCATTGTCCATGCGATTTCTCATTGTCCGTGCGATTTCTCATTGTTCGTGCGATTTCTCATTGTCCTTGCGATTTCTCATTGCCTCTGTCATTTCTCATTGTCCGTGAGATTTCTCATTGTTCGTGCGATTTCTCATTGTCCGTGTGATTTCTGACTGCCCGTGCGCTTTCTCATTGTCTGTGTGAACTCTCATTGTCCGTGCAATTTCTCATTGTCCGTGCGATTTCTCATTGTCTATGCGATGTCTCATTGTCTGTACGATTAGCTCATTGTCTGTGCCATTTCTCATTGTCCATGCGATGTCTCATTGTTAGTACGATTAGCTCATTGTCCGTGCGATTTCTCATTGTCCATCCAATTTCTCATTGTCCATGCAATTTCTCATTGTCAGTGCGATTTCCCATTGTCCATGCGATTTCTGATTGTCCGTTTGATTTCTCATTGTGCGTGCGATTTCTCAATGTCCCTGCGATTTCTCATTGTCCGTGTGAATTTTCATTGTCCGAGCGATTTCTCATTGTCTGTGTGATTTCTCATTGTCCGCGCAATTTCTCATTACCCGTGCGATGTCCCACTGTCCGTGCGATTTCTCATTGTCCGTGCGATGTCCCATTGTCCGTGTGATTTCTCATTGCCCGTGCGATGTCTCATTGTCCGTGCGTTTTCTCATTGTCCGTGCGATGTCTCATTGTCCGTGCGATTTCTCATTGTCCGTCCGATGTCTCATTGTCCGTGCGATTTCTCATTGTTCGTGCGATTTCTCATTCTCCTTGCGATTTCTCATTGCCCCTGTGATTTCTCAGTGTCCGTGAGATTTCTCATTGTTCGTGCGATTTCTCATTGTCCGTGTGATTTCTGACTGCCTGTGCGCTTTCTCATTGTCTGTACGATTTCTCATTGTCCATGCGATTTCTCATTGTCCGTGCGATTTCTCATTGTCCGTGCGATTTCTCATTGTCCGTGCAATTTCTCATTGTCCGTGCCACTTCTCATTCTCCGTGTGATTTCCCATTGTCCGTGCGATTTCTCATTGTCCGTGCGATGTCTCATTGCCCGTGCGATTTCTCATTGTCCGTGCGATTTATCATTGTCTGTGTGATGTCTCATTGCCCGTGCGATTTCTCATTTTCTGAGCAATGTCTCATTGCCCAAGCGATTTCTCATTGTCCATGCGATTTCTCATTGTCTGTGCGATTTCTGATTGTCCGTGCGATGTCTCATTTTCTGTGCGATGTCACATTGTCCGTGCGATTTCTCATTGTCCGTGTGATGTCTCATTGCCCGTGCGATTTCTCATTGTCCGTGCGATGTCCCATTGTCCGTGCAATTTCTCATTGCCCGTGCGACTTCTCATTGTCCGTGTGATTTCTCATTGCCCGTGCGATTTCTCATTGTCCGTGCGACTTCTCATTGTCCGTTTGATTTCCCATTGTCCGTGCGATTTCTCATTGTTCGTGCGATGTCTCATTGTCCGTGTGATTTTTCATTGCCTGTGCGATGTCTCATTGTCGATGCGATTTCTCATTGTCCGTGCGATTTCTCATTGTCCATGCGATTTCTCATAGCCTCTGTGATTTCTCATTGTCCATGCGATTTCTCATTGTCCGTGCGATGTCTCATTGTCCGTGCGATTTCTCATTGTCCGTCCGATGTCTCATTGTCCGTGCGATTTCTCATTGCCTCTGTGATTTCTCATTGTCCGTGAGATTTCTCATTGTTTGTGCGATTTCCAATTGTCCGTGTGATTTCTGACTGCCCGTGCGCTTTCTCATTGTCTGTGTGAACTCTCATTGTCCGTGCAATTTCTCTTTGTCCGTGCGATTTCTCATTGTCCATGCGATGTCTCATTGTCTGTACGATTAGCTCATTGTCCGTGCGATTTCTCATTGTCCATGCAATTTCTCATTACCCGTGCGATGTCCCATTGTCCGTGCGATTTCTCATTGTCCGTGCGATGTCCCATTGTCCGTGTGATTTCTCATTGTCCATGCGATTTCTCATTGTCCGTGCGATGTCTCATTGTCCGTGTGATTTTTCATTGCCTGTGCGATGTCTCATTGTCCATGCGATTTCTCATTGTCCGTGCGATTTCTCATTGTCCATGCGATTTCTCATTGTCTGTGCGATTTCTTATTGTCCGTGCGATTTCTCATTGTCCGTGCGATTTCTCATTGTCTGTGCGATGTCTCATTGTCCATGCGATGTCTCATTGTCTGTGCGATTTCTCATTTTCCGTGCGATGTCACATTGTCCGTGCGATGTCTCATTGTCCATGCGATGTCTCATTGTCCTTGCGGTTTCTAACTGCCCGTGCGATTTCTCATTCTCCGTGCGCTGTCACATTGTCCGTGCGATGTCTCATTGTCTGTCCGATGTCTCATTGTCAGTGTCATTTCTCATTGTGCGTGCGATTTCTCATTGTCCTTGCGATTTCTCATTGCCTCTGTGATTTCTCATTTTCCGTGTGGTTACTCATTGTCGCTGCGATTTCTCATTGTCCATGCGATTTCTCATTGTCCGTGTGATTTCTCATTGTCCGTGCGATTTCTCATTGTCCGTGCGATTTCTCATTGTCCATGCGATTTCTCATTGTCCGTGCGATGTCTCATTGTCCGTGCGATGTCTCATTGTCCATGCGATGTCTCATTGTCCGAGCGATTTCTCATTGTCTGTGTGATTTCTCATTGTCCGTGCAATTTCTCATTACCCGTGCGATGTCCCATTGACCGTGCGATTTCTCATTGTCTGTGCGATGTCTCATTGTCCGTGCAATTTCTCATTGTCCGTGCGACTTATCATTCTCCGTGTGATTTCCTATTGTCCGTGCGATTTCTCATTGTCCGTGCGATGTCTCATTGCCCGTGCGATTTCTCATTGTCCGTGCGATTTATCATTGTCTGTGCGATTTCTCATTGCCCATGCGATTTCTCATTTTCTGAGCAATGTCTCATTGCCCATGCGATTTCTCATTGTCCGTGCGATGTCTCATTGTCCGTGCGATTTCTCATTGTCCGTGCGATTTCTCATTGTCCGTGCGATTTCTCATTGTCCGTGCGATGTCTCATTGTCCGTGCGATTTCTCATTGTCCGTCCGATGTCTCATTGTCCGTGCGATTTCTCATTGCCTCTGTGATTACTCATTGTCCGTGAGATTTCTCATTGTTCGTGCGATTTCCAATTGTCCGTGTGATTTCTGACTGCCCGTGCGCTTTCTCATTGTCTGTGTGAACTCTCATTGTCCGTGCAATTTCTCTTTGTCCGTGCGATTTCTCATTGTCCATGCGATGTCTCATTGTCTGTACGATTAGTTCATTGTCCGTGCGATTTCTCATTGTCCATGCAATTTCTCATTACCCGTGCGATGTCCCATTGTCCGTGCGATTTCTCATTGTCCGTGCGATGTCCCATTGTCCGTGTGATTTCTCATTGTCCATGCGATTTCTCATTGTCCGTGCGATGTCTCATTGTCCGTGTGATTTTTCATTGCCTGTGCGATGTCTCATTGTCCATGCGATTTCTCATTGTCCGTGCGATTTCTCATTGTCCATGCGATTTCTCATTGCCTGTGCGATTTCTTATTGTCCGTGCGATTTCTCATTGTCCGTGCGATTTCTCATTGTCTGTGCGATGTCTCATTGTCCATGCGATGTCTCATTGTCTGTGCGATTTCTCATTTTCCGTGCGATGTCACATTGTCCGTGCGATGTCTCATTGTCCATGCGATGTCTCATTGTCCTTGCGGTTTCTAACTGCCCGTGCGATTTCTCATTCTCCGTGCGCTGTCACATTGTCCGTGCGATGTCTCATTGTCTGTCCGATGTCTCATTGTCAGTGCCATTTCTCATTGTGCGTGCGATTTCTCATTGTCCTTGCGATTTCTCATTGCCTCTGTGATTTCTCATTTTCCGTGTGGTTACTCATTGTCGCTGCGATTTCTCATTGTCCATGCGATTTCTCATTGTCCGTGTGATTTCTCATTGTCCGTGCGATTTCTCATTGTCCGTGCGATTTCTCATTGTCCATGCGATTTCTCATTGTCCGTGCGATTTCTCATTGTCCGTGCGATGTCTCATTGTCCATGCGATGTCTCATTGTCCGAGCGATTTCTCATTGTCTGTGTGATTTCTCATTGTCCGTGCAATTTCTCATTACCCGTGCGATGTACCATTGACCGTGCGATTTCTCATTGTCTGTGCGATGTCTCATTGTCCGTGCAATTTCTCATTGTCCGTGCGACTTATCATTCTCCGTGTGATTTCCTATTGTCCGTGCGATTTCTCATTGTCCGTGCGATGTCTCATTGCCCGTGCGATTTCTCATTGTCCGTGCGATTTATCATTGTCTGTGCGATGTCTCATTGCCCGTGCGATTTCTCATTTTCTGAGCAATGTCTCATTGCCCATGCGATTTCTCATTGTCCGTGCGATGTCTCATTGTCCGTGCGATTTCTCATTGCCCGTGCGATTTCTCATTGTCCGTGCGATTTCTCATTGTCCGTGCGATGTCTCATTGTCCGTGCGATTTCTCATTGTCCGTCCGATGTCTCATTGTCCGTGCGATTTCTCATTGTTCGTGCGATTTCTCATTCTCCTTGCGATTTCTCATTGCCCCTGTGATTTCTCAGTGTCCGTGAGATTTCTCATTGTTCGTGCGATTTCTCATTGTTCGTGTGATTTCTGACTGCCTGTGCGCTTTCTCATTCTCTGTGCGATTTCTCATTGTCCATGCGATTTCTCATTGTCCGTGCGATTTCTCATTGTCCGTGCGATTTCTCATTGTCCGTGCAATTTCTCATTGTCCGTGCCACTTCTCATTCTCCATGTGATTTCCCATTGTCCGTGCGATTTCTCATTGTCCGTGCGATGTCTCATTGCCCGTGCGATTTCTCATTGTCCGTGCGATTTATCATTGTCTGTGTGATGTCTCATTGCCCGTGCGATTTCTCATTTTCTGAGCAATGTCTCATTGCCCAAGCGATTTCTCATTGTCCATGCGATTTCTCATTGTCTGTGCGATTTCTGATTGTCCGTGCGATGTCTCATTTTCCGTGCGATGTCACATTGTCCGTGCGATTTCTCATTGTCCGTGTGATGTCTCATTGCCCGTGCGATTTCTCATTGTCCGTGCGATGTCCCATTGTCCGTGCAATTTCTGATTGCCCGTGCGACTTCTCATTGTCCGTGTGATTTCTCATTGCCCGTGCGATTTCTCATTGTCTGTGCGACTTCTCATTGTCCGTTTGATTTCCCATTGTCCGTGCGATTTCTCATTGTTCGTGCGATGTCTCATTGTCCGTGTGATTTTTCATTGCCTGTGCGATGTCTCATTGTCGATGCGATTTCTCATTGTCCGTGCGATTTCTCATTGTCCATGCGATTTCTCATAGCCTCTGTGATTTCTCATTGTCCATGCGATTTCTCATTGTCCGTGCGATGTCTCATTGTCCGTGTGATTTTTCATTGCCTGTGCGATGTCTCATTGTCGATGCGATTTCTCATTGTCCGTGTGATTTCTCATTGTCCATGCGATTTCTCATTGTCCGTGCGATTTCTTATTGTCCGTGCGATTTCTCATTGTCCGTGCGATTTCTCATTGTCCATGCGATTTCTCATTGTCCGTGCGATTTCTCATTGTCCGTGCGATGTCTCATTGTCCATGCAATTTCTCATTTTACGTGCAATGTCACATTGTCCGTGCGATGTCTCATTGTCCGTGCGATGTCTCATTTTCCGTGTGATGTCTCATTGTCCTTGCGGTTTCTAACTGCCCGTGCGATTTCTCATTCTCCGACCGCTGTCACATTGTCCGTGCGATGTCTCATTGTCCGTCCGAAGTCTCATTGTCCGTGCGATTTCTCATTGTTCGTGCGATTTCTCATTGTCCTTGCGATTTCTCATTGCCTCTGTGATTTCTCATTGTCCGTGAGATTTCTCATTTTCCGTGTGATTTCTCTTTGTCCGTTTGATTTCTCATTGTCCCTGCGATTTCTCATTGTCCGTGTGATTTCTCACTGCCCGTGCGCTTTCTCATTGTCTGTGTGAACTCTCATTGTCCGTGCAATTTCTCATTGTCCGTGCGATTTCTCATTGTCCATGCGATTTCTCATTGTCCGTGCGATTTCTTATTGTCCGTGCGATTTCTCATTTTCCGTGTGATGTCACATTGTCTGTGCGATGTCTCATTGTCCGTGTGATGTCTCATTGTCCTTGCGGTTTCTAACTGCCCGTGCGATTTCTCATTCTCCGGCCGCTGTCACATTGTCCGTGCGATGTCTCATTGTCCGTCCGATGTCTCATTGTCCGTGCGATTTCTCATTGTTCGTGCGATTTCTCATTGTCCTTGCGATTTCTCATTGCCTCTGTGATTTCTCATTGTCCGTGAGATTTCTCATTGTCCATGTGATTTCTCTTTGTCCGTGTGATTTCTCATTATCCCTGCGAATTCTCATTGTCCGTGCGATTTCTCATTGTCCATCCAATTGCTCATTGACCATGCAATTTCTCATTGTCAGTGCGATTTCCCATTGTCCATGGGATTTCTGATTGTCCGTGTGATTTCTCATTGTGCATGCGATTTCTCAATGTCCGTCTGATTTCTCATTGTCCGTTTGATTTTTCAATGTCCGAGCGATTTCTCATTGTCTGTGTGATTTCTCATTGTCCGTGCAATTTCTCATTACCCGTGCGATGTCCCACTGTCCGTGCGATTTCTCATTGTCCGTGCGATGTCCCATTGTCCGTGTGATTTCTCATTGCCCGTGCGATTTCTCATTGTCCGTGCGATTTCTCATTGTCCGTGCGATTTCTCATTGTCCGTGCGATTTCTCATTGTTCATGCGATTTCTCATTGTCCATGCGATTTCTCATTGTCCGTGCGATTTCTCATTGTTCGTGCGATTTCTCATTGTCCTTGCGATTTCTCATTGCCTCTGTCATTTCTCATTGTCCGTGAGATTTCTCATTGTTCGTGCGATTTCTCATTGTCCGTGTGATTTCTGACTGCCCGTGCGCTTTCTCATTGTCTGTGTGAACTCTCATTGTCCGTGCAATTTCTCATTGTCCGTGCGATTTCTCATTGTCTATGCGATGTCTCATTGTCTGTACGATTAGCTCATTGTCTGTGCCATTTCTCATTGTCCATGCGATGTCTCATTGTTAGTACGATTAGCTCATTGTCCGTGCGATTTCTCATTGTCCATCCAATTTCTCATTGTCCATGCAATTTCTCATTGTCAGTGCGATTTCCCATTGTCCATGCGATTTCTGATTGTCCGTTTGATTTCTCATTGTGCGTGCGATTTCTCAATGTCCCTGCGATTTCTCATTGTCCGTGTGAATTTTCATTGTCCGAGCGATTTCTCATTGTCTGTGTGATTTCTCATTGTCCGCGCAATTTCTCATTACCCGTGCGATGTCCCACTGTCCGTGCGATTTCTCATTGTCCGTGCGATGTCCCATTGTCCGTGTGATTTCTCATTGCCCGTGCGATGTCTCATTGTCCGTGCGTTTTCTCATTGTCCGTGCGATGTCTCATTGTCCGTGCGATTTCTCATTGTCCGTCCGATGTCTCATTGTCCGTGCGATTTCTCATTGTTCGTGCGATTTCTCATTCTCCTTGCGATTTCTCATTGCCCCTGTGATTTCTCAGTGTCCGTGAGATTTCTCATTGTTCGTGCGATTTCTCATTGTCCGTGTGATTTCTGACTGCCTGTGCGCTTTCTCATTGTCTGTACGATTTCTCATTGTCCATGCGATTTCTCATTGTCCGTGCGATTTCTCATTGTCCGTGCGATTTCTCATTGTCCGTGCAATTTCTCATTGTCCGTGCCACTTCTCATTCTCCGTGTGATTTCCCATTGTCCGTGCGATTTCTCATTGTCCGTGCGATGTCTCATTGCCCGTGCGATTTCTCATTGTCCGTGCGATTTATCATTGTCTGTGTGATGTCTCATTGCCCGTGCGATTTCTCATTTTCTGAGCAATGTCTCATTGCCCAAGCGATTTCTCATTGTCCATGCGATTTCTCATTGTCTGTGCGATTTCTGATTGTCCGTGCGATGTCTCATTTTCTGTGCGATGTCACATTGTCCGTGCGATTTCTCATTGTCCGTGTGATGTCTCATTGCCCGTGCGATTTCTCATTGTCCGTGCGATGTCCCATTGTCCGTGCAATTTCTCATTGCCCGTGCGACTTCTCATTGTCCGTGTGATTTCTCATTGCCCGTGCGATTTCTCATTGTCCGTGCGACTTCTCATTGTCCGTTTGATTTCCCATTGTCCGTGCGATTTCTCATTGTTCGTGCGATGTCTCATTGTCCGTGTGATTTTTCATTGCCTGTGCGATGTCTCATTGTCGATGCGATTTCTCATTGTCCGTGCGATTTCTCATTGTCCATGCGATTTCTCATAGCCTCTGTGATTTCTCATTGTCCATGCGATTTCTCATTGTCCGTGCGATGTCTCATTGTCCGTGTGATTTTTCATTGCCTGTGCGATGTCTCATTGTCGATGCGATTTCTCATTGTCCGTGCGATTTCTCATTGTCCATGCGATTTCTCATTGTCCGTGCGATTTCTTATTGTCCGTGCGATTTCTCATTGTCCGTGCGATTTCTCATTGTCCATGCGATTTCTCATTGTCCATGCGATTTCTCATTGTCCGTGCGATGTCTCATTGTCCATGCAATTTCTCATTTTACGTGCAATGTCACATTGTCCGTGCGATGTCTCATTGTCCGTGCGATGTCGCATTTTCCGTGTGATGTCTCATTGTCCTTGCGGTTTCTAACTGCCCGTGCGATTTCTCATTCTCCGACCGCTGTCACATTGTCCGTGCGATGTCTCATTGTCCGTCCGATGTCTCATTGTCCGTGCGATTTCTCATTGTTCGTGCGATTTCTCATTGTCCTTGCGATTTCTCATTGCCTCTGTGATTTCTCATTGTCCGTGAGATTTCTCATTTTCCGTGTGATTTCTCTTTGTCCGTTTGATTTCTCATTGTCCCTGCGATTTCTCATTGTCCGTGTGATTTCTCACTGCCCGTGCGCTTTCTCATTGTCTGTGTGAACTCTCATTGTCCGTGCAATTTCTCATTGTCCGTGCGATTTCTCATTGTCCATGCGATTTCTCATTGTCCGTGCGATTTCTTATTGTCCGTGCGATTTCTCATTTTCCGTGTGATGTCACATTGTCTGTGCGATGTCTCATTGTCCGTGTGATGTCTCATTGTCCTTGCGGTTTCTAACTGCCCGTGCGATTTCTCATTCTCCGGCCGCTGTCACATTGTCCGTGCAATGTCTCATTGTCCGTCCGATGTCTCATTGTCCGTGCGATTTCTCATTGTTCGTGCGATTTCTCATTGTCCTTGCGATTTCTCATTGCCTCTGTGATTTCTCATTGTCCGTGAGATTTCTCATTGTCCATGTGATTTCTCTTTGTCCGTGTGATTTCTCATTATCCCTGCGAATTCTCATTGTCCGTGCGATTTCTCATTGTCCATCCAATTTCTCATTGACCATGCAATTTCTCATTGTCAGTGCGATTTCCCATTGTCCATGGGATTTCTGATTGTCCGTGTGATTTCTCATTGTGCATGCGATTTCTCAATGTCCGTCTGATTTCTCATTGTCCGTTTGATTTTTCAATGTCCGAGCGATTTCTCATTGTCTGTGTGATTTCTCATTGTCCGTGCAATTTCTCATTACCCGTGCGATGTCCCACTGTCCGTGCGATTTCTCATTGTCCGTGCGATGTCCCATTGTCCGTGTGATTTCTCATTGCCCGTGCGATTTCTCATTGTCCGTGCGATTTCTCATTGTCCGTGCGATTTCTCATTGTCCGTGCGATTTCTCATTGTTCATGCGATTTCTCATTGTCCATGCGATTTCTCATTGTCCGTGCGATTTCTCATTGTTCGTGCGATTTCTCATTGTCCTTGCGATTTCTCATTGCCTCTGTCATTTCTCATTGTCCGTGAGATTTCTCATTGTTCGTGCGATTTCTCATTGTCCGTGTGATTTCTGACTGCCCGTGCGCTTTCTCATTGTCTGTGTGAACTCTCATTGTCCGTGCAATTTCTCATTGTCCGTGCGATTTCTCATTGTCTATGCGATGTCTCATTGTCCGTGTGATTTTTCATTGCCTGTGCGATGTCTCATTGTCGATGCGATTTCTCATTGTCCGTGTGATTTCTCATTGTCCATGCGATTTCTCATTGTCCGTGCGATTTCTTATTGTCTGTGCGATTTCTCATTGTCCGTGCGATTTCTCATTGTCCATGCGATTTCTCATTGTCCGTGCGATTTCTCATTGTCCGTGCGATGTCTCATTGTCCATGCAATTTCTCATTTTACGTGCAATGTCACATTGTCCGTGCGATGTCTCATTGTCCGTGCGATGTCTCATTTTCCGTGTGATGTCTCATTGTCCTTGCGGTTTCTAACTGCCCGTGCGATTTCTCATTCTCCGACCGCTGTCACATTGTCCGTGCGATGTCTCATTGTCCGTCCGAAGTCTCATTGTCCGTGCGATTTCTCATTGTTCGTGCGATTTCTCATTGTCCTTGCGATTTCTCATTGCCTCTGTGATTTCTCATTGTCCGTGAGATTTCTCATTTTCCGTGTGATTTCTCTTTGTCCGTTTGATTTCTCATTGTCCCTGCGATTTCTCATTGTCCGTGTGATTTCTCACTGCCCGTGCGCTTTCTCATTGTCTGTGTGAACTCTCATTGTCCGTGCAATTTCTCATTGTCCGTGCGATTTCTCATTGTCCATGCGATTTCTCATTGTCCGTGCGATTTCTTATTGTCCGTGCGATTTCTCATTTTCCGTGTGATGTCACATTGTCTGTGCGATGTCTCATTGTCCGTGTGATGTCTCATTGTCCTTGCGGTTTCTAACTGCCCGTGCGATTTCTCATTCTCCGGCCGCTGTCACATTGTCCGTGCGATGTCTCATTGTCCGTCCGATGTCTCATTGTCCGTGCGATTTCTCATTGTTCGTGCGATTTCTCATTGTCCTTGCGATTTCTCATTGCCTCTGTGATTTCTCATTGTCCGTGAGATTTCTCATTGTCCATGTGATTTCTCTTTGTCCGTGTGATTTCTCATTATCCCTGCGAATTCTCATTGTCCGTGCGATTTCTCATTGTCCATCCAATTGCTCATTGACCATGCAATTTCTCATTGTCAGTGCGATTTCCCATTGTCCATGGGATTTCTGATTGTCCGTGTGATTTCTCATTGTGCATGCGATTTCTCAATGTCCGTCTGATTTCTCATTGTCCGTTTGATTTTTCAATGTCCGAGCGATTTCTCATTGTCTGTGTGATTTCTCATTGTCCGTGCAATTTCTCATTACCCGTGCGATGTCCCACTGTCCGTGCGATTTCTCATTGTCCGTGCGATGTCCCATTGTCCGTGTGATTTCTCATTGCCCGTGCGATTTCTCATTGTCCGTGCGATTTCTCATTGTCCGTGCGATTTCTCATTGTCCGTGCGATTTCTCATTGTTCATGCGATTTCTCATTGTCCATGCGATTTCTCATTGTCCGTGCGATTTCTCATTGTTCGTGCGATTTCTCATTGTCCTTGCGATTTCTCATTGCCTCTGTCATTTCTCATTGTCCGTGAGATTTCTCATTGTTCGTGCGATTTCTCATTGTCCGTGTGATTTCTGACTGCCCGTGCGCTTTCTCATTGTCTGTGTGAACTCTCATTGTCCGTGCAATTTCTCATTGTCCGTGCGATTTCTCATTGTCTATGCGATGTCTCATTGTCTGTACGATTAGCTCATTGTCTGTGCCATTTCTCATTGTCCATGCGATGTCTCATTGTTAGTACGATTAGCTCATTGTCCGTGCGATTTCTCATTGTCCATCCAATTTCTCATTGTCCATGCAATTTCTCATTGTCAGTGCGATTTCCCATTGTCCATGCGATTTCTGATTGTCCGTTTGATTTCTCATTGTGCGTGCGATTTCTCAATGTCCCTGCGATTTCTCATTGTCCGTGTGAATTTTCATTGTCCGAGCGATTTCTCATTGTCTGTGTGATTTCTCATTGTCCGCGCAATTTCTCATTACCCGTGCGATGTCCCACTGTCCGTGCGATTTCTCATTGTCCGTGCGATGTCCCATTGTCCGTGTGATTTCTCATTGCCCGTGCGATGTCTCATTGTCCGTGCGTTTTCTCATTGTCCGTGCGATGTCTCATTGTCCGTGCGATTTCTCATTGTCCGTCCGATGTCTCATTGTCCGTGCGATTTCTCATTGTTCGTGCGATTTCTCATTCTCCTTGCGATTTCTCATTGCCCCTGTGATTTCTCAGTGTCCGTGAGATTTCTCATTGTTCGTGCGATTTCTCATTGTCCGTGTGATTTCTGACTGCCTGTGCGCTTTCTCATTGTCTGTACGATTTCTCATTGTCCATGCGATTTCTCATTGTCCGTGCGATTTCTCATTGTCCGTGCGATTTCTCATTGTCCGTGCAATTTCTCATTGTCCGTGCCACTTCTCATTCTCCGTGTGATTTCCCATTGTCCGTGCGATTTCTCATTGTCCGTGCGATGTCTCATTGCCCGTGCGATTTCTCATTGTCCGTGCGATTTATCATTGTCTGTGTGATGTCTCATTGCCCGTGCGATTTCTCATTTTCTGAGCAATGTCTCATTGCCCAAGCGATTTCTCATTGTCCATGCGATTTCTCATTGTCTGTGCGATTTCTGATTGTCCGTGCGATGTCTCATTTTCTGTGCGATGTCACATTGTCCGTGCGATTTCTCATTGTCCGTGTGATGTCTCATTGCCCGTGCGATTTCTCATTGTCCGTGCGATGTCCCATTGTCCGTGCAATTTCTCATTGCCCGTGCGACTTCTCATTGTCCGTGTGATTTCTCATTGCCCGTGCGATTTCTCATTGTCCGTGCGACTTCTCATTGTCCGTTTGATTTCCCATTGTCCGTGCGATTTCTCATTGTTCGTGCGATGTCTCATTGTCCGTGTGATTTTTCATTGCCTGTGCGATGTCTCATTGTCGATGCGATTTCTCATTGTCCGTGCGATTTCTCATTGTCCATGCGATTTCTCATAGCCTCTGTGATTTCTCATTGTCCATGCGATTTCTCATTGTCCGTGCGATGTCTCATTGTCCGTGTGATTTTTCATTGCCTGTGCGATGTCTCATTGTCGATGCGATTTCTCATTGTCCGTGCGATTTCTCATTGTCCATGCGATTTCTCATTGTCCGTGCGATTTCTTATTGTCCGTGCGATTTCTCATTGTCCGTGCGATTTCTCATTGTCCATGCGATTTCTCATTGTCCGTGCGATTTCTCATTGTCCGTGCGATGTCTCATTGTCCATGCAATTTCTCATTTTACGTGCAATGTCACATTGTCCGTGCGATGTCTCATTGTCCGTGCGATGTCGCATTTTCCGTGTGATGTCTCATTGTCCTTGCGGTTTCTAACTGCCCGTGCGATTTCTCATTCTCCGACCGCTGTCACATTGTCCGTGCGATGTCTCATTGTCCGTCCGATGTCTCATTGTCCGTGCGATTTCTCATTGTTCGTGCGATTTCTCATTGTCCTTGCGATTTCTCATTGCCTCTGTGATTTCTCATTGTCCGTGAGATTTCTCATTTTCCGTGTGATTTCTCTTTGTCCGTTTGATTTCTCATTGTCCCTGCGATTTCTCATTGTCCGTGTGATTTCTCACTGCCCGTGCGCTTTCTCATTGTCTGTGTGAACTCTCATTGTCCGTGCAATTTCTCATTGTCCGTGCGATTTCTCATTGTCCATGCGATTTCTCATTGTCCGTGCGATTTCTTATTGTCCGTGCGATTTCTCATTTTCCGTGTGATGTCACATTGTCTGTGCGATGTCTCATTGTCCGTGTGATGTCTCATTGTCCTTGCGGTTTCTAACTGCCCGTGCGATTTCTCATTCTCCGGCCGCTGTCACATTGTCCGTGCAATGTCTCATTGTCCGTCCGATGTCTCATTGTCCGTGCGATTTCTCATTGTTCGTGCGATTTCTCATTGTCCTTGCGATTTCTCATTGCCTCTGTGATTTCTCATTGTCCGTGAGATTTCTCATTGTCCATGTGATTTCTCTTTGTCCGTGTGATTTCTCATTATCCCTGCGAATTCTCATTGTCCGTGCGATTTCTCATTGTCCATCCAATTTCTCATTGACCATGCAATTTCTCATTGTCAGTGCGATTTCCCATTGTCCATGGGATTTCTGATTGTCCGTGTGATTTCTCATTGTGCATGCGATTTCTCAATGTCCGTCTGATTTCTCATTGTCCGTTTGATTTTTCAATGTCCGAGCGATTTCTCATTGTCTGTGTGATTTCTCATTGTCCGTGCAATTTCTCATTACCCGTGCGATGTCCCACTGTCTGTGCGATTTCTCATTGTCCGTGCGATGTCCCATTGTCCGTGTGATTTCTCATTGCCCGTGCGATTTCTCATTGTCCGTGCGATTTCTCATTGTCCGTGCGATTTCTCATTGTCCGTGCGATTTCTCATTGTTCATGCGATTTCTCATTGTCCATGCGATTTCTCATTGTCCGTGCGATTTCTCATTGTTCGTGCGATTTCTCATTGTCCTTGCGATTTCTCATTGCCTCTGTCATTTCTCATTGTCCGTGAGATTTCTCATTGTTCGTGCGATTTCTCATTGTCCGTGTGATTTCTGACTGCCCGTGCGCTTTCTCATTGTCTGTGTGAACTCTCATTGTCCGTGCAATTTCTCATTGTCCGTGCGATTTCTCATTGTCTATGCGATGTCTCATTGTCTGTACGATTAGCTCATTGTCTGTGCCATTTCTCATTGTCCATGCGATGTCTCATTGTTAGTACGATTAGCTCATTGTCCGTGCGATTTCTCATTGTCCATCCAATTTCTCATTGTCCATGCAATTTCTCATTGTCAGTGCGATTTCCCATTGTCCATGCGATTTCTGATTGTCCGTTTGATTTCTCATTGTGCGTGCGATTTCTCAATGTCCCTGCGATTTCTCATTGTCCGTGTGAATTTTCATTGTCCGAGCGATTTCTCATTGTCTGTGTGATTTCTCATTGTCCGCGCAATTTCTCATTACCCGTGCGATGTCCCACTGTCCGTGCGATTTCTCATTGTCCGTGCGATGTCCCATTGTCCATGTGATTTCTCATTGCCCGTGCGATGTCTCATTGTCCGTGCGTTTTCTCATTGTCCGTGCGATTTCTCATTGTCCGTGCGATTTCTCATTGTCCACGCGATTTCTCATTGTCCATGCGATTTCTCATTGTCCGTGCGATTTCTCATTGTCCGTGCGATTTCTCATTGTCCGTGCGATTTCTCATTGTCCGTGTGATGTCTCATTGTCCGTGCGATTTCTCATTGTCCATCCGATGTCTCATTGTCCGTGCGATTTCTCATTGTTCGTGCGATTTCTCATTCTCCTTGCGATTTCTCATTACCTCTGTGATTTCTCATCGTCCGTGAGATTTCTCATTGTTCGTGCGATTTCTCATTGTCCGTGTGATTTCTGACTGCCCGTGCGCTTTCTCATTGTCTGTGCGATTTCTCATTGTCCATGCGATTTCTCATTGTGCGATTTCTCATTGTCCGTGCGATTTCTCATTGTCCGTGCGATTTCTCATTGTCCGTGCGATTTCTCATTGTCCGTGCGATTTCTCATTGTCCGTGCATTGTCTCATTGTCCATGCGATGTCTCATTGTCCGAGCGATTTCTCATTGTCCGTGTGATTTCTCACTGTGCGTGCGATTTCTCAATGTCCGTGCGATTTCTCATTGTCCGTTTGATTTTTCATTGTCCGAGTGATTTCTCATTGTCTGTGTGATTTCTGATTGTCCGTGCAATTTCTCATTACCCGTGCGATGTCCCACTGTCTGTGCGATTTCTCATAGTCTGTGCGATGTCCCATTGTCCGTGTGATTTCTCATTGCCCGTGCGATGTCATTGTCCGTGCGATTTCTCATTGTCCGTGCGAATTCTCATTGTCTGTGCTATTTCTCATTGTCCGTGCGATTTCTCATTGTCCATGCGATTTCTCATTGTCCGTGCGATTTCTCATTGTCCGTGCGATTTCTCATTGTCCGTGTGACTTCTCATTGTCCGTGCGATGTCTCATTGTCCGTGCGATTTCTCATTGTCCGTCCGATGTCTCATTGTCCGTGCGATTTCTCATTGTTCATGCGATTTCTCATGTCCTTGTGATTTCTCATTGCCTCTGTGATTTCTCATTGTCCGTGAGATTTCTCATTGTTCGTGCGATTTCTCATTGTCCGTGTGATTTCTGACTGCCCGTGTGCTTTCTCATTGTCTGTGTGAACTCTCATTGTCCGTGCAATTTCTCATTGTCCGTGCGATTTCTCATTGTCCATGCGATGTCTCATTGTCTGTACGATTAGCTCATTGTCCGTGCGATTTCTCATTGTCCATGCAATTTCTCATTACCCGTGCGATGTCCCATTGTCCATGCGATTTCTCATAGTCCATGCGATGTCCCATTGTCCGTGTCATTTCACATTGTGCGTGCGATTTCTCATTGTCCGTGCGATTTCTCATTGTCTGTGCGATTTCTCATTGTCCATGCGATTTCTCATTGTCCGTGCGATGTCTCATTGTCCGTGTGATTTTTCATTGCCTGTGCAATGTCTCATTGTCCATGCGATTTCTCATTGTCCGTGCGATTTCTCATTGTCCATGCGATTTCTCATTGTCCGTGCGATTTCTCATTGTCCGTGCGATTTCTCATTGTCCATGCGATTTCTCATTGTCCGTGCGATTTCTCATTGTCCGTGCGATGTCTCATTGTCCATGCGATGTCTCATTGTCTGTGCGATTTCTCATTTTCCGTGCGATGTCACATTGTCCGTGCGATGTCTCATTGTCCGTGCGATGTCTCATTGTCCTTGCGGTTTCTAACTGCCCGTGCGATGTCTCATTCTCCGTGCGCTGTCACATTGTCCGTGTGATGTCTCATTGTCCGTCCGATGTCTCATTGTCCGTGCGATTTCACACTTTTCGTGCGATTTCTCATTGTCCTTGCGATTTCTCATTGCCTCTGTGATTTCTCTTTGTCCGTGAGATTTCTCATTGTCCGTGTGATTTCTCTTTGTCCGTGTGATTTCTCACTGTCCCTGCGATTTCTCATTGTCCGTGTGACTTCTCACTGCCCGTGCGCTTTCTCATTGTCTGTGTAAACTCTCATTGTCCGTGCAATTTCTCATTGTCCGTGCGGTTTCTCATTGTCCATGCGATGTCTCATTGTTAGTACGATTAGCTCATTGTCCGTGCGATTTCTCATTGTCCTTCCAATTTCTCATTGTCAGTGCGATTTCCCATTGTCCATTACATTTCTGACTGTCCGTGTGATTTCTCATTTTGCGTGCGATTTCTCAATGTCCGTGCGATTTCTCATTGTCCGTTTGATTTTTCATTGTCTGAGCGATTTCTCATTGTCTGTGTGATTTCTCGTTGTCCGTGCAATTTCTCATTGTCCGTGCGATTTCTCATTGTCCGTGTGATGTCTCATTGTCCGTGCGATTTCTCATTGTCCGTCCGATGTCTCATTGTCCGTGCGATTTCTCATTGTTCGTGCGATTTCTCATTCTCCTTGCGATTTCTCATTACCTCTGTGATTTCTCATTTTCCGTGAGATTTCTCATTGTTCGTGCGATTTCTCATTGTCCGTGTGATTTCTGACTGCCCGTGCGCTTTCTCATTGTCTGTGCGATTTCTCATTGTCCATGCGATTTCTCATTGTGCGATTTCTCATTGTCCGTGCGATTTCTCATTGTCCGTGCGATTTCTCATTGTCCGTGCGATTTCTCATTGTCCGTGCGATTTCTCATTGTCCGTGCATTGTCTCATTGTCCATGCGATGTCTCATTGTCCGAGCGATTTCTCATTGTCCGTGTGATTTCTCACTGTGCGTGCGATTTCTCAATGTCCGTGCGATTTCTCATTGTCCGTTTGATTTTTCATTGTCCGAGTGATTTCTCATTGTCTGTGTGATTTCTGATTGTCCGTGCAATTTCTCATTACCCGTGCGATGTCCCACTGTCTGTGCGATTTCTCATAGTCCGTGCGATGTCCCATTGTCCGTGTGATTTCTCATTGCCCGTGCGATGTCATTGTCCGTGCGATTTCTCATTGTCCGTGCGAATTCTCATTGTCTGTGCTATTTCTCATTGTCCGTGCGATTTCTCATTGTCCATGCGATTTCTCATTGTCCGTGCGATTTCTCATTGTCCGTGCGATTTCTCATTGTCCGTGTGACTTCTCATTGTCCGTGCGATGTCTCATTGTCCGTGCGATTTCTCATTGTCCGTCCGATGTCTCATTGTCCGTGCGATTTCTCATTGTTCATGCGATTTCTCATGTCCTTGTGATTTCTCATTGCCTCTGTGATTTCTCATTGTCCGTGAGATTTCTCATTGTTCGTGCGATTTCTCATTGTCCGTGTGATTTCTGACTGCCCGTGCGCTTTCTCATTGTCTGTGTGAACTCTCATTGTCCGTGCAATTTCTCATTGTCCGTGCGATTTCTCATTGTCCATGCGATGTCTCATTGTCTGTACGATTAGCTCATTGTCCGTGCGATTTCTCATTGTCCATGCAATTTCTCATTACCCGTGCGATGTCCCATTGTCCATGCGATTTCTCATAGTCCATGCGATGTCCCATTGTCCGTGTCATTTCTCATTGTGCGTGCGATTTCTCATTGTCCGTGCGATTTCTCATTGTCTGTGCGATTTCTCATTGTCCATGCGATTTCTCATTGTCCGTGCGATGTCTCATTGTCCGTGTGATTTTTCATTGCCTGTGCAATGTCTCATTGTCCGTGCGATTTCTCATTGTCCGTGCGATTTCTCATTGTCCATGCGATTTCTCATTGTCCGTGCGATTTCTCATTGTCCGTGCGATTTCTCATTGTCCATGCGATTTCTCATTGTCCGTGCGATTTCTCATTGTCCGTGCGATGTCTCATTGTCCATGCGATGTCTCATTGTCTGTGCGATTTCTCATTTTCCGTGCGATGTCACATTGTCCGTGCGATGTCTCATTGTCGTGCGATGTCTCATTGTCCTTGCGGTTTCTAACTGCCCGTGCGATGTCTCATTCTCCGTGCGCTGTCACATTGTCCGTGTGATGTCTCATTGTCCGTCCGATGTCTCATTGTCCGTGCGATTTCTCACTTTTCGTGCGATTTCTCATTGTCCTTGCGATTTCTCATTGCCTCTGTGATTTCTCTTTGTCCGTGAGATTTCTCATTGTCCGTGTGATTTCTCTTTGTCCGTGTGATTTCTCACTGTCCCTGCGATTTCTCATTGTCCGTGTGACTTCTCACTGCCCGTGCGCTTTCTCATTGTCTGTGTAAACTCTCATTGTCCGTGCAATTTCTCATTGTCCGTGCGATTTCTCATTGTCCATGCGATGTCTCATTGTTAGTACGATTAGCTCATTGTCCGTGCGATTTCTCATTGTCCTTCCAATTTCTCATTGTCAGTGCGATTTCCCATTGTCCATTACATTTCTGACTGTCCGTGTGATTTCTCATTTTGCGTGCGATTTCTCAATGTCCGTGCGATTTCTCATTGTCCGTTTGATTTTTCATTGTCTGAGCGATTTCTCATTGTCTGTGTGATTTCTCGTTGTCCGTGCAATTTCTCATTACCCGTGCGATGTCCCACTGTCCGTGCGATTTCTCATTGTCCGTGCGATGTCCCATTGTCCGTGTGATTTCTCATTGCCCGTGCGATGTGTCATTGTCCGTGCGATTTCTCATTGTCCGTGCGATTTCTCATTGTCTGTGCTATTTCTCATTGTCCGTGCGATTTCTCATTGTCCATGCGATTTCTCATTGTCCGTGCGATTTCTCATTGTCCGTGTGATTTCTCATTGTCCGTGCGATTTCTCATTGTCCGTGCGATGTCTCATTGTCCGTGCGATTTCTCATTGTCCGTCCGATGTCTAATTGTCCGTGCGATTTCTCATTGTTCGTGCGATTTCTCATGTCCTTGCGATTTCTCATTGCCTCTGTGATTTCTCATTGTACGTGAGATTTCTTATTGTCCGTGAGATTTCTCATTGTCCGTGTGATTTCTGACTGCCCGTGCGCTTTCTCATTGTCTGTGTGAACTCTCACTGTCCGTGTGATTTCTCATTGTCCGTGCGATTTCTCATTGTCCATGCGATGTCTCATTGTCTGTACGATTAGCTCATTGTCCGTGCGATTTCTCATTGTCCGTGCGATTTCTCATTGTCCATGCAATTTCTCATTGTCAGTGCGATTTCCCATTGTCCATGCAATTTCTGATTGTCCGTGTGATTTTTCATTGTCCTTGCGATTTCTCATTGTCTGTGTGAACTCTCATTTTCCATGCGATTTCACATTGTCCGTGCGATTTCTCATTGTCCATCCAATTTCTCATTTTCCTTGCAATTTCTAATTGTCAGTGCGATTTCCCATTGTCCATGTGATTTCTCATTGTCCGTGTGATTTCTCATTGTCCATGCGCATTCTCATTTTCCATGCTATTTCTCATTGTCCATGCGATTTCTCATTGTCCGAGCGATTTCTCATTTTCTGTGTGATTTCTCATTGTCCGTGCAATTTCTCATTACCCGTGCGATGTCCCATTGTCCGTGCGATTTCTCACTGTCTGTGCGATGTCCCATTGTCCATGTGATTTCTCATTGCCCGTGCGATGTCTCATTGTCCGTGCAATTTCTCATTGCCCGTGCGACTTCTCATTGTCCGTGTGATTTCTCATTGCCTGTGCGATTTCTCATTGTCCGTGCGACTTCTCATTCTCCGTGTGATTTCCCATTGTCTGTGCGATTTCTCATTGTCCATGCGATTTCTCATTGTCCGTGCGATGTCTCATTGTCCGTGTGATTTTTCATTGCCTGTGCAATGTCTCATTGTCCATGCGATTTCTCATTGTCCGTGCGATTTCTCATTGTCCATGCGATTTCTCATTGTCCGTGCGATTTCTCATTGTCCGTGCGATTTCTCATTGTCCATGCGATTTCTCATTGTCCGTGTGATTTCTCATTGTCCGTGCGATGTCTCATTGTCCATGCGATGTCTCATTGTCTGTGCGATTTCTCATTTTCCGTGCGATGTCACATTGTCCGTGCGATGTCTCATTGTCCGTGCGATGTCTCATTGTCCTTGCGGTTTCTAACTGCCCGTGCGATGTCTCATTCTCCGTGCGCTGTCACATTGTCCGTGTGATGTCTCATTGTCCGTCCGATGTCTCATTGTCCGTGCGATTTCTCACTTTTCGTGCGATTTCTCATTGTCCTTGCGATTTCTCATTGCCTCTGTGATTTCTCTTTGTTTGTGAGATTTCTCATTGTCCGTGTGATTTCTCTTTGTCCGTGTGATTTCTCACTGTCCCTGCGATTTCTCATTGTCCGTGTGACTTCTCACTGCCCGTGCGCTTTCTCATTGTCTGTGTAAACTCTCATTGTCCGTGCAATTTCTCATTGTCCGTGCGATTTCTCATTGTCCATGCGATGTCTCATTGTTAGTACGATTAGCTCATTGTCCGTGCGATTTCTCATTGTCCTTCCAATTTCTCATTGTCAGTGCGATTTCCCATTGTCCATTACATTTCTGACTGTCCGTGTGATTTCTCATTTTGCGTGCGATTTCTCAATGTCCGTGCGATTTCTCATTGTCCGTTTGATTTTTCATTGTCTGAGCGATTTCTCATTGTCTGTGTGATTTCTCGTTGTCCGTGCAATTTCTCATTACCCGTGCGATGTCCCACTGTCCGTGCGATTTCTCATTGTCCGTGCGATGTCCCATTGTCCGTGTGATTTCTCATTGCCCGTGCGATGTGTCATTGTCCGTGCGATTTCTCATTGTCCGTGCGATTTCTCATTGTCTGTGCTATTTCTCATTGTCCGTGCGATTTCTCATTGTCCATGCGATTTCTCATTGTCCGTGCGATTTCTCATTGTCCGTGTGATTTCTCATTGTCCGTGCGATTTCTCATTGTCCGTGCGATGTCTCATTGTCCGTGCGATTTCTCATTGTCCGTCCGATGTCTAATTGTCCGTGCGATTTCTCATTGTTCGTGCGATTTCTCATGTCCTTGCGATTTCTCATTGCCTCTGTGATTTCTCATTGTCCGTGAGATTTCTCATTGTCCGTGAGATTTCTCATTGTCCGTGTGATTTCTGACTGCCCGTGCGCTTTCTCATTGTCTGTGTGAACTCTCACTGTCCGTGTGATTTCTCATTGTCCGTGCGATTTCTCATTGTCCATGCGATGTCTCATTGTCTGTACGATTAGCTCATTGTCCGTGCGATTTCTCATTGTCCGTGCGATTTCTCATTGTCCATGCAATTTCTCATTGTCAGTGCGATTTCCCATTGTCCATGCGATTTCTGATTGTCCGTGTGATTTTTCATTGTCCTTGCGATTTCTCATTGTCTGTGTGAACTCTCATTTTCCATGCGATTTCACATTGTCCGTGCGATTTCTCATTGTCCATCCAATTTCTCATTTTCCTTGCAATTTCTAATTGTCAGTGCGATTTCCCATTGTCCATGTGATTTCTCATTGTCCGTGTGATTTCTCATTGTCCATGCGCATTCTCATTTTCCATGCTATTTCTCATTGTCCATGCGATTTCTCATTGTCCGAGCGATTTCTCATTTTCTGTGTGATTTCTCATTGTCC
Organism: Isurus oxyrinchus; assembly: GCA_026770705.1. Lineage (NCBI taxonomy): Eukaryota > Metazoa > Chordata > Chondrichthyes > Lamniformes > Lamnidae > Isurus > Isurus oxyrinchus. The sequence continues at coordinate 9,315,739 of JANJGN010000002.1, read as the reverse complement.
GTGCAATTTCTCATTACCCGTGCGATGTCCCATTGTCCGTGCGATTTCTCATTGTCTGTGCGATGTCCCATTGTCCGTGTGATTTCTCATTGCCCGTGCGATGTCATTGTCCGTGCGATTTCTCATTGTCCGTGCGAATTCTCATTGTCTGTGCTATTTCTCATTGTCCGTGCGATTTCTCATTGTCCATGCGATTTCTCATTGTCCGTGCGATTTCTCATTGTCCGTGCGATTTCTCATTGTCCGTGTGACTTCTCATTGTCCGTGCGATGTCTCATTGTCCGTGCGATTTCTCATTGTCCGTCCGATGTCTCATTGTCCGTGCGATTTCTCATTGTTCATGCGATTTCTCATGTCCTTGTGATTTCTCATTGCCTCTGTGATTTCTCATTGTCCGTGAGATTTCTCATTGTTCGTGCGATTTCTCATTGTCCGTGTGATTTCTGACTGCCCGTGCGCTTTCTCATTGTCTGTGTGAACTCTCATTGTCCGTGCAATTTCTCATTGTCCGTGCGATTTCTCATTGTCCATGCGATGTCTCATTGTCTGTACGATTAGCTCATTGTCCGTGCGATTTCTCATTGTCCATGCAATTTCTCATTACCCGTGCGATGTCCCATTGTCCATGCGATTTCTCATAGTCCATGCGATGTCCCATTGTCCGTGTCATTTCTCATTGTGCGTGCGATTTCTCATTGTCCGTGCGATTTCTCATTGTCTGTGCGATTTCTCATTGTCCATGCGATTTCTCATTGTCCGTGCGATGTCTCATTGTCCGTGTGATTTTTCATTGCCTGTGCAATGTCTCATTGTCCATGCGATTTCTCATTGTCCGTGCGATTTCTCATTGTCCATGCGATTTCTCATTGTCCGTGCGATTTCTCATTGTCCGTGCGATTTCTCATTGTCCATGCGATTTCTCATTGTCCGTGCGATTTCTCATTGTCCGTGCGATGTCTCATTGTCCATGCGATGTCTCATTGTCTGTGCGATTTCTCATTTTCCGTGCGATGTCACATTGTCCGTGCGATGTCTCATTGTCCGTGCGATGTCTCATTGTCCTTGCGGTTTCTAACTGCCCGTGCGATGTCTCATTCTCCGTGCGCTGTCACATTGTCCGTGTGATGTCTCATTGTCCGTCCGATGTCTCATTGTCCGTGCGATTTCTCACTTTTCGTGCGATTTCTCATTGTCCTTGCGATTTCTCATTGCCTCTGTGATTTCTCTTTGTCCGTGAGATTTCTCATTGTCCGTGTGATTTCTCTTTGTCCGTGTGATTTCTCACTGTCCCTGCGATTTCTCATTGTCCGTGTGACTTCTCACTGCCCGTGCGCTTTCTCATTGTCTGTGTAAACTCTCATTGTCCGTGCAATTTCTCATTGTCCGTGCGATTTCTCATTGTCCATGCGATGTCTCATTGTTAGTACGATTAGCTCATTGTCCGTGCGATTTCTCATTGTCCTTCCAATTTCTCATTGTCAGTGCGATTTCCCATTGTCCATTACATTTCTGACTGTCCGTGTGATTTCTCATTTTGCGTGCGATTTCTCAATGTCCGTGCGATTTCTCATTGTCCGTTTGATTTTTCATTGTCTGAGCGATTTCTCATTGTCTGTGTGATTTCTCGTTGTCCGTGCAATTTCTCATTACCCGTGCGATGTCCCACTGTCCGTGCGATTTCTCATTGTCCGTGCGATGTCCCATTGTCCGTGTGATTTCTCATTGCCCGTGCGATGTGTCATTGTCCGTGCGATTTCTCATTGTCCGTGCGATTTCTCATTGTCTGTGCTATTTCTCATTGTCCGTGCGATTTCTCATTGTCCATGCGATTTCTCATTGTCCGTGCGATTTCTCATTGTCCGTGTGATTTCTCATTGTCCGTGCGATTTCTCATTGTCCGTGCGATGTCTCATTGTCCGTGCGATTTCTCATTGTCCGTCCGATGTCTAATTGTCCGTGCGATTTCTCATTGTTCGTGCGATTTCTCATGTCCTTGCGATTTCTCATTGCCTCTGTGATTTCTCATTGTCCGTGAGATTTCTCATTGTCCGTGAGATTTCTCATTGTCCGTGTGATTTCTGACTGCCCGTGCGCTTTCTCATTGTCTGTGTGAACTCTCACTGTCCGTGTGATTTCTCATTGTCCGTGCGATTTCTCATTGTCCATGCGATGTCTCATTGTCTGTACGATTAGCTCATTGTCCGTGCGATTTCTCATTGTCCGTGCGATTTCTCATTGTCCATGCAATTTCTCATTGTCAGTGCGATTTCCCATTGTCCATGCGATTTCTGATTGTCCGTGTGATTTTTCATTGTCCTTGCGATTTCTCATTGTCTGTGTGAACTCTCATTTTCCATGCGATTTCACATTGTCCGTGCGATTTCTCATTGTCCATCCAATTTCTCATTTTCCTTGCAATTTCTAATTGTCAGTGCGATTTCCCATTGTCCATGTGATTTCTCATTGTCCGTGTGATTTCTCATTGTCCATGCGCATTCTCATTTTCCATGCTATTTCTCATTGTCCATGCGATTTCTCATTGTCCGAGCGATTTCTCATTTTCTGTGTGATTTCTCATTGTCCGTGCAATTTCTCATTACCCGTGCGATGTCCCATTGTCCGTGCGATTTCTCATTGTCTGTGCGATGTCCCATTGTCCGTGTGATTTCTCATTGCCCGTGCGATGTCATTGTCCGTGCGATTTCTCATTGTCCGTGCGAATTCTCATTGTCTGTGCTATTTCTCATTGTCCGTGCGATTTCTCATTGTCCATGCGATTTCTCATTGTCCGTGCGATTTCTCATTGTCCGTGTGATTTCTCATTGTCCGTGCGATTTCTCATTGTCCGTGCGATGTCTCATTGTCCGTGCGATTTCTCATTGTCCGTCCGATGTCTAATTGTCCGTGCGATTTCTCATTGTTCGTGCGATTTCTCATGTCCTTGCGATTTCTCATTGCCTCTGTGATTTCTCATTGACCGTGAGATTTCTCATTGTCCGTGAGATTTCTCATTGTCCGTGTGATTTCTGACTGCCCGTGCGCTTTCTCATTGTCTGTGTGAACTCTCACTGTCCGTGTGATTTCTCATTGTCCGTGCGATTTCTCATTGTCCATGCGATGTCTCATTGTCTGTACGATTAGCTCATTGTCCGTGCGATTTCTCATTGTCCGTGCGATTTCTCATTGTCCATGCAATTTCTCATTGTCAGTGCGATTTCCCATTGTCCATGCGATTTCTGATTGTCCGTGTGATTTTTCATTGTCCTTGCGATTTCTCATTGTCTGTGTGAACTCTCATTTTCCATGCGATTTCACATTGTCCGTGCGATTTCTCATTGTCCATCCAATTTCTCATTTTCCTTGCAATTTCTAATTGTCAGTGCGATTTCCCATTGTCCATGTGATTTCTCATTGTCCGTGTGATTTCTCATTGTCCATGCGCATTCTCATTTTCCATGCTATTTCTCATTGTCCATGCGATTTCTCATTGTCCGAGCGATTTCTCATTTTCTGTGTGATTTCTCATTGTCCGTGCAATTTCTCATTACCCGTGCGATGTCCCATTGTCCGTGCGATTTCTCATTGTCTGTGCGATTTCTCATGTCCTTGCGATTTCTCATTGCCTTTGTGATTTCTCATTGTCCGTGAGATTTCTCATTGTCCGTGAGATTTCTCATTGTCCGTGTGATTTCTGACTGCCCGTGCGCTTTCTCATTGTCTGTGTGAACTCTCACTGTCCGTGTGATTTCTCATTGTCCGTGCGATTTCTCATTGTCCATGCGATGTCTCATTGTCTGTACGATTAGCTCATTGTCCGTGCGATTTCTCATTGTCCGTGCGATTTCTCATTGTCCATGCAATTTCTCATTGTCAGTGCGATTTCCCATTGTCCATGCGATTTCTGATTGTCCGTGTGATTTTTCATTGTCCTTGCGATTTCTCATTGTCTGTGTGAACTCTCATTTTCCATGCGATTTCACATTGTCCGTGCGATTTCTCATTGTCCATCCAATTTCTCATTTTCCTTGCAATTTCTAATTGTCAGTGCGATTTCCCATTGTCCATGTGATTTCTCATTGTCCGTGTGATTTCTCATTGTCCATGCGCATTCTCATTTTCCATGCTATTTCTCATTGTCCATGCGATTTCTCATTGTCCGAGCGATTTCTCATTTTCTGTGTGATTTCTCATTGTCCGTGCAATTTCTCATTACCCGTGCGATGTCCCATTGTCCGTGCGATTTCTCATTGTCTGTGCGATGTCCCATTGTCCGTGTGATTTCTCATTGCCCGTGCGATGTCATTGTCCGTGCGATTTCTAATTGTCCGTGCGAATTCTCATTGTCTGTGCTATTTCTCATTGTCCGTGCGATTTCTCATTGTCCATGCGATTTCTCATTGTCCGTGCGATTTCTCATTGTCCGTGTGATTTCTCATTGTCCGTGCGATTTCTCATTGTCCGTGCGATGTCTCATTGTCCGTGCGATTTCTCATTGTCCGTCCGATGTCTAATTGTCCGTGCGATTTCTCATTGTTCGTGCGATTTCTCATGTCCTTGCGATTTCTCATTGCCTCTGTGATTTCTCATTGACCGTGAGATTTCTCATTGTCCGTGAGATTTCTCATTGTCCGTGTGATTTCTGACTGCCCGTGCGCTTTCTCATTGTCTGTGTGAACTCTCACTGTCCGTGTGATTTCTCATTGTCCGTGCGATTTCTCATTGTCCATGCGATGTCTCATTGTCTGTACGATTAGCTCATTGTCCGTGCGATTTCTCATTGTCCGTGCGATTTCTCATTGTCCATGCAATTTCTCATTGTCAGTGCGATTTCCCATTGTCCATGCGATTTCTGATTGTCCGTGTGATTTTTCATTGTCCTTGCGATTTCTCATTGTCTGTGTGAACTCTCATTTTCCATGCGATTTCACATTGTCCGTGCGATTTCTCATTGTCCATCCAATTTCTCATTTTCCTTGCAATTTCTAATTGTCAGTGCGATTTCCCATTGTCCATGTGATTTCTCATTGTCCGTGTGATTTCTCATTGTCCATGCGCATTCTCATTTTCCATGCTATTTCTCATTGTCCATGCGATTTCTCATTGTCCGAGCGATTTCTCATTTTCTGTGTGATTTCTCATTGTCCGTGCAATTTCTCATTACCCGTGCGATGTCCCATTGTCCGTGCGATTTCTCATTGTCTGTGCGATGTCCCATTGTCCGTGTGATTTCTCATTGCCCGTGCGATGTCATTGTCCGTGCGATTTCTCATTGTCCGTGCAAATTCTCATTGTCTGTGCTATTTCTCATTGTCCGTGCGATTTCTCATTGTCCATGCGATTTCTCATTGTCCGTGCGATTTCTCATTGTCCGTGCGATTTCTCATTGTCCGTGTGATTTCTCATTGTCCGTGTGACTTCTCATTGTCCGTGCGATGTCTCATTGTCCGTGCGATTTCTCATTGTCCGTCCGATGTCTCATTGTCCGTGCGATTTCTCATTGTTCATGCGATTTCTCATGTCCTTGTGATTTCTCATTGCCTCTGTGATTTCTCATTGTCCGTGAGATTTCTCATTGTTCGTGCGATTTCTCATTGTCCGTGTGATTTCTGACTGCCCGTGCGCTTTCTCATTGTCTGTGTGAACTCTCATTGTCCGTGCAATTTCTCATTGTCCGTGCGATTTCTCATTGTCCATGCGATGTCTCATTGTCTGTACGATTAGCTCATTGTCCGTGCGATTTCTCATTGTCCATGCAATTTCTCATTACCCGTGCGATGTCCCATTGTCAATGCGATTTCTCATAGTCCATGCGATGTCCCATTGTCCGTGTCATTTCTCATTGTGCGTGCGATTTCTCATTGTCCGTGCGATTTCTCATTGTCTGTGCGATTTCTCATTGTCCATGCGATTTCTCATTGTCCGTGCGATGTCTCATTGTCCGTGTGATTTTTCATTGCCTGTGCAATGTCTCATTGTCCATGCGATTTCTCATTGTCCGTGCGATTTCTCATTGTCCATGCGATTTCTCATTGTCCGTGCGATTTCTCATTGTCCGTGCGATTTCTCATTGTCCATGCGATTTCTCATTGTCCGTGCGATTTCTCATTGTCCGTGCGATGTCTCATTGTCCATGCGATGTCTCATTGTCTGTGCGATTTCTCATTTTCCGTGCGATGTCACATTGTCCGTGCGATGTCTCATTGTCCGTGCGATGTCTCATTGTCCTTGCGGTTTCTAACTGCCCGTGCGATGTCTCATTCTCCGTGCGCTGTCACATTGTCAGTGTGATGTCTCATTGTCCGTCCGATGTCTCATTGTCCGTGCGATTTCTCACTTTTCGTGCGATTTCTCATTGTCCTTGCGATTTCTCATTGCCTCTGTGATTTCTCTTTGTCCGTGAGATTTCTCATTGTCCGTGTGATTTCTCTTTGTCCGTGTGATTTCTCACTGTCCCTGCGATTTCTCATTGTCCGTGTGACTTCTCACTGCCCGTGCGCTTTCTCATTGTCTGTGTAAACTCTCATTGTCCGTGCAATTTCTCATTGTCCGTGCGATTTCTCATTGTCCATGCGATGTCTCATTGTTAGTACGATTAGCTCATTGTCCGTGCGATTTCTCATTGTCCTTCCAATTTCTCATTGTCAGTGCGATTTCCCATTGTCCATTACATTTCTGACTGTCCGTGTGATTTCTCATTTTGCGTGCGATTTCTCAATGTCCGTGCGATTTCTCATTGTCCGTTTGATTTTTCATTGTCTGAGCGATTTCTCATTGTCTGTGTGATTTCTCGTTGTCCGTGCAATTTCTCATTACCCGTGCGATGTCCCACTGTCCGTGCGATTTCTCATTGTCCGTGCGATGTCCCATTGTCCGTGTGATTTCTCATTGCCCGTGCGATGTGTCATTGTCCGTGCGATTTCTCATTGTCCGTGCGATTTCTCATTGTCTGTGCTATTTCTCATTGTCCGTGCGATTTCTCATTGTCCATGCGATTTCTCATTGTCCGTGCGATTTCTCATTGTCCGTGTGATTTCTCATTGTCCGTGCGATTTCTCATTGTCCGTGCGATGTCTCATTGTCCGTGCGATTTCTCATTGTCCGTCCGATGTCTAATTGTCCGTGCGATTTCTCATTGTTCGTGCGATTTCTCATGTCCTTGCGATTTCTCATTGCCTCTGTGATTTCTCATTGTCCGTGAGATTTCTCATTGTCCGTGAGATTTCTCATTGTCCGTGTGATTTCTGACTGCCCGTGCGCTTTCTCATTGTCTGTGTGAACTCTCACTGTCCGTGTGATTTCTCATTGTCCGTGCGATTTCTCATTGTCCATGCGATGTCTCATTGTCTGTACGATTAGCTCATTGTCCGTGCGATTTCTCATTGTCCGTGCGATTTCTCATTGTCCATGCAATTTCTCATTGTCAGTGCGATTTCCCATTGTCCATGCGATTTCTGATTGTCCGTGTGATTTTTCATTGTCCTTGCGATTTCTCATTGTCTGTGTGAACTCTCATTTTCCATGCGATTTCACATTGTCCGTGCGATTTCTCATTGTCCATCCAATTTCTCATTTTCCTTGCAATTTCTAATTGTCAGTGCGATTTCCCATTGTCCATGTGATTTCTCATTGTCCGTGTGATTTCTCATTGTCCATGCGCATTCTCATTTTCCATGCTATTTCTCATTGTCCATGCGATTTCTCATTGTCCGAGCGATTTCTCATTTTCTGTGTGATTTCTCATTGTCCGTGCAATTTCTCATTACCCGTGCGATGTCCCATTGTCCGTGCGATTTCTCATTGTCTGTGCGATGTCCCATTGTCCATGTGATTTCTCATTGCCCGTGCGATGTCTCATTGTCCGTGCAATTTCTCATTGCCCGTGCGACTTCTCATTGTCCGTGTGATTTCTCATTGCCTGTGCGATTTCTCATTGTCCGTGCGACTTCTCATTCTCCGTGTGATTTCCCATTGTCTGTGCGATTTCTCATTGTCCATGCGATTTCTCATTGTCCGTGCGATGTCTCATTGTCCGTGTGATTTTTCATTGCCTGTGCAATGTCTCATTGTCCATGCGATTTCTCATTGTCCGTGCGATTTCTCATTGTCCATGCGATTTCTCATTGTCCGTGCGATTTCTCATTGTCCGTGCGATTTCTCATTGTCCATGCGATTTCTCATTGTCCGTGCGATTTCTCATTGTCCGTGCGATGTCTCATTGTCCATGCGATGTCTCATTGTCTGTGCGATTTCTCATTTTCCGTGCGATGTCACATTGTCCGTGCGATGTCTCATTGTCCGTGCGATGTCTCATTGTCCTTGCGGTTTCTAACTGCCCGTGCGATGTCTCATTCTCCGTGCGCTGTCACATTGTCCGTGTGATGTCTCATTGTCCGTCCGATGTCTCATTGTCCGTGCGATTTCTCACTTTTCGTGCGATTTCTCATTGTCCTTGCGATTTCTCATTGCCTCTGTGATTTCTCTTTGTTTGTGAGATTTCTCATTGTCCGTGTGATTTCTCTTTGTCCGTGTGATTTCTCACTGTCCCTGCGATTTCTCATTGTCCGTGTGACTTCTCACTGCCCGTGCGCTTTCTCATTGTCTGTGTAAACTCTCATTGTCCGTGCAATTTCTCATTGTCCGTGCGATTTCTCATTGTCCATGCGATGTCTCATTGTTAGTACGATTAGCTCATTGTCCGTGCGATTTCTCATTGTCCTTCCAATTTCTCATTGTCAGTGTGATTTCCCATTGTCCATTACATTTCTGACTGTCCGTGTGATTTCTCATTTTGCGTGCGATTTCTCAATGTCCGTGCGATTTCTCATTGTCCGTTTGATTTTTCATTGTCTGAGCGATTTCTCATTGTCTGTGTGATTTCTCGTTGTCCGTGCAATTTCTCATTACCCGTGCGATGTCCCACTGTCCGTGCGATTTCTCATTGTCCGTGCGATGTCCCATTGTCCGTGTGATTTCTCATTGCCCGTGCGATGTGTCATTGTCCGTGCGATTTCTCATTGTCCGTGCGATTTCTCATTGTCTGTGCTATTTCTCATTGTCCGTGCGATTTCTCATTGTCCATGCGATTTCTCATTTTCCGTGCGATTTCTCATTGTCCGTGTGATTTCTCATTGTCCGTGCGATTTCTCATTGTCCGTGCGATGTCTCATTGTCCGTGCGATTTCTCATTGTCCGTCCGATGTCTAATTGTCCGTGCGATTTCTCATTGTTCGTGCGATTTCTCATGTCCTTGCGATTTCTCATTGCCTCTGTGATTTCTCATTGTCCGTGAGATTTCTCATTGTCCGTGAGATTTCTCATTGTCCGTGTGATTTCTGACTGCCCGTGCGCTTTCTCATTGTCTGTGTGAACTCTCACTGTCCGTGTGATTTCTCATTGTCCGTGCGATTTCTCATTGTCCATGCGATGTCTCATTGTCTGTACGATTAGCTCATTGTCCGTGCGATTTCTCATTGTCCGTGCGATTTCTCATTGTCCATGCAATTTCTCATTGTCAGTGCGATTTCCCATTGTCCATGCGATTTCTGATTGTCCGTGTGATTTTTCATTGTCCTTGCGATTTCTCATTGTCTGTGTGAACTCTCATTTTCCATGCGATTTCACATTGTCCGTGCGATTTCTCATTGTCCATCCAATTTCTCATTTTCCTTGCAATTTCTAATTGTCAGTGCGATTTCCCATTGTCCATGTGATTTCTCATTGTCCGTGTGATTTCTCATTGTCCATGCGCATTCTCATTTTCCATGCTATTTCTCATTGTCCATGCGATTTCTCATTGTCCGAGCGATTTCTCATTTTCTGTGTGATTTCTCATTGTCCGTGCAATTTCTCATTACCCGTGCAATGTCCCATTGTCCGTGCGATTTCTCATTGTCTGTGCGATGTCCCATTGTCCATGTGATTTCTCATTGCCCGTGCGATGTCTCATTGTCCGTGCAATTTCTCATTGCCCGTGCGACTTCTCATTGTCCGTGTGATTTCTCATTGCCTGTGCGATTTCTCATTGTCCGTGCGACTTCTCATTCTCCGTGTGATTTCCCATTGTCCGTGCGATTTCTCATTGTCCGTGCGATGTCTCATTGCCCGTGCGATTTCTCATTGTCCGTGCGATTTATCATTGTCTGTGCGATGTCTCATTGCCCGTGCGATTTCTCATTTTCCGAGCAATGTCTCATTGCCCATGCGATTTCTCATTGTCCGTGCGATTTCTCATTGTCCGTGCGACTTCTCATTGTCCGTGTGATTTCTCATTGCCCGTGCGATTTCTCATTGTCCGTGCGACTTCTCATTGTCCGTTTGATTTCCCATTGTCCGTGCGATTTCTCATTGTCCGTGCGATGTCTCATTGCCCGTGCGATTTCTCATTGTCCGTGCGATTTCTCATTGTCCGTGCGATTTCTATTTGTCCGTGCGATGTCTCATTGTCCATGCGATGTCTCATTGTCTGTGCGATTTCTCATTTTCCGTGTGATGTCACATTGTCCGTGCGATGTCTCATTGTCCGTGTGATGTCTCATTGTCCTTGCGGTTTCTAACTGCCCGTGCGATTTCTCATTCTCCGACCGCTGTCACATTGTCCGTGCGATGTCTCATTGTCCGTCCGATGTCTCATTGTCCATTCGATTTCTCATTGTTCGTGCGATTTCTCATTGTCCTTGCGATTTCTCATTGCCTCTGTGATTTCTCATTGTCCGTGAGATTTCTCATTGTCCGTGTGATTTCTCATTGTCCGTGTGATTTCTCATTGTCCCTGCGAATTCTCATTGTCCGTGTGATTTCTCACTGCCCGTGCGCTTTCTCACTGTCAGTGTGAACTCTCATTGTCCGTGCAATTTCTCAATGTCCGTGCGATTTCTCATTGTCCATGCGATGTCTCATTGTTAGTACGATTAGCTCATTGTCCGTGCGATTTCTCATTGTCCATCCAATTTCTCATTGTCCATGCAATTTCTCATTGTCAGTGCGATTTCCCATTGTCCATGCGATTTCTGATTGTCCGTGTGATTTCTCATTGTGCGTGCGATTTCTCAATGTCCGTGCGATTTCTCATTGTCCGTGCGATTTCTCATTGTCCGTGCGATTTCTCATTGTTCGTGCGATTTCTCATTGCCTCTGTGATTTCTCATTGTCCGTGAGATTTCTCATTGTTTGTGCGATTTCTCATTGTCCGTGTGATTTCTGACTGCCCGTGCGCTTTCTCATTGTCTGTGTGAACTCTCATTGTCCGTGCAATTTCTCATTGTCCGTGCGATTTCTCATTGTCCATGCGATGTCTCATTGTCTGTACGATTAGCTCATTGTCCGTGCGATTTCTCATTGTCCATGCGATTTCTCAATGTCTGTGCGATGTCTCATTGTCCGTATGATTTTTCATTGCCTGTGCGATGTCTCATTGTCCGTGTGATTTCTCATTGTGCGTGCGATTTCTCATTGTCCGTGTGATTTCTCATTGTCCGTGCGATTTCTCATTGTTTGTGCGATTTCTCATTGTCCGTGTGATTTCTGACTGCCCGTGCGCTTTCTCATTGTCTGTGTGAACTCTCATTGTCCGTGCAATTTCTCATTGTCCGTGCGATTTCTCATTGTCCATGCGATTTCTCATTGTCTGTACAATTAGCTCATTGTCCATGCGATTTCTCATTGTCCATGCAGTTTCTCATTACCCGTGCGATGTCCCTTTGTCCGTGCGATTTCTCATTGTCCATGCGATGTCCCATTGTCCGTGTGATTTCTCATTGTGCGTGCGATTTCTCATTGTCCGTGCGATTTCTCATTGTCCATGCGATTTCTCATTGTCCGTGCGATTTCTCATTGTCCGTGTGATTTCTGACTACCCGTGCGCTTTCTCATTGTCTGTGTGAACTCTCATTGTCCATGCAATTTCTCATTGTCCGTGTGATTTCTCATTGTCCATGCGATGTCTCATTGTCTGTACGATTAGCTCATTGTCCGTGCGATTTCTCATTGTCCATGCGATTTCTCATTGTCTGTGCGATGTCTCATTGTCCGTATGATTTTTCATTGCCTGTGCGATGTCTCATTGTCCGTGCGATTTCTCATTGTCCGTGCGATTTCTCATTGTCCGTGTGATTTCTCATTGCCCGTGCGACTTCTCATTGTCCGTGTGATTTCTCATTGCCTGTGCGATTTCTCATTGTCCGTGCGACTTCTCATTCTCCGTGTGATTTCCCATTGTCTGTGCGATTTCTCATTGTCCATGCGATTTCTCATTGTCCGTGCGATGTCTCATTGTCCGTGTGATTTTTCATTGCCTGTGCAATGTCTCATTGTCCATGCGATTTCTCATTGTCCGTGCGATTTCTCATTGTCCATGCGATTTCTCATTGTCCGTGCGATTTCTCATTGTCCGTGCGATTTCTCATTGTCCATGCGATTTCTCATTGTCCGTGCGATTTCTCATTGTCCGTGCGATGTCTCATTGTCCATGCGATGTCTCATTGTCTGTGCGATTTCTCATTTTCCGTGCGATGTCACATTGTCCGTGCGATGTCTCATTGTCCGTGCGATGTCTCATTGTCCTTGCGGTTTCTAACTGCCCGTGCGATGTCTCATTCTCCGTGCGCTGTCACATTGTCCGTGTGATGTCTCATTGTCCGTCCGATGTCTCATTGTCCGTGCGATTTCTCACTTTTCGTGCGATTTCTCATTGTCCTTGCGATTTCTCATTGCCTCTGTGATTTCTCTTTGTTTGTGAGATTTCTCATTGTCCGTGTGATTTCTCTTTGTCCGTGTGATTTCTCACTGTCCCTGCGATTTCTCATTGTCCGTGTGACTTCTCACTGCCCGTGCGCTTTCTCATTGTCTGTGTAAACTCTCATTGTCCGTGCAATTTCTCATTGTCCGTGCGATTTCTCATTGTCCATGCGATGTCTCATTGTTAGTACGATTAGCTCATTGTCCGTGCGATTTCTCATTGTCCTTCCAATTTCTCATTGTCAGTGTGATTTCCCATTGTCCATTACATTTCTGACTGTCCGTGTGATTTCTCATTTTGCGTGCGATTTCTCAATGTCCGTGCGATTTCTCATTGTCCGTTTGATTTTTCATTGTCTGAGCGATTTCTCATTGTCTGTGTGATTTCTCGTTGTCCGTGCAATTTCTCATTACCCGTGCGATGTCCCACTGTCCGTGCGATTTCTCATTGTCCGTGCGATGTCCCATTGTCCGTGTGATTTCTCATTGCCCGTGCGATGTGTCATTGTCCGTGCGATTTCTCATTGTCCGTGCGATTTCTCATTGTCTGTGCTATTTCTCATTGTCCGTGCGATTTCTCATTGTCCATGCGATTTCTCATTGTCCGTGCGATTTCTCATTGTCCGTGTGATTTCTCATTGTCCGTGCGATTTCTCATTGTCCGTGCGATGTCTCATTGTCCGTGCGATTTCTCATTGTCCGTCCGATGTCTAATTGTCCGTGCAATTTCTCATTGTTCGTGCGATTTCTCATGTCCTTGCGATTTCTCATTGCCTCTGTGATTTCTCATTGTCCGTGAGATTTCTCATTGTCCGTGAGATTTCTCATTGTCCGTGTGATTTCTGACTGCCCGTGCGCTTTCTCATTGTCTGTGTGAACTCTCACTGTCCGTGTGATTTCTCATTGTCCGTGCGATTTCTCATTGTCCATGCGATGTCTCATTGTCTGTACGATTAGCTCATTGTCCGTGCGATTTCTCATTGTCCGTGCGATTTCTCATTGTCCATGCAATTTCTCATTGTCAGTGCGATTTCCCATTGTCCATGCGATTTCTGATTGTCCGTGTGATTTTTCATTGTCCTTGCGATTTCTCATTGTCTGTGTGAACTCTCATTTTCCATGCGATTTCACATTGTCCGTGCGATTTCTCATTGTCCATCCAATTTCTCATTTTCCTTGCAATTTCTAATTGTCAGTGCGATTTCCCATTGTCCATGTGATTTCTCATTGTCCGTGTGATTTCTCATTGTCCATGCGCATTCTCATTTTCCATGCTATTTCTCATTGTCCATGCGATTTCTCATTGTCCGAGCGATTTCTCATTTTCTGTGTGATTTCTCATTGTCCGTGCAATTTCTCATTACCCGTGCGATGTCCCATTGTCCGTGCGATTTCTCATTGTCTGTGCGATGTCCCATTGTCCATGTGATTTCTCATTGCCCGTGCGATGTCTCATTGTCCGTGCAATTTCTCATTGCCCGTGCGACTTCTCATTGTCCGTGTGATTTCTCATTGCCTGTGCGATTTCTCATTGTCCGTGCGACTTCTCATTCTCCGTGTGATTTCCCATTGTCCGTGCGATTTCTCATTGTCCGTGCGATGTCTCATTGCCCGTGCGATTTCTCATTGTCCGTGCGATTTATCATTGTCTGTGCGATGTCTCATTGCCCGTGCGATTTCTCATTTTCCGAGCAATGTCTCATTGCCCATGCGATTTCTCATTGTCCGTGCGATTTCTCATTGTCCGTGCGACTTCTCATTGTCCGTGTGATTTCTCATTGCCCGTGCGATTTCTCATTGTCCGTGCGACTTCTCATTGTCCGTTTGATTTCCCATTGTCCGTGCGATTTCTCATTGTCCGTGCGATGTCTCATTGCCCGTGCGATTTCTCATTGTCCGTGCGATTTCTCATTGTCCGTGCGATTTCTATTTGTCCGTGCGATGTCTCATTGTCCATGCGATGTCTCATTGTCTGTGCGATTTCTCATTTTCCGTGTGATGTCACATTGTCCGTGCGATGTCTCATTGTCCGTGTGATGTCTCATTGTCCTTGCGGTTTCTAACTGCCCGTGCGATTTCTCATTCTCCGACCGCTGTCACATTGTCCGTGCGATGTCTCATTGTCCGTCCGAAGTCTCATTGTCCATTCGATTTCTCATTGTTCGTGCGATTTCTCATTGTCCTTGCGATTTCTCATTGCCTCTGTGATTTCTCATTGTCCGTGAGATTTCTCATTGTCCGTGTGATTTCTCATTGTCCGTGTGATTTCTCATTGTCCCTGCGAATTCTCATTGTCCGTGTGATTTCTCACTGCCCGTGCGCTTTCTCACTGTCAGTGTGAACTCTCATTGTCCGTGCAATTTCTCAATGTCCGTGCGATTTCTCATTGTCCATGCGATGTCTCATTGTTAGTACGATTAGCTCATTGTCCGTGCGATTTCTCATTGTCCATCCAATTTCTCATTGTCCATGCAATTTCTCATTGTCAGTGCGATTTCCCATTGTCCATGCGATTTCTGATTGTCCGTGTGATTTCTCATTGTGCGTGCGATTTCTCAATGTCCGTGCGATTTCTCATTGTCCGTGCGATTTCTCATTGTCCGTGCGATTTCTCATTGTTCGTGCGATTTCTCATTGCCTCTGTGATTTCTCATTGTCCGTGAGATTTCTCATTGTTTGTGCGATTTCTCATTGTCCGTGTGATTTCTGACTGCCCGTGCGCTTTCTCATTGTCTGTGTGAACTCTCATTGTCCGTGCAATTTCTCATTGTCCGTGCGATTTCTCATTGTCCATGCGATGTCTCATTGTCTGTACGATTAGCTCATTGTCCGTGCGATTTCTCATTGTCCATGCGATTTCTCATTGTCTGTGCGATGTCTCATTGTCCGTATGATTTTTCATTGCCTGTGCGATGTCTCATTGTCCGTGTGATTTCTCATTGTGCGTGCGATTTCTCATTGTCCGTGTGATTTCTCATTGTCCGTGCGATTTCTCATTGTTTGTGCGATTTCTCATTGTCCGTGTGATTTCTGACTGCCCGTGCGCTTTCTCATTGTCTGTGTGAACTCTCATTGTCCGTGCAATTTCTCATTGTCCGTGCGATTTCTCATTGTCCATGCGATTTCTCATTGTCTGTACAATTAGCTCATTGTCCATGCGATTTCTCATTGTCCATGCAGTTTCTCATTACCCGTGCGATGTCCCTTTGTCCGTGCGATTTCTCATTGTCCATGCGATGTCCCATTGTCCGTGTGATTTCTCATTGTGCGTGCGATTTCTCATTGTCCGTGCGATTTCTCATTGTCCATGCGATTTCTCATTGTCCGTGCGATTTCTCATTGTCCGTGTGATTTCTGACTACCCGTGCGCTTTCTCATTGTCTGTGTGAACTCTCATTGTCCATGCAATTTCTCATTGTCCGTGTGATTTCTCATTGTCCATGCGATGTCTCATTGTCTGTACGATTAGCTCATTGTCCGTGCGATTTCTCATTGTCCATGCGATTTCTCATTGTCTGTGCGATGTCTCATTGTCCGTATGATTTTTCATTGCCTGTGCGATGTCTCATTGTCCGTGCGATTTCTCATTGTCCGTGCGATTTCTCATTGTCCGTGCGATTTCTCATTGTCCGTGCGATTTCTCATTGTCTGTGTGATTTCTCATTGCCCGTGCGATGTCTCATGTCCGTGCAATTTCTCATTGTCCGTGCGACTTCTCATTCTCCGTGTGATTTCCCATTGTCCGTGCAATTTCTCATTGTCCGTGCGATGTCTCATTGCCCGTGCGATTTCTCATTGTCCGTGCGATTTATCATTGTCTGTGCGATGTCTCATTGCCCGTGCAATTGCTCATTGTCCGTGCGATTTCTCATTGTCCGTGCGATTTCTATTTGTCCGTGCGATGTCTCATTGTCCATGCGATGTCTCATTGTCTGTGCGATTTCTCATTTTCCGTGTGATGTCACATTGTCCGTGCGATGTCTCATTGTCCGTGTGATGTCTCATTGTCCTTGCGGTTTCTAACTGCCCGTGCGATTTCTCATTCTCCGACCGCTGTCACATTGTCCGTGCGATGTCTCATTGTCCGTCCGATGTCTCATTGTCCGTGCGATTTCTCATTGTTCGTGCGATTTCTCATTGTCCTTGCGATTTCTCATTGCCTCTGTGATTTCTCATTTTCCGTGAGATTTCTCATTGTTCGTGTGAATTCTCATTGTCCTTGTGATTTCTCACTGCCCGTGCGCTTTCTCATTGTCTGTGTGAACTCTCATTGTCCGTGCAATTTCTCATTGTCCGTGCGATTTCTCATTGTCTATGCGACGTCTCATTGTTAGTACGATTAGCTCATTGTCCGTGCGATTTCTCATTGTCCATCCAATTTCTCATTGTCCATGCAATTTCTCATTGTCAGTGCGATTTCCCATTGTCCATGCGATTTCTGATTGTCCGTGTGATTTCTCATTGTGCGTGCGATTTCTCAATGTCCGTGCGATTTCTCATTGTCCGTTTGATTTTTCATTGTCCGAGCGATTTCTCATTGTCTGTGTGATATCTCATTGTCCGTGCAATTTCTCATTACCCGTGCGATGTCCCACTGTCCGTGCGATTTCTCATTGTCCGTGTGATGTCCCATTGTCCGGGTGATTTCTCATTGCCCGTGCGATGTCTCATTGTCTGTGCGATTTCTCATTGTCCGTGCGATTTCTCATTGTCTGTGCTATTTCTCATTGTCCGTGCGATTTCTCATTGTCCATACGATTTCTCATTGTCCGTGCGATGTCTCATTGTCCGTGCGATTTCTCATTGTCCGTGCGATTTCTCATTGTCCGTGCGATGTCTCATTGTCCGTGCGATTTCTCATTGTCCGTCCGATGTCTAATTGTCCGTGCGATTTCTCATTGTTCATGCGATTTCTCATGTCCTTGCGATTTCTCATTGCCTCTGTGATTTCTCATTGTCCGTGAGATTTCTCATTGTCCGTGTGATTTCTGACTGCCCATGCACTTTCTCATTGTCTGTGTGAACTCTCACTGTCCGTGCAATTTCTCATTGTCCGTGCGATTTCTCATTGTCCATGCGATGTCTCATTGTCTGTACCATTAGCTCATTGTCCGTGCGATTTCTCATTGTCCATGCAATTTCTCATTACCCGTGCGATGTCCCATAGTCCATGTGATTTCTCATTGTCCATGCGATGTCCCATTGTCCGTGTGATTTCTCATTGTGCGTGCGATTTCTCATTGTCCGTGCGATTTCTCATTGTCCATGCAATTTCTCATTGTCAGTGCGATTTCCCATTGTCCATGCGATTTCTGATTGTCCATGTGATTTCTCATTGTCCATGCGATGTCCCATTGTCCGTGTGATTTCTCATTGTCCATACGATTTCTCATTGTCCGTGTGATGTCTCATTGTCCGTGCGATTTCTCATTGTCCGTGCGATTTCTCATTGTCCGTCCGATGTCTCATTGTCCGTGCGATTTCTCATTGTCCATCCGATGTCTAATTGTCCGTGCGATTTCTCATTGTTCATGCGATTTCTCATGTCCTTGCGATTTCTCATTGCCTCTGTGATTTCTCATTGTCCGTGAGATTTCTCATTGTTCGTGAGATTTCTCATTGTCCGTGTGATTTCTGACTGCCCGTGCACTTTCTCATTGTCTGTGTGAACTCTCACTGTCCGTGCAATTTCTCATTGTCCGTGCGATTTCTCATTGTCCATGCGATGTCTCATTGTCTGTACGATTAGCTCATTGTCCGTGCGATTTCTCATTGTCCATGCAATTTCTCATTACCCGTGCGATGTCCCATAGTCCATGTGATTTCTCATTGTCCATGCGATGTCCCATTGTCCGTGTGATTTCTCATTGTGCGTGCGATTTCTCATTGTCCGTGCGATTTCTCATTGTCCATGCAATTTCTCATTGTCAGTGCGATTTCCCATTGTCCATGCGATTTCTGATTGTCCATGTGATTTTTCATTGTCCTTGCGCTTTCTCATTGTCTGTGTGAACTCTCATTTTCCATGCGATTTCACATTGTCCGTGCGATTTCTCATTGTCCATCCAATTTCTCATTTTCCTTGCAATTTCTAATTGTCAGTGCAATTTCCCATTGTCCATGTGATTTCTCATTGTCTGTGTGATTTCTCATTGTCCATGCGCATTCTCATTTTCCGTGCTATTTCTCATTGTCCATGCGATTTCTCATTGCCCGTGCGAGTTCTCATTGTCTGTGTGATTTCTCATTGCCCGTGCAATTTCTCATTACCCGTGCGACTTCTCATGCTCCGTGTGATTTCCCATTGTCCGTGCGATTTCTCATTGTCCGTGTGATGTCTCATTGCCCGTGCGATTTCTCATTGTCCGTGCGATTTATCATTGTCTGTGCGATGTCTCATTGCCCGTGCGATTTCTCATTTTCTGAGCAATGTCTCATTGCCCATGTGATTTCTCATTGTCTGTGCGATTTCTCATTGTCCGTGCGATTTCTAATTGTCCGTGCGATGTCTCATTGTCCATGCGATTTCTCATTGTCCGTGCGATTTCTAATTGTCCGTGCGATGTCTCATTGTCTGTGCGATTTCTCATTTTCCGTGCGATGTCACATTGTCCGTGCGATTTCTCATTGTCCGTGTGATGTCTCATTGCCCGAGTGATTTCTCATTGCCCGTGCGATTTCTCATTGTCCGTGCGATGTCCCATTGTCTGTGCAATTTCTCATTGCCCGTGCGACTTCTCATTGTCCGTGTGATTTCTCATTGTCCGTGCGACTTCTCATTGTCCGTTTGATTTCCCATTGTCCGTGCGATTTCTCATTGTCCGTGCGATGTCTCATTGCCCGTGCGATTTCTCATTGTCCGTGCGATTTCTCATTGTCCGTGCGATTTCTATTTGTCCGTGCGATGTCTCATTGTCCATGCGATGTCTCATTGTCTGTGCGATTTCTCATTTTCCGTGTGATGTCACATTGTCCGTGCGATGTCTCATTGTCCGTGTGATGTCTCATTGTCCTTGCGGTTTCTAACTGCCCGTGCGATTTCTCATTCTCCGACCGCTGTCACATTGTCCGTGCGATGTCTTATTGTCCGTCCGATGTCTCATTGTCCATGCGATTTCTCATTGTTCGTGCGATTTCTCATTGTCCTTGTGATTTCTCATTGCCTCTGTGATTTCTCATTGTCCGTGAGATTTCTCATTGTCCGTGTGATTTCTCATTGTCCGTGTGATTTCTCACTGCCCGTGCGCTTTCTCACTGTCTGTGTGAACTCTCATTGTCCGTGCAATTTCTCAATGTCCGTGCGATTTCTCATTGTCCATGCGATGTCTCATTGTTAGTACGATTAGCTCATTGTCCGTGCGATTTCTCATTGTCCATCCAATTTCTCATTGTCCATGCAATTTCTCATTGTCAGTGCGATTTCCCATTGTCCATGCGATTTCTGATTGTCCGTGTGATTTCTCATTGTGCGTGCGATTTCTCAATGTCCGTGCGATTTCTCATTGTCCGTGCGATTTCTCATTGTTCGTGCGATTTCTCATTGCCTCTGTGATTTCTCATTGTCCGTGAGATTTCTCATTGTTTGTTCGATTTCTCATTGTCCGTGTGATTTCTGACTGCCCGTGCGCTTTCTCATTGTCTGTGTGAACTCTCATTGTCCATGCAATTTCTCATTGTCCGTGCGATTTCTCATTGTCCATGCGATGTCTCATTGTCTGTACAATTAGCTCATTGTCCGTGCGATTTCTCATTGTCCATGCAATTTCTCATTACCCGTGCGATGTCCCATTGTCCGTGCGATTTCTCATTGTCCATGCGATGTCCCATTGTCCGTGTGATTTCTCATTGTGCGTGTGATTTCTCATTGTGCGTGCGATTTCACATTGTCCGTGCGATTTCTCATTGTCCATGCGATTTCTCATTGTCCGTGCGATTTCTCATTGTCCATGTGATTTCTGACTACCCGTGCGCTTTCTCATTGTCTGTGTGAACTCTCATTGTCCATGCAATTTCTCATTGTCCGTGTGATTTCTCATTGTCCATGCGATGTCTCATTGTCTGTACGATTAGCTCATTGTCCGTGTGATTTCTCATTGTCCATGCGATTTCTCATTGTCTGTGCGATGTCTCATTGTCCGTATGATTTTTCATTGCCTGTGCGATGTCTCATTGTCCGTGTGATTTCTCATTGTGCGTGCGATTTCTCATTGTCCGTGTGATTTCTCATTGTCCGTGCGATTTCTCATTGTTTGTGCAATTTCTCATTGTCCGTGTGATTTCTGACTGCCCGTGCGCTTTCTCATTGTCTGTGTGAACTCTCATTGTCCGTGCAATTTCTCATTGTCCGTGCGATTTCTCATTGTCCATGCGATGTCTCATTGTCTGTACAATTAGCTCATTGTCCATGCGATTTCTCATTGTCCATGCAGTTTCTCATTACCCGTGCGATGTCCCATTGTCCGTGCGATTTCTCATTGTCCATGCGATGTCCCATTGTCCGTGTGATTTCTCATTGTGCGTGCGATTTCTCATTGTCCGTGCGATTTCTCATTGTCCATGCGATTTCTCATTGTCCGTGCGATTTCTCATTGTCCGTGTGATTTCTGACTACCCGTGCGCTTTCTCATTGTCTGTGTGAACTCTCATTGTCCATGCAATTTCTCATTGTCCGTGTGATTTCTCATTGTCCATGCGATGTCACATTGTCTGTACGATGTCTCATTGCCCGTGCGATTTCTCATTGTCCGTGCGATTTATCATTGTCTGTGCGATGTCTCATTGTCCGTATGATTTTTCATTGCCTGTGCGATGTCTCATTGTCCGTGTGATTTCTCATTGTCCGTGCGATTTCTCATTGTCCGTGCAATTTCTCATTGTCCGTGCGATTTCTCATTGTCCGTGTGATTTCTCATTGCCCGTGCGATGTCTCATGTCCGTGCAATTTCTCATTGTCCGTGCGACTTCTCATTCTCCGTGTGATTTCCCATTGTCCGTGCAATTTATCATTGTCCGTGCGATGTCTCATTGCCCGTGTGATTTCTCATTGTCCGTGCGATTTATCATTGTCTGTGCGATGTCTCATTGCCCGTGCAATTGCTCATTGTCCGTGCGATTTCTCATTGTCCGTGCGATTTCTATTTGTCCGTGCGATGTCTCATTGTCCATGCGATGTCTCATTGTCTGTGCGATTTCTCATTTTCCGTGTGATGTCACATTGTCCGTGCGATGTCTCATTGTCCGTGTGATGTCTCATTGTCCTTGCGGTTTCTAACTGCCCGTGCGATTTCTCATTCTCCGACCGCTGTCACATTGTCCGTGCGATGTCTCATTGTCCGTGCGATGTCTCATTGTCCGTGCGATTTCTCATTGTTCGTGCGATTTCTCATTGTCCTTGCGATTTCTCATTGCCTCTGTGATTTCTCATTGTCCGTGAGATTTCTCATTGTCCATGTGATTTCTCTTTGTCTGTGTGATTTCTCATTGTCCCTGTGAATTCTCATTGTCCTTGTGATTTCTCACTGCCCGTGCACTTTCTCATTGTCTGTGTGAACTCTCATTGTCCGTGCAATTTCTCATTGTCCGTGCGATTTCTCATTGTCTATGCGATGTCTCATTGTTAGTACGATTAGCTCATTGTCCGTGCGATTTCTCATTGTCCATCCAATTTCTCATTGTCCATGCAATTTCTCATTGTCAGTGCGATTTCCCATTGTCCATGCGATTTCTGATTGTCCGTGTGATTTCTCATTGTGCGTGCGATTTCTCAATGTCCGTGCGATTTCTCATTGTCCGTTTGATTTTTCATTGTCCGAGCGATTTCTCATTGTCTGTGTGATATCTCATTGTACGTGCAATTTCTCATTACCCGTGCGATGTCCCACTGTCCGTGCGATTTCTCATTGTCCGTGCGATGTCCCAATGTCCGGGTGATTTCTCATTGCCCGTGCGATGTGTCATTGTCCGTGCGATTTCTCATTGTCCGTGCGATTTCTCATTGTCGGTGCTATTTCTCATTGTCCGTGCGATTTCTCATTGTCCATGCGATTTCTCATTGTCCGTGTGATGTCTCATTGTCCGTGCGATTTCTCATTGTCCGTGCGATTTCTCATTGTCCGTGCGATGTCTCATTGTCCGTGCGATTTCTCATTGTCCGTCCGATGTCTGATTGTCCGTGCAATTTCTCATTGTTCATGCGATTTCTCATGTCCTTGCGATTTCTCATTGCCTCTGTGATTTCTCATTGTCCGTGCGATTTCTCATTGTCCATCCAAGTTCTCATTTTCCTTGCAATTTCTAATTGTCAGTGCGATTTCCCATTGTCCATGTGATTTCTCATTGTCCGTGTGATTTCTCATTGTCCATGCGCTTTCTCATTTTCCGTGCTATTTCTCATTGTCCATGCGATTTCTCATTGTCCGAGCGATTTCTCATTGTCTGTGTGATTTCTCATTGTCCGTGCAATTTCTCATTACCCGTGCGATGTCCCATTGTCCGTGCGATTTCTCATTGTCTGTGCGATGTCCCATTGTCCATGTGATTTCTCATTGCCCGTGCGATGTCTCATTGTCCGTGCAATTTCTCATTGCCCGTGCGACTTCTCATTGTCCGTGTGATTTCTCATTGCCTGTGCGATTTCTCATTGTCCGTGCGACTTCTCATTCTCCGTGTGATTTCCCATTGTCCGTGTGATTTCTCATTGTCCGTGCGATGTCTCATTGCCCGTGCGATTTCTTATTGTCCGTGCGATTTATCATTGTCTGTGCGATGTCTCATTGCCCGTGCGATTTCTCATTTTCTGAGCAATGTCTCATTGCCCATGCGATTTCTCATTGTCCGTGCGATTTCTCATTGTCCGTGTGATTTCTAATTGTCCGTGCGATGTCTCATTGTCCATGCGATTTCTCATTGTCCGTGCGATTTCTAATTGTCCGTGTGATGTCTCATTGTCCATGCGATTTCTCATTGTTCGTACGATTTCTCATTGCCCTTGCGATTTCTCATTGCCTCTGTGATTTCTCATTGTCCGTGAGATTTCTCATTGCCCGTGTGATTTCTCTTTGTCCGTGTGATTTCTCATTGTCCCTGCGAATTCCCATTGTCCGTGTGATTTCTCACTGCCCGTGCGCTTTCTCACTGTCTGTGTGAACTCTCATTGTCCGTGCAATTTCTCAATGTCCGTGCGATTTCTCATTGTCCATGCGATGTCTCATTGTTAGTACGATTAGCTCATTGTCCGTGCGATTTCTCATTGTCCATCCAATTTCTCATTGTCCATGCAATTTCTCATTGTCAGTGCGATTTCCCATTGTCCATGCGATTTCTGATTGTCCGTGTGATTTCTCATTGTGCGTGCGATTTCTCAATGTCCGTGCGATTTCTCATTGTCCGTTTGATTTTTCATTGTCTGAGCGATTTCTCATTGTCTGTGTGATTTCTCATTATCCGTGCAATTTCTCATTGTCTGTGCGATTTCTCATTGTCCATGCGATTTCTCATTTTCCGTGCGATTTCTCATTGTCTGTGCGATTTCTCATTGTCCGTGCGATTTCTCATTGTCCGTGCGATGTCTCATTGTACGTGCGATTTCTCATTGTCCGTCCGATGTCTCATTGTCCGTGCGATTTCTCATTGTTCGTGCGATTTCTCATTGCCTCTGTGATTTCTCATTGTCCGTGAGATTTCTCATTGTTTGTGCGATTTCTCATTGTCCGTGTGATTTCTCATTGTCCGTGCGATTTCTCATTGTCCGTGCGATTTCTCATTGTCCGTTCGATTTCTCATTGTCCGTGTGATTTCTCATTGCCCGTGCGATGTCTCATGTCCGTGCAATTTCTCATTGTCCGTGCGACTTCTCATTCTCCGTGTGATTTCCCATTGTCCGTGCAATTTCTCATTGTCCGTGCGATGTCTCATTGCCCGTGCGATTTCTCATTGTCCGTGCGATTTATCATTGTCTGTGCGATGTCTCATTGCCCGTGCAATTGCTCATTGTCCGTGCGATTTCTCATTGTCCGTGCGATTTCTATTTGTCCGTGCGATGTCTCATTGTCCATGCGATGTCTCATTGTCTGTGCGATTTCTCATTTTCCGTGTGATGTCACATTGTCCGTGCGATGTCTCATTGTCCGTGTGATGTCTCATTGTCCTTGCGGTTTCTAACTGCCCGTGCGATTTCTCATTCTCCGACCGCTGTCACATTGTCCGTGCGATGTCTCATTGTCCGTCCGATGTCTCATTGTCCGTGCGATTTCTCATTGTTCGTGCGATTTCTCATTGTCCTTGCGATTTCTCATTGCCTCTGTGATTTCTCATTGTCCGTGAGATTTCTCATTGTTCGTGTGAATTCTCATTGTCCTTGTGATTTCTCACTGCCCGTGCGCTTTCTCATTGTCTGTGTGAACTCTCATTGTCCGTGCAATTTCTCATTGTCCGTGCGATTTCTCATTGTCTATGCGACGTCTCATTGTTAGTACAATTAGCTCATTGTCCGTGCGATTTCTCATTGTCCATCCAATTTCTCATTGTCCATGCAATTTCTCATTGTCAGTGCGATTTCCCATTGTCCATGCGATTTCTGATTGTCCGTGTGATTTCTCATTGTGCGTGCGATTTCTCAATGTCCGTGCGATTTCTCATTGTCCGTTTGATTTTTCATTGTCCGAGGGATTTCTCATTGTCTGTGTGATATCTCATTGTCCGTGCAATTTCTCATTACCTGTGCGATGTCCCACTGTCCGTGCGATTTCTCATTGTCCGTGCGATGTCCCATTGTCCGGGTGATTTCTCATTGCCCGTGCGATGTCTCATTGTCTGTGCGATTTCTCATTGTCCGTGCGATTTCTCATTGTCTGTGCTATTTCTCATTGTCCGTGCGATTTCTCATTGTCCATACGATTTCTCATTGTCCGTGCGATGTCTCATTGTCCGTGCGATTTCTCATTGTCCGTGCGATTTCTCATTGTCCGTGCGATGTCTCATTGTCCGTGCGATTTCTCATTGTCCGTCCGATGTCTTATTGTCCGTGCGATTTCTCATTGCTCATGCGATTTCTCATGTCCTTGCGATTTCTCATTGCCTCTGTGATTTCTCATTGTCCGTGAGATTTCTCATTGTCCGTGTGATTTCTGACTGCCCGTGCACTTTCTCATTGTCTGTGTGAACTCTCACTGTCCGTGCAATTTCTCATTGTCCGTGCGATTTCTCATCGTCCATGCGATGTCTCATTGTCTGTACGATTAGCTCATTGTCCGTGCGATTTCTCATTGTCCATGCAATTTCTCATTACCCGTGCGATGTCCCATAGTCCATGTGATTTCTCATTGTCCATGCGATGTCCCATTGTCCGTGTGATTTCTCATTGTGCGTGCGATTTCTCATTGTCCGTGCGATTTCTCATTGTCCATGCAATTTCTCATTGTCAGTGCGATTTCCCATTGTCCATGCGATTTCTGATTGTCCATGTGATTTCTCATTGTCCATGCGATGTCCCATTGTCCGTGTGATTTCTCATTGTCCATACGATTTCTCATTGTCCGTGCGATGTCTCATTGTCCGTGCGATTTCTCATTGTCCGTGCGATTTCTCATTGTCCGTCCGATGTCTCATTGTCCGTGCGATTTCTCATTGTCCATCCGATGTCTAATTGTCCGTGCGATTTCTCATTGTTCATGCGATTTCTCATGTCCTTGCGATTTCTCATTGCCTCTGTGATTTCTCATTGTCCGTGAGATTTCTCATTGTTCGTGAGATTTCTCATTGTCCGTGTGATTTCTGACTGCCCGTGCACTTTCTCATTGTCTGTGTGAACTCTCACTGTCCGTGCAATTTCTCATTGTCCGTGCGATTTCTCATTGTCCATGCGATGTCTCATTGTCTGTACGATTAGCTCATTGTCCGTGCGATTTCTCATTGTCCATGCAATTTCTCATTACCCGTGCGATGTCCCATAGTCCATGTGATTTCTCATTGTCCATGCGATGTCCCATTGTCCGTGTGATTTCTCATTGTGTGTGCGATTTCTCATTGTCCGTGCGATTTCTCATTGTCCATGCAATTTCTCATTGTCAGTGCGATTTCCCATTGTCCATGCGATTTCTGATTGTCCATGTGATTTCTCATTGTCCATGCGATGTCCCATTGTCCGTGTGATTTCTCATTGTCCATACGATTTCTCATTGTCCGTGCGATGTCTCATTGTCCGTGCGATTTCTCATTGTCCGTGCGATTTCTCATTGTCCGTCCAATGTCTCATTGTCCGTGCGATTTCTCATTGTCCATCCGA
This sequence comes from Isurus oxyrinchus, assembly GCA_026770705.1. Taxonomy (NCBI): domain Eukaryota; kingdom Metazoa; phylum Chordata; class Chondrichthyes; order Lamniformes; family Lamnidae; genus Isurus; species Isurus oxyrinchus. Next base: position 9,288,726 of record JANJGN010000002.1, on the reverse strand, counting down.
TGTCTAATTGTCCGTGCGATTTCTCATTGTTCATGCGATTTCTCATGTCCTTGCGATTTCTCATTGCCTCTGTGATTTCTCATTGTCCGTGAGATTTCTCATTGTTCGTGAGATTTCTCATTGTCCGTGTGATTTCTGACTGCCCGTGCACTTTCTCATTGTCTGTGTGAACTCTCACTGTCCGTGCAATTTCTCATTGTCCGTGCGATTTCTCATTGTCCATGCGATGTCTCATTGTCTGTACGATTAGCTCATTGTCCGTGCGATTTCTCATTGTCCATGCAATTTCTCATTACCCGTGCGATGTCCCATAGTCCATGTGATTTCTCATTGTGCGTGCGATTTCTCATTGTCCGTGCGATTTCTCATTGTCCATGCAATTTCTCATTGTCAGTGCGATTTCCCATTGTCCATGCGATTTCTGATTGTCCATGTGATTTTTCATTGTCCTTGCGCTTTCTCATTGTCTGTGTGAACTCTCATTTTCCATCGATTTCACATTGTCCGTGCGATTTCTCATTGTCCATCCAATTTCTCATTTTCCTTGCAATTTCTAATTGTCAGTGCGATTTCCCATTGTCCATGTGATTTCTCATTGTCTGTGTGATTTCTCATTGTCCATGCGCATTCTCATTTTCCGTGCTATTTCTCATTGTCCATGCGATTTCTCATTGTCCGAGCGAGTTCTCATTGTCTGTGTGATTTCTCATCGTCCGTGCAATTTCTCATTACCCGTGCAATGTCCCATTGTCCGTGCGATTTCTCATTGTCTGTGCGATGTCCCATTGTCCATGTGATTTCTCATTGCCCGTGCGATGTCTCATTGTCCGTGCAATTTCTCATTGCCCGTGCGACTTCTCATTGTCCGTGTGATTTCTCATTGCCTGTGCGATTTCTCATTGTCCGTGCGACTTCTCATGCTCCGTGTGATTTCCCATTGTCCGTGCGATTTCTCATTGTCTGTGCGATGTCTCATTGCCCGTGCGATTTCTCATTTTCTGAGCAATGTCTCATTGCCCATGCGATTTCTCATTGTCCGTGCGATTTCTCATTGTCCGTGCGATTTCTAATTGTCCGTGCGATGTCTCATTGTCCATGCGATTTCTCATTGTCCGTGCGATTTCTAATTGTCCGTGCGATGTCTCATTGTCTGTGCGATTTCTCATTTTCCGTGCGATGTCACATTGTCCGTGCGATTTCTCATTGTCCGTGTGATGTCTCATTGCCCGAGTGATTTCTCATTGCCCGTGCGATTTCTCATTGTCCGTGCGATGTCCCATTGTCTGTGCAATTTCTCATTGCCCGTGCGACTTCTCATTGTCCGTGTGATTTCTCATTGTCCGTGCGACTTCTCATTGTCCGTTTGATTTCCCATTGTCCGTGCGATTTCTCATTGTCCGTGCGATGTCTCATTGCCCGTGCGATTTCTCATTGTCCGTGCGATTTCTCATTGTCCGTGCGATTTCTATTTGTCCGTGCGATGTCTCATTGTCCATGCGATGTCTCATTGTCCGTGCGATTTCTCATTTTCCGTGTGATGTCACATTGTCCGTGCGATGTCTCATTGTCCGTGTGATGTCTCATTGTCCTTGCGGTTTCTAACTGCCCGTGCGATTTCTCATTCTCCGACCGCTGTCACATTGTCCGTGCGATGTCTTATTGTCCGTCCGATGTCTCATTGTCCATGCGATTTCTCATTGTTCGTGCGATTTCTCATTGTCCTTGCGATTTCTCATTGCCTCTGTGATTTCTCATTGTCCGTGAGATTTCTCATTGTCCGTGTGATTTCTCTTTGTCCGTGTGATTTCTCATTGTCCCTGCGAATTCTCATTGTCCGTGTGATTTCTCACTGCCCGTGCGCTTTCTCACTGTCTGTGTGAACTCTCATTGTCCGTGCAATTTCTCAATGTCCGTGCGATTTCTCATTGTCCATGCGATGTCTCATTGTTAGTACGATTAGCTCATTGTCCGTGCGATTTCTCATTGTCCATCCAATTTCTCATTGTCCATGCAATTTCTCATTGTCAGTGCGATTTTCCATTGTCCATGCGATTTCTGATTGTCCGTGTGATTTCTCATTGTGCGTGCGATTTCTCAATGTCCGTGCGATTTCTCATTGTCCGTGCGATTTCTCATTGTCCGTGTGATGTCTCATTGTCCGTGCGATTTCTCATTGTCCGTCCGATGTCTCATTGTCCGTGCGATTTCTCATTGTTCGTGCGATTTCTCATTGCCTCTGTGATTTCTCATTGTCCGTGAGATTTCTCATTGTTTGTTCGATTTCTCATTGTCCGTGTGATTTCTGACTGCCCGTGCGCTTTCTCATTGTCTGTGTGAACTCTCATTGTCCATGCAATTTCTCATTGTCCGTGCGATTTCTCATTGTCCATGCGATGTCTCATTGTCTGTACAATTAGCTCATTGTCCATGCGATTTCTCATTGTCCATGCAATTTCTCATTACCCGTGCGATTTCCCATTGTCCGTGCGATTTCTCATTGTCCATGCGATGTCCCATTGTCCGTGTGATTTCTCATTGTGCGTGTGATTTCTCATTGTGTGTGCGATTTCACATTGTCCGTGCGATTTCTCATTGTCCATGCGATTTCTCATTGTCCGTGCGATTTCTCATTGTCCGTGTGATTTCTGACTACCCGTGCGCTTTCTCATTGTCTGTGTGAACTCTCATTGTCCATGCAATTTCTCATTGTCCGTGTGATTTCTCATTGTCCATGCGATGTCTCATTGTCTGTACGATTAGCTCATTGTCCGTGTGATTTCTCATTGTCCATGCGATTTCTCATTGTCTGTGCGATGTCTCATTGTCCGTATGATTTTTCATTGCCTGTGCGATGTCTCATTGTCCGTGTGATTTCTCATTGTGCGTGCGATTTCTCATTGTCCGTGTGATTTCTCATTGTCCGTGCGATTTCTCATTGTTTGTGCGATTTCTCATTGTCCGTGTGATTTCTGACTGCCCGTGCGCTTTCTCATTGTCTGTGTGAACTCTCATTGTCCGTGCAATTTCTCATTGTCCGTGCGATTTCTCATTGTCCATGCGATGTCTCATTGTCTGTACAATTAGCTCATTGTCCATGCGATTTCTCATTGTCCATGCAGTTTCTCATTACCCGTGCGATGTCCCATTGTCCGTGCGATTTCTCATTGTCCATGCGATGTCCCATTGTCCGTGTGATTTCTCATTGTGCGTGCGATTTCTCATTGTCCGTGCGATTTCTCATTGTCCATGCGATTTCTCATTGTCCGTGCGATTTCTCATTGTCCGTGTGATTTCTGACTACCCGTGCGCTTTCTCATTGTCTGTGTGAACTCTCATTGTCCATGCAATTTCTCATTGTCCGTGTGATTTCTCATTGTCCATGCGATTTCTCATTGTCTGTACGATGTCTCATTGCCCGTGCGATTTCTCATTGTCCGTGCGATTTATCATTGTCTGTGTGATGTCTCATTGTCCGTATGATTTTTCATTGCCTGTGCGATGTCTCATTGTCCGTGTGATTTCTCATTGTCCGTGCGATTTCTCATTGTCCGTGCAATTTCTCATTGTCCGTGCGATTTCTCATTGTCCGTGTGATTTCTCATTGCCCGTGCGATGTCTCATGTCCGTGCAATTTCTCATTGTCCATGCGACTTCTCATTCTCCGTGTGATTTCCCATTGTCCGTGCAATTTCTCATTGTCCGTGCGATGTCTCATTGCCCGTGTGATTTCTCATTGTCCGTGCGATTTATCATTGTCTGTGCGATGTCTCATTGCCCGTGCAATTGCTCATTGTCCGTGCGATTTCTCATTGTCCATGCGATTTCTATTTGTCCGTGCGATGTCTCATTGTCCATGCGATGTCTCATTGTCTGTGCGATTTCTCATTTTCCGTGTGATGTCACATTGTCCGTGCGATGTCTCATTGTCCGTGTGATGTCTCATTGTCCTTGCGGTTTCTAACTGCCCGTGCGATTTCTCATTCTCCGACCGCTGTCACATTGTCCGTGCGATGTCTCATTGTCCGTCCGATGTCTCATTGTCCGTGCGATTTCTCATTGTTCGTGCGATTTCTCATTGTCCTTGCGATTTCTCATTGCCTCTGTGATTTCTCATTGTCCGTGAGATTTCTCATTGTCCATGTGATTTCTCTTTGTCTGTGTGATTTCTCATTGTCCCTGTGAATTCTCATTGTCCTTGTGATTTCTCACTGCCCGTGCGCTTTCTCATTGTCTGTGTGAACTCTCATTGTCCGTGCAATTTCTCATTGTCCGTGCGATTTCTCATTGTCTATGCGATGTCTCATTGTTAGTACGATTAGCTCATTGTCCGTGCGATTTCTCATTGTCCATCCAATTTCTCATTGTCCATGCAATTTCTCATTACCCGTGCGATGTCCCATAGTCCATGTGATTTCTCATTGTCCATGCGATGTCCCATTGTCCGTGTGATTTCTCATTGTGCGTGCGATTTCTCATTGTCCGTGCGATTTCTCATTGTCCATGCAATTTCTCATTGTCAGTGCGATTTCCCATTGTCCATGCGATTTCTGATTGTCCATGTGATTTCTCATTGTCCATGCGATGTCCCATTGTCCGTGTGATTTCTCATTGTCCATACGATTTCTCATTGTCCGTGCGATGTCTCATTGTCCGTGCGATTTCTCATTGTCCGTGCGATTTCTCATTGTCCGTCCGATGTCTCATTGTCCGTGCGATTTCTCATTGTCCATCCGATGTCTAATTGTCCGTGCGATTTCTCATTGTTCATGCGATTTCTCATGTCCTTGCGATTTCTCATTGCCTCTGTGATTTCTCATTGTCCGTGAGATTTCTCATTGTTCGTGAGATTTCTCATTGTCCGTGTGATTTCTGACTGCCCGTGCACTTTCTCATTGTCTGTGTGAACTCTCACTGTCCGTGCAATTTCTCATTGTCCGTGCGATTTCTCATTGTCCATGCGATGTCTCATTGTCTGTACGATTAGCTCATTGTCCGTGCGATTTCTCATTGTCCATGCAATTTCTCATTACCCGTGCGATGTCCCATAGTCCATGTGATTTCTCATTGTCCATGCGATGTCCCATTGTCCGTGTGATTTCTCATTGTGTGTGCGATTTCTCATTGTCCGTGCGATTTCTCATTGTCCATGCAATTTCTCATTGTCAGTGCGATTTCCCATTGTCCATGCGATTTCTGATTGTCCATGTGATTTCTCATTGTCCATGCGATGTCCCATTGTCCGTGTGATTTCTCATTGTCCATACGATTTCTCATTGTCCGTGCGATGTCTCATTGTCCGTGCGATTTCTCATTGTCCGTGCGATTTCTCATTGTCCGTCCGATGTCTCATTGTCCGTGCGATTTCTCATTGTCCATCCGATGTCTAATTGTCCGTGCGATTTCTCATTGTTCATGCGATTTCTCATGTCCTTGCGATTTCTCATTGCCTCTGTGATTTCTCATTGTCCGTGAGATTTCTCATTGTTCGTGAGATTTCTCATTGTCCGTGTGATTTCTGACTGCCCGTGCACTTTCTCATTGTCTGTGTGAACTCTCACTGTCCGTGCAATTTCTCATTGTCCGTGCGATTTCTCATTGTCCATGCGATGTCTCATTGTCTGTACGATTAGCTCATTGTCCGTGCGATTTCTCATTGTCCATGCAATTTCTCATTACCCGTGCGATGTCCCATAGTCCATGTGATTTCTCATTGTGCGTGCGATTTCTCATTGTCCGTGCGATTTCTCATTGTCCATGCAATTTCTCATTGTCAGTGCGATTTCCCATTGTCCATGCGATTTCTGATTGTCCATGTGATTTTTCATTGTCCTTGCGCTTTCTCATTGTCTGTGTGAACTCTCATTTTCCATGCGATTTCACATTGTCCGTGCGATTTCTCATTGTCCATCCAATTTCTCATTTTCCTTGCAATTTCTAATTGTCAGTGCGATTTCCCATTGTCCATGTGATTTCTCATTGTCTGTGTGATTTCTCATTGTCCATGCGCATTCTCATTTTCCGTGCTATTTCTCATTGTCCATGCGATTTCTCATTGTCCGAGCGAGTTCTCATTGTCTGTGTGATTTCTCATCGTCCGTGCAATTTCTCATTACCCGTGCGATGTCCCATTGTCCGTGCGATTTCTCATTGTCTGTGCGATGTCCCATTGTCCATGTGATTTCTCATTGCCCGTGCGATGTCTCATTGTCCGTGCAATTTCTCATTGCCCGTGCGACTTCTCATTGTCCGTGTGATTTCTCATTGCCTGTGCGATTTCTCATTGTCCGTGCGACTTCTCATGCTCCGTGTGATTTCCCATTGTCCGTGCGATTTCTCATTGTCCGTGTGATGTCTCATTGCCCGTGCGATTTCTCATTGTCCGTGCGATTTATCATTGTCTGTGCGATGTCTCATTGCCCGTGCGATTTCTCATTTTCTGAGCAATGTCTCATTGCCCATGCGATTTCTCATTGTCCGTGCGATTTCTCATTGTCCGTGCGATTTCTAATTGTCCGTGCGATGTCTCATTGTCCATGCGATTTCTCATTGTCCGTGCGATTTCTAATTGTCCGTGCGATGTCTCATTGTCTGTCCGATTTCTCATTTTCCGTGCGATGTCACATTGTCCGTGCGATTTCTCATTGTCCGTGTGATGTCTCATTGCCCGAGTGATTTCTCATTGCCCGTGCGATTTCTCATTGTCCGTGCGATGTCCCATTGTCTGTGCAATTTCTCATTGCCCGTGCGACTTCTCATTGTCCGTGTGATTTCTCATTGTCCGTGCGACTTCTCATTGTCCGTTTGATTTCCCATTGTCCGTTCGATTTCTCATTGTCCGTGCGATGTCTCATTGCCCGTGCGATTTCTCATTGTCCGTGCGATTTCTCATTGTCCGTGCGATTTCTATTTGTCCGTGCGATGTCTCATTGTCCATGCGATGTCTCATTGTCCGTGCGATTTCTCATTTTCCGTGTGATGTCACATTGTCCGTGCGATGTCTCATTGTCCGTGTGATGTCTCATTGTCCTTGCGGTTTCTAACTGCCCGTGCGATTTCTCATTCTCCGACCGCTGTCACATTGTCCGTGCGATGTCTTATTGTCCGTCCGATGTCTCATTGTCCATGCGATTTCTCATTGTTCGTGCGATTTCTCATTGTCCTTGTGATTTCTCATTGCCTCTGTGATTTCTCATTGTCCGTGAGATTTCTCATTGTCCGTGTGATTTCTCTTTGTCCGTGTGATTTCTCATTGTCCCTGCGAATTCTCATTGTCCGTGTGATTTCTCACTGCCCGTGCGCTTTCTCACTGTCTGTGTGAACTCTCATTGTCCGTGCAATTTCTCAATGTCCGTGCGATTTCTCATTGTCCATGCGATGTCTCATTGTTAGTACGATTAGCTCATTGTCCGTGCGATTTCTCATTGTCCATCCAATTTCTCATTGTCCATGCAATTTCTCATTGTCAGTGCGATTTCCCATTGTCCATGCGATTTCTGATTGTCCGTGTGATTTCTCATTGTGCGTGCGATTTCTCAATGTCCGTGCGATTTCTCATTGTCCGTGCGATTTCTCATTGTCCGTGTGATGTCTCATTGTCCGTGTGATTTCTCATTGTCCGTCCGATGTCTCATTGTCCGTGCGATTTCTCATTGTTCGTGCGATTTCTCATTGCCTCTGTGATTTCTCATTGTCCGTGAGATTTCTCATTGTTTGTTCGATTTCTCATTGTCCGTGTGATTTCTGACTGCCCGTGCGCTTTCTCATTGTCTGTGTGAACTCTCATTGTCCATGCAATTTCTCATTGTCCGTGCGATTTCTCATTGTCCATGCGATGTCTCATTGTCTGTACAATTAGCTCATTGTCCATGCGATTTCTCATTGTCCATGCAATTTCTCATTACCCGTGCGATTTCCCATTGTCCGTGCGATTTCTCATTGTCCATGCGATGTCCCATTGTCCGTGTGATTTCTCATTCTGCGTGTGATTTCTCATTGTGTGTGCGATTTCACATTGTCCGTGCGATTTCTCATTGTCCATGCGATTTCTCATTGTCCGTGCGATTTCTCATTGTCCGTGTGATTTCTGACTACCCGTGCGCTTTCTCATTGTCTGTGTGAACTCTCATTGTCCATGCAATTTCTCATTGTCCGTGTGATTTCTCATTGTCCATGCGATGTCTCATTGTCTGTACGATTAGCTCATTGTCCGTGTGATTTCTCATTGTCCATGCGATTTCTCATTGTCTGTGCGATGTCTCATTGTCCGTATGATTTTTCATTGCCTGTGCGATGTCTCATTGTCCGTGTGATTTCTCATTGTGCGTGCGATTTCTCATTGTCCGTGTGATTTCTCATTGTCCGTGCGATTTCTCATTGTTTGTGCGATTTCTCATTGTCCGTGTGATTTCTGACTGCCCGTGCGCTTTCTCATTGTCTGTGTGAACTCTCATTGTCCGTGCAATTTCTCATTGTCCGTGCGATTTCTCATTGTCCATGCGATGTCTCATTGTCTGTACAATTAGCTCATTGTCCATGCGATTTCTCATTGTCCATGCAGTTTCTCATTACCCGTGCGATGTCCCATTGTCCGTGCGATTTCTCATTGTCCATGCGATGTCCCATTGTCCGTGTGATTTCTCATTGTGCGTGCGATTTCTCATTGTCCGTGCGATTTCTCATTGTCCATGCGATTTCTCATTGTCCGTGCGATTTCTCATTGTCCGTGTGATTTCTGACTACCCGTGCGCTTTCTCATTGTCTGTGTGAACTCTCATTGTCCATGCAATTTCTCATTGTCCGTGTGATTTCTCATTGTCCATGCGATTTCTCATTGTCTGTACGATGTCTCATTGCCCGTGCGATTTCTCATTGTCCGTGCGATTTATCATTGTCTGTGTGATGTCTCATTGTCCGTATGATTTTTCATTGCCTGTGCGATGTCTCATTGTCCGTGTGATTTCTCATTGTCCGTGCGATTTCTCATTGTCCGTGCAATTTCTCATTGTCCGTGCGATTTCTCATTGTCCGTGTGATTTCTCATTGCCCGTGCGATGTCTCATGTCCGTGCAATTTCTCATTGTCCGTGCGACTTCTCATTCTCCGTGTGATTTCCCATTGTCCGTGCAATTTCTCATTGTCCGTGCGATGTCTCATTGCCCGTGTGATTTCTCATTGTCCGTGCGATTTATCATTGTCTGTGCGATGTCTCATTGCCCGTGCAATTGCTCATTGTCCGTGCGATTTCTCATTGTCCATGCGATTTCTATTTGTCCGTGCGATGTCTCATTGTCCATGCGATGTCTCATTGTCTGTGCGATTTCTCATTTTCCGTGTGATGTCACATTGTCCGTGCGATGTCTCATTGTCCGTGTGATGTCTCATTGTCCTTGCGGTTTCTAACTGCCCGTGCGATTTCTCATTCTCCGACCGCTGTCACATTGTCCGTGCGATGTCTCATTGTCCGTCCGATGTCTCATTGTCCGTGCGATTTCTCATTGTTCGTGCGATTTCTCATTGTCCTTGCGATTTCTCATTGCCTCTGTGATTTCTCATTGTCCGTGAGATTTCTCATTGTCCATGTGATTTCTCTTTGTCTGTGTGATTTCTCATTGTCCCTGTGAATTCTCATTGTCCTTGTGATTTCTCACTGCCCGTGCGCTTTCTCACTGTCTGTGTGAACTGTCATTGTCCGTGCAATTTCTCATTGTCCGTGCGATTTCTCATTGTCTATGCGATGTCTCATTGTTAGTACCATTAGCTCATTGTCCGTGCGATTTCTCATTGTCCATCCAATTTCTCATTGTCCATGCAATTTCTCATTGTCAGTGCGATTTCCCATTGTCCATGCGATTTCTGATTGTCCGGGTGATTTCTCATTGTGCGTGCGATTTCTCAATGTCCGTGCGATTTCTCATTGTCCGTTTGATTTTTCATTGTCCGAGCGATTTCTCATTGTCTGTGTGATATCTCATTGTACGTGCAATTTCTCATTACCCGTGCAATGTCCCACTGTCCGTGCGATTTCTCATTGTTAGTGCGATGTCCCAATGTCCGGGTGATTTCTCATTGCCCGTGCGATGTGTCATTGTCCGTGCGATTTCTCATTGTCCGTGCGATTTCTCATTGTCCGTGCGATTTCTCATTGTCCGTGCGATTTCTCATTGTCCGTGCGATGTCTCATTGTCCGTGCGATTTCTCATTGTCCGTCCGATGTCTAATTGTCCGTGCGATTTCTCATTGTTCATGCGATTTCTCATGTCCTTGCGATTTCTCATTGCCTCTGTGATTTCTCATTGTCCGTGCGATTTCTCATTGTCCATCCAAGTTCTCATTTTCCTTGCAATTTCTAATTGTCAGTGCGATTTCCCATTGTCCATGTGATTTCTCATTGTCCGTGTGATTTCTCATTGTCCATGCGCTTTCTCATTTTCCGTGCTATTTTTCATTGTCCATGCGATTTCTCATTGTCCGAACGATTTCTCATTGTCTGTGTGATTTCTCATTGTCCGTGCAATTTCTCATTACCCGTGCGATGTCCCATTGTCCGTGCGATTTCTCATTGTCTGTGCGATGTCCCATTGACCATGTGATTTCTCATTGCCCGTGCGATGTCTCATTGTCCGTGCAATTTCTCATTGCCCGTGCGACTTCTCATTGTCCGTGTGATTTCTCATTGCCTGTGCGATTTCTCATTGTCCGTGCGACTTCTCATTCTCCGTGTGATTTCCCATTGTCCGTGTCATTTCTCATTGTCCGTGCGATGTCTCATTGCCCGTGCGATTTCTTATTGTCCGTGCGATTTATCATTGTCTGTGCGATGTCTCATTGCCCGTGCGATTTCTCATTTTCTGAGCAATGTCTCATTGCCCATGCGATTTCTCATTGTCTGTGCGATTTCTCATTGTCCGTGCGATTTCTAATTGTCCGTGCGATGTCTCATTGTCCATGCGATTTCTCATTGTCCGTGCGATTTCTAATTGTCCGTGTGATGTCTCATTGTCCATGCGATTTCTCATTGTTCGTACGATTTCTCATTGTCCTTGCGATTTCTCATTGCCTCTGTGATTTCTCATTGTCCGTGAGATTTCTCATTGTCCGTGTGATTTCTCTTTGTCCGTGTGATTTCTCATTGTCCCTGCGAATTCCCATTGTACGTGTGATTTCTCACTGCCCGTGCGCTTTCTCACTGTCTGTGTGAACTCTCATTGTCCGTGCAATTTCTCAATGTCCGTGCGATTTCTCATTGTCCATGCGATGTCTCATTGTTAGTACGATTAGCTCATTGTCCGTGCGATTTCTCATTGTCCATCCAATTTCTCATTGTCCATGCAATTTCTCATTGTCAGTGCGATTTCCCATTGTCCATGCGATTTCTGATTGTCCGTGTGATTTCTCATTGTGCGTGCGATTTCTCAATGTCCGTGCGATTTCTCATTGTCCGTTTGATTTTTCATTGTCTGAGCGATTTCTCATTGTCTGTGTGATTTCTCATTGTCCGTGCAATTTCTCATTGTCTGTGCGATTTCTCATTGTCCATGCGATTTCTCATTGTCCGTGCGATTTCTCATTGTCTGTGCGATTTCTCATTGTCCGTGCGATGTCTCATTGTCCGTGCGATGTCTCATTGTACGTGCGATTTCTCATTGTCCATGCGATGTCTCATTGTCTGTACGATTAGCTCATTGTCCATGTGATTTCTCATTGTCCATGCAATTTCTCATTACCCGTGCGATGTCCCATTGTCCGTGCGATTTCTCATTGTCCATGCGATGTCTCATTGCCCGTGCGACTTCTCATTCTCCGTGTGATTTCCCATTGTCCGTGCAATTTCTCATTGTCCGTGCGATGTCTCATTGCCCGTGCGATTTCTCATTGTCTGTGCGATTTATCATTGTCTGTGCGATGTCTCATTGCCCGTGCAATTTCTCATTGTCCGTGCGATTTCTCATTGTCCGTGCGATTTCTAATTGTCCGTGCGATGTCACATTGTCCATGCGATTTCTCATTGTCCGTGCGATTTCTAATTGTCCGTGCGATGTCTCATTGTCTGTGCGATTTCTTATTTTCCTTGCGATGTCACATTGTCCGTGCGATTTCTCATTGTCCGTGTGATGTCTCATTGCCCGTGTGATTTCTCATTGCCCGTGCGATTTCTCATTGTCCGTGCGATGTCCCATTGTCCGTGCAATTTCTCATTGCCCGTGCGACTTCTCATTATCCGTGTGATTTCTCATTGCCCGTGCGATTTCTCATTGTCCGTGCGACTTCTCATTGTCCGTTTGATTTCGCATTGTCCGTGCGATTTCTCATTGTCCGTGCGATGTCTCATTGCCCGTGCGATTTCTCATTGTCCTTGCGATTTCTCATTGTCCGTGCGATTTCTATTTGTCCGTGCGATGTCTCATTGTCCGTGCGATGTCTCATTGTCTGTGCGATTTTTCATTTTCCGTGTGATGTCACATTGTCCGTGTGATGTCTCATTGTCCGTGTGATGTCTCATTGTCCTTGCGGTTTCTAACTGCCCGTGCGATTTCTCATTCTCCGACCGCTGTCACATTGTCCGTGCGATGTCTCATTGCCCGTCCGATGTCTCATTGTCCATGCGATTTCTCATTGTTCGTGCGATTTCTCATTGTCCTTGCGATTTCTCATTGCCTCTGTGATTTCTCATTGTCCGTGAGATTTCTCATTGTCCATGTGATTTCTCTTTGTCCGTGTGATTTCTCATTGTCCCTGCGAATTCTCATTGTCCGTGTGATTTCTCACTGCCCGTGCGCTTTCTCACTGTCTGTGTGAACTCTCATTGTCCGTGCAATTTCTCAATGTCCGTGCGATTTCTCATTGTCCATGCGATGTCTCATTGTTAGTACGATTAGCTCATTGTCCGTGCGATTTCTCATTGTCCATCCAATTTCTCATTGTCCATGCATTTTCTCATTGTCAGTGCGATTTCCCATTGTCCATGCGATTTCTGATTGTCCGTGTGATTTCTCATTGTGCGTGCGATTTCTCAATGTCCGTGCGATTTCTCATTGTCCGTTTGATTTTTCATTGTCTGAGCGATTTCTCATTGTCTGTGTGATTTCTCATTGTCCGTGCAATTTCTCATTGTCCGTGCGATGTCCCACTGTCCGTGCGATTTCTCATTGTCCGTGCGATGTCCCATTGTCCGTGTGATTTCTCATTGCCCATGCGATGTCTCATTTTCCGTGCGATTTCTCATTGTCCGTGCGATTTCTCATTGTCTGTGCGATTTCTCATTGTCCATGAGATTTCTCATTGTCCGTGCGATTTCTCATTGTCCGTGCGATTTTTCATTGTCCGTGCGATTTCTCATTGTCCGTGCGATTTCTCATTGTCCGTGCGATGTCTCATTGTCCGTGCGATTCCTCATTGTCCGTCCGATGTCTCATTGTCCGTGCGATTTCTCATTGTTCGTGCGATTTCTCATTGCCTCTGTGATTTCTCATTGTCCGTGAGATTTCTCATTGTCCGTGCGATTTCTCATTGTCCGTGTGATTTCTGACTGCCCGTGCGCTTTCTCATTGTCTGTGTGAACTCTCATTGCCCGTGCAATTTCTCATTGTCCGTGCGATTTCTCATTGTCCATGCGATGGCTCATTGTCTGTACGATTAGCTCATTGTCCATGCGATTTCTCATTGTCCATGCAATTTCTCATTACCCGTGCGATGTCCCATTGTCCGTGCGATTTCTCATTGTCCATGCGATGTCCCATTGTCCGTGTGATTTCTCATTGTGCGTGCGATTTCTCATTGTCCGTGTGATTTCTCATTGTCCATGCGATTTCTCATTGTCCGTGCGATTTCTCATTGTCCGTGTGATTTCTGACTGCCCGTGCGCTTTCTCATTGTCTGTGTGAACTCTCATTGTCCGTGCAATTTCTCATTGTCCGTGTGATTTCTCATTGTCCATGCGATGTCTCATTGTCTGTACGATTAGCTCATTGTCCGTGCGATTTCTCATTGTCCATGCAATTTCTCATTACCCGTGCGATGTCCCATTGTCCGTGCGATTTCTCATTGTCCGTGCGATGTCCCATTGTCCGTGTGATTTCTCATTGTGCGTGCGATTTCTCATTGTCCTTGTGATTTCTCATTGTCCATGCGATTTCTCATTGTCCGTGCGACTTTTCATTGTCCGTGTGATTTCTCATTGCCCGTGCAATTTCTCATTGTCCGTGCGATTTCTCATTGTCCGTTTGATTTCCCATTGTCCATGCGATTTCTCATTGTCCGTGCGATGTCTCATTGCCCGTGCGATTTCTCATTGTTCTTGCGATTTCTCATTGTCCGTGCGATTTCTATTTGTCCGTGCGATGTCTCATTGTCCGTGCGATGTCTCATTCTCTGTGTGATTTTTCATTTTCCGTGTGATGTCACATTGTCCGTGCGATGTCTCATTGTCCGTGTGATGTCTCATTGTCCTGGCGGTTTGTAACTGCCCGTGCGATTTCTCATTCTCCGACCGCTGTCACATTGTCCGTGCGATGTCTCATTGCCCGTCCGATGTCTCATTGTCCATGCGATTTCTCATTGTTCGTGCGATTTCTCATTGTCCTTGCGATTTCTCATTGCCTCTGTGATTTCTCATTGTCCGTGAGATTTCTCATTGTCCGTGTGATTTCTCTTTGTCCGTGTGATTTCTCATTGTCCCTGCGAATTCTCATTGTCCGTGTGATTTCTCACTGCCCGTGCGATTTCTCATTGTCCATGCGATGTCTCATTGTTAGTACGATTAGCTCATTGTCCGTGCGATTTCTCATTGTCCATCCAATTTCTCATTGTCCATGCATTTTCTCATTGTCAGTGCGATTTCCCATTGTCCATGCGATTTCTGATTGTCCGTGTGATTTCTCATTGTGCGTGCGATTTCTCAATGTCCGTGCGATTTCTCATTGTCCGTTTGATTTCTCATTGTCTGAGCGATTTCTCATTGTGTGATTTCTCATTGTCCGTGCAATTTCTCATTACCCGTGCGATGTCCCACTGTCCGTGCGATTTCTCATTGTCCATGCGATGTCCCATTGTCCGTGTGATTTCTCATTGCCCGTGCGATGTCTCATTTTCCGTGCGATTTCTCATTGTCCGTGCGATTTCTCATTGTCTGTGCGATTTCTCATTGTCCATGCGATTTCTCATTGTCCATGCGATTTCTCATTGTCCGTGCGATTTCTCATTGTCCGTGCGATGTCTCATTGTCCGGGCGATTTCTCATTGTCCGTCCGATGTCTCATTGTCCGTGCGATTTCTCATTGTTCGTGCGATTTCTCATTGCCTCTGTGATTTCTCATTGTCCGTGAGATTTCTCATTGTTCGTGCGATTTCTCATTGTCCGTGTGATTTCTGACTGCCCGTGCGCTTTCTCATTGTCTGTGTGAACTCTCATTGTCCGTGCAATTTCTCATTGTCCGTGCGATTTCTCATTGTCCATGCGATGGCTCATTGTCTGTACGATTAGCTCATTGTCCATGCGATTTCTCATTGTCCATGCAATTTCTCATTACCCGTGCGATGTCCCATTGTCCGTGCGATTTCTCATTGTCCATGCGATGTCCCATTGTCCGTGTGATTTCTCATTGTGCGTGCGATTTCTCATTGTCCGTGTGATTTCTCATTGTCCACGCGATTTCTCATTGTCCGTGCGATTTCTCATTGTCCGTGTGATTTCTGACTGCCCGTGCGCTTTCTCATTGTCTGTGTGAACTCTCATTGTCCGTGCAATTTCTCATTGTCCGTGTGATTTCTCATTGTCCATGCGATGTCTCATTGTCTGTACGATTAGCTCATTGTCCGTGCGATTTCTCATTGTCCATGCAATTTCTCATTACCCGTGCGATGTCCCATTGTCCGTGCGATGTCTAATTGTCCATGCGATGTCCCATTGTCCGTGTGATTTCTCATTGTGCGTGCGATTTCTCATTGTCCTTGTGATTTCTCATTGTCCATGCGATTTCTCATTGTCCGTGCGATGTCTCATTGTCCGTGTGATTTTTCATTGCCTCTGCGATGTCTCATTGTCCGTGCGATTTCTCATTGTCCGTGCGATTTCTCATTGTCCGTGCGATTTCTCATTGTCCTTGCGATGTCTCATTGTCCATGCGATGTCACATTGTCCGAGCGATTTCTCATTGTCTGTGTGATTTCTCATTGTCCGTGCAATTTCTCATTGTCCGTGCGATGTCCCATTGTCCGTGCGATTTCTCATTGTCTGTACGATGTCCCATTGTCCGTGTGATTTCTCATTGCCCGTGCGATGTCTCATGTCCGTGCAATTTCTCATTGTCCGTGCGACTTCTCATTCTCCGTGTGATTTCCCATTGTCCGTGCAATTTCTCATTGTCCGTGCGATGTCTCATTGCCCGTGCGATTTCTCATTGTCCGTGCGATTTATCATTGTCTGTGCGATGTCTCATTGCCCGTGCGATTTCTCATTGTCCGTGCGATTTCTCATTGTCCGTGCGATTTCTAATTGTCCGTGCGATGTCTCATTGTCCATGCGATGTCTCATTGTCTGTGCGATTTCTCATTTTCCGTGTGATGTCACATTGTCCGTGCGATGTCTCATTGTCCGTGTGATGTCTCATTGTCCTTGCGGTTTCTAACTGCCCGTGCGATTTCTCATTCTCCGACCGCTGTCACATTGTCCGTGCGATGTCTCATTGCCCGTCCGATGTCTCATTGTCCATGCGATTTCTCATTGTTTGTGCGATTTCTCATTGTCCTTGCGATTTCTCATTGCCTCTGTGATTTCTCATTGTCCGTGAGATTTCTCATTGTCCATGTGATTTCTCTTTGTCCGTGTGATTTCTCATTGTCCCTGCGAATTCTCATTGTCCGTGTGATTTCTCACTGCCCGTGCGCTTTCTCACTGTCTGTGTGAACTCTCATTGTCCGTGCAATTTCTCAATGTCCGTGCAATTTCTCATTGTCCATGCGTTGTCTCATTGTTAGTACGATTAGCTCATTGTCCGTGCGATTTCTCATTGTCCATCCAATTTCTCATTGTCCATGCATTTTCTCATTGTCAGTGCGATTTCCCATTGTCCATGCGGTTTCTGATTGTCCGTGTGATTTCTCATTGTGCGTGCGATTTCTCAATGTCCGTGCGATTTCTCATTGTCCGTTTGATTTTTCATTGTCCGAGCGATTTCTCATTGTCTGTGTGATTTCTCATTGTCCGTGCAATTTCTCATTACCCGTGCGATGTCCCACTGTCCGTCCGATTTCTCATTGTCCGTGCGATGTCCCATTGTCCGTGTGATTTCTCATTGCCCGTGCGATGTCTCATTTTCCGTGCGATTTCTCATTGTCCGTGCGATTTCTCATTGTCCGTGCGATTTCTCATTCTCCATGAGATTTCTCATTGTCCGTGCGATTTCTCATTGTCCGTGCGATTTCTCATTGTCCGTGCGATTTCTCATTGTCCGTGCGATTTCTCATTGTCCGTGCGATGTCTCATTGTCCGTGCGATTCCTCATTGTCCGTCCGATGTCTCATTGTCCGTGCGATTTCTCATTGTTCGTGCGATTTCTCATTGCCTCTGTGATTTCTCATTGTCCGTGAGATTTCTCATTGTCCATGCGATTTCTCATTGTCCGTGTGATTTCTGACTGCCCGTGCGCTTTCTCATTGTCTGTGTGAACTCTCATTGTCCGTGCAATTTCTCATTGTCCGTGCGATTTCTCATTGTCCATGCGATGGCTCATTGTCTGTACGATTAGCTCATTGTCCATGCGATTTCTCATTGTCCATGCAATTTCTCATTACCCGTGCGATGTCCCATTGTCCGTGCGATTTCTCATTGTCCATGCGATGTCCCATTGTCCGTGTGATTTCTCATTGTGTGTGCGATTTCTCATTGTCCGTGTGATTTCTCATTGTCCATGCGATTTCTCATTGTCCGTGCGATTTCTCATTGTCCGTGTGATTTCTGACTGCCCGTGCGCTTTCTCATTGTCTGTGTTAACTCTCATTGACCGTGCAATTTCTCATTGTCCGTGTGATTTCTCATTGTCCATGCGATGTCTCATTGTCTGTACAATTAGCTCATTGTCCGTGCGATTTCTCATTGTCCATGCAATTTCTCATTACCTGTGCGATGTCCCATTGTCCGTGCGATTTCTCATTGTCCGTGCGATGTCCCATTGTCCGTGTGATTTCTCATTGTGCGTGCGATTTCTCATTGTCCTTGTGATTTCTCATTGTCCATGCGATTTCTCATTGTCCGTGCGATGTCTCATTGTCCGTGTGATTTTTCATTGCCTGTGCTATGTCTCATTGTCCGTGCGATTTCTCATTGTCTGTGCGATTTCTCATTGTCCGTGCGATTTCTCATTGTCCGTGCGATTTCTCATTGTCCGTGCGATGTCTCGTTGTCCATGCAATGTCTCATTGTCCGAGCGATTTCTCATTGTCTGTGTGATTTCTCATTGTCCGTGCAATTTCTCATTGTCCGTGCGATGTCCGATTGTCCGTGCGATTTCTCATTGTCTGTGCGATGTCCCATTGTCCGTGTGATTTCTCATTGCCCGTGCGATGTCTCATCTCCGTGCAATTTCTCATTGTCCGTGCGACTTCTCATTCTCCGTGTGATTTCCCATTGTCCGTGCAATTTCTCATTGTCCGTGCGATGTCTCATTGCCCGTGCGATTTCTCATTGTCCGTGCGATTTATCATTGTCTGTGCGATGTCTCATTGCCCGTGCGATTTCTCATTGTCCGTGCGATTTCTCATTGTCCATGCGATTTCTAATTGTCCGTGCGATGTCTCATTGTCCATGCGATGTCTCATTGTCTGTGCGATTTCTCATTTTCCGTGTGATGTCACATTGTCCGTGCGATGTCTCATTGTCCGTGTGATGTCTCATTGTCCTTGCGGTTTCTAACTGCCCGTGCGATTTCTCATTCTCCGACCGCTGTCACATTGTCCGTGCGATGTCTCATTGTCCGTCCGATGTCTCATTGTCCGTGCGATTTCTCATTTTTCATGCGATTTCTCATTGTCCTTGCGATTTCTCATTGTCCGTGAGATCTCTCATTGTCCATGTGATTTCTCTTTGTCCGTGTGATTTCTCATTGTCCCTGCGAATTCTCATTGTCCTTGTGATTTCTCACTGCCCGTGCGCTTTCTCATTGTCTGTGTGAACTCTCATTGTCCGTGCAATTTCTCATTGACCGTGCGATTTCTCATTGTCCATGCGATGTCTCATTGTAAGTACGATTAGCTCATTGTCCGTGCGATGTCACATTGTCCGTGCGATTTCTAATTGTCCGTGCGATGTCTCATTGTCCATGCGATTTCTCATTGTCCGTGCGATTTCTAATTGTCCGTGCGATGTCTCATTGTCTGTGCGATTTCTCATTTTCCGTGCGATGTCACATTGTCCGTGCGATTTCTCATTGTCCGTGTGATGTCTCATTGCCCGTGTGATTTCTCATTGCCCGTGCGATTTCTCATTGTCCGTGCGATGTCCCATTGTCCGTGCAATTTCTCATTGCCCGTGCGACTTCTCATTGTCCGTGTGATTTCTCATTGTCCGTGCGATTTCTCATTGTCCGTTTGATTTCCCATTGTCCGTGCGATTTCTCATTGTCCGTGCGATGTCTCATTGCCCGTGCGATTTCTCATTGTTCTTGCGATTTCTCATTGTCCGTGCGATTTCTATTTGTCCGTGCGATGTCTCATTGTCCGTGCGATGTCTCATTCTCTGTGTGATTTCTCATTTTCCGTGTGATGTCACATTGTCCGTGCGATGTCTCATTGTCCGTGTGATGTCTCATTGTCCTGGCGGTTTGTAACTGCCCGTGCGATTTCTCATTCTCCGACCGCTGTCACATTGTCCGTGCGATGTCTCATTGCCCGTCCGATGTCTCATTGTCCATGCGATTTCTCATTGTTCGTGCGATTTCTCATTGTCCTTGCGATTTCTCATTGCCTCTGTGATTTCTCATTGTCCGTGAGATTTCTCATTGTCCGTGTGATTTCTCTTTGTCTGTGTGATTTCTCATTGTCCCTGCGAATTCTCATTGTCCGTGTGATTTCTCACTGCCCGTGCGCTTTCTCACTGTCTGTGTGAACTCTCATTGTCCGTGCAATTTCTCAATGTCCGTGCGATTTCTCATTGTCCATGCGATGTCTCATTGTTAGTACGATTAGCTCATTGTCCGTGCGATTTCTCATTGTCCATCCAATTTCTCATTGTCCATGCATTTTCTCATTGTCAGTGCGATTTCCCATTGTCCATGCGGTTTCTGATTGTCCGTGTGATTTCTCATTGTGCGTGCGATTTCTCAATGTCCGTGCGATTTCTCATTGTCCGTTTGATTTTTCATTGTCTGAGCGATTTCTCATTGTCTGTGTGATTTCTCATTGTCCGTGCAATTTCTCATTACCCGTGCGATGTCCCACTGTCCGTCCGATTTCTCATTGTCCGTGCGATGTCCCATTGTCCGTGTGATTTCTCATTGCCCGTGCGATGTCTCATTTTCCGTGCGATTTCTCATTGTCCGTGCGATTTCTCATTGTCCGTGCGATTTCTCATTCTCCATGAGATTTCTCATTGTCCGTGCGATTTCTCATTGTCCGTGCGATTTCTCATTGTCCGTGCGATTTCTCATTGTCCGTGCGATTTCTCATTGTCCGTGCGATGTCTCATTGTCCGTGCGATTCCTCATTGTCCGTCCGATGTCTCATTGTCCGTGCGATTTCTCATTGTTCGTGCGATTTCTCATTGCCTCTGTGATTTCTCATTGTCCGTGAGATTTCTCATTGTCCGTGCGATTTCTCATTGTCCGTGTGATTTCTGACTGCCCGTGCGCTTTCTCATTGTCTGTGTGAACTCTCATTGTCCGTGCAATTTCTCATTGTCCGTGCGATTTCTCATTGTCCATGCGATGGCTCATTGTCTGTACGATTAGCTCATTGTCCATGCGATTTCTCATTGTCCATGCAATTTCTCATTACCCGTGCGATGTCCCATTGTCCGTGCGATTTCTCATTGTCCATGCGATGTCCCATTGTCCGTGTGATTTCTCATTGTGTGTGCGATTTCTCATTGTCCGTGTGATTTCTCATTGTCCATGCGATTTCTCATTGTCCGTGCGATTTCTCATTGTCCGTGTGATTTCTGACTGCCCGTGCGCTTTCTCATTGTCTGTGTTAACTCTCATTGACCGTGCAATTTCTCATTGTCCGTGTGATTTCTCATTGTCCATGCGATGTCTCATTGTCTGTACAATTAGCTCATTGTCCGTGCGATTTCTCATTGTCCATGCAATTTCTCATTACCTGTGCGATGTCCCATTGTCCGTGCGATTTCTCATTGTCCGTGCGATGTCCCATTGTCCGTGTGATTTCTCATTGTGCGTGCGATTTCTCATTGTCCTTGTGATTTCTCATTGTCCATGCGATTTCTCATTGTCCGTGCGATGTCTCATTGTCCGTGTGATTTTTCATTGCCTGTGCTATGTCTCATTGTCCGTGCGATTTCTCATTGTCTGTGCGATTTCTCATTGTCCGTGCGATTTCTCATTGTCCGTGCGATTTCTCATTGTCCGTGCGATGTCTCGTTGTCCATGCAATGTCTCATTGTCCGAGCGATTTCTCATTGTCTGTGTGATTTCTCATTGTCCGTGCAATTTCTCATTGTCCGTGCGATGTCCGATTGTCCGTGCGATTTCTCATTGTCTGTGCGATGTCCCATTGTCCGTGTGATTTCTCATTGCCCGTGCGATGTCTCATCTCCGTGCAATTTCTCATTGTCCGTGCGACTCCTCATTCTCCGTGTGATTTCCCATTGTCCGTGCAATTTCTCATTGTCCGTGCGATGTCTCATTGCCCGTGCGATTTCTCATTGTCCGTGCGATTTATCATTGTCTGTGCGATGTCTCATTGCCCGTGCGATTTCTCATTGTCCGTGCGATTTCTCATTGTCCATGCGATTTCTAATTGTCCGTGCGATGTCTCATTGTCCATGCGATGTCTCATTGTCTGTGCGATTTCTCATTTTCCGTGTGATGTCACATTGTCCGTGCGATGTCTCATTGTCCGTGTGATGTCTCATTGTCCGTGCGATGTCTCATTGCCCGTCCGATGTCTCATTGTCCATGCGATTTCTCATTGTTCGTGCGATTTCTCATTGTCCTTGCGATTTCTCATTGCCTCTGTGATTTCTCATTGTCCGTGAGATTTCTCATTGTCCGTGTGATTTCTCTTTGTCTGTGTGATTTCTCATTGTCCCTGCGAATTCTCATTGTCCGTGTGATTTCTCACTGCCCGTGCGCTTTCTCACTGTCTGTGTGAACTCTCATTGTCCGTGCAATTTCTCAATGTCCGTGCGATTTCTCATTGTCCATGCGATGTCTCATTGTTAGTACGATTAGCTCATTGTCCGTGCGATTTCTCATTGTCCATCCAATTTCTCATTGTCCATGCATTTTCTCATTGTCAGTGCGATTTCCCATTGTCCATGCGGTTTCTGATTGTCCGTGTGATTTCTCATTGTGCGTGCGATTTCTCAATGTCCGTGCGATTTCTCATTGTCCGTTTGATTTTTCATTGTCTGAGCGATTTCTCATTGTCTGTGTGATTTCTCATTGTCCGTGCAATTTCTCATTACCCGTGCGATGTCCCACTGTCCGTCCGATTTCTCATTGTCCGTGCGATGTCCCATTGTCCGTGTGATTTCTCATTGCCCGTGCGATGTCTCATTTTCCGTGCGATTTCTCATTGTCCGTGCGATTTCTCATTGTCCGTGCGATTTCTCATTCTCCATGAGATTTCTCATTGTCCGTGCGATTTCTCATTGTCCGTGCGATTTCTCATTGTCCGTGCGATTTCTCATTGTCCGTGCGATTTCTCATTGTCCGTGCGATGTCTCATTGTCCGTGCGATTCCTCATTGTCCGTCCGATGTCTCATTGTCCGTGCGATTTCTCATTGTTCGTGCGATTTCTCATTGCCTCTGTGATTTCTCATTGTCCGTGAGATTTCTCATTGTCCGTGCGATTTCTCATTGTCCGTGTGATTTCTGACTGCCCGTGCGCTTTCTCATTGTCTGTGTGAACTCTCATTGTCCGTGCAATTTCTCATTGTCCGTGCGATTTCTCATTGTCCATGCGATGGCTCATTGTCTGTACGATTAGCTCATTGTCCATGCGATTTCTCATTGTCCATGCAATTTCTCATTACCCGTGCGATGTCCCATTGTCCGTGCGATTTCTCATTGTCCATGCGATGTCCCATTGTCCGTGTGATTTCTCATTGTGTGTGCGATTTCTCATTGTCCGTGTGATTTCTCATTGTCCATGCGATTTCTCATTGTCCGTGCGATTTCTCATTGTCCGTGTGATTTCTGACTGCCCGTGCGCTTTCTCATTGTCTGTGTTAACTCTCATTGACCGTGCAATTTCTCATTGTCCGTGTGATTTCTCATTGTCCATGCGATGTCTCATTGTCTGTACAATTAGCTCATTGTCCGTGCGATTTCTCATTGTCCATGCAATTTCTCATTACCTGTGCGATGTCCCATTGTCCGTGCGATTTCTCATTGTCCGTGCGATGTCCCATTGTCCGTGTGATTTCTCATTGTGCGTGCGATTTCTCATTGTCCTTGTGATTTCTCATTGTCCATGCGATTTCTCATTGTCCGTGCGATGTCTCATTGTCCGTGTGATTTTTCATTGCCTGTGCTATGTCTCATTGTCCGTGCGATTTCTCATTGTCTGTGCGATTTCTCATTGTCCGTGCGATTTCTCATTGTCCGTGCGATTTCTCATTGTCCGTGCGATGTCTCGTTGTCCATGCAATGTCTCATTGTCCGAGCGATTTCTCATTGTCTGTGTGATTTCTCATTGTCCGTGCAATTTCTCATTGTCCGTGCGATGTCCGATTGTCCGTGCGATTTCTCATTGTCTGTGCGATGTCCCATTGTCCGTGTGATTTCTCATTGCCCGTGCGATGTCTCATCTCCGTGCAATTTCTCATTGTCCGTGCGACTTCTCATTCTCCGTGTGATTTCCCATTGTCCGTGCAATTTCTCATTGTCCGTGCGATGTCTCATTGCCCGTGCGATTTCTCATTGTCCGTGCGATTTATCATTGTCTGTGCGATGTCTCATTGCCCGTGCGATTTCTCATTGTCCGTGCGATTTCTCATTGTCCATGCGATTTCTAATTGTCCGTGCGATGTCTCATTGTCCATGCGATGTCTCATTGTCTGTGCGATTTCTCATTTTCCGTGTGATGTCACATTGTCCGTGCGATGTCTCATTGTCCGTGTGATGTCTCATTGTCCTTGCGGTTTCTAACTGCCCGTGCGATTTCTCATTCTCCGACCGCTGTCACATTGTCCGTGCGATGTCTCATTGTCCGTCCGATGTCTCATTGTCCGTGCGATTTCTCATTTTTCATGCGATTTCTCATTGTCCTTGCGATTTCTCATTGTCCGTGAGATCTCTCATTGTCCATGTGATTTCTCTTTGTCCGTGTGATTTCTCATTGTCCCTGCGAATTCTCATTGTCCTTGTGATTTCTCACTGCCCGTGCGCTTTCTCATTGTCTGTGTGAACTCTCATTGTCCGTGCAATTTCTCATTGACCGTGCGATTTCTCATTGTCCATGCGATGTCTCATTGTAAGTACGATTAGCTCATTGTCCGTGCGATGTCACATTGTCCGTGTGATTTCTCATTGCCCGTGCGATGTGTCATTTCCCATGCGATTTCTCATTGTCCGTGCGATTTCTCATTGTCCGTGCGATTTCTCATTGTCCATGCGATTTCTAATTGTCCGTGCGATTTCTCATTGTCCGTGCGATTTCTCATTGTCCGTGCGATGTCTCATTGTCCGTGCGATTTCTCATTGTCTGTCCGATGTCTCATTGTCCGTGCGATTTCTCATTGTGCGTGCGATTTCTCATTGTCCGTGCGATTTCTCATTGTCCGTGCGATTTCTCATTGTCCGTGCGATTTCTCATTGTCCGTGCGATTTCTAATTGTCCGTGCGATGTCTCATTGTCCATGCGATTTCTCATTGTCCGTGCGATTTCTAATTGTCCGTGCGATGTCTCATTGTCTGTGCGATTTCTCATTTTCCGTGCGATGTCACATTGTCCGTGCGATTTCTCATTGTCCGTGTGATGTCTCATTGCCCGTGTGATTTCTCATTGCCCGTGCGATTTCTCATTGTCCGTGCGATGTCCCATTGTCCGTGCAATTTCTCATTGCCCGTGCGACTTCTCATTGTCCGTGTGATTTCTCATTGCCCCTGCGATTTCTCATTGTCCGTGCGACTTCTCATTGTCCATTTGATTTCCCATTGTCCGTGCGATTTCTCATTGTCCGTGCGATGTCTCATTGCCCGTGCGATTTCTCATTGTTCTTGCGATTTCTCATTGTCCGTGCGATTTCTATTTGTCCGTGCGATGTCTCATTGTCCGTGCGATGTCTCATTCTCTGTGTGATTTCTCATTTTCCGTGTGATGTCACATTGTCCGTGCGATGTCTCATTGTCCGTGTGATGTCTCATTGTCCTGGCGGTTTGTAACTGCCCGTGCGATTTCTCATTCTCCGACCGCTGTCACATTGTCCATGCGATGTCTCATTGCCCGTCCGATGTCTCATTGTCCATGCGATTTCTCATTGTTCGTGCTATTTCTCATTGTCCTTGCGATTTCTCATTGCCTCTGTGATTTCTCATTGTCCGTGTGATTTCTCATTGTCCGTGTGATTTCTCTTTGTCCGTGTGATTTCTCATTGTCCCTGCGAATTCTCATTGTCCGTGTGATTTCTCACTGCCCGTGCGCTTTCTCACTGTCTGTGTGAACTCTCATTGTCCGTGCAATTTCTCAATGTCCGTGCGATTTACATTGTCCATGCGATGTCTCATTGTTAGTACGATTAGCTCATTGTCCGTGCGATTTCTCATTGTCCATCCAATTTCTCATTGTCCATGCATTTTCTCATTGTCAGTGCGATTTCCCATTGTCCATGCGATTTCTGATTGTCCGTGTGATTTCTCATTGTGCGTGCGATTTCTCAATGTCCGTGCGATTTCTCATTGTCCGTTTGATTTTTCATTGTCTGAGCGATTTCTCATTGTGTGATTTCTCATTGTCCGTGCAATTTCTCATTACCCGTGCGATGTCCCACTGTCCGTGCAATTTCTCATTGTCCATGCGATGTCCCATTGTCCGTGTGATTTCTCATTGCCCGTGCGATGTCTCATTTTCCGTGCGATGTCTCATTGTCCGTGCGATTTCTCATTGTCTGTGCGATTTCTCATTGTCCATGCGATTTCTCATTGTCCGTGCGATTTCTCATTGTCCGTGTGATTTCTCATTGTCCGTGCGATTTCTCATTGTCCGTGCGATGTCTCATTGTCCGGGCGATTTCTCATTGTCCGTCCGATGTCTCATTGTCCGTGCGATTTCTCATTGTTCGTGCGATTTCTCATTGCCTCTGTGATTTCTCATTGTCCGTGAGATTTCTCATTGTTCGTGCGATTTCTCATTGTCCGTGTGATTTCTGACTGCCCGTGCGCTTTCTCATTGTCTGTGTGAACTCTCATTGTCCGTGCAATTTCTCAATTTCCGTGCGATTTCTCATTGTCCATGCGATGCCTCATTGTCTGTACGATTAGCTCATTGTCCGTGCGATTTCTCATTGTCCATGCAATTTCTCATTACCCGTGCGATGTCCCATTGTCCGTGCGATTTCTCATTGTCCATGCGATGTCCCATTGTCCGTGTGATTTCTCATTGTGCGTGCGATTTCTCATTGTCCGTGTGATTTCTCATTGTCCATGCGATTTCTCATTGTCCGTGCGATTTCTCATTGTCCGTGTGATTTCTGACTGCCCGTGCGCTTTCTCATTGTCTGTGTGAACTCTCATTGTCCGTGCAATTTCTCATTGTCCGTGCGATTTCTCATTGTCCATGCGATGGCTCATTGTCTGTACGATTAGCTCATTGTCCATGCGATTTCTCATTGTCCATGCAATTTCTCATTACCCGTGCGATGTCCCATTGTCCGTGCGATTTCTATTTGTCCGTGCGATGTCTCATTGTCCGTGCGATGTCTCATTGTCTGTGCGATTTCTCATTTTCCGTGTGATGTCACATTGTCCGTGCGATGTCTCATTGTCCGTGTGATGTCTCATTGTCCTTGCGGTTTCTAACTGCCCGTGCGATTTCTCATTCTCCGACCGCTGTCACATTGTCCGTGCGATGTCTCATTGCCCGTCCGATGTCTCATTGTCCATGCGATTTCTCATTGTTCGTGCGATTTCTCATTGTCCTTGCGATTTCTCATTGCCTCTGTGATTTCTCATTGTCCGTGAGATTTCTCATTGTCCATGTGATTTCTCTTTGTCCGTGTGATTTCTCATTGTCCCTGCGAATTCTCATTGTCCGTGTGATTTCTCACTGCCCGTGCGCTTTCTCACTGTCTGTGTGAACTCTCATTGTCCGTGCAATTTCTCAATGTCCGTGCAATTTCTCATTGTCCATGCGATGTCTCATTGTTAGTACGATTAGCTCATTGTCCGTGCGATTTCTCATTGTCCATCCAATTTCTCATTGTCCATGCATTTTCTCATTGTCAGTGCGATTTCCCATTGTCCATGCGATTTCTGATTGTCCGTGTGATTTCTCATTGTGCGAGCGATTTCTCAATGTCCGTGCGATTTCTCATTGTCTGTGCGATTTCTCATTGTCCATGCGATTTCTCATTGTCCGTGCGATTTCTCATTGTCCGTGCGATTTCTCATTGTCCGTGCGATGTCTCATTGTCCGGGCGATTTCTCATTGTCCGTCCGATGTCTCATTGTCCGTGCGATTTCTCATTGTTCGTGCGATTTCTCATTGCCTCTATGATTTCTCATTGTCCGTGAGATTTCTCATTGTTCGTGCGATTTCTCATTGTCCGTGTGATTTCTGACTGCCCGTGCGCTTTCTCATTGTCTGTGTGAACTCTCATTGTCCGTGCAATTTCTCATTGTCCGTGCGATTTCTCATTGTCCATGCGATGGCTCATTGTCTGTACGATTAGCTCATTGTCCATGCGATTTCTCATTGTCCATGCAATTTCTCATTACCCGTGCGATGTCCCATTGTCCGTGCGATTTCTCATTGTCCATGCGATGTCCCATTGTCCGTGTGATTTCTCATTGTGCGTGCGATTTCTCATTGTCCGTGTGATTTCTCATTGTCCATGCGATTTCTCATTGTCCGTGCGATTTCTCATTGTCCGTGTGATTTCTGACTGCCCGTGCGCTTTCTCATTGTCTGTGTGAACTCTCATTGTCCGTGCAATTTCTCATTGTCCGTGCGATTTCTCATTGTCCATGCGATGGCTCATTGTCTGTACGATTAGCTCATTGTCCATGCGATTTCTCATTGTCCATGCAATTTCTCATTACCCGTGCGATGTCCCATTGTCCGTGCGATTTCTATTTGTCCGTGCGATGTCTCATTGTCCGTGCGATGTCTCATTGTCTGTGCGATTTCTCATTTTCCGTGTGATGTCACATTGTCCGTGCGATGTCTCATTGTCCGTGTGATGTCTCATTGTCCTTGCGGTTTCTAACTGCCCGTGCGATTTCTCATTCTCCGACCGCTGTCACATTGTCCGTGCGATGTCTCATTGCCCGTCCGATGTCTCATTGTCCATGCGATTTCTCATTGTTCGTGCGATTTCTCATTGTCCTTGCGATTTCTCATTGCCTCTGTGATTTCTCATTGTCCGTGAGATTTCTCATTGTCCATGTGATTTCTCTTTGTCCGTGTGATTTCTCATTGTCCCTGCGAATTCTCATTGTCCGTGTGATTTCTCACTGCCCGTGCGCTTTCTCACTGTCTGTGTGAACTCTCATTGTCCGTGCAATTTCTCAATGTCCGTGCAATTTCTCATTGTCCATGCGATGTCTCATTGTTAGTACGATTAGCTCATTGTCCGTGCGATTTCTCATTGTCCATCCAATTTCTCATTGTCCATGCATTTTCTCATTGTCAGTGCGATTTCCCATTGTCCATGCGATTTCTGATTGTCCGTGTGATTTCTCATTGTGCGAGCGATTTCTCAATGTCCGTGCGATTTCTCATTGTCCGTTTGATTTTTCATTGTCTGAGCGATTTCTCATTGTCTGTGTGATTTCTCATTGTCCGTGCAATTTCTCATTACCCGTGCGATGTCCCACTGTCCGTGCGATTTCTCATTGTCCGTGCGATGTCCCATTGTCCGTGTGATTTCTCATTGCCCGTGCGATGTCTCATTTTCCGTGCGATTTCTCATTGTCCGTGCGATTTCTCATTGTCTGTGCGATTTCTCATTGTCCATGAGATTTCTCATTGTCCGTGCGATTTCTCATTGTCCGTGCGATTTCTCATTGTCCGTGCGATTTCTCATTGTCCGTGCGATGTCTCATTGTCCGTGCGATTCCTCATTGTCCGTCCGATGTCTCATTGTCCGTGCGATTTCTCATTGTTCGTGCGATTTCTCATTGCCTCTGTGATCTCTCATTGTCCGTGAGATTTCTCATTGTCCGTGCGATTTCTCATTGTCCGTGTGATTTCTGACTGCCCGTGCGCTTTCTCATTGTCTGTGTGAACTCTCATTGTCCGTGCAATTTCTCAATGTCCGTGCAATTTCTCATTGTCCATGCGATGTCTCATTGTTAGTACGATTAGCTCATTGTCCGTGCGATTTCTCATTGTCCATCCAATTTCTCATTGTCCATGCATTTTCTCATTGTCAGTGCGATTTCCCATTGTCCATGCGATTTCTGATTGTCCGTGTGATTTCTCATTGTGCGAGCGATTTCTCAATGTCTGTGCGATTTCTCATTGTCCGTTTGATTTTTCATTGTCTGAGCGATTTCTCATTGTCTGTGTGATTTCTCATTGTCCGTGCAATTTCTCATTACCCGTGCGATGTCCCACTGTCCGTGCGATTTCTCATTGTCCGTGCGATGTCCCATTGTCCGTGTGATTTCTCATTGCCCGTGCGATGTCTCATTTTCCGTGCGATTTCTCATTGTCCGTGCGATTTCTCATTGTCTGTGCGATTTCTCATTGTCCATGAGATTTCTCATTGTCCGTGCGATTTCTCATTGTCCGTGCGATTTCTCATTGTCCGTGCGATGTCTCATTGTCCGTGCGATTCTACATTGTCCGTCCGATGTCTCATTGTCCGTGCGATTTCTCATTGTTCGTGCGATTTCTCATTGCCTCTGTGATCTCTCATTGTCCGTGAGATTTCTCATTGTCCGTGCGATTTCTCATTGTCCGTGTGATTTCTGACTGCCCGTGCGCTTTCTCATTGTCTGTGTGAACTCTCATTGTCCGTGCAATTTCTCATTGTCCGTGCGATTTCTCATTGTCCATGCGATGGCTCATTGTCTGTACGATTAGCTCATTGTCCATGCGATTTCTCATTGTCCATGCAATTTCTCATTACCCGTGCGATGTCCCATTGTCCGTGCGATTTCTCATTGTCCATGCGATGTCCCATTGTCCGTGTGATTTCTCATTGTGCGTGCGATTTCTCATTGTCCGTGTGATTTCTCATTGTCCATGCGATTTCTCATTGTCCGTGCGATTTCTCATTGTCCGTGTGATTTCTGACTGCCCGTGCGCTTTCTCATTGTCTGTGTGAACTCTCATTGTCCGTGCAATTTCTCATTGTCCGTGTGATTTCTCATTGTCCATGCGATGTCTCATTGTCTGTACAATTAGCTCATTGTCCGTGCGATTTCTCATTGTCCATGCAATTTCTCATTACCCGTGCGATGTCCCATTGTCCGTGCGATTTCTCATTGTCCGTGCGATGTCCCATTGTCCGTGTGATTTCTCATTGTGCGTGCGATTTCTCATTGTCCTTGTGATTTCTCATTGTCCATGCGATTTCTCATTGTCCGTGCGATGTCTCATTGTCCGTGTGATTTTTCATTGCCTGTGCTATGTCTCATTGTCCGTGCGATTTCTCATTGTCTGTGCGATTTCTCATTGTCCGTGCGATTTCTCATTGTCCGTGCGATTTCTCATTGTCCGTGCGATGTCTCGTTGTCCATGCGATGTCTCATTGTCCGAGCGATTTCTCATTGTCTGTGTGATTTCTCATTGTCCGTGCAATTTCTCATTGTCTGTGCGATGTCCCATTGTCCGTGTGATTTCTCATTGCCCGTGCGATGTCTCATGTCCGTGCAATTTCTCATTGTCCGTGCGACTTCTCATTCTCCGTGTGATTTCCCATTGTCTGTGCAATTTCTCATTGTCCGTGCGATGTCTCATTGCCCGTGCGATTTCTCATTGTCCGTGCGATTTATCATTGTCTGTGCGATGTCTCATTGCCCGTGCGATTTCTCATTGTCCGTGCGATTTCTCATTGTCCGTGCGATGTCCCATTGTCCGTGTGATTTCTCATTGTGCGTGCGATTTCTCATTGTCCTTGTGATTTCTCATTGTCCATGCGATTTCTCATTGTCCGTGCGATGTCTCATTGTCCGTGTGATTTTTCATTGCCTGTGCTATGTCTCATTGTCCGTGCGATTTCTCATTGTCTGTGCGATTTCTCATTGTCCGTGCGATTTCTCATTGTCCGTGCGATTTCTCATTGTCCGTGCGATGTCTCGTTGTCCATGCGATGTCTCATTGTCCGAGCGATTTCTCATTGTCTGTGTGATTTCTCATTGTCAGTGCAATTTCTCATTGTCCGTGCGATGTCACATTGTCCGTGCGATTTCTCATTGTCTGTGCGATGTCCCATTGTCCGTGTGATTTCTCATTGCCCGTGCGATGTCTCATGTCCGTGCAATTTCTCATTGTCCGTGTGACTTCTCATTCTCCGTGTGATTTCCCATTGTCCGTGCAATTTCTCATTGTCCGTGCGATGTCTCATTGCCCGTGCGATTTCTCATTGTCCGTGCGATTTATCATTGTCTGTGCGATGTCTCATTGCCCGTGCGATTTCTCATTGTCCGTGCGATTTCTCATTGTCCATGCGATTTCTAATTGTCCGTGCGATGTCTCATTGTCCATGCGATGTCTCATTGTCTGTGCGATTTCTCATTTTCCGTGTGATGTCACATTGTCCGTGCGATGTCTCATTGTCCGTGTGATGTCTCATTGTCCTTGCGGTTTCTAACTGCCCGTGCGATTTCTCATTCTCCGACCGCTGTCACATTGTCCGTGTGATGTCTCATTGTCCGTCCGATGTCTCATTGTCCGTGCGATTTCTCATTTTTCGTGCGATTTCTCATTGTCCTTGCGATTTCTCATTGTCCGTGAGATCTCTCATTGTCCATGTGATTTCTCTTTGTCCGTGTGATTTCTCATTGTCCCTGCGAATTCTCATTGTCCTTGTGATTTCTCACTGCCCGTGCGCTTTCTCATTGTCTGTGTGAACTCTCATTGTCCGTGCAATTTCTCATTGACCATGCGATTTCTCATTGTCCATGCGATGTCTCATTGTAAGTACGATTAGCTCATTGTCCGTGCGATGTCACATTGTCCGTGTGATTTCTCATTGCCCGTGCGATGTGTCATTTCCCGTGCGATTTCTCATTGTCCGTGCGATTTCTCATTGTCCGTGCGATTTCTCATTGTCCATGCGATTTCTCATTGTCCGTGCGATTTCTCATTGTCCGTGCGATTTCTCATTGTCCGTGCGATGTCTCATTGTCCGTGCGATTTCTCATTGTCTGTCCGATGTCTCATTGTCCGTGCGATTTCTCATTGTGCGTGCGATTTCTCATTGTCCGTGTGATTTCTCATTGTCCGTGCGATTTCTCATTGTCCGTGCGATTTCTCATTGTCCGTGCGATTTCTAATTGTCCGTGCGATGTCTCATTGTCCATGCGATTTCTCATTGTCCGTGCGATTTCTAATTGTCCGTGCGATGTCTCATTGTCTGTGCGATTTCTCATTTTCCGTGCGATGTCACATTGTCCGTGCGATTTCTCATTGTCCGTGTGATGTCTCATTGCCCGTGTGATTTCTCATTGCCCGTGCGATTTCTCATTGTCCGTGCGATGTCCCATTGTCCGTGCAATTTCTCATTGCCCGTGCGACTTCTCATTGTCCGTGTGATTTCTCATTGCCCGTGCGATTTCTCATTGTCCGTGCAACTTCTCATTGTCCGTTTGATTTCCCATTGTCCGTGCGATTTCTCATTGTCCGTGCGATGTCTCATTGCCCGTGCGATTTCTCATTGTTCTTGCGATTTCTCATTGTCCGTGCGATTTCTATTTGTCCGTGCGATGTCTCATTGTCCGTGCGATGTCTCATTCTCTGTGTGATTTCTCATTTTCCGTGTGATGTCACATTGTCCGTGCGATGTCTCATTGTCCGTGTGATGTCTCATTGTCCTGGCGGTTTGTAACTGCCCGTGCGATTTCTCATTCTCCGACCGCTGTCACATTGTCCGTGCGATGTCTCATTGCCCGTCCGATGTCTCATTGTCCATGCGATTTCTCATTGTTCGTGCGATTTCTCATTGTCCTTGCGATTTCTCATTGCCTCTGTGATTTCTCATTGTCCGTGAGATTTCTCATTGTCCGTGTGATTTCTCTTTGTCTGTGTGATTTCTCATTGTCCCTGCGAATTCTCATTGTCCGTGTGATTTCTCACTGCCCGTGCGCTTTCTCACTGTCTGTGTGAACTCTCATTGTCCGTGCAATTTCTCAATGTCCGTGCGATTTCTCATTGTCCATGCGATGTCTCATTGTTAGTACGATTAGCTCATTGTCCGTGCGATTTCTCATTGTCCATCCAATTTCTCATTGTCCATGCATTTTCTCATTGTCAGTGCGATTTCCCATTGTCCATGCGATTTCTGATTGTCCGTGTGATTTCTCATTGTGCGTGCGATTTCTCAATGTCCGTGCGATTTCTCATTGTCCGTTTGATTTTTCATTGTCTGAGCGATTTCTCATTGTGTGATTTCTCATTGTCCGTGCAATTTCTCATTACCCGTGCGATGTCCCACTGTCCGTGCGATTTCTCATTGTCCATGCGATGTCCCATTGTCCGTGTGATTTCTCATTGCCCGTGCGATGTCTCATTTTCCGTGCGATTTCTCATTGTCCGTGCGATTTCTCATTGTCTGTGCGATTTCTCATTGTCCATGCGATTTCTCATTGTCCGTGCGATTTCTCATTGTCCGTGCGATTTCTCATTGTCCGTGCGATGTCTCATTGTCCGGGCGATTTCTCATTGTCCGTCCGATGTCTCATTGTCCGTGCGATTTCTCATTGTTCGTGCGATTTCTCATTGCCTCTGTGATTTCTCATTGTCCGTGAGATTTCTCATTGTTCGTGCGATTTCTCATTGTCCGTGTGATTTCTGACTGCCCGTGCGCTTTCTCATTGTCTGTGTGAACTCTCATTGTCCGTGCAATTTCTCATTGTCCGTGCGATTTCTCATTGTCCATGCGATGGCTCATTGTCTGTACGATTAGCTCATTGTCCATGCGATTTCTCATTGTCCATGCAATTTCTCATTACCCGTGCGATGTCCCATTGTCCGTGCGATTTCTCATTGTCCATGCGATGTCCCATTGTCCGTGTGATTTCTCATTGTGCGTGCGATTTCTCATTGTCCGTGTGATTTCTCATTGTCCATGCGATTTCTCATTGTCCGTGCGATTTCTCATTGTCCGTGTGATTTCTGACTGCCCGTGCACTTTCTCATTGTCTGTGTGAACTCTCATTGTCCGTGCAATTTCTCATTGTCCGTGCGATTTCTCATTGTCCATGCGATGGCTCATTGTCTGTACGATTAGCTCATTGTCCATGCGATTTCTCATTGTCCATGCAATTTCTCATTACCCGTGCGATGTCCCATTGTCCGTGCGATTTCTATTTGTCCGTGCGATGTCTCATTGTCCGTGCGATGTCTCATTGTCTGTGCAATTTCTCATTTTCCGTGTGATGTCACATTGTCCGTGCGATGTCTCATTGTCCGTGTGATGTCTCATTGTCCTTGCGGTTTCTAACTGCCCGTGCGATTTCTCATTCTCCGACCGCTGTCACATTGTCCGTGCGATGTCTCATTGCCCGTCCGATGTCTCATTGTCCATGCGATTTCTCATTGTTCGTGCGATTTCTCATTGTCCTTGCGATTTCTCATTGCCTCTGTGATTTCTCATTGTCCGTGAGATTTCTCATTGTCCATGTGATTTCTCTTTGTCCGTGTGATTTCTCATTGTCCCTGCGAATTCTCATTGTCCGTGTGATTTCTCACTGCGCGTGCGCTTTCTCACTGTCTGTGTGAACTCTCATTGTCCGTGCAATTTCTCAATGTCCGTGCAATTTCTCATTGTCCATGCGATGTCTCATTGTTAGTACGATTAGCTCATTGTCCGTGCGATTTCTCATTGTCCATCCAATTTCTCATTGTCCATGCATTTTCTCATTGTCAGTGCGATTTCCCATTGTCCATGCGATTTCTGATTGTCCGTGTGATTTCTCATTGTGCGTGCGATTTCTCAATGTCCGTGCGATTTCTCATTGTCCGTTTGATTTTTCATTGTCTGAGCGATTTCTCATTGTCTGTGTGATTTCTCATTGTCCGTGCAATTTCTCATTACCCGTGCGATGTCCCACTGTCCGTGCGATTTCTCATTGTCCGTGCGATGTCCCATTGTCCGTGTGATTTCTCATTGCCCGTGCGATATCTCATTTTCCGTGCGATTTCTCATTGTCCGTGCGATTTCTCATTGTCTGTGCGATTTCTCATTGTCCATGAGATTTCTCATTGTCCGTGCGATTTCTCATTGTCCGTGCGATTTCTCATTGTCCGTGCGATTTCTCATTGTCCGTGCGATGTCTCATTGTCCGTGCGATTCCTCATTGTCCGTCCGATGTCTCATTGTCCGTGCGATTTCTCATTGTTCGTGCGATTTCTCATTGCCTCTGTGATTTCTCATTGTCCGTGGGATTTCTCATTGTCCGTGCGATTTCTCATTGTCCGTGTGATTTCTGACTGCCCGTGCGCTTTCTCATTGTCTGTGTGAACTCTCATTGTCCGTGCAATTTCTCATTGTCCGTGCGATTTCTCATTGTCCATGCGATGGCTCATTGTCTGTACGATTAGCTCATTGTCCATGCGATTTCTCATTGTCCATGCAATTTCTCATTACCCGTGCGATGTCCCATTGTCCGTGCGATTTCTCATTGTCCATGCGATGTCCCATTGTCCGTGTGATTTCTCATTGTGCGTGCGATTTCTCATTGTCCGTGTGATTTCTCATTGTCCATGCGATTTCTCATTGTCCGTGCGATTTCTCATTGTCCGTGTGATTTCTGACTGCCCGTGTGCTTTCTCATTGTCTGTGTGAACTCTCATTGTCCGTGCAATTTCTCATTGTCCGTGTGATTTCTCATTGTCCATGCGATGTCTCATTGTCTGTACAATTAGCTCATTGTCCGTGCGATTTCTCATTGTCCATGCAATTTCTCATTACCCGTGCGATGTCCCATTGTCCGTGCGATTTCTCATTGTCCGTGCGATGTCCCATTGTCCGTGTGATTTCTCATTGTGCGTGCGATTTCTCATTGTCCTTGTGATTTCTCATTGTCCATGCGATTTCTCATTGTCCGTGCGATGTCTCATTGTCCGTGTGATTTTTCATTGCCTGTGCTATGTCTCATTGTCCGTGCGATTTCTCATTGTCTGTGCGATTTCTCATTGTCCGTGCGATTTCTCATTGTCCGTGCGATTTCTCATTGTCCGTGCGATGTCTCGTTGTCCATGCGATGTCTCATTGTCCGAGCGATTTCTCATTGTCTGTGTGATTTCTCATTGTCCGTGCAATTTCTCATTGTCTGTGCGATGTCCCATTGTCCGTGTGATTTCTCATTGCCCGTGCGATGTCTCATGTCCGTGCAATTTCTCATTGTCCGTGCGACTTCTGATTCTCCGTGTGATTTCCCATTGTCTGTGCAATTTCTCATTGTCCGTGCGATGTCTCATTGCCCGTGCGATTTCTCATTGTCCGTGCGATTTATCATTGTCTGTGCGATGTCTCATTGCCCGTGCGATTTCTCATTGTCCGTGCGATTTCTCATTGTCCATGCGATTTCTAATTGTCCGTGCGATGTCTCATTGTCCATGCGATGTCTCATTGTCTGTGCGATTTCTCATTTTCCGTGTGATGTCACATTGTCCGTGCGATGTCTCATTGTCTGTGTGATGTCTCATTGTCCTTGCGGTTTCTAACTGCCCGTGCAATTTCTCATTCTCCGACCGCTGTCACATTGTCCGTGCGATGTCTCATTGTCCGTCCGATGTCTCATTGTCCGTGCGATTTCTCATTTTTCGTGCGATTTCTCATTGTCCATGCGATTTCTCATTGTCCGTGCGATTTCTAATTGTCCGTGCGATGTCTCATTGTCTGTGCGATTTCTCATTTTCCGTGCGATGTCACATTGTCCGTGCGATTTCTCATTGTCCGTGTGATGTCTCATTGCCCGTGTGATTTCTCATTGCCCGTGCGATTTCTCATTGTTCGTGCGATTTCTCATTGCCTCTGTGATTTCTCATTGTCCGTGGGATTTCTCATTGTCCGTGCGATTTCTCATTGTCCGTGTGATTTCTGACTGCCCGTGCGCTTTCTCATTGTCTGTGTGAACTCTCATTGTCCGTGCAATTTCTCATTGTCCGTGCGATTTCTCATTGTCCATGCGATGGCTCATTGTCTGTACGATTAGCTCATTGTCCATGCGATTTCTCATTGTCCATGCAATTTCTCATTACCCGTGCGATGTCCCATTGTCCGTGCGATTTCTCATTGTCCATGCGATGTCCCATTGTCCGTGTGATTTCTCATTGTGCGTGCGATTTCTCATTGTCCGTGTGATTTCTCATTGTCCATGCGATTTCTCATTGTCCGTGCGATTTCTCATTGTCCGTGTGATTTCTGACTGCCCGTGTGCTTTCTCATTGTCTGTGTGAACTCTCATTGTCCGTGCAATTTCTCATTGTCCGTGCGATTTCTCATTGTCCATGCGATGTCTCATTGTCTGTACAATTAGCTCATTGTCCGTGCGATTTCTCATTGTCCATGCAATTTCTCATTACCCGTGCGATGTCCCATTGTCCGTGCGATTTCTCATTGTCCGTGCGATGTCCCATTGTCCGTGTGATTTCTCATTGTGCGTGCGATTTCTCATTGTCCTTGTGATTTCTCATTGTCCATGCGATTTCTCATTGTCCGTGCGATGTCTCATTGTCCGTGTGATTTTTCATTGCCTGTGCTATGTCTCATTGTCCGTGCGATTTCTCATTGTCTGTGCGATTTCTCATTGTCCGTGCGATTTCTCATTGTCCGTGCGATTTCTCATTGTCCGTGCGATGTCTCGTTGTCCATGCGATGTCTCATTGTCCGAGCGATTTCTCATTGTCTGTGTGATTTCTCATTGTCCGTGCAATTTCTCATTGTCTGTGCGATGTCCCATTGTCCGTGTGATTTCTCATTGCCCGTGCGATGTCTCATGTCCGTGCAATTTCTCATTGTCCGTGCGACTTCTGATTCTCCGTGTGATTTCCCATTGTCTGTGCAATTTCTCATTGTCCGTGCGATGTCTCATTGCCCGTGCGATTTCTCATTGTCCGTGCGATTTATCATTGTCTGTGCGATGTCTCATTGCCCGTGCGATTTCTCATTGTCCGTGCGATTTCTCATTGTCCATGCGATTTCTAATTGTCCGTGCGATGTCTCATTGTCCATGCGATGTCTCATTGTCTGTGCGATTTCTCATTTTCCGTGTGATGTCACATTGTCCGTGCGATGTCTCATTGTCTGTGTGATGTCTCATTGTCCTTGCGGTTTCTAACTGCCCGTGCAATTTCTCATTCTCCGACCGCTGTCACATTGTCCGTGCGATGTCTCATTGTCCGTCCGATGTCTCATTGTCCGTGCGATTTCTCATTTTTCGTGCGATTTCTCATTGTCCATGCGATTTCTCATTGTCCGTGCGATTTCTAATTGTCCGTGCGATGTCTCATTGTCTGTGCGATTTCTCATTTTCCGTGCGATGTCACATTGTCCGTGCGATTTCTCATTGTCCGTGTGATGTCTCATTGCCCGTGTGATTTCTCATTGCCCGTGCGATTTCTCATTGTCCGTGCGATGTCCCATTGTCCGTGCAATTTCTCATTGCCCGTGCGACTTCTCTTTGTCCGTGTGATTTCTCATTGCCCGTGCGATTTCTCATTGTCCGTGCGACTTCTCATTGTCCGTTTGATTTCCCATTGTCCGTGCGATTTCTCATTGTCCGTGCGATGTCTCATTGCCCGTGCGATTTCTCATTGTTCTTGCAATTTCTCATTGTCCGTGCGATTTCTATTTGTCCGTGCGATGTCTCATTGTCCGTGCGATGTCTCATTCTCTGTGTGATTTCTCATTTTCCGTGTGATGTCACATTGTCCGTGCGATGTCTCATTGTCCGTGTGATGTCTCATTGTCCTGGCGGTTTGTAACTGCCCGTGCGATTTCTCATTCTCCGACCGCTGTCACATTGTCCATGCGATGTCTCATTGCCCGTCCGATGTCTCATTGTCCATGCGATTTCTCATTGTTCGTGCTATTTCTCATTGTCCTTGCGATTTCTCATTGCCTCTGTGATTTCTCATTGTCCGTGAGATTTCTCATTGTCCGTGTGATTTCTCTTTGTCCGTGTGATTTCTCATTGTCCCTGCGAATTCTCATTGTCCGTGTGATTTCTCACTGCCCGTGCGCTTTCTCACTGTCTGTGTGAACTCTCATTGTCCGTGCAATTTCTCAATGTCCGTGCGATTTCTCATTGTCCATGCGATGTCTCATTGTTAGTACGATTAGCTCATTGTCCGTGCGATTTCTCATTGTCCATCCAATTTCTCATTGTCCATGCATTTTTTCATTGTCAGTGCGATTTCCCATTGTCCATGCGATTTCTGATTGTCCGTGTGATTTCTCATTGTGCGTGCGATTTCTCAATGTCCATGCGATGTCCCATTGTCCGTGTGATTTCTCATTGCCCGTGCGATGTCTCATTTTCCGTGCGATTTCTCATTGTCCATGCGATTTCTCATTGTCTGTGCGATTTCTCATTGTCCATGCGATTTCTCATTGTCCGTGCGATTTCTCATTGTCCGTGCGATTTCTCATTGTCCGTGCGATGTCTCATTGTCCGGGCGATTTCTCATTGTCCGTCCGATGTCTCATTGTCCGTGCGATTTCTCATTGTTCGTGCGATTTCTCATTGCCTCTGTGATTTCTCATTGTCCGTGAGATTTCTCATTGTTCGTGCGATTTCTCATTGTCCGTGTGATTTCTGACTGCCCGTGCGCTTTCTCATTGTCTGTGTGAACTCTCATTGTCCGTGCAATTTCTCATTGTCCGTGCGATTTCTCATTGTCCATGCGATGGCTCATTGTCTGTACGATTAGCTCATTGTCCATGCGATTTCTCATTGTCCATGCAATTTCTCATTACCCGTGCGATGTCCCATTGTCCGTGCGATTTCTCATTGTCCATGCGATGTCCCATTGTCCGTGTGATTTCTCATTGTGCGTGCGATTTCTCATTGTCCGTGTGATTTCTCATTGTCCATGCGATGGCTCATTGTCCATGAGATTTCTCATTGTCCGTGCGATTTCTCATTGTCCGTGCAATTTCTCATTGTCCGTGCGATTTCTCATTGCCTCTGTGATTTCTCATTGTCCGTGAGATTTCTCATTGTCCATGTGATTTCTCTTTGTCCGTGTGATTTCTCATTGTCCCTGCGAATTCTCATTGTCCGTGTGATTTCTCACTGCCCGTGCGCTTTCTCACTGTCTGTGTGAACTCTCATTGTCCGTGCAATTTCTCAATGTCCGTGCAATTTCTCATTGTATATGCGATGTCTCATTGTTAGTACGATTAGCTCATGGTCCGTGCGATTTCTCATTGTCCATCCAATTTCTCATTGTCCATGCATTTTCTCATTGTCAGTGCGATTTCCCATTGTCCATGCGATTTCTGATTGTCCGTGTGATTTCTCATTGTGCGTGCGATTTCTCAATGTCCGTGCGATTTCTCATTGTCCGTTTGATTTTTCATTGTCTGAGCGATTTCTCATTGTCTGTGTGATTTCTCATTGTCCGTGCAATTTCTCATTACCCGTGCGATGTCCCACTGTCCGTGCGATTTCTCATTGTCCGTGCGATGTCCCATTGTCCGTGTGATTTCTCATTGCCCGTGCAATGTCTCATTTTCCGTGCGATTTCTCATTGTCCGTTCGATTTCTCATTGTCTGTGCGATTTCTCATTGTCCATGAGATTTCTCATTGTCCGTGCGATTTCTCATTGTCCGTGCGATTTCTCATTGTCCATGCGATTTCTCATTGTCCGTGCGATTTCTCATTGTCCGTGCGATGTCTCATTGTCCGTGCGATTCCTCATTGTCCGTCCGATGTCTGATTGTCCGTGCGTTTTCTCATTGTTCGTGCGATTTCTCATTGCCTCTGTGATTTCTCATTGTCCGTGAGATTTCTCATTGTCCGTGCGATTTCTCATTGTCCGTGTGATTTCTGACTGCCCGTGCGCTTTCTCATTGTCTGTGTGAACTCTCATTGTCCGTGCAATTTCTCATTGTCCGTGCGATTTCTCATTGTCCATGCGATGGCTCATTGTCTGTACGATTAGCTCATTGTCCATGCGATTTCTCATTGTCCATGCAATTTCTCATTACCCGTGCGATGTCCCATTGTCCGTGCGATTTCTCATTGTCCATGCGATGTCCCATTGTCCGTGTGATTTCTCATTGTGCGTGCGATTTCTCATTGTCCGTGTGATTTCTCATTGTCCATGCGATTTCTCATTGTCCGTGCGATTTCTCATTGTCCGTGTGATTTCTGACTGCCCGTGCGCTTTCTCATTGTCTGTGTTAACTCTCATTGTCCGTGCAATTTCTCATTGTCCGTGTGATTTCTCATTGTCCATGCGATGTCTCATTGTCTGTACAATTAGCTCATTGTCCGTGCGATTTCTCATTGTCCATGCAATTTCTCATTACCCGTGCGATGTCCCATTGTCCGTGCGATTTCTCATTGTCCGTGCGATGTCCCATTGTCCATGTGATTTCTCATTGTGCGAGCGATTTCTCATTGTCCTTGTGATTTCTCATTGTCCATGCGATTTCTCATTGTCCGTGCGATGTCTCATTGTCCGTGTGTTTTTTCATTGCCTGTGCTATGTCTCATTGTCCGTGCGATTTCTCATTGTCTGTGCGATTTCTCATTGTCCGTGCGATTTCTCATTGTCCGTGCGATTTCTCATTGTCCGTGCGATGTCTCGTTGTCCATGCGATGTCTCATTGTCCGAGCAATTTCTCATTGTCTGTGTGATTTCTCATTGTCCGTGCAATTTCTCATTGTCCGTGCGATGTCCCATTGTCCGTGTGATTTCCCATTGTCCGTGCAATTTCTCATTGTCCGTGCGATGTCTCATTGCCCGTGCGATTTCTCATTGTCCGTGCGATTTATCATTGTCTGTGCGATGTCTCATTGCCCGTGCGATTTCTCATTGTCCGTGCGATTTCTCATTGTCCATGCGATTTCTAATTGTCCGTGCGATGTCTCATTGTCCATGCGATGTCTCATTGTCTGTGCGATTTCTCATTTTCCGTGTGATGTCACATTGTCCGTGCGATGTCTCATTGTCCGTGTGATGTCTCATTGTCCTTGCGGTTTCTAACTGCCCGTGCGATTTCTCATTCTCCGACCGCTGTCACATTGTCCGTGCGATGTCTCATTGTCCGTCCGATGTCTCATTGTCCGTGCGATTTCTCATTTTTCGTGCGATTTCTCATTGTCCATGCGATTTCTCATTGTCCGTGCGATTTCTAATTGTCCGTGCGATGTCTCATTGTCTGTGCGATTTCTCATTTTCCGTGCGATGTCACATTGTCCGTGCGATTTCTCATTGTCCGTGTGATGTCTCATTGCCCGTGTGATTTCTCATTGCCCGTGCGATTTCTCATTGTCCGTGCGATGTCCCATTGTCCGTGCAATTTCTCATTGCCCGTGCGACTTCTCATTGTCCGTGTGATTTCTCATTGCCCGTGCGATTTCTCATTGTCCGTGCGACTTCTCATTGTCCGTTTGATTTCCCATTGTCCGTGCGATTTCTCATTGTCCGTGCGATGTCTCATTGCCCGTGCGATTTCTCATTGTTCTTGCGATTTCTCATTGTCCGTGCGATTTCTATTTGTCCGTGCGATGTCTCATTGTCCGTGCGATGTCTCATTCTCTGTGTGATTTCTCATTTTCCGTGTGATGTCACATTTTCCGTGCGATGTCTCATTGTCCGTGTGATGTCTCATTGTCCTGGCGGTTTGTAACTGCCCGTGCGATTTCTCATTCTCCGACCGCTGTCACATTGTCCATGCGATGTCTCATTGCCCGTCCGATGTCTCATTGTCCGTGAGATTTCTCATTGTCCGTGTGATTTCTCTTTGTCCGTGTGATTTCTCATTGTCCCTGCGAATTCTCATTGTCCGTGTGATTTCTCACTGCCCGTGCGCTTTCTCACTGTCTGTGTGACTCTCATTGTCCGTGCAATTTCTCAATGTCCGTGCGATTTCTCATTGTCCATGCGATGTCTCATTGTTAGTACGATTAGCTCATTGTCCGTGCGATTTCTCATTGTCCATCCAATTTCTCATTGTCCATGCATTTTCTCATTGTCAGTGCGATTTCCCATTGTCCATGCGATTTCTGATTGTCCGTGTGATTTCTCATTGTCCGTGCAATTTCTCATTGTCCGTGCGATGTCCCATTGTCCGTGCGATTTCTCATTGTCTGTACGATGTCCCATTGTCCGTGTGATTTCTCATTGCCGGTGCGATGTCTCATGTCCGTGCAATTTCTCATTGTCCGTGCGACTTCTCATTCTCCGTATGATTTCCCATTGTCCGTGCAATTTCTCATTGTCCGTGCGATGTCTCATTGCCCGTGCGATTTCTCATTGTCCGTGCGATTTATCATTGTCTGTGCGATGTCTCATTGCCCGTGCGATTTCTCATTGTCCGTGCGATTTCTCATTGTCCGTGCGATTTCTAATTGTCCGTGCGATGTCTCATTGTCCATGCGATGTCTCATTGTCTGTGCGATTTCTCATTTTCCGTGTGATGTCACATTGTCCTTGCGATGTCTCATTGTCCGTGTGATGTCTCATTGTCCTTGCGGTTTCTAACTGCCCGTGCGATTTCTCATTCTCCGACCGCTGTCACATTGTCCGTGCGATGTCTCATTGTTCGTGCGATTTCTCATTGTCCTTGCGATTTCTCATTGTCCGTGAGATTTCTCATTGTCCATGTGATTTCTCTTTGTCCTTGCGATTTCTCATTGCCTCTGTGATTTCTCATTGTCCGTGAGATTTCTCATCGTCCATGTGATTTCTCATTGTCCGTGCGATTTCTCATTGTCCGT
Source organism: Isurus oxyrinchus (assembly GCA_026770705.1). NCBI lineage: Eukaryota > Metazoa > Chordata > Chondrichthyes > Lamniformes > Lamnidae > Isurus > Isurus oxyrinchus. The sequence continues at coordinate 9,244,262 of JANJGN010000002.1, read as the reverse complement.
GCGATTTCTCATTGTCCGTCCGATGTCTCATTGTCCGTGCGATTTCTCATTGTCCGTCTGATGTCTCATTGTCCGTGCGATTTCTCATTGTTCGTGCGATTTCTCATTGTCCTTGCGATTTCTCATTGCCTCTGTGATTTCTCATTGTCCGTGAGATTTCTCATTGTTCGTGCGATTTCTCATTGTCCGTGTGATTTCTGACTGCCCGTGTGCTTTCTCATTGTCTGTGTGAACTCTCATTGTCCGTGCAATTTCTCATTGTCCGTGCGATTTCTCATTGTCCATGCGATGTTTCATTGTCTGTACGATTAGCTCATTGTCCGTGCGATTTCTCATTGTCCATGCAATTTCTCATTACCCGTGCGATGTCCCATTGTCCATGCGATTTCTCATTGTCCATGCGATGTCCCATTGTCCGTGTGATTTCTCATTGTGCGTGCGATTTCTCATTGTCCGTGTGATTTCTCATTGTCCATGCGATTTCTCATTGTCCGTGCGATGTCTCATTGTCCGTGTGATTTTTCATTGCCTGTGCGATGTCTCATTGTCCATGCGATTTCTCATTGTTCATGTGATTTCTCATTGTCCGTGCGATTTCTCATTGTCCGTGCGATTTCTCATTGTCCGTGCGATTTCTCATTGTCCGTGCGATGTCTCATTGTCCATGCGATGTGTCATTGTCCGAGCGATTTCTCATTGTCTGTGTGATTTCTCATTGTCCGTGCAATTTCTCATTACCCGTGCGATGTCCCATTGTCCGTGCGATTTCTCATTGCCCGTGCGATGTCTCATGTCCGTGCAATTTCTCATTGTCCGTGCGACTTCTCATTCTCCGTGTGATTTCCCATTGTCCGTGCAATTTCTCATTGTCCGTGCGATGTCTCATTGCCCGTGCGATTTCTCATTGTCCGTGCGATTTATCATTGTCTGTGCGATGTCTCATTGGCCGTGCGATTTCTCATTTTCTGAGCAATGTCTCATTGCCCATGCGATTTCTCATTGTCCGTGCGATTTCTCATTGTCCGTGCGATGTCCCATTGTGTGTGCAATTTCTCATTGCCCGTGCGACTTCTCATTGTCCGTGTGATTTCTCATTGCCCGTGCGATTTCTCATTGTCCGTGCGTCTTCTCATTGTCCGTTTGATTTCCCATTGTCCGTGCGATTTCTCATTGTCCGTGCGATGTCTCATTGCCCGTGCGATTTCTCATTGTCCGTGAGATTTCTCATTGTCCGTGTGATTTCTAATTGTCCGTGCGATGTCTCATTGTCCATGCGATTTCTCATTGTTTGTGCGATTTCTCATTGCCTCTGTGATTTCTCATTGTCCGTGAGATTTCTCATTGTCCATGTGATTTCACTTTGTCCGTGTGATTTCTCATTGTCCCTGCGAATTCTCATTGTCCGTGTGATTTCTCACTGCCCGTGCGCTTTCTCATTGTCTGTGTGAACTCTCATTGTCCGTGCAATTTCTCATTGTTCGTGCGATTTCTCATTGTCCATGCAATGTCTCATTGTTAGTACGATTAGCTCATTGTCCGTGAGATGTCCCATTGTCCGTGTGATTTCTCATTGCCCGTGCGATGTGTCATTTCCCGTGCGATTTCTCATTGTCCGTGCGATTTCTCATTGTCCGTGCGATTTCTCATTCTCCATGCGATTTCTCATTGTACGTGCGATTTCTCATTGTCCTTGCGATTTCTCATTGTCCGTGCGATTTCTCATTGTCCGTCCGATTTCTCATTGCCCGTGCGATGTCTCATTGTCCGTGCAATTTCTCATTGTCCGTCCGATGTCTCATTGTCCGTGCGATTTCTCATTGTTCATGCGATTTCTCATTGTCCTTGCGATTTCTCATTGCCTCTGTGATTTCTCATTGTCCGTGAGATTTCTCATTGTCCGTGCGATTTCTCATTGTCCGTGTGATTTCTGACTGCCCGTGCGCTTTCTCATTGTCTGTGTGAACTCTCATTGTCCGTGCAATTTCTCATTGTCCGTGCGATTTCTCATTGACCATGCGATGTCTCATTGTCTGTACGATTAGCTCATTGTCCGTGCGATTTCTCATTGTCCATGCAATTTCTCATTACCCGTGCGATGTCCCATTGTCCATGCGATTTCTCATTGTCCATGCGATGTCCCATTGTCCGTGTGATTTCTCATAGTGCGTGCGATTTCTCATTGTCCGTGCGATTTCTCATTCTCCGTTCGATTTCTCATTGTCCGTGTGAATTTTCATTGCCTGTGCGATGTCTCATTGTCCATGCGATTACTCATTGTCCTTGCGATTTCTCATTGTCCATGCGATTTCTCATTGTCCTTGCGATTTCTCATTGTCCGTGCGATTTCTCATTGTCCATGCGATTTCTCATTGTCCATGCGACTTCTCATTGTCCGTGCGATTTCTCATTGTCCGTGCGATTTCTCATTGTCCATGCAATTTCTCATTGTCAGTGCGATTTCCCATTGTCCATGCGATTTCTGATTGTCCGTGTGATTTTTCATTGTCCTTGCGCTTTCTCATTGTCTGTGTGAACTCTCATTTTCCATGCGATTTCACATTGTCCGTGCGATTTCTCATTGTCCATCCAATTTCTCATTTTCCTTGCAATTTCTAATTGTCAGTGCGATTTCCCATTGTCCATGTGATTTCTCATTGTCCGTGTGATTTCTCATTGTCCATGCGCTTTATCATTTTCCGTGCTATTTCTCATTGTCCATGCGATTTCTCATTGTCCGAGCGATTTCTCATTGTCTGAGTGATTTCTCATTGTCTGTCCAATTTCTCATTACCCGTGCGATGGCCCATTGTCCGTGCGATTTCTCATTGTCTGTGCGATGTCCCATTGTCCATGTGATTTCTCATTGCCCGTGCGATGTCTCATTGTCCGTGCAATTTCTCATTGCCCGTGCGACTTCTCATTGTCCGTGTGATTTCTCATTGCCTGTGCGATTTCTCATTGTCCGTGCGACTTCTCATTCTCCGTGTGATTTCCCATTGTCCGTGCGATTTCTCATTGTCCGTGCGATGTCTCATTGCCCGTGCGATTTCTCATTGTCCGTGCGATTTATCATTGTCTGTGCGATGTCTCATTGCCCGTGCGATTTCTCATTTTCTGAGCAATGTCTCATTGCCCATGCGATTTCTCATTGTCCGTGCGATTTCTCATTGTCCGTGCGATTTCTAATTGTCCGTGCGATTTCTCATTGTCCGTGCGATTTCTCATTGTCCGTGCGATGTCTCATTGTCCGTGCGATTTCTCATTGTCCGTCCGATGTCTCATTGTCCGTGCGATTTCTCATTGTCCGTCTGATGTCTCATTGTCCGTGCGATTTCTCATTGTTCGTGCGATTTCTCATTGTCCTTGCGATTTCTCATTGCCTCTGTGATTTCTCATTGTCCGTGAGATTTCTCATTGTTCGTGCGATTTCTCATTGTCCGTGTGATTTCTGACTGCCCGTGTGCTTTCTCATTGTCTGTGTGAACTCTCATTGTCCGTGCAATTTCTCATTGTCCGTGCGATTTCTCATTGTCCATGCGATGTTTCATTGTCTGTACGATTAGCTCATTGTCCGTGCGATTTCTCATTGTCCATGCAATTTCTCATTACCCGTGCGATGTCCCATTGTCCATGCGATTTCTCATTGTCCATGCGATGTCCCATTGTCCGTGTGATTTCTCATTGTGCGTGCGATTTCTCATTGTCCGTGTGATTTCTCATTGTCCATGCGATTTCTCATTGTCCGTGCGATGTCTCATTGTCCGTGTGATTTTTCATTGCCTGTGCGATGTCTCATTGTCCATGCGATTTCTCATTGTTCATGTGATTTCTCATTGTCCGTGCGATTTCTCATTGTCCGTGCGATTTCTCATTGTCCGTGCGATTTCTCATTGTCCGTGCGATGTCTCATTGTCCATGCGATGTGTCATTGTCCGAGCGATTTCTCATTGTCTGTGTGATTTCTCATTGTCCGTGCAATTTCTCATTACCCGTGCGATGTCCCATTGTCCGTGCGATTTCTCATTGCCCGTGCGATGTCTCATGTCCGTGCAATTTCTCATTGTCCGTGCGACTTCTCATTCTCCGTGTGATTTCCCATTGTCCGTGCAATTTCTCATTGTCCGTGCGATGTCTCATTGCCCGTGCGATTTCTCATTGTCCGTGCGATTTATCATTGTCTGTGCGATGTCTCATTGGCCGTGCGATTTCTCATTTTCTGAGCAATGTCTCATTGCCCATGCGATTTCTCATTGTCCGTGCGATTTCTCATTGTCCGTGCGATGTCCCATTGTGTGTGCAATTTCTCATTGCCCGTGCGACTTCTCATTGTCCGTGTGATTTCTCATTGCCCGTGCGATTTCTCATTGTCCGTGCGTCTTCTCATTGTCCGTTTGATTTCCCATTGTCCGTGCGATTTCTCATTGTCCGTGCGATGTCTCATTGCCCGTGCGATTTCTCATTGTCCGTGAGATTTCTCATTGTCCGTGTGATTTCTAATTGTCCGTGCGATGTCTCATTGTCCATGCGATTTCTCATTGTTTGTGCGATTTCTCATTGCCTCTGTGATTTCTCATTGTCCGTGAGATTTCTCATTGTCCATGTGATTTCACTTTGTCCGTGTGATTTCTCATTGTCCCTGCGAATTCTCATTGTCCGTGTGATTTCTCACTGCCCGTGCGCTTTCTCATTGTCTGTGTGAACTCTCATTGTCCGTGCAATTTCTCATTGTTCGTGCGATTTCTCATTGTCCATGCGATGTCTCATTGTTAGTACGATTAGCTCATTGTCCGTGAGATGTCCCATTGTCCGTGTGATTTCTCATTGCCCGTGCGATGTGTCATTTCCCGTGCGATTTCTCATTGTCCGTGCGATTTCTCATTGTCCGTGCGATTTCTCATTCTCCATGCGATTTCTCATTGTACGTGCGATTTCTCATTGTCCTTGCGATTTCTCATTGTCCGTGCGATTTCTCATTGTCCGTCCGATTTCTCATTGCCCGTGCGATGTCTCATTGTCCGTGCAATTTCTCATTGTCCGTCCGATGTCTCATTGTCCGTGCGATTTCTCATTGTTCATGCGATTTCTCATTGTCCTTGCGATTTCTCATTGCCTCTGTGATTTCTCATTGTCCGTGAGATTTCTCATTGTCCGTGCGATTTCTCATTGTCCGTGTGATTTCTGACTGCCCGTGCGCTTTCTCATTGTCTGTGTGAACTCTCATTGTCCGTGCAATTTCTCATTGTCCGTGCGATTTCTCATTGACCATGCGATGTCTCATTGTCTGTACGATTAGCTCATTGTCCGTGCGATTTCTCATTGTCCATGCAATTTCTCATTACCCGTGCGATGTCCCATTGTCCATGCGATTTCTCATTGTCCATGCGATGTCCCATTGTCCGTGTGATTTCTCATAGTGCGTGCGATTTCTCATTGTCCGTGCGATTTCTCATTCTCCGTTCGATTTCTCATTGTCCGTGTGAATTTTCATTGCCTGTGCGATGTCTCATTGTCCATGCGATTACTCATTGTCCTTGCGATTTCTCATTGTCCATGCGATTTCTCATTGTCCTTGCGATTTCTCATTGTCCGTGCGATTTCTCATTGTCCATGCGATTTCTCATTGTCCATGCGACTTCTCATTGTCCGTGCGATTTCTCATTGTCCGTGCGATTTCTCATTGTCCATGCAATTTCTCATTGTCAGTGCGATTTCCCATTGTCCATGCGATTTCTGATTGTCCGTGTGATTTTTCATTGTCCTTGCGCTTTCTCATTGTCTGTGTGAACTCTCATTTTCCATGCGATTTCACATTGTCCGTGCGATTTCTCATTGTCCATCCAATTTCTCATTTTCCTTGCAATTTCTAATTGTCAGTGCGATTTCCCATTGTCCATGTGATTTCTCATTGTCCGTGTGATTTCTCATTGTCCATGCGCTTTATCATTTTCCGTGCTATTTCTCATTGTCCATGCGATTTCTCATTGTCCGAGCGATTTCTCATTGTCTGAGTGATTTCTCATTGTCCGTCCAATTTCTCATTACCCGTGCGATGGCCCATTGTCCGTGCGATTTCTCATTGTCTGTGCGATGTCCCATTGTCCATGTGATTTCTCATTGCCCGTGCGATGTCTCATTGTCCGTGCAATTTCTCATTGCCCGTGCGACTTCTCATTGTCCGTGTGATTTCTCATTGCCTGTGCGATTTCTCATTGTCCGTGCGACTTCTCATTCTCCGTGTGATTTCCCATTGTCCGTGCGATTTCTCATTGTCCGTGCGATGTCTCATTGCCCGTGCGATTTCTCATTGTCCGTGCGATTTATCATTGTCTGTGCGATGTCTCATTGCCCGTGCGATTTCTCATTTTCTGAGCAATGTCTCATTGCCCATGCGATTTCTCATTGTCCGTGCGATTTCTCATTGTCCGTGCGATTTCTAATTGTCCGTGCGATGTCTCATTGTCCATGCGATTTCTCATTGTCCGTGCGATTTCTAATTGTCCGTGCGATGTCTCATTGTCTGTGTGATTTCTCATTTCCGTGCGATGTCACATTGTCCGTGCGATTTCTCATTGTCCGTGTGATGTCTCATTGCCCGTGTGATTTCTCATTGCCCGTGCGATTTCTCATTGTCCGTGCGATGTCCCATTGTCCTTGCAATTTCTCATTGCCCGTGCGACTTCTCATTGTCCGTGTGATTTCTCATTGCCCGTGCGATTTCTCATTGTCCGTGCGACTTCTCATTGTCCGTTTGATTTCCCATTGTCCGTGCGATTTCTCATTGTCCTTGCGATTTCCCATTGCCTCTGTGATTTCTCATTGTCCATGAGATTTCTCATTGTCCATGTGATTTCTCTTTGTCCGTGTGATTTCTCATTGTCCCTGCGAATTCTCATTGTCCGTGTGATTTCTGACTGCCCGTGCGCTTTCTCATTGTCTGTGTGAACTCTCATTGTCCGTGCAATTTCTCATTGTCCGTGCGATTTCTCATTGTCCATACGATGTCTCATTGTCTGTACGATTAGCTCATTGTCCGTGCGATTTCTCATTGTCCATGCAATTTCTCATTACCCGTGCGATGTCCCATTGTCCGTGCAATTTCTCATTGTCCGTGCGATGTCCCATTGTCCGTGTGATTTCTCATTGTGCGTGCGATTTCTCATTGTCCGTGTGATTTCTCATTGTCCATGCGATTTCTCATTGTCCGTGCGATGTCTCATTGTCCGTGTGATTTTTCATTGCCTGTGCGATGTCTCATTGTCCATGCGATTTCTCATTGTCCATGCGATTTCTCATTGTCCATGCGATTTCTCATTGTCCGTGCGATTTCTCATTGTTCGTGCGATGTCCCATTGTCCGTGTGATTTCTCATTGTGCGTGCGATTTCTCATTGTCCGTGTGATTTCTCATTGTCCATGCGATTTCTCATTGTCCGTGCGATGTCTCATTGTCCGTGTGATTTTTCATTGCCTGTGCGATGTCTCATTGTCCATGCGATTTCTCATTGTTCGTGTGATTTCTCATTGTCCGTGCGATTTCTCATTGTCCGTGCGATTTCTCATTGTCCGTGCGATTTCTCATTGTCCGTGCGATGTCTCATTGTCCATGCGATGTCTCATTGTCTGAGCGATTTCTCATTGTCTGTGTGATTTCTCATTGTCCGTGCAATTTCTCATTACCCGTGCGATGTCCCATTGTCCGTGCGATTTCTCATTGCCCGTGCGATGTCTCATGTCCGTGCAATTTCTCATTGTCCGTGCGACTTCTCATTCTCCGTGTGATTTCCCATTGTCCGTGCAATTTCTCATTGTCCGTGCGATGTCTCATTGCCCGTGCGATTTCTCATTGTCCGTGCGATTTATCATTGTCTGTGCGATGTCTCATTGGCCGTGCGATTTCTCATTTTCTGAGCAATGTCTCATTGCCCATGCGATTTCTCATTGTCCGTGCGATTTCTCATTGTCCGTGCGATGTCCCATTGTGTGTGCAATTTCTCATTGCCCGTGCGACTTCTCATTGTCCGTGTGATTTCTCATTGCCCGTGCGATTTCTCATTGTCCGTGCGTCTTCTCATTGTCCGTTTGATTTCCCATTGTCCGTGCGATTTCTCATTGTCCGTGCGATGTCTCATTGCCCGTGCGATTTCTCATTGTCCGTGCGATTTCTCATTGTCCGTGTGATTTCTAATTGTCCGTGCGATGTCTCATTGTCCATGCGATTTCTCATTGTTCGTGCGATTTCTCATTGCCTCTGTGATTTCTCATTGTCCGTGAGATTTCTCATTGTCCATGTGATTTCACTTTGTCCGTGTGATTTCTCAGTGTCCCTGCGAATTCTCATTGTCCGTGTGATTTCTCACTGCCCGTGCGCTTTCTCATTGTCTGTGTGAACTCTCATTGTCCGTGCAATTTCTCATTGTTCGTGCGATTTCTCATTGTCCATGCGATGTCTCATTGTTAGTGCGATTAGCTCATTGTCCGTGAGATGTCCCATTGTCCGTGCGATTTCTCATTGTCCGTGCGATGTCCCATTGTGTGTGCAATTTCTCATTGCCCCTGCGACTTCTCATTGTCCGTGTGATTTCTCATTGCCCGTGAGATTTCTCATTGTCCATGTGATTTCACTTTGTCCGTGTGATTTCTCATTGTCCCTGCGAATTCTCATTGTCCGTGTGATTTCTCACTGCCCGTGCGCTTTCTCATTGTCCGTGCGATTTCTCATTGTCCGTGCGATTTCTCATTGTCCGTGCGATTTCTCATTCTCCATGCGATTTCTCATTGTACGTGCGATTTCTCATTGTCCTTGCGATTTCTCATTGTCCGTGTGATGTCTCATTGTCCGTCCGATTTCTCATTGCCCGTGCGATGTCTCATTGTCCGTGCAATTTCTCATTGTCCGTCCGATGTCTCATTGTCCGTGCGATTTCTCATTGTTCATGCGATTTCTCATTGTCCTTGCGATTTCTCATTGCCTCTGTGATTTCTCATTGTCCGTGAGATTTCTCATTGTCCGTGCGATTTCTCATTGTCCGTGTGATTTCTGACTGCCCGTGCGCTTTCTCATTGTCTGTGTGAACTCTCATTGTCCGTGCAATTTCTCATTGTCCGTGCGATTTCTCATTGACCATGCGATGTCCCATTGTCCGTGTGATTTCTCATAGTGCGTGCGATTTCTCATTGTCCGTGCGATTTCTCATTCTCCGTTCGATTTCTCATTGTCCGTGTGATTTTTCATTGCCTGTGCGATGTCTCATTGTCCATGCGATTACTCATTGTCCGTGCGATTTCTCATTGTCCATGCGATTTCTCATTGTCCTTGCGATTTCTCATTGTCCGTGCGATTTCTCATTGTCCATGCGATTTCTCATTGTCCATGTGACTTCTCATTGTCCGTGCGATTTCTCAGTGTCCGTGCGATTTCTCATTGTCCATGCAATTTCTCATTGTCAGTGCGATTTCCCATTGTCCATGCGATTTCTGATTGTCCGTGTGATTTTTCATTGTCCTTGCGCTTTCTCATTGTCTGTGTGAACTCTCATTTTCCATGCGATTTCACATTGTCCGTGCGATTTCTCATTGTCCATCCAATTTCTCATTTTCCTTGCAATTTCTAATTGTCAGTGCGATTTCCCATTGTCCATGTGATTTCTCATTGTCCGTGTGATTTCTCATTGTCCATGCGCTTTATCATTTTCCGTGCTATTTCTCATTGTCCATGCGATTTCTCATTGTCCGAGCGATTTCTCATTGTCTGTGTGATTTCTCATTGTCCGTGCAATTTCTCATTACCCGTGCGATGGCCCATTGTCCGTGCGATTTCTCATTGTCTGTGCGATGTCCCATTGTCCATGTGATTTCTCATTGCCCGTGCGATGTCTCATTGTCCGTGCAATTTCTCATTGCCCGTGCGACTTCTCATTGTCCGTGTGATTTCTCATTGCCTGTGCGATTTCTCGTTGTCCGTGCGACTTCTCATTCTCCGTGTGATTTCCCATTGTCCGTGCGATTTCTCATTGTCCGTGCGATGTCTCATTGCCCGTGCGATTTCTCATTGTCCGTGCGATTTATCATTGTCTGTGCGATGTCTCATTGCCCGTGCGATTTCTCATTTTCTGAGCAATGTCTCATTGCCCATGCGATTTCTCATTGTCCGTGCGATTTCTCATTGTCCGTGCGATTTCTAATTGTCCGTGCGATGTCTCATTGTCCATGCGATTTCTCATTGTCCGTGCGATTTCTAATTGTCCGTGCGATGTCTCATTGTCTGTGCGATTTCTCATTTCCGTGCGATGTCACATTATCCGTGCGATTTCTCATTGTCCGTGTGATGTCTCATTGCCCGTGTGATTTCTCATTGCCCGTGCGATTTCTCATTGTCCGTGCGATGTCCCATTGTCCTTGCAATTTCTCATTGCCCGTGCGACTTCTCATTGTCCGTGTGATTTCTCATTGCCCGTGCGATTTCTCATTGTCCGTGCGACTTCTCATTGTCCGTTTGATTTCCCATTGTCCGTGCGATTTCTCATTGTCCGTGCGATGTCTCATTGCCCGTGCGATTTCTCATTGTCCTTGCGATTTCTCATTGTCCGTGCGATTTCTATTTGTCCGTGCAATGTCTCATTGTCCATGCGATGTCTCATTGTCTGTGCGATTTCTCATTGTCCGTGTGATGTCACATTGTCCGTGCGATGTCTCATTGTCCGTGTGATGTCTCATTGTCCTTGAGGTTTCTAACTGCCCGTGCGATTTCTCATTCTCCGAACGCTGTCACATTGTCCGTGCGATGTCTCATTGTCCGTCCGATGTCTCATTATCCGTGCGATTTCTCATTGTCCGTGCGATTTCTCATTGTCCTTGCGATTTCCCATTGCCTCTGTGATTTCTCATTGTCCATGAGATTTCTCATTGTCCATGTGATTTCTCTTTGTCCGTGTGATTTCTCATTGTCCCTGCGAATTCTCATTGTCCGTGTGATTTCTGACTGCCCGTGCGCTTTCTCATTGTCTGTGTGAACTCTCATTGTCCGTGCAATTTCTCATTGTCCGTGCGATTTCTCATTGTCCATGCGATGTCTCATTGTCTGTACGATTAGCTCATTGTCCGTGCGATTTCTCATTGTCCATGCAATTTCTCATTACCCGTGCGATGTCCCATTGTCCGTGCAATTTCTCATTGTCCGTGCGATGTCCCATTGTCCGTGTGATTTCTCATTGTGCGTGCGATTTCTCATTGTCCATGTGATTTCTCATTGTCCATGCGATTTCTCATTGTCCGTGCGATGTCTCATTGTCCGTGTGATTTTTCATTGCCTGTGCGATGTCTCATTGTCCATGCGATTTCTCATTGTCCATGCGATTTCTCATTGTCCATGCGATTTCTCATTGTCCGTGCGATTTCTCATTGTTCGTGCGATTTCTCATTGTCCATGCGATTTCTCATTGTCCGTGCGATTTCTCATTGTCCGTGCGATGTCTCATTGTCCATGCGATGTCTCATTGTCCGAGCGATTTCTCATTGTCTGTGTGATTTCTCATTGTCCGTCCAATTTCTCATTACCCGTGCGATGTCCCATTGTCCGTGCGATTTCTCATTGTCTGTGCGATGTCCCATTGTCCATGTGATTTCTCATTGCCCGTGCGATGTCTCATTGTCCGTGCAATTTCTCATTGTCCGTGCGACTTCTCATTCTCCGTGTGATTTCCCATTGTCCGTGCGATGTCTCATTGCCCGTGCAATTTCTCATTGTCCGTGCGATTTATCATTGTCTGTGCGATGTCACATTGCCCGTGCGATTTCTCATTTTCTGAGCAATGTCTCATTGCCCATGCGATTTCTCACTGTCCGTGCGATGTCTCATTGTCCGTGCAATTTCTCATTGTCCGTGCGACTTCTCATTCTCCGTGTGATTTCCCATTGTCCGTACGATGTCTCATTGCCCGTGCGATTTCTCATTGTCCGTGCGATTTATCATTGTCTGTGCGATGTCACATTGCCCGTGCGATTTCTCATTTTCTGAGCAATGTCTCATTGCCCATGCGATTTCTCATTGTCCGTGCGATGTCTCATTGTCCGTGCGATTTCTGATTGTCCGTGCGATGTCTCACTTTCCATGCGATGTCACATTTTCCGTGCGATTTCTCATTGTCCGTGCGATTTCTAATTGTCCGTGCGATGTCTCATTGTCTGTGCGATTTCTCATTTTCCGTGCGATGTCACATTGTCCGTGCGATTTCTCATGGTCCATGTGATGTCTCATTGCCCGTGTGATTTCTCATTGCCCGTGCGATTTCTCATTGTCCGTGCGATGTCCCATTGTCCGTGCAATTTCTCATTGCCCGTGCGACTTCTCATTGTCCGTGTGATTTCTCATTGCCCGTGCGATTTCTCATTGTCCGTGCGACTTCTCATTGTCCGTTTGATTTCCCATTGTCCGTGCGATTTCTCATTGTCTGTGCGATGTCTCATTGCCCGTGCGATTTCTCATTGTCCGTGCGATTTCTCATTGTCCGTGCGATTTCTATTTGTCTGTGCGATGTCTCATTGTCCATGCGATGTCTCATTGTCTGTGCGATTTCTCATTTTCCATGTGATGTCACATTGTCCGTGCGATGTCTCATTGTCCTTGCGGTTTCTGACTGCCCGTGCGATTTCTAACTGGCCGTGCGATTTCTCATTCTCCGACCGCTGTCACATTGTCCGTGCGATGTCTCATTGTCCGTCCGATGTCTCATTGTCCGTGCGATTTCTCATTGTTCGTGCGATTTCTCATTGTCCTTGCGATTTCTCATTGCCTTTGTGATTTCTCATTGTCCGTGAGATTTCTCATTGTCCGTGTGATTTCTCTTTGTCCGTGTGATTTCTCATTGTCCCTGCGAATTCTCATTGTCCGTGTGATTTCTCACTGCTCGTGCGCTTTCTCACTGTCTGTGTGAACTCTCATTGTCCGTGCAATTTCTCATTGTCCGTGCGATTTCTCATTGTCCATGCAATGTCTCATTGTTAGTACGATTAGCTCATTGTCCGTGCGATTTCCTATTGTCCATCCAATTTCTCATTGTCCATGCAATTTCTCATTGTCGGTGCGATTTCCCAATGTCCATGCGATTTCTGATTGTCCGTGTGATTTCTCATTGTGCGTGCGATTTCTGAATGTCTGTGCGATTTCTCATTGTCCGTTTGATTTTTCATTGTCCGTGCGATTTCTCATTGTCTGTGTGATTTCTCATTGTCCGTGCAATTTCTCATTACCCGTGCGATGTCCCACTGTCCGTGCGATTTCTCATTGTCCGTGCGATGTCCCATTGTCCGTGTGATTTCTCATTGCCCGTGCGATGTCTAATTTTCCGTGCGATTTCTCATTGTCCGTGCTATTTCTCATTGTCTGTGCGATTTCTCATTGTCCATGCGATTTCTCATTGTCCGTGCGATTTCTCATTGTCCGTGCGATTTCTCATTGTCTGTGTGATTTCTCATTGTCCGTGCGATGTCTCATTGTCCGTGCGATTCCTCATTGTCCGTCCGATGTCTCATTGTCCGTGCGATTTCTCATTGTTCGTGCAATTTCTCATTGCCTCTGTGACTTCTCATTGTCCGTGAGATTTCTCATTGTTTGTGCGATTTCTCATTGTCCGTGTGATTTCTGACTGCCCGTGCGCTTTCTCATTGTTTGTGTGAACTCTCATTGTCCGTGCAATTTCTCATTGTCCGTGCGATTTCTCATTGTCCATGCGATGTCTCATTGTCTGTACAATTAGCTCATTGTCCATGCGATTTCTCATTGTCCATGCAATTTCTCATTACCCGTGCGATGTCCCATTGTCCATGCGATTTCTCATTGTCCATGCGATGTCCCATTGTCCGTGTGATTTCTCATTGTTACTGCGATTTCTCATTGTCTGTTTGATTTCTCATTGTCCATGAAATTTCTCATTGTCCGTGCGATGTCTCATTGTCCGTGTGATTTTTAATTGCCTGTGCGATGTCTCATTGTCCATGCGATTTCTCATTGTCCGTGCGATTTCTCATTGTCCGTGTGATTTCTGACTGCCCATGCGCTTTCTCATTGTCTGTGTGAACTCTCATTGTCCGTGCAATTTCTCATTGTCCGTGCGATTTCTCATTGTCCATGCGATGTCTCATTGTCTGTACGATTAGCTCATTGTCCGTGCGATTTCTCATTGTACATGCAATTTCTCATTACCCGTGCAATGTCCCATTGTCCGTGCGATTTCTCATTGTCCATGCGATGTCCCATTGTCCGTGTGATTTCTCATTGTGCGTGCGATTTCTCATTGTCCGTGTGATTACTCATTGTCCATGCGATTTCTCATTGTCTGTGCGATGTCTCATTGTCCGTGTGATTTTTCATTGTCTGTGCGATGTCTCATTGTCCATGCGATTTCTCATTTTCCGTGCGATTTCTCATTGTCCGTGCGATTTCTCATTGTCCGTGCGATTTCTCATTGTCCGTGCAATTTCTCATTGTCCGTGCGATTTCTCATTGTCCGTGCGATGTCTCATTGTCCATGCGATGTCTCATTGTCCGAGCGATTTCTCATTGTCTGTGTGATTTCTCATTGTCCGTGCAATTTCTCATTACCCGTGCGATGTCCCATTGTCCGTGCAATTTCTCATTGCCCGTGCGATGTCTCATGTCCGTGCAATTTCTCATTGTCCGTGCGACTTCTCATTCTCCGTGTGATTTCCCATTGTCCGTGCAATTTCTCATTGTCCGTGCGATGTCTCATTGCCCGTGCGATTTCTCATTGTCCGTGCGATTTATCATTGTCTGTGCGATGACTCATTGCCCGTGCGATTTCTCATTTTCTGAGCAATGTCTCATTGCCCATGCGATTTCTCATTGTCCGTGCGATTTCTCATTGTCCGTGCGATTTCTGATTGTCCGTGCGATGTCTCATTTTCCGTGCGATGTCACATTGTCCGTGCGATTTCTCATTGTCCGTGTGATGTCTCATTGCCCGTGCAATTTCTCATTGTCCGTGCGATGTCCCATTGTCCGTGCGATTTCTCATTGCCCGTGCGACTTCTCATTGTCCGTGTGATTTCTCATTGCCCGTGCGATTTCTCATTGTCCGTGCGACTTCTCATTGTCTGTTTGATTTCCCATTGTCCGTGCGATTTCTCATTGTCCGTGCGATGTCTCATTGCCCGTGCGATTTCTCATTTTCCGTGCGATTTCTCATTGTCCGTGCGATTTCTAATTGTCCGTGCGATGTCTCATTGTCCATGCGATGTCTCATTGTCCGTGCGATTTCTCATTGTTCGTGCGATTTCTCATTGTCCTTGCGATTTCTCATTGCCTCTGTGATTTCTCATTGTCTGTGAGATTTCTCATTGTCCATGTGATTTCTCTTTGTCCGTGTGATTTCTCATTGTCCCTGCGAATTCTCATTGTCCGTGTGATTTCTCACTGCCCGTGCGCTTTCTCATTGTCTGTGTGAACTCTCATTGTCCGTGCAATTTCTCATTGTCCGTGCGATTTCTCATTGTCCATGCGATGTCTCATTGTTAGTACGATTAGCTCATTGTCCGTGCGATGTGCCATTGTCCGTGTGATTTCTCATTGCACGTGCGATGTGTCATTTCCCGTGCGATTTCTCATTGTCCGTGCGATTTCTCATTGTCCGTGCGATTTCTCATTGTCCGTGCGATGTCTCATTGTCCGTGCGAGTTCTCATTGTCCGTGCGATTTCTCATTGTCCGTGCGATGTCTCATTGTCTGTGCGATTTCTCATTGTCCGTCCGATGTCTCATTGTCCGTGCGATTTCTCATTGTTCGTGCGATTTCTCATTGTCCTTGCGATTTCTCATTGCCTCTGTGATTTCTCATTGTCCGTGAGATTTCTCATTGTTCGTGCGATTTCTCATTGTCCGTGTGATTTCTGACTGCCCGTGTGCTTTCTCATTGTCTGTGTGAACTCTCATTGTCCGTGCAATTTCTCATTGTCCGTGCGATTTCTCATTGTCCATGCGATGTCTCATTGTTAGTACGATTAGCTCATTGTCCGTGCGATGTCCCATTGTCCGTGTGATTTCTCATTGCACGTGCGATGTGTCATTTCCCGTGCGATTTCTCATGGTCCATGTGATGTCTCATTGCCCGTGTGATTTCTCATTGCCGGGCGATTTCTCATTGTCCGTGTGATGTCCCATTGTCCGTGCAATTTCTCATTGCCCGTGCGATTTCTCATTGTCCTTGCGATTTCTGATTGTCCGTGCGATGTCTCATTTTCCATGCGATGTCACATTTTCCGTGCGATTTCTCATTGTCCGTGCGATTTCTAATTGTCCTTGCGATGTCTCATTGTCTGTGCGATTTCTCATTTTCCGTGCGATGTCACATTGTCCGTGCGATTTCTCATGGTCCATTTGATGTCTCATTGCCCATGTGATTTCTCATTGCCCGTGCGATTTCTCATTGTCCGTGCGATTTCTCATTGTCCGTGCAATTTCTCATTGCCCGTGCGACTTCTCATTGTCCGTGTGATTTCTCATTGTCCGTGCGATTTTTCATTGTCCGTGCGACTTCTCATTGTCCGTTTGATTTCCCATTGTCCGTGCGATTTCTCATTGTCCGTGCGATGTCTCATTGCCCTTGTGATTTCTCATTGTCCGTGCGATTTCTCATTGTCCGTGCGATTTCTATTTGTCCGTGCGATGTCTCATTGTCCATGCGATGTCTCATTGTCCGTGCGATTTCTCATTGTCCGTGCGATTTCTCATTGTCCGTGCGATTTCTCATTGTCCGTGCGATTTCTCATTGTCCGTGCAATTTCTCATTGTCCGTGCGATTTCTCATTGTCCGTGCGATGTCTCATTGTCCATGCGATGTCTCATTGTCCGTGCGATTTCTCATTGTCCGTGCGATGTCTCATTCTCCGTGTGATGTCTCATTGTCCTTGCGGTTTCTAACTGGCCGTGCGATTTCTCATTCTCCGACCGCTGTCACATTGTCCGTGCGATGTCTCATTATCCGTCCGATGTCTCATTGTCCGTGCGATTTCTCATTGTTCGTGCGATTTCTCATTGTCCTTGCGATTTCTCATTGCCTCTGTGATTTCTCATTGTCCGTGAGATTTCTCATTGTCCGTGTGATTTTTCTTTGTCCGTGTGATTTCTCATTGTCCCTGCGAATTCTCATTGTCCGTGTGATTTCTCACTGCTCGTGCGCTTTCTCACTGTCTGTGTGAACTCTCATTGTCCGTGCAATTTCTCATTGTCCGTGCGATTTCTCATTGTCCATGCAATGTCTCATTGTTAGTACGATTAGCTCATTGTCTGTGCGATTTCCTATTGTCCATCTAATTTCTCATTGTCCATGCAATTTCTCATTGTCAGTGCGATTTCCCATTGTCCAAGCGATTTCTGATTGTCCGGGTGATTTCTCAATGTGCGTGCGATTTCTCAATGTCCGTGCGATTTCTCATTGTCCGTTTGATTTTTCATTGTCCGTGCGATTTCTCATTGTCTGTGTGATTTCTCATTGTCCGTGCAATTTCTCATTACCCGTGCGATGTCCCACTGTCCGTGCGATTTCTCATTGTCCGTGCGATGTCCCATTGTCCGTGAGATTTCTCATTGCCCGTGCGATGTCTCATTTTCCGTGCGATTTCTCATTGTCCGTGCAATTTCTCATTGTCTGTGCGATTTCTCATTGTCCAAACGATTTCTCATTGTCCGTGCGATTTCTCATTGTCTGTGCGATTTCTCATTGTCCGTGCGATTTCTCATTGTCTGTGTGATTTCTCATTGTCCGTGCAATGTCTCATTGTCCGTGCGATTTCTCATTGTTCGTGCGATTTCTCATTGCCTCTGTGATTTCTCTTGTCCGTGAGATTTCTCATTGTTTGTGCGATTTCTCATTGTCCCTGTGATTTCTGACTGCCCGTGCGCTTTCTCATTGTCCGTGCAATGTCTCTTTGTCCATGCGATGTCTCATTGTCTGTGCGATTTCTCATTTTACGTGCAATGCACATTGTCCGTGCGATGTCTCATTGTCCGTGGGATGTCTCATTTTCCGTGTGATGTCTCATTGTCCTTGCGGTTTCTAACTGCCCGTGCGATTTCTCATTCTCCGACCGCTGTCACATTGTCCGTGCGATGTCTCATTGTCCGTGCGATTTCTCATTGTCTGTGCGATGTCCCATTGTCCGTGTGATTTTTCATTGCCCGTGCGATGTCTCATTGTCCGTGCAATTTCTCATTGTCCGTGCGACTTCTCATTCTCCGTGTGATTTCCCATTGTCCGTGCGATTTCTCATTGTCCGTGCGATGTCTCATTGCCCGTGCGATTTCTCATTGTCCGTGCGATTTCTCATTTTCTGAGCAATGTCTCATTGCCCATGCGATTTCTCATTGTCCATGCGATTTCTCATTGTCTGTGCGATTTCTGATTTTCCGTGCGATGTCTCATTTTCCGTGCGATGTCACATTGTCCGTGCGATTTCTCATTGTCCGTGTGATGTCCCATTGTCCGTTCAATTTCTCATTGCCCGTGCGACTTCTCATTGTCCGTGTGATTTCTCATTGCCCGTGCGATTTCTCATTGTCCGTGCGACTTCTCATTGTCCGTTTGATTTCCCATTGTTCGTGCGATTTCTCATTGTTCGTGCGATTTCTCATTGTCCTTGCGATTTCTCATTGCCTCTGTGATTTCTCATTGTCCATGCGATTTCTCATTGTCCGTGCGATGTCTCATTGTCCGTGTGATTTTTCATTGCCTGTGCGATGTCTCATTGTCGATGCGATTTCTCTATTGTCCGTGCGATTTCTCATTGTCCATGCGATTTCTCATTGTCCGTGCGATGTCTCATTGTCCGTGTGATTTTTCATTGCCTGTGCGATGTCTCATTGTCCATGCGATTTCTCATTGTCCGTGCGATTTCTCATTGTCCATGCTATTTCTCATTGTCCGTGCGATTTCTTATTGTCCGTGCGATTTCTCATTGTCCGTGCGATTTCTCATTGTCCGTGCAATTTCTCATAGTCCGTGCGATGTCTCTTTGTCCATGCGATATCTCATTGTCTGTGCGATTTCTCATTTTACGTGCAATGTCACATTGTCCGTGCGATGTCTCATTGTCCATGCGATTTCTCATTTTCCTTGTGATGTCACATTTTCCGTGCGATGTCTCATTGTCCATGTGATGTCTCATTGTCCTTGCGGTTTCTAACTGCCCGTGCGATTTCTCATTCTCCGACCGCTGTCACATTGTCCGTGCGATGTCTCATTGTCCGTCCGATGTCTCATTGTCCGTGCGATTTCTCATTGTTCGTGCGATTTCTCATTGTCCTTGCGATTTCTCATTGCCTCTGTGATTTCTCATTGTCCGTGAGATTTCTCATTGTCCGTGTGAGTTCTCTTTGTCCGTGTGATTTCTCATTGTCGCTGCGAATTCTCATTGTCCGTGTGATTTCTCATTGTCCGTGCGCTTTCTCATTGTGTGAACTCTCATTGTCCGTGCAATTTCTCATTGTCCGTGCGATTTCTCGTTGTCCATGCGATGTCTCATTGTTAGTATGATTAGCTCATTGTCCATGCGATTTCTCATTGTCCATCCAATTTCTCATTGTCCATGCAATTTCTCATTGTCAGTGCGATTTCCCATTGTCCATGCGATTTCTGATTGTCCGTGTGATTTCTCATTGTGCATGCGATTTCTCAATGTCCGTGCATTCTCTCATTGTCTGTTTGATTTTTCATTGTCCGAGCGATTTCTCATTGTTTGTGTGATTTCTCATTGTCCGTGCAATTTCTCAATACCCGTGCGATGTCCCACTGTCCGTGCGATTTCTCATTGTCCGTGCGATGTCCCATTGTCCGTGTGATTTCTCATTGCCCGTGCGATGTCTCATTGTCCGTGCGATTTCTCATTGTCCGTGCGATTTCTCATTGTCCGTGCGATTTCTCATTGTCCATGCGATTTCTCATTGTCCATGCGATGTCTCATTGTCTGTACGATTAGCTCATTGTCCATGCGATTTCTCATTGTCCATGCAATTTCTCATTACCCGTGCGATGTCCCATTGTCCGTGCGATTTCTCATTGTCCGTGTGATGTCACATTGTCCGTGTGATTTTTCATTGCCTGTGCGATGTCTCATTGTCCATGCGATTTCTCATTGTCCGTGCGATTTCTCATTGTCCATGCGATTTCTCATTGTCCGTGCGATTTCTTATTGTCCGTGCGATTTCTCATTGTCCGTGCGATTTCTCATTGTCCGTGCGATGTCTCATTGTCCATGCGATGTCTCATTGTCCGAGCGATTTCTCATTGTCTGAGTGATTTCTCATTGTCCGTGCAATTTCTCATTACCCGTGCGATGTCCCATTGTCCGTGCGATTTCTCATTGTCTGTGCGATGTCCCACTGTCCGTGTGATTTCTCATTGCCCGTGCGATGTCTCATTGTCCATGCAATTTCTCATTGTCCGTGCGACTTCTCATTCTCCGTGTGATTTCCCATTGTCCGTGCAATTTCTCATTTTCTGAGCAATGTCTCATTGCCCATGCGATTTCTCATTGTCCATGCGATTTCTCATTGTCTGTGCGATTTCTGATTTTCCGTGCGATGTCTCATTTTCCGTGCGATGTCACATTGTCCGTGCGATTTCTCATTGTCCGTGTGATGTCCCATTGTCCGTTCAATTTCTCATTGCCCGTGCGACTTCTCATTGTCCGTGTGATTTCTCATTGCCCGTGCGATTTCTCATTGTCCGTGCGACTTCTCATTGTCCGTTTGATTTCCCATTGTCCGTGCGATTTCTCATTGTTCGTGTGATTTCTCATTGTCCTTGCGATTTCTCATTGCCTCTGTGATTTTTCATTGTCCATGCGATTTCTCATTGTCCGTGCGATGTCTCATTGTCCGTGTGATTTTTCATTGTCCATGCGCTGTCCCATTGTCCGTGTGATTTCTCATTGTGCGTGCGATTTCTCATTGTCCGTGTGATTACTCATTGTCCATGCGATTTCTCATTGTCTGTGCGATGTCTCATTGTCCGTGTGATTTTTCATTGTCTGTGCGATGTCTCATTGTCCATGCGATTTCTCATTGTCCGTGCGATTTCTCATTGTCCGTGCGATTTCTCATTGTCCGTGCGATTTCTCATTGTCCGTGCTATTTCTCATTGTCCGTGCGATGTCTCATTGTCCATGCGATGTCTCATTGTCCGAGCGATTTCTCATTGTCTGTGTGATTTCTCATTGTCCGTGCAATTTCTCATTACCCGTGCGATGTCCCATTGTCCGTGCGATTTCTCATTGTCTGTGCGATGTCCCATTGTCCGTGTGATTTCTCATTGCCCGTGCGATGTCTCATGTCCGTGCAATTTCTCATTGTCCGTGCGACTTCTCATTCTCCGTGTGATTTCCCATTGTCCGTGCAATTTCTCATTGTCCGTGCGATGTCTCATTGCCCGTGCGATTTCTCATTGTCCGTGCGATTTATCATTGTCTGTGTGATGACTCATTGCCCGTGCGATTTCTCATTTTCTGAGCAATGTCTCATTGCCCATGCGATTTCTCATTGTCCGTGCGATTTCTCATTGTCCGTGCGATTTCTGATTGTCCGTGCGATGTCTCATTTTCCGTGCGATGTCACATTGTCCGTTCGATTTCTCATTGTCCGTGTGATGTCTCATTGCCCGTGCAATTTCTCATTGTCCGTGCGATGTCCCATTGTCCGTGCGATTTCTCATTGCCCGTGCGACTTCTCATTGTCCTTGTGATTTCTCATTGTCCGTGCGATGTCTCATTGCCCGTGCGATTTCTCATTTTCTGTGCGATTTCTCATTGTCCGTGCGATTTCTAATTGTCCGTGCGATGTCTCATTGTCCATGCGATGTCTCATTGTCTGTGCGATTTCTCATTGTCCGTCCGATGTCTCATTGTCCGTGCGATTTCTCATTGTTCGTGCGATTTCTCATTGTCCTTGCGATTTCTCATTGCCTCTGTGATTTCTCATTGTCCGTGAGATTTCTCATTGTTCGTGCGATTTCTCATTGTCCGTGTGATTTCTGACTGCCCGTGTGCTTTCTCATTGTCTGTGTGAACTCTCATTGTCCGTGCAATTTCTCATTGTCCGTGCGATTTCTCATTGTCCATGCGATGTCTCATTGTTAGTACGATTAGCTCATTGTCCGTGCGATGTCCCATTGTCCGTGTGATTTCTCATTGCACGTGCGATGTGTCATTTCCCGTGCGATTTCTCATGGTCCATGTGATGTCTCATTGCCCGTGTGATTTCTCATTGCCGGGCGATTTCTCATTGTCCGTGTGATGTCCCATTGTCCGTGCAATTTCTCATTGCCCGTGCGATTTCTCATTGTCCTTGCAATTTCTGATTGTCCGTGCGATGTCTCATTTTCCATGCGATGTCACATTTTCCGTGCGATTTCTCATTGTCCGTGCGATTTCTAATTGTCCTTGCGATGTCTCATTGTCTGTGCGATTTCTCATTTTCCGTGCGATGTCACATTGTCCGTGCGATTTCTCATGGTCCATTTGATGTCTCATTGCCCATGTGATTTCTCATTGCCCGTGCGATTTCTCATTGTCCGTGCGATGTCCCATTGTCCGTGCAATTTCTCATTGCCCGTGCGACTTCTCATTGTCCGTGTGATTTCTCATTGTCCGTGCGATTTTTCATTGTCCGTGCGACTTCTCATTGTCCGTTTGATTTCCCATTGTCCGTGCGATTTCTCATTGTCCGTGCGATGTCTCATTGCCCTTGTGATTTCTCATTGTCCGTGCGATTTCTCATTGTCCGTGCGATTTCTATTTGTCCGTGCGATGTCTCATTGTCCATGCGATGTCTCATTGTCCGTGCGATTTCTCATTGTCCGTGCGATTTCTCATTGTCCGTGCGATTTCTCATTGTCCGTGCGATTTCTCATTGTCCGTGCAATTTCTCATTGTCCGTGCGATTTCTCATTGTCCGTGCGATGTCTCATTGTCCATGCGATGTCTCATTGTCCGTGCGATTTCTCATTGTCCGTGCGATGTCTCATTCTCCGTGTGATGTCTCATTGTCCTTGCGGTTTCTAACTGGCCGTGCGATTTCTCATTCTCCGACCGCTGTCACATTGTCCGTGCGATGTCTCATTATCCGTCCGATGTCTCATTGTCCGTGCGATTTCTCATTGTTCGTGCGATTTCTCATTGTCCTTGCGATTTCTCATTGCCTCTGTGATTTCTCATTGTCCGTGAGATTTCTCATTGTCCGTGTGATTTTTCTTTGTCCGTGTGATTTCTCATTGTCCCTGCGAATTCTCATTGTCCGTGTGATTTCTCACTGCTCGTGCGCTTTCTCACTGTCTGTGTGAACTCTCATTGTCCGTGCAATTTCTCATTGTCCGTGCGATTTCTCATTGTCCATGCAATGTCTCATTGTTAGTACGATTAGCTCATTGTCTGTGCGATTTCCTATTGTCCATCTAATTTCTCATTGTCCATGCAATTTCTCATTGTCAGTGCGATTTCCCATTGTCCAAGCGATTTCTGATTGTCCGGGTGATTTCTCAATGTGCGTGCGATTTCTCAATGTCCGTGCGATTTCTCATTGTCCGTTTGATTTTTCATTGTCCGTGCGATTTCTCATTGTCTGTGTGATTTCTCATTGTCCGTGCAATTTCTCATTACCCGTGCGATGTCCCACTGTCCGTGCGATTTCTCATTGTCCGTGCGATGTCCCATTGTCCGTGAGATTTCTCATTGCCCGTGCGATGTCTCATTTTCCGTGCGATTTCTCATTGTCCGTGCAATTTCTCATTGTCTGTGCGATTTCTCATTGTCCAAACGATTTCTCATTGTCCGTGCGATTTCTCATTGTCTGTGCGATTTCTCATTGTCCGTGCGATTTCTCATTGTCTGTGTGATTTCTCATTGTCCGTGCAATGTCTCATTGTCCGTGCGATTTCTCATTGTTCGTGCGATTTCTCATTGCCTCTGTGATTTCTCTTGTCCGTGAGATTTCTCATTGTTTGTGCGATTTCTCATTGTCCCTGTGATTTCTGACTGCCCGTGCGCTTTCTCATTGTCCGTGCAATGTCTCTTTGTCCATGCGATGTCTCATTGTCTGTGCGATTTCTCATTTTACGTGCAATGCACATTGTCCGTGCGATGTCTCATTGTCCGTGGGATGTCTCATTTTCCGTGTGATGTCTCATTGTCCTTGCGGTTTCTAACTGCCCGTGCGATTTCTCATTCTCCGACCGCTGTCACATTGTCCGTGCGATGTCTCATTGTCCGTGCGATTTCTCATTGTCTGTGCGATGTCCCATTGTCCGTGTGATTTTTCATTGCCCGTGCGATGTCTCATTGTCCGTGCAATTTCTCATTGTCCGTGCGACTTCTCATTCTCCGTGTGATTTCCCATTGTCCGTGCGATTTCTCATTGTCCGTGCGATGTCTCATTGCCCGTGCGATTTCTCATTGTCCGTGCGATTTCTCATTTTCTGAGCAATGTCTCATTGCCCATGCGATTTCTCATTGTCCATGCGATTTCTCATTGTCTGTGCGATTTCTGATTTTCCGTGCGATGTCTCATTTTCCGTGCGATGTCACATTGTCCGTGCGATTTCTCATTGTCCGTGTGATGTCCCATTGTCCGTTCAATTTCTCATTGCCCGTGCGACTTCTCATTGTCCGTGTGATTTCTCATTGCCCGTGCGATTTCTCATTGTCCGTGCGACTTCTCATTGTCCGTTTGATTTCCCATTGTTCGTGCGATTTCTCATTGTTCGTGCGATTTCTCATTGTCCTTGCGATTTCTCATTGCCTCTGTGATTTCTCATTGTCCATGCGATTTCTCATTGTCCGTGCGATGTCTCATTGTCCGTGTGATTTTTCATTGCCTGTGCGATGTCTCATTGTCGATGCGATTTCTCTATTGTCCGTGCGATTTCTCATTGTCCATGCGATTTCTCATTGTCCGTGCGATGTCTCATTGTCCGTGTGATTTTTCATTGCCTGTGCGATGTCTCATTGTCCATGCGATTTCTCATTGTCCGTGCGATTTCTCATTGTCCATGCTATTTCTCATTGTCCGTGCGATTTCTTATTGTCCGTGCGATTTCTCATTGTCCGTGCGATTTCTCATTGTCCGTGCAATTTCTCATAGTCCGTGCGATGTCTCTTTGTCCATGCGATATCTCATTGTCTGTGCGATTTCTCATTTTACGTGCAATGTCACATTGTCCGTGCGATGTCTCATTGTCCATGCGATTTCTCATTTTCCTTGTGATGTCACATTTTCCGTGCGATGTCTCATTGTCCATGTGATGTCTCATTGTCCTTGCGGTTTCTAACTGCCCGTGCGATTTCTCATTCTCCGACCGCTGTCACATTGTCCGTGCGATGTCTCATTGTCCGTCCGATGTCTCATTGTCCGTGCGATTTCTCATTGTTCGTGCGATTTCTCATTGTCCTTGCGATTTCTCATTGCCTCTGTGATTTCTCATTGTCCGTGAGATTTCTCATTGTCCGTGTGAGTTCTCTTTGTCCGTGTGATTTCTCATTGTCGCTGCGAATTCTCATTGTCCGTGTGATTTCTCATTGTCCGTGCGCTTTCTCATTGTGTGAACTCTCATTGTCCGTGCAATTTCTCATTGTCCGTGCGATTTCTCGTTGTCCATGCGATGTCTCATTGTTAGTATGATTAGCTCATTGTCCATGCGATTTCTCATTGTCCATCCAATTTCTCATTGTCCATGCAATTTCTCATTGTCAGTGCGATTTCCCATTGTCCATGCGATTTCTGATTGTCCGTGTGATTTCTCATTGTGCATGCGATTTCTCAATGTCCGTGCATTCTCTCATTGTCTGTTTGATTTTTCATTGTCCGAGCGATTTCTCATTGTTTGTGTGATTTCTCATTGTCCGTGCAATTTCTCAATACCCGTGCGATGTCCCACTGTCCGTGCGATTTCTCATTGTCCGTGCGATGTCCCATTGTCCGTGTGATTTCTCATTGCCCGTGCGATGTCTCATTGTCCGTGCGATTTCTCATTGTCCGTGCGATTTCTCATTGTCCGTGCGATTTCTCATTGTCCATGCGATTTCTCATTGTCCATGCGATGTCTCATTGTCTGTACGATTAGCTCATTGTCCATGCGATTTCTCATTGTCCATGCAATTTCTCATTACCCGTGCGATGTCCCATTGTCCGTGCGATTTCTCATTGTCCGTGTGATGTCACATTGTCCGTGTGATTTTTCATTGCCTGTGCGATGTCTCATTGTCCATGCGATTTCTCATTGTCCGTGCGATTTCTCATTGTCCATGCGATTTCTCATTGTCCGTGCGATTTCTTATTGTCCGTGCGATTTCTCATTGTCCGTGCGATTTCTCATTGTCCGTGCGATGTCTCATTGTCCATGCGATGTCTCATTGTCCGAGCGATTTCTCATTGTCTGAGTGATTTCTCATTGTCCGTGCAATTTCTCATTACCCGTGCGATGTCCCATTGTCCGTGCGATTTCTCATTGTCTGTGCGATGTCCCACTGTCCGTGTGATTTCTCATTGCCCGTGCGATGTCTCATTGTCCATGCAATTTCTCATTGTCCGTGCGACTTCTCATTCTCCGTGTGATTTCCCATTGTCCGTGCAATTTCTCATTTTCTGAGCAATGTCTCATTGCCCATGCGATTTCTCATTGTCCATGCGATTTCTCATTGTCTGTGCGATTTCTGATTTTCCGTGCGATGTCTCATTTTCCGTGCGATGTCACATTGTCCGTGCGATTTCTCATTGTCCGTGTGATGTCCCATTGTCCGTTCAATTTCTCATTGCCCGTGCGACTTCTCATTGTCCGTGTGATTTCTCATTGCCCGTGCGATTTCTCATTGTCCGTGCGACTTCTCATTGTCCGTTTGATTTCCCATTGTCCGTGCGATTTCTCATTGTTCGTGTGATTTCTCATTGTCCTTGCGATTTCTCATTGCCTCTGTGATTTTTCATTGTCCATGCGATTTCTCATTGTCCGTGCGATGTCTCATTGTCCGTGTGATTTTTCATTGTCCATGCGCTGTCCCATTGTCCGTGTGATTTCTCATTGTGCGTGCGATTTCTCATTGTCCGTGTGATTACTCATTGTCCATGCGATTTCTCATTGTCTGTGCGATGTCTCATTGTCCGTGTGATTTTTCATTGTCTGTGCGATGTCTCATTGTCCATGCGATTTCTCATTGTCCGTGCGATTTCTCATTGTCCGTGCGATTTCTCATTGTCCGTGCGATTTCTCATTGTCCGTGCGATTTCTCATTGTCCGTGCGATGTCTCATTGTCCATGCGATGTCTCATTGTCCGAGCGATTTCTCATTGTCTGTGTGATTTCTCATTGTCCGTGCAATTTCTCATTACCCGTGCGATGTCCCATTGTCCGTGCGATTTCTCATTGTCTGTGCGATGTCCCATTGTCCGTGTGATTTCTCATTGCCCGTGCGATGTCTCATGTCCGTGCAATTTCTCATTGTCCGTGCGACTTCTCATTCTCCGTGTGATTTCCCATTGTCCGTGCAATTTCTCATTGTCCGTGCGATGTCTCATTGCCCGTGCGATTTCTCATTGTCCGTGCGATTTATCATTGTCTGTGTGATGACTCATTGCCCGTGCGATTTCTCATTTTCTGAGCAATGTCTCATTGCCCATGCGATTTCTCATTGTCCGTGCGATTTCTCATTGTCCGTGCGATTTCTGATTGTCCGTGCGATGTCTCATTTTCCGTGCGATGTCACATTGTCCGTTCGATTTCTCATTGTCCGTGTGATGTCTCATTGCCCGTGCAATTTCTCATTGTCCGTGCGATGTCCCATTGTCCGTGCGATTTCTCATTGCCCGTGCGACTTCTCATTGTCCTTGTGATTTCTCATTGTCCGTGCGATGTCTCATTGCCCGTGCGATTTCTCATTTTCTGTGCGATTTCTCATTGTCCGTGCGATTTCTAATTGTCCGTGCGATGTCTCATTGTCCATGCGATGTCTCATTGTCCGTGCGATTTCTCATTGTTCGTGCGATTTCTCATTGTCCTTGCGATTTCTCATTGCCTCTGTGATTTCTCATTGTCTGTGAGATTTCTCATTGTCCATGTGATTTCTCTTTGTCCGTGTGATTTCTCATTGTCCCTGCGAATTCTGATTGTCCGTGTGATTTCTCACTGCCCGTGCGCTTTCTCATTGTCTGTGTGAACTCTCATTGTCCGTGCAATTTCTCATTGTCCGTGCGATTTCTCATTGTCCATGCGATGTCTCATTGTTAGTACGATTAGCTCATTGTCCGTGCGATGTCCCATTGTCCGTGTGATTTCTCATTGCACGTGCGATGTGTCATTTCCCGTGCGATTTCTCATTGTCCGTGCGATTTCTCATTGTCCGTGCGATTTCTCATTGTCCGTGCGATGTCTCATTGTCCGTGCGAGTTCTCATTGTCCGTGCGATTTCTCATTGTCCGTGCGATGTCTCATTGTCCGTGCGATTTCTCATTGTCCGTCCGATGTCTCATTGTCCGTGCGATTTCTCATTGTTCGTGCGATTTCTCATTGTCCTTGCGATTTCTCATTGCCTCTGTGATTTCTCATTGTCCGTGAGATTTCTCATTGTTCGTGCGATTTCTCATTGTCCGTGTGATTTCTGACTGCCCGTGTGCTTTCTCATTGTCTGTGTGAACTCTCATTGTCCGTGCAATTTCTCATTGTCCGTGCGATTTCTCATTGTCCATGCGATGTCTCATTGTTAGTACGATTAGCTCATTGTCCGTGCGATGTCCCATTGTCCGTGTGATTTCTCATTGCACGTGCGATGTGTCATTTCCCGTGCGATTTCTCATGGTCCATGTGATGTCTCATTGCCCGTGTGATTTCTCATTGCCTGTGCGATTTCTCATTGTCCGTGTGATGTCCCATTGTCCGTGCAATTTCTCATTGCCCGTGCGATTTCTCATTGTCCTTGCGATTTCTGATTGTCCGTGCGATGTCTCATTTTCCATGCGATGTCACATTTTCCGTGCGATTTCTCATTGTCCGTGCGATTTCTAATTGTCCGTGCGATGTCTCATTGTCTGTGCGATTTCTCATTTTCCGTGCGATGTCACATTGTCCGTGCGATTTCTCATGGTCCATGTGATGTCTCATTGCCCGTGTGATTTCTCATTGCCCGTGCGATTTCTCATTGTCCGTGCGATGTCCCATTGTCCGTGCAATTTCTCATTGCCCGTGCGACTTCTCATTGTCCGTGTGATTTCTCATTGTCTGTGCAATTTTTCATTGTCCGTGCGACTTCTCATTGTCCGTTTGATTTCCCATTGTCCGTGCGATTTCTCATTGTCCGTGCGATGTCTCATTGCCCGTGTGATTTCTCATTGTCCGTGCGATTTCTCATTGTCCGTGCGATTTCTATTTGTCCGTGCGATGTCTCATTGTCCATGCGATGTCTCATTGTCTGTGCGATTTCTCATTGTCCGTGCGATTTCTCATTGTCCGTGCGATTTCTCATTGTCCGTGCAATTTCTCATTGTCCGTGCGATTTCTCATTGTCCGTGCGATGTCTCATTGTCCATGCGATGTCTCATTGTCCGTGCGATTTCTCATTGTCCGTGCGATGTCTCATTCTCCGTGTGATGTCTCATTGTCCTTGCAGTTTCTAACTGGCCGTGCAATTTCTCATTCTCCGACCGCTGTCACATTGTCCGTGCGATGTCTCATTGTCCGTCCGATGTCTCATTGTCCGTGCGATTTCTCATTGTTCGTGCGATTTCTCATTGTCCTTGCGATTTCTCATTGCCTCTGTGATTTCTCATTGTCCGTGAGATTTCTCATTGTCCGTGTGATTTTTCTTTGTCCGTGTGATTTCTCATTGTCCCTGCGAATTCTCATTGTCCGTGTGATTTCTCACTGCTCGTGCGCTTTCTCACTGTCTGTGTGAACTCTCATTGTCCGTGCAATTTCTCATTGTCCGTGCGATTTCTCATTGTCCATGCAATGTCTCATTGTTAGTACGATTAGCTCATTGTCTGTGCGATTTCCTATTGTCCATCTAATTTCTCATTGTCCATGCAATTTCTCATTGTCAGTGCGATTTCCCATTGTCCAAGCGATTTCTGATTGTCCGGGTGATTTCTCAATGTGCGTGCGATTTCTCAATGTCCGTGCGATTTCTCATTGTCCGTTTGATTTTTCATTGTCCGTGCGATTTCTCATTGTCTGTGTGATTTCTCATTGTCCGTGCAATTTCTCATTACCCGTGCGATGTCCCACTGTCCGTGCGATTTCTCATTGTCCGTGCGATGTCCCATTGTCCGTGAGATTTCTCATTGCCCGTGCG
This sequence comes from Isurus oxyrinchus, assembly GCA_026770705.1. Taxonomy (NCBI): domain Eukaryota; kingdom Metazoa; phylum Chordata; class Chondrichthyes; order Lamniformes; family Lamnidae; genus Isurus; species Isurus oxyrinchus. The sequence goes on along the minus strand of JANJGN010000002.1, from coordinate 9,213,931 downwards.
ATGTCTCATTTTCCGTGCGATTTCTCATTGTCCGTGCAATTTCTCATTGTCTGTGCGATTTCTCATTGTCCAAACGATTTCTCATTGTCCGTGCGATTTCTCATTGTCTGTGCGATTTCTCATTGTCCGTGCGATTTCTCATTGTCTGTGTGATTTCTCATTGTCCGTGCAATGTCTCATTGTCCGTGCGATTTCTCATTGTTCGTGCGATTTCTCATTGCCTCTGTGATTTCTCTTGTCCGTGAGATTTCTCATTGTTTGTGCGATTTCTCATTGTCCCTGTGATTTCTGACTGCCCGTGCGCTTTCTCATTGTCCGTGAAATGTCTCTTTGTCCATGCGATGTCTCATTGTCTGTGCGATTTCTCATTTTACGTGCAATGCACATTGTCCGTGCGATGTCTCATTGTCCGTGGGATGTCTCATTTTCCGTGTGATGTCTCATTGTCCTTGCGGTTTCTAACTGCCCGTGCGATTTCTCATTCTCCGACCGCTGTCACATTGTCCATGCAATTTCTCATTGTCCGTGCGATTTCTCATTGTCCGTGCGATTTCTCATTGTCCGTGCGATGTCTCATTGTCCATGCGATGTCTCATTGTCGGAGCGATTTCTCATTGTCTGTGTGATTTCTCATTGTCCGTGCAATTTCTCATTACCCGTGCGATGTCCCATTGTCCGTGCGATTTCTCATTGTCTGTGCGATGTCGCATTGTCCGTGTGATTTTTCATTGCCCGTGCGATGTCTCATTGTCCGTGCAATTTCTCATTGTCCGTGCGACTTCTCATTCTCCGTGTGATTTCCCATTGTCCGTGCGATTTCTCATTGTCCGTGCGATGTCTCATTGCCCGTGCGATTTCTCATTGTCCGTGCGATTTCTCATTTTCTGAGCAATGTCTCATTGCCCATGCGATTTCTCATTGTCCATGCGATTTCTCATTGTCTGTGCGATTTCTGATTTTCCGTGCGATGTCTCATTTTCCGTGCGATGTCACATTGTCCGTGCGATTTCTCATTGTCCGTGTGATGTCCCATTGTCCGTTCAATTTCTCATTGCCTGTGCGACTTCTCATTGTCCGTGTGATTTCTCATTGCCCGTGCGATTTCTCATTGTCCGTGCGACTTCTCATTGTCCGTTTGATTTCCCATTGCCTCTGTGATTTCTCATTGTCCATGCGATTTCTCATTGTCCGTGCGATGTCTCATTGTCCGTGTGATGTCTCATTGTCCTTGCGGTTTCTAACTGCCCGTGCGATTTCTCATTCTCCGACCGCTGTCACATTGTCCGTGCGATGTCTAATTGTCCGTCCGATGTCTCATTGTCCGTGCGATTTCTCATTGTTCGTGCGAATTCTCATTGTCCTTGCGATTTCTCATTGCCTCTGTGATTTCTCATTGTCCGTGAGATTTCTCATTGTCCGTGTGAGTTCTCTTTGTCCGTGTGATTTCTCATTGTCCCTGCGAATTCTCATTGTCCGTGTGATTTCTCATTGTCCGTGCGCTTTCTCATTGTCTGTGTGAACTCTCATTGTCCGTGCAATTTCTCATTGTCCGTGCGATTTCTCGTTGTCCATGCGATGTCTCATTGTTAGTATGATTAGCTCATTGTCCATGCGATTTCTCATTGTCCATCCAATTTCTCATTGTCCATGCAATTTCTCATTGTCAGTGCGATTTCCCATTGTCCATGCGATTTCTGATTGTCCGTGTGATTTCTCATTGTGCATGCGATTTCTCAATGTCCGTGCATTCTCTCATTGTCTGTTTGATTTTTCATTGTCCGAGCGATTTCTCATTGTTTGTGTGATTTCTCATTGTCCGTGCAATTTCTCAATACCCGTGCGATGTCCCACTGTCCGTGCGATTTCTCATTGTCCGTGCGATGTCCCATTGTCCGTGTGATTTCTCATTGCCCGTGCGATGTCTCATTGTCCGTGCGATTTCTCATTGTCCGTGCGATTTCTCATTGTCCGTGCGATTTCTCATTGTCCATGCGATTTCTCATTGTCCATGCGATGTCTCATTGTCTGTACGATTAGCTCATTGTCCATGCGATTTCTCATTGTCCATGCAATTTCTCATTACCCGTGCGATGTCCCATTGTCCGTGCGATTTCTCATTGTCCGTGTGATGTCACATTGTCCGTGTGATTTTTCATTGCCTGTGCGATGTCTCATTGTCCATGCGATTTCTCATTGTCCGTGCGATTTCTCATTGTCCATGCGATTTCTCATTGTCCGTGCGATTTCTTATTGTCCGTGCGATTTCTCTTTGTCCGTGCGATTTCTCATTGTCCGTGCGATTTCTCATTGTCCGTGTGATTTCTCATTGTCCGTGCAATGTCTCTGTGTCCATGCGATGTCTCATTGTCTGTGCGATTTCTCATTTTACGTGCAATGTCACATTGTCCGTGCGATGTCTCATTGTCCGTGCGATGTCTCATTTTCCGTGTGATGTCTCATTGTCCTTGCGGTTTCTAACTGCCCGTGCGATTTCTCATTCTCCGACCGCTGTCACATTGTCCATGCGATTTCTCATTGTCCGTGCGATTTCTCATTGTCCGTGCGATTTCTCATTGTCCGTGCGATGTCTCATTGTCCATGCGATGTCTCATTGTCCGAGCGATTTCTCATTGTCTGTGTGATTTCTCATTGTCCGTGCAATTTCTCATTACCCGTGCGATGTCCCATTGTCCGTGCGATTTCTCATTGTCTGTGCGATGTCCCACTGTCCGTGTGATTTCTCATTGCCCGTGCGATGTCTCATTGTCCGTGCAATTTCTCATTGTCCGTGCGACTTCTCATTCTCCGTGTGATTTCCCATTGTCCGTGCAATTTCTCATTGTCCGTGCGATGTCTCATTGCCCGTGCGATTTCTCATTGTCCGTGCGATTTCTCATTTTCTGAGCAATGTCTCATTGCCCATGCGATTTCTCATTGTCCATGCGATTTCTCATTGTCTGTGCGATTTCTGATTTTCCGTGTGATGTCTCATTTTCCGTGCGATGTCACATTGTCCGTGCGATTTCTCATTGTCCGTGTGATGTCCCATTGTCCGTTCAATTTCTCATTGCCCGTGCGACTTCTCATTGTCCGTGTGATTTCTCATTGCCCGTGCGATTTCTCATTGTCCGTGCGACTTCTCATTGTCCGTTTGATTTCCCATTGTCCGTGCGATTTCTCATTGTTCGTGTGATTTCTCATTATCCTTGCGATTTCTCATTGCCTCTCTGATTTTTCATTGTCCATGCGATTTCTCATTGTCCGTGCGATGTCTCATTGTCCGTGTGATTTTTCATTGCCTGTGCGATGTCTCATTGTCCATGTGATATCTCTATTGTCCGTGCGATTTCTCATTGTCCATGCGATTTCTCATTGTCCGTGCGATTTCTTATTGTCCGTGCGATTTCTCATTGTCCGTGCGATTTCTCATTGTCCATGCGATTTCTCATTGTCCGTGCGATTTCTCATTGTCCGTGCGATGTCTCTTTGTCCAGGCGATGTCTCATTGTCTGTGGGATTTCTCATTTTACGTGCAATGTCACATTGTCCGTGCGATGTCTCATTGTCCGTGCGATGTCTCATTTTCCGTGTGATGTCTCATTGTCCTTGCGGTTTCTAACTGCCCGTGTGATTTCTCATTCTCCGACCGCTGTCACATTGTCCGTGCGATGTCTCATTGTCCGTCCGATGTCTCATTGTCCGTGCGATTTCTCATTGTTCGTGCGATTTCTCATTGTCCTTGCGATTTCTCATTGCCTCTGTGATTTCTCATTGTCCGTGAGATTTCTCATTGTCCGTGTGATTTCTCTTTGTCCGTTTGATTTCTCATTGTCCCTGCGATTTCTCATTGTCCGTGTGATTTCTCACTGCCCATGCGCTTTCTCATTGTCTGTGTGAACTCTCATTGTCCGTGCAATTTCTCATTGTCCGTGCAATTTCTCATTGTCCATGCGATTTCTCATTGTCCGTGCGATTTCTTATTGTCCGTGCGATTTCTCATTTTCCTTGTGATGTCACATTGTCCGTGCGATATCCCACTGTCCGTGTGATTTCTCATTGCCCGTGCGATGTCTCATTGTCCCTGCAATTTCTCACTGTCCGTGCGACTTCTCATTCTCCGTGTGATTTCCCATTGTCCGTGCGATTTCTCATTGTCCGTGCGATGTCTCATTGCCCGTGCGATTTCTCATTGTCCGTGCGATTTCTCATTTTCTGAGCAATGTCTCATTGCCCATGCGATTTCTCATTGTCCATGCGATTTCTCATTGTCTGTGCGATTTCTGATTTTCCGTGCGATGTCTCATTTTCCGTGCGATGTCACATTGTCCGTGCGATTTCTCATTGTCCGTGTGATGTCCCATTGTCCGTCAATTTCTCATTGCCCGTGCGACTTCTCATTGTCCGTGTGATTTCTCATTGCCCGTGCGATTTCTCATTGTCCGTGCGACTTCTCATTGTCCGTTTGATTTCCCATTGTCCGTGCGATTTCTCATTGTTCGTGCGATTTCTCATTGTCCTTGCGATTTCTCATTGCCTCTGTGATTTCTCATTGTCCATGCGATTTCTCATTGTCCGTGCGATGTCTCATTGTCCGTGTGATTTTTCATTGCCTGTGCGATGTCTCATTGTCCATGCGATTTCTCTATTGTCCGTGCGATTTCTCATTGTCCATGCGATTTCTCATTGTCCGTGCGATGTCTCATTGTCCATGTGATTTTTCATTGCCTGTACGATGTCTCATTGTCCATGCGATTTCTCATTGTCCGTGCGATTTCTCATTGTCCATGCTATTTCTCATTGTCCATGCGATTTCTTATTGTCCGTGCGATTTCTCATTGTCCGTGCGATTTCTCATTGTCCGTGCGATTTCTCATAGTCCGTGCGATGTCTCTTTGTCCATGCGATGTCTCATTGTCTGTGCGATTTCTCATTTTACGTGCAATGTCACATTGTCCGTGCGATGTCTCATTGTCCGTGCGATGTCTCATTTTCCGTGTGATGTCTCATTGTCCTTGCGGTTTCTAACTGCCCTTGCGATTTCTCATTCTCCGACAGCTGTCACATTGTCCGTGCGATGTCTCATTGTCCGTCCGATGTCTTATTGTCCGTGCGATTTCTCATTGTTCGTGCGATTTCTCATTGTCCTTGCGATTTCTCATTGCCTCTGTGATTTCTCATTGTCCGTGAGATTTCTCATTGTCCGTGTGATTTCTCTTTGTCCGTGTGATTTCTCATTGTCCCTGCGAATTCTCATTGTCCGTGTGATTTCTCACTGCCCGTGCGCTTTCTCATTGTCTGTGTGAACTCTCATTGTCCGTGCAATTTCTCATTGTCCTTGCGATTTCTCACTGTCCATGCGATTTCTCATTGTCCGTGCGATTTCTTATTGTCCATGCGATTTCTCATTTTCCTTGTGATGTCACATTTTCCGTGCGATGTCTCATTGTCCGTGTGATGTCTCATTGTCCTTGCGGTTTCTAACTGCCCGTGCGATTTCTCATTCTCCGACCGCTGTCACATTGTCCGTGCGATGTCTCATTGTCCGTCCGATGTCTCATTGTCCGTGCGATTTCTCATTGTCCGTGAGATTTCTCATTGTCCGTGTGATTTCTCTTTGTCCGTGTGATTTCTCATTGTCCCTGCGAATTCTCATTGTCTGTGTGATTTCTCATTATCCGTGCGCTTTCTCATTGTCTTTGTGAACTCTCATTGTCCGTGCAATTTCTCATTGTCCGTGCGATTTCTCGTTGTCCATGCGATGTCTCATTGTTAGTATGATTAGCTCATTGTCCATGCGATTTCTCATTGTCCATCCAATTTCTCATTGTCCATGCAATTTCTCATTGTCAGTGCGATTTCCCATTGTCCATGCGATTTCTGATTGTCCGTGTGATTTCTCATTGTGCATGCGATTTCTCAATGTCCGTGCATTCTCACATTGTCTGTTTGATTTTTCATTGTCCGAGCGATTTCTCATTGTTTGTGTGATTTCTCATTGTCCGTGCAATTTCTCAATACCCGTGCGATGTCCCACTGTCCGTGCGATTTCTCATTGTCCGTGCGATGTCCCATTGTCCGTGTGATTTCTCATTGCCCGTGCGATGTCTCATTGTCCGTGCGATTTCTCATTGTCCGTGCGATTTCTCATTGTCCGTGCGATTTCTCATTGTCCATGCGATATCTCATTGTCCATGCGATGTCTCATTGTCTGTACGATTAGCTCATTGTCCATGCGATTTCTCATTGTCCATGCAATTTCTCATTACCCGTGCGATGTCCCATTGTCCGTGCGATTTCTCATTGTCCGTGTGATGTCACATTGTCCGTGTGATTTTTCATTGCCTGTGCGATGTCTCATTGTCCATGCGATTTCTCATTGTCCGTGCGATTTCTCATTGTCCATGCGATTTCTCATTGTCCGTGCGATTTCTTATTGTCCGTGCGATTTCTCATTGTCCGTGCGATTTCTCATTGTCCGTGCGATTTCTCATTGTCCGTGTGATTTCTCATTGTCCGTGCAATGTCTCTGTGTCCATGCGATGTCTCATTGTCTGTGGGATTTCTCATTTTACGTGCAATGTCACATTGTCCGTGCGATGTCTCATTGTCCGTGCGATGTCTCATTTTCCGTGTGATGTCTCATTGTCCTTGCGGTTTCTAACTGCCCGTGCGATTTCTCATTCTCCGACCGCTGTCACATTGTCCATGCGATTTCTCATTGTCCGTGCGTTTTCTCATTGTCCGTGCGATTTCTCATTGTCCGTGCGATGTCTCATTGTCCATGCGATGTCTCATTGTCCGAGCGATTTCTCATTGTCTGTGTGATTTCTCATTGTCCGTGCAAATTCTCATTACCCGTGCGATGTCCCACTGTCCGTGCGATTTCTCATTGTCCGTGCGATGTCCCATTGTCCGTGTGATTTCTCATTGCCCGTGCGATGTCTCATTGTCCGTGCGATTCCTCATTGTCCGTGCGATTTCTCATTGTCCGTGCGATTTCTCATTGTCCATGCGATTTCTCATTGTCCATGCGATGTCTCATTGTCTGTACGATTAGCTCATTGTCCATGCGATTTCTCATTGTCCATGCAATTTCTCATTACCCGTGCGATGTCCCATTGTCCGTGCGATGTCTCATTTTCCGTGTGATGTCTCATTGTCCTTGCGGTTTCTAACTGCCCGTGCGATTTCTCATTCTCCGACCGCTGTCACATTGTCCATGCGATTTCTCATTGTCCGTGCGATTTCTCATTGTCCGTGCGATTTCTCATTGTCCGTGCGATGTCTCATTGTCCATGCGATGTCTCATTGTCCGAGCGATTTCTCATTGTCTGTGTGATTTCTCATTGTCCGTGCAATTTCTCATTACCCGTGCGATGTCCCATTGTCCGTGCGATTTCTCATTGTCTGTGCGATGTCCCACTGTCCGTGTGATTTCTCATTGCCCGTGCGATGTCTCATTGTCCGTGCAATTTCTCATTGTCCGTGCGACTTCTCATTCTCCGTGTGATTTCCCATTGTCCGTGCGATTTCTCATTGTCCGTGCGATGTCTCATTGCCCGTGCGATTTCTCATTGTCCGTGCGATTTCTCATTTTCTGAGCAATGTCTCATTGCCCATGCGATTTCTCATTGTCCATGCGATTTCTCATTGTCTGTGCGATTTCTGATTTTCCGTGCGATGTCTCATTTTCCGTGCGATGTCACATTGTCCGTGCGATTTCTCATTGTCCGTGTGATGTCCCATTGTCCGTTCAATTTCTCATTGCCCGTGTGACTTCTCATTGTCCGTTCAATTTCTCATTGCCCGTGCGATTTCTCATTGTCCGTGCGACTTCTCATTGTCCGTTTGATTTCCCATTGTCCGTGCGATTTCTCATTGTTCGTGTGATTTCTCATTGTCCTTGCGATTTCTCATTGCCTCTGTGATTTTTCATTGTCCATGCGATTTCTCATTGTCCGTGCGATGTCTCATTGTCCGTGTGATTTTTCATTGCCTGTGCGATGTCTCATTGTCCATGTGATATCTCTATTGTCCGTGCGATTTCTCATTGTCCTTGCGATTTCTCATTGTCCGTGCGATTTCTTATTGTCCGTGCGATTTCTCATTGTCCGTGCGATTTCTCATTGTCCATGCGATTTCTCATTGTCCGTGCGATTTCTCATTGTCCGTGCGATGTCTCTTTGTCCAGGCGATGTCTCATTGTCTGTGGGATTTCTCATTTTACGTGCAATGTCACATTGTCCGTGCGATGTCTCATTGTCCGTGCGATGTCTCATTTTCCGTGTGATGTCTCATTGTCCTTGCGGTTTCTAACTGCCCGTGCGATGTCTCATTCTCCGACCGCTGTCACATTGTCCGTGCGATGTCTCATTGTCCGTCCGATGTCTCATTGTCCGTGCGATTTCTCATTGTTCGTGCGATTTCTCATTGTCCTTGCGATTTCTCATTGCCTCTGTGATTTCTCATTGTCCGTGAGATTTCTCATTGTCCGTGTGATTTCTCATTGCCCGTGCGATGTCTCATTGTCCGTGCAATTTCTCATTGTCCGTGCGACTTCTCATTCTCCGTGTGATTTCCCATTGTCCGTGCAATTTCTCATTGTCCATGCGATGTCTCATTGCCCGTGCGATTTCTCATTGTCCGTGCGATTTCTCATTTTCTGAGCAATGTCTCTTTGCCCATGCGATTTCTCATTGTCCATGCGATTTCTCATTGTCTGTGCGATTTCTGATTTTCCGTGCGATGTCTCATTTTCCGTGCGATGTCACATTGTCCGTGCGATTTCTCATTGTCCGTGTGATGTCCCATTGTCCGTTCAATTTCTCATTGCCCGTGCGACTTCTCATTGTCCGTGTGATTTCTCATTGCCCGTGCGATTTCTCATTGTCCGTGCGACTTCTCATTGTCCGTTTGATTTCCCATTGTCCGTGCGATTTCTCATTGTTCGTGTGATTTCTCATTGTCCTTGCGATTTCTCATTGCCTCTGTGATTTTTCATTGTCCATGCGATTTCTCATTGTCCGTGCGATGTCTCATTGTCCGTGTGATTTTTCATTGCCTGTGCGATGTCTCATTGTCCATGTGATATCTCTATTGTCCGTGCGATTTCTCATTGTCCATGCGATTTCTCATTGTCCGTGTGATTTCTTATTGTCCGTGCGATTTCTCATTGTCCGTGCGATTTCTCATTGTCCATGCGATTTCTCATTGTCCGTGCGATTTCTCATTGTCCGTGCGATGTCTCTTTGTCCAGGCGATGTCTCATTGTCTGTGGGATTTCTCATTTTACGTGCAATGTCACATTGTCCGTGCGATGTCTCATTGTCCGTGCGATGTCTCATTTTCCGTGTGATGTCTCATTGTCCTTGCGGTTTCTAACTGCCCGTGTGATTTCTCAATCTCCGACCGCTGTCACATTGTCCGTGCGATGTCTCATTGTCCGTCCGATGTCTCATTGTCCGTGCGATTTCTCATTGCTCGTGCGATTTCTCATTGTCCTTGCGATTTCTCATTGCCTCTGTGATTTCTCATTGTCCGTGAGATTTCTCATTGTCCATGTGATTTCTCTTTGTCCGTTTGATTTCTCATTGTCCCTGCGATTTCTCATTGTCCGTGTGATTTCTCACTGCCCATGCGCTTTCTCATTGTCTGTGTGAACTCTCATTGTCCGTGCAATTTCTCATTGTCCGTGCAATTTCTCATTGTCCATGCGATTTCTCATTGTCCGTGCGAATTCTTATTGTCCGTGCGATTTCTCATTTTCCTTGTGATGTCACATTGTCCGTGCGATATCCCACTGTCCGTGTGATTTCTCATTGCCCGTGCGATGTCTCATTGTCCCTGCAATTTCTCATTGTCCGTGCGACTTCTCATTCTCCGTGTGATTTCCCATTGTCCGTGCGATTTCTCATTGTCCGTGCGATGTCTCATTGCCCGTGCGATTTCTCATTGTCCGTGCGATTTCTCATTTTCTGAGCAATGTCTCATTGCCCATGCGATTTCTCATTGTCCATGCGATTTCTCATTGTCTGTGCGATTTCTGATTTTCCGTGCGATGTCTCATTTTCCGTGCGATGTCACATTGTCCGTGCGATTTCTCATTGTCCGTGTGATGTCCCATTGTCCGTCAATTTCTCATTGCCCGTGCGACTTCTCATTGTCCGTGTGATTTCTCATTGCCCGTGCGATTTCTCATTGTCCGTGCGACTTCTCATTGTCCGTTTGATTTCCCATTGTCCGTGCGATTTCTCATTGTTCGTGCGATTTCTCATTGTCCTTGCGATTTCTCATTGCCTCTGTGATTTCTCATTGTCCATGCGATTTCTCATTGTCCGTGCGATGTCTCATTGTCCGTGTGATTTTTCATTGCCTGTGCGATGTCTCATTGTCCATGCGATTTCTCTATTGTCCGTGCGATTTCTCATTGTCCATGCGATTTCTCATTGTCCGTGCGATGTCTCATTGTCCGTGTGATTTTTCATTGCCTGTGCGATGTCTCATTGTCCATGCGATTTCTCATTGTCCGTGCGATTTCTCATTGTCCATGCTATTTCTCATTGTCCGTGCGATTTCTTATTGTCCGTGCGATTTCTCATTGTCCGTGCAATTTCTCATTGTCCGTGCGATTTCTCATTATCCGTGCGATGTCTCTTTGTCCATGCGATGTCTCATTGTCTGTGCGATTTCTCATTTTACGTGCAATGTCACATTGTCCGTGCGATGTCTCATTGTCCGTGCGATGTCTCATTTTCCGTGTGATGTCTCATTGTCCTTGCGGTTTCTAACTGCCCTTGCGATTTCTCATTCTCCGACAGCTGTCACATTGTCCGTGCGATGTCTCATTGTCCGTCCGATGTCTTATTGTCCGTGCGATTTCTCATTGTTCGTGCGATTTCTCATTGTCCTTGCGATTTCTCATTGCCTCTGTGATTTCTCATTGTCAGTGAGATTTCTCATTGTCCGTGTGATTTCTCTTTGTCCGTGTGATTTCTCATTGTCCCTGCGAATTCTCATTGTCCGTGTGATTTCTCACTGCCCGTGCGCTTTCTCATTGTCTGTGTGAACTCTCATTGTCCGTGCAATTTCTCATTGTCCTTGCGATTTCTCACTGTCCATGCGATTTCTCATTGTCCGTGCGATTTCTTATTGTCCATGCGATTTCTCATTTTCCTTGTGATGTCACATTTTCCGTGCGATGTCTCATTGTCCGTGTGATGTCTCATTGTCCTTGCGGTTTCTAACTGCCCGTGCGATTTCTCATTCTCCGACCGCTGTCACATTGTCTGTGCGATGACTCATTGTCCGTCCGATGTCTCATTGTCCGTGCGATTTCTCATTGTCCGTGAGATTTCTCATTGTCCGTGTGATTTCTCTTTGTCCGTGTGATTTCTCATTGTCCCTGCGAATTCTCATTGTCTGTGTGATTTCTCATTGTCCGTGCGCTTTCTCATTGTCTTTGTGAACTCTCATTGTCCGTGCAATTTCTCATTGTCCGTGCGATTTCTCGTTGTCCATGCGATGTCTCATTGTTAGTATGATTAGCTCATTGTCCATGCGATTTCTCATTGTCCATCCAATTTCTCATTGTCCATGCAATTTCTCATTGTCAGTGCGATTTCCCATTGTCCATGCGATTTCTGATTGTCCGTGTGATTTCTCATTGTGCATGCGATTTCTCAATGTCCGTGCATTCTCACATTGTCTGTTTGATTTTTCATTGTCCGAGCGATTTCTCATTGTTTGTGTGATTTCTCATTGTCCGTGCAATTTCTCAATACCCGTGCGATGTCCCACTGTCGGTGCGATTTCTCATTGTCCGTGCGATGTCCCATTGTCCGTGTGATTTCTCATTGCCCGTGCGATGTCTCATTGTCCGTGCGATTTCTCATTGTCCGTGCGATTTCTCATTGTCCGTGCGATTTCTCATTGTCCATGCGATTTCTCATTGTCCATGCGATGTCTCATTGTCTGTACGATTAGCTCATTGTCCATGCGATTTCTCATTGTCCATGCAATTTCTCATTACCCGTGCGATGTCCCATTGTCCGTGCGATTTCTCATTGTCCGTGTGATGTCACATTGTCCGTGTGATTTTTCATTGCCTGTGCGATGTCTCATTGTCCATGCGATTTCTCATTGTCCGTGCGATTTCTCATTGTCCATGCGATTTCTCATTGTCCGTGCGATTTCTTATTGTCCGTGCGATTTCTCATTGTCCGTGCGATTTCTCATTGTCCGTGCGATTTCTCATTGTCCGTGTGATTTCTCATTGTCCGTGCAATGTCTCTGTGTCCATGCGATGTCTCATTGTCTGTGCGATTTCTCATTTTACGTGCAATGTCACATTGTCCGTGCGATGTCTCATTGTCCGTGCGATGTCTCATTTTCCGTGTGATGTCTCATTGTCCTTGCGGTTTCTAACTGCCCGTGCGATTTCTCATTCTCCGACCGCTGTCACATTGTCCATGCGATTTCTCATTGTCCGTGCGATTTCTCATTGTCCGTGCGATTTCTCATTGTCCGTGCGATGTCTCATTGTCCATGCGATGTCTCATTGTCCGAGCGATTTCTCATTGTCTGTGTGATTTCTCATTGTCCGTGCAATTTCTCATTACCCGTGCGATGTCCCATTGTCCGTGCGATTTCTCATTGTCTGTGCGATGTCCCACTGTCCGTGTGATTTCTCATTGCCCGTGCGATGTCTCATTGTCCGTGCAATTTCTCATTGTCCGTGCGACTTCTCATTCTCCGTGTGATTTCCCATTGTCCGTGCAATATCTCATTGTCCGTGCGATGTCTCATTGCCCGTGCGATTTCTCATTGTCCGTGCGATTTCTCATTTTCTGAGCAATGTCTCATTGCCCATGCGATTTCTCATTGTCCATGCGATTTCTCATTGTCTGTGCGATTTCTGATTTTCCGTGCGATGTCTCATTTTCCGTGCGATGTCACATTGTCCGTGCGATTTCTCATTGTCCGTGTGATGTCCCATTGTCCGTTCAATTTCTCATTGCCCGTGCGACTTCTCATTGTCCGTGTGATTTCTCATTGCCCGTGCGATTTCTCATTGTCCGTGCGACTTCTCATTGTCCGTTTGATTTCCCATTGTCCGTGCGATTTCTCATTGTTCGTGTGATTTCTCATTGTCCTTGCGATTTCTCATTGCCTCTGTGATTTTTCATTATCCATGCGATTTCTCATTGTCCGTGCGATGTCTCATTGTCCGTGTGATTTTTCATTGCCTGTGCGATGTCTCATTGTCCATGTGATATCTCTATTGTCCGTGCGATTTCTCATTGTCCATGCGATTTCTCATTGTCCGTGCGATTTCTTATTGTCCGTGCGATTTCTCATTGTCCGTGCGATTTCTCATTGTCTATGCGATTTCTCATTGTCCGTGCGATTTCTCATTGTCCGTGCGATGTCTCTTTGTCCAGGCGATGTCTCATTGTCTGTGGGATTTCTCATTTTACGTGCAATGTCACATTGTCCGTGCGATGTCTCATTGTCCGTGCGATGTCTCATTTTCCGTGTGATGTCTCATTGTCCTTGCGGTTTCTAACTGCCCGTGCGATGTCTCATTCTCCGACCGCTGTCACATTGTCCGTGCGATGTCTCATTGTCCGTCCGATGTCTCATTGTCCGTGCGATTTCTCATTGTTCGTGCGATTTCTCATTGTCCTTGCGATTTCTCATTGCCTCTGTGATTTCTCATTGTCCGTGAGATTTCTCATTGTCCGTGTGATTTCTCATTGTCCGTTTGATTTCTCATTGTCCCTGCGATTTCTCATTGTCCGTGTGATTTCTCACTGCCCATGCGCTTTCTCATTGTCTGTGTGAACTCTCATTGTCCGTGCAATTTCTCATTGTCCGTGCAATTTCTCATTGTCCATGCGATTTCTCATTGTCCGTGCGATTTCTTATTGTCCGTGCGATTTCTCATTTTCCTTGTGATGTCACATTGTCCGTGCGATGTCTCATTGTCCGTGTGATGTCTCATTGTCCTTGCGGTTTCTAACGGCCCGTGCGATTTCTCATTCTCCGACCGCTGTCACATTGTCCGTGCGATGTCTCATTGTCCGTCCGATGTCTCATTGTCCGTGCGATTTCTCATTGTCCTTGCGATTTCTCATTGCCTCTGTGATTTCTCATTGTCCGTGAGATTTCTCATTGTCCATGTGATTTCTCTTTGTCCGTGTGATTTCTCATTGTCCCTGCGAATTCTCATTGTCCGTGTGATTTCTCACTGCCCGTGCGCTTTCTCATTGTCTGTGTGAACTCTCATTGTCCGTGGAATTTCTCATTGTCCGTGCAATTTCTCATTGTCCATGCGATGTCTCATTGTCTGTACGATTAGCTCATTGTCCGTGCGATTTCTCATTGTCCATGCAATTTCTCATTACCCGTGCGATGTCCCATTGTCCATGCGATTTCTGATTGTCCGTGTGATTTCTCATTGTGCATGCGATTTCTCAATGTCCGTGCGATTTCTCATTGTCCGTTTGATTTTTCATTGACCGAGCGATTTCTCATTGTCTGTGTGATTTCTCATTGTCCGTGCAATTTCTCATTACCCGTGCGATGTCCCACTGTCCGTGCGATTTCTCATTGTCCGTGCGATGTGCCATTGTCCGTGTGATTTCTCATTGCCCGTGCGATGTGTCATTGTCCGTGCGATTTCTCATTGTCCGTGCGATTTCTCATTGTCCGTGCGATTTCTCATTGTCCATGCGATTTCTCATTGTCCATGCGAATTCTCATTGTCCGTGCGATTTCTCATTCTCCGTGCGATTTCTCATTGTCCGTCCGATGTCTCATTGTCCGGGCGATTTCTCATTGTTCGTGCGATTTCTCATTGTCCTTGCGATTTCTCATTGCCTCTGTGATTTCTCATTGTCCGTGAGATTTCTCATTGTTCGTGCGATTTCTCATTGTCCGTGTGATTTCTGACTGCCCGTGCGCTTTCTCATTGTCTGTGTGAACTCTCATTCCGTGCAATTTCTCATTGTCCGTGCGATTTCTCATTGTCTATGCGATGTCTCATTGTCTGTACGATTAGCTCATTGTCTGTGCGATTTCTCATTGTCCATGCGATGTCTCATTGTTAGTACGATTAGCTCATTGTCTGTGCGATTTCTCATTGTCCATCCAATTTCTCATTGTCCATGCAATTTCTCATTGTCAGTGCGATTTCCCATTGTCCATGCGATTTCTGATTGTCCGTGTGATTTCTCATTGTGCGTGCGATTTCTCATTGTCCTTGCGATGTCTCATTGTCCATGCGATGTCTCATTGTCCGAGCGATTTCTCATTGTCTGTGTGATTTCTCATTGTCCGTGCAATTTCTCATTACCCGTGCGATGTCCCATTGTCCGTGCGATTTCTCATTGTCTGTGCGATGTCCCATTGTCCGTGTGATTTCTCATTGCCCGTGCGATGTCTCATGTCCGTGCAATTTCTCATTGTCCGTGCGACTTCTCATTCTCCGTGTGATTTCCCATTGTCCGTGCAATTTCTCATTGTCCGTGCGATCTCTCATTGCCCGTGCGATTTCTCATTGTCCGTGCGATTTCTCATTTTCTGAGCAATGTCTCATTGCCCATGCGATTTCTCATTGTCCATGCGATTTCTCATTGTCTGTGCGATTTCTGATTTTCCGTGCGATGTCTCATTTTCCGTGCGAAGTCACATTGTCCGTGCGATTTCTCATTGTCCGTGTGATGTCCCATTGTCCGTTCAATTTCTCATTGCCCGTGCGACTTCTCATTGTCCGTGTGATTTCTCATTGCCCGTGCGATTTCTCATTGTCCGTGCGACTTCTCATTGTCCGTTTGATTTCCCATTGTCCGTGCGATTTCTCATTGTTCGTGTGATTTCTCATTGTCCTTGCGATTTCTCATTGCCTCTGTGATTTTTCATTGTCCATGCGATTTCTCATTGTCCGTGCGATGTCTCATTGTCCGTGTGATTTTTCATTGCCTGTGCGATGTCTCATTGTCCATGTGATATCTCTATTGTCCGTGCGATTTCTCATTGTCCATGCGATTTCTCATTGTCCGTGCGATTTCTTATTGTCCGTGCGATTTCTCATTGTCCGTGCGATTTCTCATTGTCCATGCGATTTCTCATTGTCCGTGCGATTTCTCATTGTCCGTGCGATGTCTCTTTGTCCAGGCGATGTCTCATTGTCTGTGGGATTTCTCATTTTACGTGCAATGTCACATTGTCCGTGCGATGTCTCATTGTCCGTGCGATGTCTCATTTTCCGTGTGATGTCTCATTGTCCTTGCGGTTTCTAACTGCCCGTGCGATTTCTCATTCTCCGACCGCTGTCACATTGTCCGTGCGATGTCTCATTGTCCGTCCGATGTCTCATTGTCCGTGCGATTTCTCATTGTTCGTGCGATTTCTCATTGTCCTTGCGATTTCTCATTGCCTCTGTGATTTCTCATTGTCCGTGAGATTTCTCATTGTCCGTGTGATTTCTCTTTGTCCGTTTGATTTCTCATTGTCCCTGCGATTTCTCATTGTCCGTGTGATTTCTCACTGCCCATGCGCTTTCTCATTGTCTGTGTGAACTCTCATTGTCCGTGCAATTTCTCATTGTCCGTGCAATTTCTCATTGTCCATGCGATTTCTCATTGTCCGTGCGATTTCTTATTGCCCGTGCGATTTCTCATTTTCCTTGTGATGTCACATTGTCCGTGCGATGTCCCACTGTCCGTGTGATTTCTCATTGCCCGTGCGATGTCTCATTGTCCGTGCAATTTCTCATTGTCCGTGCGACTTCTCATTCTCCGTGTGATTTCCCATTGTCCGTGCGATTCCTCATTGTCCGTGCGATGTCTCATTGCCCGTGCGATTTCTCATTGTCCGTGCGATTTCTCATTTTCTGAGCAATGTCTCATTGCCCATGCGATTTCTCATTGTCCATGCGATTTCTCATTGTCTGTGCGATTTCTGATTTTCCGTGCGATGTCTCATTTTCCGTGCGATGTCACATTGTCCGTGCGATTTCTCATTGTCCGTGTGATGTCCCATTGTCCGTCAATTTCTCATTGCCCGTGCGACTTCTCATTGTCCGTGTGATTTCTCATTGCCCGTGCGATTTCTCATTGTCCGTGCGACTTCTCATTGTCCGTTTGATTTCCCATTGTCCGTGCGATTTCTCATTGTTCGTGCGATTTCTCATTGTCCTTGCGATTTCTCATTGCCTCTGTGATTTCTCATTGTCCATGCGATTTCTCATTGTCCGTGCGATGTCTCATTGTCCGTGTGATTTTTCATTGCCTGTGCGATGTCTCATTGTCCATGCGATTTCTCTATTGTCCATGCGATTTCTCATTGCCCATGCGATTTCTCATTGTCCGTGCGATGTCTCATTGTCCGTGTGATTTTTCATTGCCTGTGCGATGTCTCATTGTCCATGCGATTTCTCATTGTCCGTGCGATTTCTCATTGTCCATGCTATTTCTCATTGTCCGTGCGATTTCTTATTGTCCGTGCGATTTCTCATTGTCCGTGCGATTTCTCATTGTCCGTGCGATTTCTCATTGTCCGTGCGATGTCTCTTTGTCCATGCGATGTCTCATTGTCTGTGCGATTTCTCATTTTACGTGCAATGTCACATTGTCCGTGCGATGTCTCATTGTCCGTGCGATGTCTCATTTTCCGTGTGATGTCTCATTGTCATTGCGGTTTCTAACTGCCCTTGCGATTTCTCATTCTCCGACAGCTGTCACATTGTCCGTGCGATGTCTCATTGTCCGTCCGATGTCTTATTGTCCGTGCGATTTCTCATTGTTCGTGCGATTTCTCATTGTCCTTGCGATTTCTCATTGCCTCTGTGATTTCTCATTGTCCGTGAGATTTCTCATTGTCCGTGTGATTTCTCTTTGTCCGTGTGATTTCTCATTGTCCCTGCGAATTCTCATTGTCCGTGTGATTTCTCACTGCCCATGCGCTTTCTCATTGTCTGTGTGAACTCTCATTGTCCGTGCAATTTCTCATTGTCCGTGCAATTTCTCATTGTCCATGCGATTTCTCATTGTCCGTGCGATTTCTTATTGTCCGTGCGATTTCTCATTTTCCTTGTGATGTCACATTGTCCGTGCGATGTCCCACTGTCCGTGTGATTTCTCATTGCCCGTGCGATGTCTCATTGTCCGTGCAATTTCTCATTGTCCGTGCGACTTCTCATTCTCCGTGTGATTTCCCATTGTCCGTGCGATTCCTCATTGTCCGTGCGATGTCTCATTGCCCGTGCGATTTCTCATTGTCCGTGCGATTTCTCATTTTCTGAGCAATGTCTCATTGCCCATGCGATTTCTCATTGTCCATGCGATTTCTCATTGTCTGTGCGATTTCTGATTTTCCGTGCGATGTCTCATTTTCCGTGCGATGTCACATTGTCCGTGCGATTTCTCATTGTCCGTGTGATGTCCCATTGTCCGTCAATTTCTCATTGCCCGTGCGACTTCTCATTGTCCGTGTGATTTCTCATTGCCCGTGCGATTTCTCATTGTCCGTGCGACTTCTCATTGTCCGTTTGATTTCCCATTGTCCGTGCGATTTCTCATTGTTCGTGCGATTTCTCATTGTCCTTGCGATTTCTCATTGCCTCTGTGATTTCTCATTGTCCATGCGATTTCTCATTGTCCGTGCGATGTCTCATTGTCCGTGTGATTTTTCATTGCCTGTGCGATGTCTCATTGTCCATGCGATTTCTCTATTGTCCATGCGATTTCTCATTGCCCATGCGATTTCTCATTGTCCGTGCGATGTCTCATTGTCCGTGTGATTTTTCATTGCCTGTGCGATGTCTCATTGTCCATGCGATTTCTCATTGTCCGTGCGATTTCTCATTTCCATGCTATTTCTCATTGTCCGTGCGATTTCTTATTGTCCGTGCGATTTCTCATTGTCCGTGCGATTTCTCATTGTCCGTGCGATTTCTCATTGTCCGTGCGATGTCTCTTTGTCCATGCGATGTCTCATTGTCTGTGCGATTTCTCATTTTACGTGCAATGTCACATTGTCCGTGCGATGTCTCATTGTCCGTGCGATGTCTCATTTTCCGTGTGATGTCTCATTGTCATTGCGGTTTCTAACTGCCCTTGCGATTTCTCATTCTCCGACAGCTGTCACATTGTCCGTGCGATGTCTCATTGTCCGTCCGATGTCTTATTGTCCGTGCGATTTCTCATTGTTCGTGCGATTTCTCATTGTCCTTGCGATTTCTCATTGCCTCTGTGATTTCTCATTGTCCGTGAGATTTCTCATTGTCCGTGTGTTTTCTCTTTGTCCGTGTGATTTCTCATTGTCCCTGCGAATTCTCATTGTCCGTGTGATTTCTCACTGCCCGTGCGCTTTCTCATTGTCTGTGTGAACTCTCATTGTCCGTGCAATTTCTCATTGTCCTTGCGATTTCTCACTGTCCATGCGATTTCTCATTGTCCGTGCGATTTCTTATTGTCCATGCGATTTCTCATTTTCCTTGTGATGTCACATTTTCCGTGCGATGTCTCATTGTCCGTGTGATGTCTCATTGTCCTTGCGGTTTCTAACTGCCCGTGCGATTTCTCATTCTCCGACCGCTGTCACATTGTCCGTGTGATGTCTCATTGTCCGTCCGATGTCTCATTGTCCGTGCGATTTCTCATTGTCCGTGAGATTTCTCATTGTCCGTGTGATTTCTCTTTGTCCGTGTGATTTCTCATTGTCCCTGCGAATTCTCATTGTCTGTGTGATTTCTCATTGTCCGTGCGCTTTCTCATTGTCTTTGTGAACTCTCATTGTCCGTGCAATTTCTCATTGTCCATGCGATTTCTCGTTGTCCATGCGATGTCTCATTGTTAGTATGATTAGCTCATTGTCCATGCGATTTCTCATTGTCCATCCAATTTCTCATTGTCCATGCAATTTCTCATTGTCAGTGCGATTTCCCATTGTCCATGCGATTTCTGATTGTCCGTGTGATTTCTCATTGTGCATGCGATTTCTCAATGTCCGTGCATTCTCACATTGTCTGTTTGATTTTTCATTGTCCGAGCGATTTCACATTGTTTGTGTGATTTCTCATTGTCCGTGCAATTTCTCAATACCCGTGCGATGTCCCACTGTCCGTGCGATTTCTCATTGTCCGTGCGATGTCCCATTGTCCGTGTGATTTCTCATTGCCCGTGCGATGTCTCATTGTCCGTGCGATTTCTCATTGTCCGTGCGATTTCTCATTGTCCGTGCGATTTCTCATTGTCCATGCGATTTCTCATTGTCCATGCGATGTCTCATTGTCTGTACGATTAGCTCATTGTCCATGCGATTTCTCATTGTCCATGCAATTTCTCATTACCCGTGCGATGTCCCATTGTCCGTGCGATTTCTCATTGTCCGTGTGATGTCACATTGTCCGTGTGATTTTTCATTGCCTGTGCGATGTCTCATTGTCCATGCGATTTCTCATTGTCCGTGCGATTTCTCATTGTCCATGCGATTTCTCATTGTCCGTGCGATTTCTTATTGTCCGTGCGATTTCTCATTGTCCGTGCGATTTCTCATTGTCCGTGCGATTTCTCATTGTCCGTGTGATTTCTCATTGTCCGTGCAATGTCTCTGTGTCCATGCGATGTCTCATTGTCTGTGCGATTTCTCATTTTACGTGCAATGTCACATTGTCCGTGCGATGTCTCATTGTCCGTGCGATGTCTCATTTTCCGTGTGATGTCTCATTGTCCTTGCGGTTTCTAACTGCCCGTGCGATTTCTCATTCTCCGACCGCTGTCACATTGTCCATGCGATTTCTCATTGTCCGTGCGATTTCTCATTGTCCGTGCGATTTCTCATTGTCCGTGCGATGTCTCATTGTCCATGCGATGTCTCATTGTCCGAGCGATTTCTCATTGTCTGTGTGATTTCTCATTGTCCGTGCAATTTCTCATTACCCGTGCGATGTCCCATTGTCCGTGCGATTTCTCATTGTCTGTGCGATGTCCCACTGTCCGTGTGATTTCTCATTGCCCGTGCGATGTCTCATTGTCCGTGCAATTTCTCATTGTCCGTGCGACTTCTCATTCTCCGTGTGATTTCCCATTGTCCGTGCAATTTCTCATTGTCCGTGCGATGTCTCATTGCCCGTGCGATTTCTCATTGTCCGTGCGATTTCTCATTTTCTGAGCAATGTCTCATTGCCCATGCGATTTCTCATTGTCCATGCGATTTCTCATTGTCTGTGCGATTTCTGATTTTCCGTGCGATGTCTCATTTTCCGTGCGATGTCACATTGTCCGTGCGATTTCTCATTGTCCGTGTGATGTCCCATTGTCCGTTCAATTTCTCATTGCCCGTGCGACTTCTCATTGTCCGTGTGATTTCTCATTGCCCGTGCGATTTCTCATTGTCCGTGCGACTTCTCATTGTCCGTTTGATTTCCCATTGTCCGTGCGATTTCTCATTGTTCGTGTGATTTCTCATTGTCCTTGCGATTTCTCATTGCCTCTGTGATTTTTCATTGTCCATGCGATTTCTCATTGTCCGTGCGATGTCTCATTGTCCGTGTGATTTTTCATTGCCTGTGCGATGTCTCATTGTCCATGTGATATCTCTATTGTCCGTGCGATTTCTCATTGTCCATGCGATTTCTCATTGTCCGTGCGATTTCTTATTGTCCGTGCGATTTCTCATTGTCCGTGCGATTTCTCATTGTCCATGCGATTTCTCATTGTCCGTGCGATTTCTCATTGTCCGTGCGATGTCTCTTTGTCCAGGCGATGTCTCATTGTCTGTGGGATTTCTCATTTTACGTGCAATGTCACATTGTCCGTGCGATGTCTCATTGTCCGTGCGATGTCTCATTTTCCGTGTGATGTCTCATTGTCCTTGCGGTTTCTAACTGCCCGTGCGATGTCTCATACTCCGACCGCTGTCACATTGTCCGTGCGATGTCTCATTGTCCGTCCGATGTCTCATTGTCCGTGCGATTTCTCATTGTTCGTGCGATTTCTCATTGTCCTTGCGATTTCTCATTGCCTCTGTGATTTCTCATTGTCCGTGAGATTTCTCATTGTCCGTGTGATTTCTCATTGCCCGTGCGATGTCTCATTGTCCGTGCAATTTCTCATTGTCCGTGCGACTTCTCATTCTCCGTGTGATTTCCCATTGTCCGTGCAATTTCTCATTGTCCGTGCGATGTCTCATTGCCCGTGCGATTTCTCATTGTCCGTGCGATTTCTCATTTTCTGAGCAATGTCTCATTGCCCATGCGATTTCTCATTTTCCATGCGATTTCTCATTGTCTGTGCGATTTCTGATTTTCCGTGCGATGTCTCATTTTCCGTGCGATGTCACATTGTCCGTGCGATTTCTCATTGTCCGTGTGATGTCCCATTGTCCGTTCAATTTCTCATTGCCCGTGCGACTTCTCATTGTCCGTGTGATTTCTCATTGCCCGTGCGATTTCTCATTGTCCGTGCGACTTCTCATTGTCCGTTTGATTTCCCATTGTCCGTGCGATTTCTCATTGTTCGTGTGATTTCTCATTGTCCTTGCGATTTCTCATTGCCTCTGTGATTTTTCATTGTCCATGCGATTTCTCATTGTCCGTGCGATGTCTCATTGTCCGTGTGATTTTTCATTGCCTGTGCGATGTCTCATTGTCCATGTGATATCTCTATTGTCCGTGCGATTTCTCATTGTCCATGCGATTTCTCATTGTCCGTGCGATTTCTTATTGTCCGTGCGATTTCTCATTGTCCGTGCGATTTCTCATTGTCCATGCGATTTCTCATTGTCCGTGCGATTTCTCATTGTCCGTGCGATGTCTCTTTGTCCAGGCGATGTCTCATTGTCTGTGGGATTTCTCATTTTACGTGCAATGTCACATTGTCCGTGCGATGTCTCATTTTCCGTGTGATGTCTCATTGTCCTTGCGGTTTCTAACTGCCCGTGTGATTTCTCATTCTCCGACCGCTGTCACATTGTCCGTGCGATGTCTCATTGTCCGTCCGATGTCTCATTGTCCGTTTGATTTCTCATTGTTCGTGCGATTTCTCATTGTCCTTGCGATTTCTCATTGCCTCTGTGATTTCTCATTGTCCGTGAGATTTCTCATTGTCCGTGTGATTTCTCTTTGTCCGTTTGATTTCTCATTGTCCCTGCGATTTCTCATTGTCCGTGTGATTTCTCACTGCCCATGCGCTTTCTCATTGTCTGTGTGAACTCTCATTGTCCGTGCAATTTCTCATTGTCCGTGCAATTTCTCATTGTCCATGCGATTTCTCATTGTCCGTGCGATTTCTTATTGTCCGTGCGATTTCTCATTTTCCTTGTGATGTCACATTGTCCGTGCGATGTCCCACTGTCCGTGTGATTTCTCATTGCCCGTGCGATGTCTCATTGTCCGTGCAATTTCTCATTGTCCGTGCGACTTCTCATTCCCCGTGTGATTTCCCATTGTCCGTGCGATTTCTCATTGTCCGTGCGATGTCTCATTGCCCGTGCGATTTCTCATTGTCCGTGCGATTTCTCATTTTCTGAGCAATGTCTCATTGCCCATGCGATTTCTCATTGTCCATGCGATTTCTCATTGTCTGTGCGATTTCTGATTTTCCGTGCGATGTCTCATTTTCCGTGCGATGTCACATTGTCCGTGCGATTTCTCATTGTCCGTGTGATGTCCCATTGTCCGTCAATTTCTCATTGCCCGTGCGACTTCTCATTGTCCGTGTGATTTCTCATTGCCCGTGCGATTTCTCATTGTCCGTGCGACTTCTCATTGTCCGTTTGATTTCCCATTGTCCGTGCGATTTCTCATTGTTCGTGCGATTTCTCATTGTCCTTGCGATTTCTCATTGCCTCTGTGATTTCTCATTGTCCATGCGATTTCTCATTGTCCGTGCGATGTCTCATTGTCCGTGTGATTTTTCATTGCCTGTGCGATGTCTCATTGTCCATGCGATTTCTCATTGTCCGTGCGATTTCTCATTGTCCATGCTATTTCTCATTGTCCGTGCGATTTCTTATTGTCCGTGCGATTTCTCATTGTCCGTGCGATTTCTCATTGTCCGTGCGATTTCTCATTGTCCGTGCGATGTCTCTTTGTCCATGCGATGTCTCATTGTCTGTGCGATTTCTCATTTTACGTGCAATGTCACATTGTCCGTGAGATGTCTCATTGTCCGTGCGATGTCTCATTTTCCGTGTGATGTCTCATTGTCCTTGCGGTTTCTAACTGCCCTTGCGATTTCTCATTCTCCGACAGCTGTCACATTGTCCGTGCGATGTCTCATTGTCCGTCCGATGTCTTATTGTCCGTGCGATTTCTCATTGTTCGTGTGATTTCTCATTGTCCTTGCGATTTCTCATTGCCTCTGTGATTTCTCATTGTCCGTGAGATTTCTCATTGTCCGTGTGATTTCTCTTTGTCCGTGTGATTTCTCATTGTCCCTGCGAATTCTCATTGTCCGTGTGATTTCTCACTGCCCGTGCGCTTTCTCATTGTCTGTGTGAACTCTCATTGTCCGTGCAATTTCTCATTGTCCTTGCGATTTCTCACTGTCCATGCGATTTCTCATTGTCCGTGCGATTTCTTATTGTCCATGCGATTTCTCATTTTCCTTGTGATGTCACATTTTCCGTGCGATGTCTCATTGTCCGTGTGATGTCTCATTGTCCTTGCGGTTTCTAACTGCCCGTGCGATTTCTCATTCTCCGACCGCTGTCACATTGTCCGTGCGATGTCTCATTGTCCGTCCGATGTCTCAGTGTCCGTGCGATTTCTCATTGTCCGTGAGATTTCTCATTGTCCGTGTGATTTCTCTTTGTCCGTGTGATTTCTCATTGTCCCTGCGAATTCTCATTGTCTGTGTGATTTCTCATTGTCCGTGCGCTTTCTCATTGTCTTTGTGAACTCTCATTGTCCGTGCAATTTCTCATTGTCCGTGCGATTTCTCGTTGTCCATGCGATGTCTCATTGTTAGTATGATTAGCTCATTGTCCATGCGATTTCTCATTGTCCATCCAATTTCTCATTGTCCATGCAATTTCTCATTGTCAGTGCGATTTCCCATTGTCCATGCGATTTCTGATTGTCCGTGTGATTTCTCATTGTGCATGCGATTTCTCAATGTCCGTGCATTCTCACATTGTCTGTTTGATTTTTCATTGTCCGAGCGATTTCTCATTGTTTGTGTGATTTCTCATTGTCCGTGCAATTTCTCAATACCCGTGCGATGTCCCACTGTCCGTGCGATTTCTCATTGTCCGTGCGATGTCCCATTGTCCGTGTGATTTCTCATTGCCCGTGCGATGTCTCATTGTCCGTGCGATTTCTCATTGTCCGTGCGATTTCTCATTGTCCGTGCGATTTCTCATTGTCCATGCGATTTCTCATTGTCCATGCGATGTCTCATTGTCTGTACGATTAGCTCATTGTCCATGCGATTTCCCATTGTCCATGCAATTTCTCATTACCCGTGCGATGTCCCATTGTCCGTGCGATTTCTCATTGTCCGTGTGATGTCACATTGTCCGTGTGATTTTTCATTGCCTGTGCGATGTCTCATTGTCCATGTGATTTCTCATTGTCCGTGCGATTTCTCATTGTCCATGCGATTTCTCATTGTCCGTGCGATTTCTTATTGTCCGTGCGATTTCTCATTGTCCGTGCGATTTCTCATTGTCCGTGCGATTTCTCATTGTCTGTGTGATTTCTCATTGTCCGTGCAATGTCTCTGTGTCCATGCGATGTCTCATTGTCTGTGCGATTTCTCATTTTACGTGCAATGTCACATTGTCCGTGCGATGTCTCATTGTCCGTGCGATGTCTCATTTTCCGTGTGATGTCTCATTGTCCTTGCGGTTTCTAACTGCCCGTGCGATTTCTCATTCTCCGACCGCTGTCACATTGTCCATGCGATTTCTCATTGTCCGTGCGATTTCTCATTGTCCGTGCGATTTCTCATTGTCCTTGCGATGTCTCATTGTCCATGCGATGTCTCATTGTCCGAGCGATTTCTCATTGTCTGTGTGATTTCTCATTGTCCGTGCAATTTCTCATTACCCGTGCGATGTCCCATTGTCCGTGCGATTTCTCATTGTCTGTGCGATGTCCCACTGTCCGTGTGATTTCTCATTGCCCGTGCGATGTCTCATTGTCCGTGCAATTTCTCATTGTCCGTGCGACTTCTCATTCTCCGTGTGATTTCCCATTGTCCGTGCAATTTCTCATTGTCCGTGCGATGTCTCATTGCCCGTGCGATTTCTCATTGTCCGTGCGATTTCTCATTTTCTGAGCAATGTCTCATTGCCCATGCGATTTCTCATTGTCCATGCGATTTCTCATTGTCTGTGCGATTTCTGATTTTCCGTGCGATGTCTCATTTTCCGTGCGATGTCACATTGTCCGTGCGATTTCTCATTGTCCGTGTGATGTCCCATTGTCCATTCAATTTCTCATTGCCCGTGCGACTTCTCATTGTCCGTGTGATTTCTCATTGCCCGTGCGATTTCTCATTGTCCGTGCGACTTCTCATTGTCCGTTTGATTTCCCATTGTCCGTGCGATTTCTCATTGTTCGTGTGATTTCTCATTGTCCTTGCGATTTCTCATTGCCTCTGTGATTTTTCATTGTCCATGCGATTTCTCATTGTCCGTGCGATGTCTCATTGTCCGTGTGATTTTTCATTGCCTGTGCGATGTCTCATTGTCCATGTGATATCTCTATTGTCCGTGCGATTTCTCATTGTCCATGCGATTTCTCATTGTCCGTGCGATTTCTTATTGTCCGTGCGATTTCTCATTGTCCGTGCGATTTCTCATTGTCCATGCGATTTCTCATTGTCCGTGCGATTTCTCATTGTCCGTGCGATGTCTCTTTGTCCAGGCGATGTCTCATTGTCTGTGGGATTTCTCATTTTACGTGCAATGTCACATTGTCCGTGCGATGTCTCATTGTCCGTGCGATGTCTCATTTTCCGTGTGATGTCTCATTGTCCTTGCGGTTTCTAACTGCCCGTGCGATGTCTCATTCTCCGACCGCTGTCACATTGTCCGTGCGATGTCTCATTGTCCGTCCGATGTCTCATTGTCCGTGCGACTTCTCATTGTTCGTGCGATTTCTCATTGTCCTTGCGATTTCTCAATGCCTCTGTGATTTCTCATGTCCGTGAGATTTCTCATTGTCCGTGTGATTTCTCATTGCCCGTGCGATGTCTCATTGTCCGTGCAATTTCTCATTGTCCGTGCGACTTCTCATTCTCCGTGTGATTTCCCATTGTCCGTGCAATTTCTCATTGTCCGTGCGATGTCTCATTGCCCGTGCGATTTCTCATTGTTCGTGCGATTTCTCATTGTCCTTGCGATTTCTCATTGCCTCTGTGATTTCTCATTGTCCATGCGATTTCTCATTGTCCGTGCGATGTCTCATTGTCCGTGAGATTTTTCATTGCCTGTGCGATGTCTCATTGTCCATGCGATTTCTCATTGTCCATGCGATTTCTCATTGTCCATGCGATTTCTCATTGTCCGTGCGATTTCTTATTGTCCGTGCGATTTCTCATTGTCCGTGCGATTTCTCATTGTCCATGCGATTTCTCATTGTCCGTGCGATTTCTCATTGTCCGTGCGATGTCTCTTTGTCCATGCGATGTCTCATTGTCTGTGCGATTTCTCATTTTACGTGCAATGTCACATTGTCCGTGCGATGTCTCATTGTCCGTGCGATGTCTCATTTTCCGTGTGATGTCTCATTGTCCTTTCGGTTTCTAACTGCCCGTGCGATTTCTCATTCTCCGACCGCTGTCACATTGTCCGTGCGATTTCTCATTGTCCGTCCGATGTCTCATTGTCCGTGCGATTTCTCATTGTTCGTGCGATTTCTCATTGTCCTTGCGATTTCTCATTGCCTCTGTGATTTCTCATTGTCCGTGAGATTTCTCATTGTCCCTGCGATTTCTCATTGTCCGTGTGATTTCTCACTGCCCGTGCGCTTTCTCATTGTATGTGTGAACTCTCATTGTCCGTGCAATTTCTCATTGTCCGTGCAATTTCTCATTGTCCATGCGATTTCTCATTGTCCGTGCGATTTCTCATTGTCCGTGCGATTTCTCATTTTCCTTGTGATGTCACATTGTCCGTGCGATGTCTTATTGTCCGTGTGATGTCTCATTGTCCTTGCGGTTTCTAACTGCCCGTGCGATTTCTCATTCTCCGACCGCTGTCACATTGTCCGTGCGATGTCTCATTGTCCGTCCGATGTCTCATTGTCCGTGCGATTTCTCATTGTTCGTGCGATTTCTCATTGTCCTTGCGATTTCTCATTGCCTCTGTGATTTCTCATTGTCCGTGAGATTTCTCATTGTCCATGTGTTTTCCCTTTGTCCGTGTGATTTCTCATTGTCCCTGCGAATTCTCATTGTCTGTGTGATTTCTCATTGTCCGTTCGCTTTCTCATTGTCTGTGTGAACTCTCATTGTCCGTGCAATTTCTCATTGTCCGTGCAATTTCTCATTGTCCATGCGATGTCTCATTGTCTGTACGATTAGCTCATTGTCCGTGCGATTTCTCATTGTCCATGCGATTTCTGATTGTCCGTGTGATTTATCATTGTGCATGCGATTTCTCAATGTCCGTGCGATTTCTCATTGTCCGTTTGATTTTTCATTGTCCGAGCGATTTCTCATTGTCTGTGTGATTTCACATTGTCCGTGCAATTTCTCATTACCCGTGCGATGTCCCACTGTCCGTGCGATTTCTCATTGTCCGTGTGATGTCCCATTGTCCGTGCGATTTCTCATTGCCCGTGCGATGTCTCATTGTCCGTGCGATTTCTCATTGTCCGTTCGATTTCTCATTGTCCGTGCGATTTCTCATTGTCCGTGCGATTTCTCATTGTCCGTGCGATTTCTCATTGTCCGTGCGATTTCTCATTGTCCGTGCGATGTCTCATTGTCCATGCGATGTCTCATTGTCCGAGCGATTTCTCATTGTCTGTGTGATTTCTCATTGTCCGTGCTATTTCTCATTACCCGTGCGATGTCCCATTGTCCGTCCGATTTCTCATTGTCTGTGCGATGTCCCATTGTCCATGCGATTTCTCATTGTCCGTGCGATTTCTCATTGTCCATGCGATTTCTCATTGTCCGTGCGATTTCTCATTGTCCGTGCGATGTCTCTTTGTCCATGCGATGTCTCATTGTCTGTGCGATTTCTCATTTTATGTGCAATGTCACATTGTCCGTGCGATGTCTCATTGTCCGTGCGATGTCTCATTTTCCATGTGATGTCTCATTGTCCTTGCGGTTTCTAACTGCCCGTGCGATTTCTCATTCTCCGACCGCTGTCACATTGTCCGTGCGATGTCTCATTGTCCGTCCGATGTCTCATTGTCCGTGCGATTTCTCATTGTTCGTGCGATTTCTCATTGTCCTTGCGATTTCTCATTGCCTCTGTGATTTCTCATTGTCCGTGAGATTTCTCATTGTCCGTGTGATTTCTCTTTGTCCGTTTGATTTCTCATTGTCCCTGCGATTTCTCATTGTCCGTGTGATTTCTCACTGCCCGTGCGCTTTCTCATTCTCTGTGTGAACTCTCATTGTCCGTGCAATTTCTCATTGTCCGTGCAATTTCTCATTGTCCATGCGATTTCTCATTGTCCGTGCGATTTCTTATTGTCCGTGCGATTTCTCATTTTCCTTGTGATGTCACATTGTCCGTGCGATGTCTCATTGTCCGTGTGATGTCTCATTGTCCTTGCGGTTTCTAACTGCCCGTGCCATTTCTCATTCTCCGACCGCTGTCACATTGTCCGTGCGATGTCTCATTGTCCGTCCGATGTCTCATTGTCCGTGCGATTTCTCATTGTTCGTGCGATTTCTCATTGTCCTTGCGATTTCTCATTGCCTCTGTGATTTCTCATTGTCCGTGAGATTTCTCATTGTCCATGTGATTTCTCTTTGTCCGTGTGATTTCTCATTGTCCCTGCGAATTCTCATTGTCCGTGTGATTTCTCATTGTCCGTGCGCTTTCTCATTGTCTGTGTGAACTCTCATTGTCCGTGCAATTTCTCATTGTCCGTGCAATTTCTCATTGTCCATGCGATGTCTCATTGTCTGTACGATTAGCTCATTGTCCGTGCGATTTCTCATTGTCCATGCAATTTCTCATTACCCGTGCGATGTCCCATTGTCCATGCGATTTCTGATTGTCCGTGTGATTTCTCATTGTGCATGCGATTTCTCAATGTCCGTGCGATTTCTCATTGTCCGTTTGATTTTTCATTGTCCGAGCGATTTCTCATTGTCTGTGTGATTTCACATTGTCCGTGCAATTTCTCATTACCCGTGCGATGTCCCACTTTCCGTGCGATTTCTCATTGTCCGTGTGATGTCCCATTGTCCATGTGATTTCTCATTGCCCGTGCGATGTCTCATTGTCCGTGCGATTTCTCATTGTCCGTGCGATTTCTCATTGTCTGTGCGATGTCCCACTGTCCGTGTGATTTCTCATTGCCCGTGCGATGTCTCATTGTCCGTGCAATTTCTCATTGTCCGTGCGACTTCTCATTCTCCGTGTGATTTCCCATTGTCCGTGCAATTTCTCATTGTCCGTGCGATGTCTCATTGCCCGTGCGATTTCTCATTGTCCGTGCGATTTCTCATTTTCTGAGCAATGTCTCATTGCCCATGCGATTTCTCATTGTCCATGCGATTTCTCATTGTCTGTGCGATTTCTGATTTTCCGTGCGATGTCTCATTTTCCGTGCGATGTCACATTGTCCGTGCGATTTCTCATTGTCCGTGTGATGTCCCATTGTCCATTCAATTTCTCATTGCCCGTGCGACTTCTCATTGTCCGTGTGATTTCTCATTGCCCGTGCGATTTCTCATTGTCCGTGCGACTTCTCATTGTCCGTTTGATTTCCCATTGTCCGTGCGATTTCTCATTGTTCGTGTGATTTCTCATTGTCCTTGCGATTTCTCATTGCCTCTGTGATTTTTCATTGTCCATGCGATTTCTCATTGTCCGTGCGATGTCTCATTGTCCGTGTGATTTTTCATTGCCTGTGCGATGTCTCATTGTCCATGTGATATCTCTATTGTCCGTGCGATTTCTCATTGTCCATGCGATTTCTCATTGTCCGTGCGATTTCTTATTGTCCGTGCGATTTCTCATTGTCCGTGCGATTTCTCATTGTCCATGCGATTTCTCATTGTCCGTGCGATTTCTCATTGTCCGTGCGATGTCTCTTTGTCCAGGCGATGTCTCATTGTCTGTGGGATTTCTCATTTTACGTGCAATGTCACATTGTCCGTGCGATGTCTCATTGTCCGTGCGATGTCTCATTTTCCGTGTGATGTCTCATTGTCCTTGCGGTTTCTAACTGCCCGTGCGATGTCTCATTCTCCGACCGCTGTCACATTGTCCGTGCGATGTCTCATTGTCCGTCCGATGTCTCATTGTCCGTGCGACTTCTCATTGTTCGTGCGATTTCTCATTGTCCTTGCGATTTCTCATTGCCTCTGTGATTTCTCATGTCCGTGAGATTTCTCATTGTCCGTGTGATTTCTCATTGCCCGTGCGATGTCTCATTGTCCGTGCAATTTCTCATTGTCCGTGCGACTTCTCATTCTCCGTGTGATTTCCCATTGTCCGTGCGATTTCTCATTGTCCTTGCGATTTCTCATTGCCTCTGTGATTTCTCATTGTCCATGCGATTTCTCATTGTCCGTGCGATGTCTCATTGTCCGTGAGATTTTTCATTGCCTGTGCGATGTCTCATTGTCCATGCGATTTCTCTATTGTCCATGCGATTTCTCATTGTCCATGCGATTTCTCATTGTCCGTGCAATTTCTTATTGTCCGTGCAATTTCTCATTGTCCGTGCGATTTCTCATTGTCCATGCGATTTCTCATTGTCCGTGCGATTTCTCATTGTCCGTGCGATGTCTCTTTGTCCATGCGATGTCTCATTGTCTGTGCGATTTCTCATTTTACGTGCAATGTCACATTGTCCGTGCGATGTCTCATTGTCCGTGCGATGTCTCATTTTCCGTGTGATGTCTCATTGTCCTTGCGGTTTCTAACTGCCCGTGCGATTTCTCATTCTCCGACCGCTGTCACATTGTCCGTGCGATTTCTCATTGTCCGTCCGATGTCTCATTGTCCGTGCGATTTCTCATTGTTCGTGCGATTTCTCATTGTCCTTGCGATTTCTCATTGCCTCTGTGATTTCTCATTGTCCGTGAGATTTCTCATTGTCCCTGCGATTTCTCATTGTCCGTGTGATTTCTCACTGCCCGTGCGCTTTCTCATTGTATGTGTGAACTCTCATTGTCCGTGCAATTTCTCATTGTCCGTGCAATTTCTCATTGTCCATGCGATTTCTCATTGTCCGTGCGATTTCTCATTGTCCGTGCGATTTCTCATTTTCCTTGTGATGTCACATTGTCCGTGCGATGTCTTATTGTCCGTGTGATGTCTCATTGTCCTTGCGGTTTCTAACTGCCCGTGCGATTTCTCATTCTCCGACCGCTGTCACATTGTCCGTGCGATGTCTCATTGTCCGTCCGATGTCTCATTGTCCGTGCGATTTCTCATTGTTCGTGCGATTTCTCATTGTCCTTGCGATTTCTCATTGCCTCTGTGATTTCTCATTGTCCGTGAGATTTCTCATTGTCCATGTGATTTCTCTTTGTCCGTGTGATTTCTCATTGTCCCTGCGAATTCTCATTGTCCGTGTGATTTCTCATTGTCCGTTCGCTTTCTCATTGTCTGTGTGAACTCTCATTGTCCGTGCAATTTCTCATTGTCCGTGCAATTTCTCATTGTCCATGCGATGTCTCATTGTCTGTACGATTAGCTCATTGTCCGTGCGATTTCTCATTGTCCATGCGATTTCTGATTGTCCGTGTGATTTATCATTGTGCATGCGATTTCTCAATGTCCGTGCGATTTCTCATTGTCCGTTTGATTTTTCATTGTCCGAGCGATTTCTCATTGTCTGTGTGATTTCACATTGTCCGTGCAATTTCTCATTACCCGTTCGATGTCCCACTGTCCGTGCGATTTCTCATTGTCCGTGTGATGTCCCATTGTCCGTGTGATTTCTCATTGCCCGTGCGATGTCTCATTGTCCGTGCGATTTCTCATTGTCCGTGCGATTTCTCATTGTCCGTGCGATTTCTCATTGTCCGTGCGATTTCTCATTGTCCGTGCGATGTCTCATTGTCCGAGCGATTTCTCATTGTCTGTGTGATTTCTCATTGTCCGTGCTATTTCTCATTACCCGTGCGATGTCCCATTGTCCGTCCGATTTCTCATTGTCTGTGCGATGTCCCATTGTCCATGCGATTTCTCATTGTCCGTGCGATTTCTCATTGTCCATGCGATTTCTCATTGTCCGTGCGATTTCTCATTGTCCGTGCGATGTCTCTTTGTCCATGCGATGTCTCATTGTCTGTGCGATTTCTCATTTTACGTGCAATGTCACATTGTCCGTGCGATGTCTCATTGTCCGTGCGATGTCTCATTTTCCATGTGATGTCTCATTGTCCTTGCGGTTTCTAACTGCCCGTGCGATTTCTCATTCTCCGACCGCTGTCACATTGTCCGTGCGATGTCTCATTGTCCGTCCGATGTCTCATTGTCCGTGCGATTTCTCATTGTTCGTGCGATTTCTCATTGACCTTGCGATTTCTCATTGCCTCTGTGATTTCTCATTGTCCGTGAGATTTCTCATTGTCCGTGTGATTTCTCTTTGTCCGTTTGATTTCTCATTGTCCCTGCGATTTCTCATTGTCCGTGTGATTTCTCACTGCCCGTGCGCTTTCTCATTCTCTGTGTGAACTCTCATTGTCCGTGCAATTTCTCATTGTCCGTGCAATTTCTCATTGTCCATGCGATTTCTCATTGTCCGTGCGATTTCTTATTGTCCGTGCGATTTCTCATTTTCCTTGTGATGTCACATTGTCCGTGCGATGTCTCATTGTCCGTGTGATGTCTCATTGTCCTTGCGGTTTCTAACTGCCCGTGCCATTTCTCATTCTCCGACCGCTGTCACATTGTCCGTGCGATGTCTCATTGTCCGTCCGATGTCTCATTGTCCGTGCGATTTCTCATTGTTCGTGCGATTTCTCATTGTCCTTGCGATTTCTCATTGCCTCTGTGATTTCTCATTGTCCGTGAGATTTCTCATTGTCCATGTGATTTCTCTTTGTCCGTGTGATTTCTCATTGTCCCTGCGAATTCTCATTGTCCGTGTGATTTCTCATTGTCCGTGCGCTTTCTCATTGTCTGTGTGAACTCTCATTGTCCGTGCAATTTCTCATTGTCCGTGCAATTTCTCATTGTCCATGCGATGTCTCATTGTCTGTACGATTAGCTCATTGTCCGTGCGATTTCTCATTGTCCATGCAATTTCTCATTACCCGTGCGATGTCCCATTGTCCATGCGATTTCTGATTGTCCGTGTGATTTCTCATTGTGCATGCGATTTCTCAATGTCCGTGCGATTTCTCATTGTCCGTTTGATTTTTCATTGTCCGAGCGATTTCTCATTGTCTGTGTGATTTCACATTGTCCGTGCAATTTCTCATTACCCGTGCGATGTCCCACTGTCCGTGCGATTTCTCATTGTCCGTGTGATGTCCCATTGTCCGTGTGATTTCTCATTGCCCGTGCGATGTCTCATTGTCCGTGCGATTTCTCATTGTCCGTGCGATTTCTCATTGTCCGTGCGATTCCTCATTGTCCGTGCGATTTCTCGTTGTCCATGCGATTTCTCATTGTCCGTGCGATTTCTCATTCTCCGTGCGATTTCTCATTGTCCGTGCGATGTCTCATTGTCCCTGCCATGTCTCATTGTCCGAGCGATTTCTCATTGTCTGTGTGATTTCTCATTGTCCATGCAATTTCTCATTACCCGTGCGATGCCCATTGTCCGTGCGATTTCTCATTGTCTGTGCGATGTCCCATTGTCCGTGTGATTTCTCATTGCCCGTGCGATGTCTCATTGTCCGTGCAATTTCTCATTGTCCGTGCGACTTCTCATTCTCCGTGTGATTTCCCATTGTCCGTGCGATTTCTCATTGTCCGTGCGATGTCTCATTGCCCGTGCGATTTCTCATTGTCCGTGCGATTTATCATTGTCTGTGCGATGTCTCATTGCCCGTGCGATTTCTCATTTTCTGAGCAATGTCTCATTGCCCATGCGATTTCTCATTGTCCATGCGATTTCTCATTGTCTGTGCGATTTCTGATTGTCCGTGCGATGTCTCATTTTCCGTGCGATGTCACATTGTCCGTGCGATTTCTCATTGTCCGTGTGATGTCCCATTGTCCGTTCAATTTCTCATTGCCCGTGCGACTTCTCATTGTCCGTGTGATTTCTCATTGCCCGTGCGATTTCTCATTGTCCGTGCGACTTCTCATTGTCCGTTTGATTTCCCATTGTCCGTGCGATTTCTCATTGTTCGTGCGATTTCTCATTGTCCTTGCGATTTCTCATAGCCTCTGTGATTTCTCATTGTCCATGCGATTTCTCATTGTCCGTGCGATGTCTCATTGTCCGTGTGATTTTTCATTGCCTGTGCGATGTCTCATTGTCGATGCGATTTCTCATTGTCCGTGCGATTTCTCATTGTCCATGCGATTTCTCATTGTCCGTGCGATTTCTTATTGTCCGTGCGATTTCTCACTGTCCGTGCGATTTCTCGTTGTCCATGCGATTTCTCATTGTCCGTGCGATTTCTCATTGTCCGTGCGATGTCTCATTGTCCATGCGATGTCTCATTGTCCGAGCGATTTCTCATTGTCCATGCGATTTCTCATTGTCCGTGCGATTTCTTATTGTCCGTGCGATTTCTCATTTTCCTTGTGATGTCACATTGTCCGTGCGATGTCTCATTGTCCGTGTGATGTCTCATTGTCCTTGCGGTTTCTAACTGCCCGTGCCATTTCTCATTCTCCGACCGCTGTCACATTGTCCGTGCGATGTCTCATTGTCCGTCCGATGTCTCATTGTCCGTGCGATTTCTCATTGTTCGTGCGATTTCTCATTGTCCTTGCGATTTCTCATTGCCTCTGTGATTTCTCATTGTCCGTGAGATTTCTCATTGTCCATGTGATTTCTCTTTGTCCGTGTGATTTCTCATTGTCCCTGCGAATTCTCATTGTCCGTGTGATTTCTCATTGTCCGTGCGCTTTCTCATTGTCTGTGTGAACTCTCATTGTCCGTGCAATTTCTCATTGTCCGTGCAATTTCTCATTGTCCATGCGATGTCTCATTGTCTGTACGATTAGCTCATTGTCCGTGCGATTTCTCATTGTCCATGCAATTTCTCATTACCCGTGCGATGTCCCATTGTCCATGCGATTTCTGATTGTCCGTGTGATTTCTCATTGTGCATGCGATTTCTCAATGTCCGTGCGATTTCTCATTGTCCGTTTGATTTTTCATTGTCCGAGCGATTTCTCATTGTCTGTGTGATTTCACATTGTCCGTGCAATTTCTCATTACCCGTGCGATGTCCCACTGTCCGTGCGATTTCTCATTGTCCGTGTGATGTCCCATTGTCCGTGTGATTTCTCATTGCCCGTGCGATGTCTCATTGTCCGTGCGATTTCTCATTGTCCGTGCGATTTCTCATTGTCCGTGCGATTCCTCATTGTCCGTGCGATTTCTCGTTGTCCATGCGATTTCTCATTGTCCGTGCGATTTCTCATTCTCCGTGCGATTTCTCATTGTCCGTGCGATGTCTCATTGTCCCTGCCATGTCTCATTGTCCGAGCGATTTCTCATTGTCTGTGTGATTTCTCATTGTCCATGCAATTTCTCATTACCCGTGCGATGCCCATTGTCCGTGCGATTTCTCATTGTCTGTGCGATGTCCCATTGTCCGTGTGATTTCTCATTGCCCGTGCGATGTCTCATTGTCCGTGCAATTTCTCATTGTCCGTGCGACTTCTCATTCTCCGTGTGATTTCCCATTGTCCGTGCGATTTCTCATTGTCCGTGCGATGTCTCATTGCCCGTGCGATTTCTCATTGTCCGTGCGATTTATCATTGTCTGTGCGATGTCTCATTGCCCGTGCGATTTCTCATTTTCTGAGCAATGTCTCATTGCCCATGCGATTTCTCATTGTCCATGCGATTTCTCATTGTCTGTGCGATTTCTGATTGTCCGTGCGATGTCTCATTTTCCGTGCGATGTCACATTGTCCGTGCGATTTCTCATTGTCCGTGTGATGTCCCATTGTCCGTTCAATTTCTCATTGCCCGTGCGACTTCTCATTGTCCGTGTGATTTCTCATTGCCCGTGCGATTTCTCATTGTCCGTGCGACTTCTCATTGTCCGTTTGATTTCCCATTGTCCGTGCGATTTCTCATTGTTCGTGCGATTTCTCATTGTCCTTGCGATTTCTCATAGCCTCTGTGATTTCTCATTGTCCATGCGATTTCTCATTGTCCGTGCGATGTCTCATTGTCCGTGTGATTTTTCATTGCCTGTGCGATGTCTCATTGTCGATGCGATTTCTCATTGTCCGTGCGATTTCTCATTGTCCATGCGATTTCTCATTGTCCGTGCGATTTCTTATTGTCCGTGCGATTTCTCACTGTCCGTGCGATTTCTCGTTGTCCATGCGATTTCTCATTGTCCGTGCGATTTCTCATTGTCCGTGCGATGTCTCTTTGTCCAGGTGATGTCTCATTGTCTGTGGGATTTCTCATTTTACGTGCAATGTCACATTGTCCGTGCGATGTCTCATTGTCCGTGCGATGTCTCATTTTCCGTGTGATGTCTCATTGTCCTTGCGGTTTCTAACTGCCCGTGCGATTTCTCATTCTCCGACCGCTGTCACATTGTCCGTGCGATGTCTCATTGTCTGTCCGATGTCTCATTGTCCGTGCGATTTCTCATTGTTCGTGCAATTTCTCATTGTCCTTGCGATTTCTCATTGCCTCTGTGATTTCTCATTGTCCGTGAGATTTCTCATTGTCCGTGTGATTTCTCTTTGTCCATTTGATTTCTCATTGTCCCTGCGATTTCCCATTTCCGTGTGATTTCTCACTGCCCGTGTGCTTTCTCATTGTCTGTGTGAACTCTCATTGTCCGTGCAATTTCTCATTGTCCATGCATTTTCTCATTGTCCATGCGATTTCTCATTGTCCGTGCGATTTCTTATTGTCCGTGCGATTTCTAATTTTCCTTGTGATGTCACATTGTCCATGCGATGTCTCATTGTCCGTGTGATGTCTCATTTTCCTTGCGGTTTCTAACTGCCCGTGCGATTTCTCATTCACTGACCGCTGTCACATTGTCCGTGCGTTGTCTCATTGTCTGTCTCATTGTCCGTGCGATTTCTCATTGTTCGTGCGATTTCTCATTGTCCTTGTGATTTCTCATTGCCTCTGTGATTACTCATTGTCCGTGAGATTTCTCATTGTCCATGTGATTTCTCATTGTCCGTGTGATTTCTCATTGTCCCTGCGAATTCTCATTGTCCGTGTGATTTCTCATTGTCCGTGCGCTTTCTCATTGTCTGTGTGAACTCTCATTGTCCGTGCAATTTCTCATTGTCCGTGTGATTTCTCATTGTCCATGCGATGTCTCATTGTCTGTACGATTAGCTCATTGTCCGTGCGATTTCTCATTGTCCATGCAATTTCTCATTACCCGTGCGATGTCCCATTGTCCATGCGATTTCTGATCGTCCGTGTGATTTCTCATTGTGCATGCGATTTCTCAATGTCCGTGCGATTTCTCATTGTCCGTTTGATTTTTCATTGTCCGAGCGATTTCTCATTGTCTGTGTGATTTCTCATTGTCCGTGCAATTTCTCATTACCCGTGCGATGTCCCACTGTCCGTGCGATTTCTCATTGTCCGTGCGATGTCCCATTGTCCGTGTGATTTCTCATTGCCCGTGCGATGTCTCATTGTCCGTGCGATTTCTCATTGTCCGTGCGATTTCTCATTGTCCATGCGATTTCTCATTGTCCATGCGATTTCTCATTGTCCGTGCGATTTCTCATTCTCCGTGCGATTTCTCATTGTCCGTCCGATGTCTCATTGTCCGTGCGATTTCTCATTGTTCGTGCGATTTCTCATTGTCCTTGCGATTTCTCATTGCCTCTGTGATTTCTCATTGTCCGTGAGATTTCTCATTGTTCGTGCGATTTCTCATTGTCCGTGTGATTTCTGACTGCCCGTGCGCTTTCTCATTGTCTGTGTGAACTCTCATTGTCCGTGCAATTTCTCATTGTCCGTGCGATTTCTCATTGTCTATGCGATGTCTCATTGTCTGTACGATTAGCTCATTGTCTGTGCGATTTCTCATTGTCCATGCGATGTCTCATTGTTAGTACGATTAGCTCATTGTCCGTGCGATTTCTCATTGTCCATCCAATTTCTCATTGTCCATGCGATTTCTGATTGTCCGTGTGATTTCTCATTGTGCGTGCGATTTCTGATTGTCCGTGCGATGTCTCATTGTCCATGCGATGTCTCATTGTCCGAGCGATTTCTCATTGT
Source organism: Isurus oxyrinchus (assembly GCA_026770705.1). Taxonomy (NCBI): domain Eukaryota; kingdom Metazoa; phylum Chordata; class Chondrichthyes; order Lamniformes; family Lamnidae; genus Isurus; species Isurus oxyrinchus. The sequence continues at coordinate 9,174,405 of JANJGN010000002.1, read as the reverse complement.
CTGTGTGATTTCTCGTTGTCCGTGCAATTTCTCATTAACCGTGAGATGTCCCACTGTCCGTGCGATTTCTCATTGTCCGTGCGATTTCTCATTGTCCGTGCGATTTCTCATTGTCCATGCGATTTCTCATTGTCCGTGCGATTTGTCATTGTCCGTGCGATTTCTCATTGTCCGTGCGATGTCTCATTGTCCATGCGATGTCTCATTGTCCGAGCGATTTCTCATTGTCTGTGTGATTTCTCATTGTCCGTGCAATTTCTCATTACCCGTGCGATGTCCCATTGTCCGTGCGATTTCTCATTGTCTCTGCGATGTCCCATTGTCCGTGTGATTTCTCATTGCCCGTGCGATGTCTCATTGTCCGTGCAATTTCTCATTGTCCGTGCGACTTCTCATTCTCCGTGTGATTTCCCATTGTCCGTGCGATTTCTCATTGTCCGTGCGATGTCTCATTGCCCGTGCGATTTCTCATTGTCCGTGCGATTTATCATTGTCTGTGCGATGTCTCATTGCCCGTGCGATTTCTCATTTTCTGAGCAATGTCTCATTGCCCATGCGATTTCTCATTGTCCATGCGATTTCTCATTGTCTGTGCGATTTCTGATTGTCCGTGCGATGTCTCATTGTCCGTGCGACTTCTCATTGTCCGTTTGATTTCCCATTGTCCGTGCGATTTCTCATTGTTCGTGCAATTTCTCATTGTCCTTGCGATTTCTCATTGCCTCTGTGATTTCTCATTGTCCGTGCGATGTCTCATTGTCCGTGCGAAGTCTCATTGTCCGTGAGATTTTTCATTGCCTGTGCGATGTCTCATTGTCCATGCGATTTCTCATTGTCCGTGCGATTTCTCATTGTCCATGCGATTTCTCATTGTCTGTGTGATTTCTCATTGTCCGTGCAATTTCTCATTACCCGTGCGATGCCCATTGTCCGTGCGATTTCTCATTGTCTGTGCGATGTCCCATTGTCCGTGTGATTTCTCATTGCCCGTGCGATGTCTCATTGTCCGTGCAATTTCTCATTGTCCGTGCGACTTCTCATTCTCCGTGTGATTTCCCATTGTCCGTGCGATTTCTCATTGTCCGTGCGATGTCTCATTGCCCGTGCGATTTCTCATTGTCCATGCGATTTATCATTGTCTGTGCGATGTCTCATTGCCCGTGCGATTTCTCATTTTCTGAGCAATGTCTCATTGCCCATGCGATTTCTCATTGTCCATGCGATTTCTCATTGTCTGTGCGATTTCTGATTGTCCGTGCGATGTCTCATTTTCCGTGCGATGTCACATTGTCCGTGCGATTTCTCATTGTCCGTGTGATGTCCCATTGTCCGTTCAATTTCTCATTGCCCGTGCGACTTCTCATTGTCCGTGTGATTTCTCATTGCCCGTGCGATTTCTCATTGTCCGTGCGACTTCTCATTGTCCGTTTGATTTCCCATTGTCCGTGCGATTTCTCATTGTTCGTGCGATTTCTCATTGTCCTTGCGATTTCTCATAGCCTCTGTGATTTCTCATTGTCCATGCGATTTCTCATTGTCCGTGCGATGTCTCATTGTCCGTGTGATTTTTCATTGCCTGTGCGATGTCTCATTGTCGATGCGATTTCTCATTGTCCGTGCGATTTCTCATTGTCCATGCGATTTCTCATTGTCCGTGCGATTTCTTATTGTCCGTGCGATTTCTCACTGTCCGTGCGATTTCTCGTTGTCCATGCGATTTCTCATTGTCCGTGCGATTTCTCATTGTCCGTGCGATGTCTCTTTGTCCAGGTGATGTCTCATTGTCTGTGGGATTTCTCATTTTACGTGCAATGTCACATTGTCCGTGCGATGTCTCATTGTCCGTGCGATGTCTCATTTTCCGTGTGATGTCTCATTGTCCTTGCGGTTTCTAACTGCCCGTGCGATTTCTCATTCTCCGACCGCTGTCACATTGTCCGTGCGATGTCTCATTGTCCGTCCGATGTCTCATTGTCCGTGCGATTTCTCATTGTTCGTGCGATTTCTCATTGTCCTTGCGATTTCTCATTGCCTCTGTGATTTCTCATTGTCCGTGAGATTTCTCATTGTCCGTGTGATTTCTCTTTGTCCGTTTGATTTCTCATTGTCCCTGCGATTTCTCATTGTCCGTGTGATTTCTCACTGCCCGTGCGCTTTCTCATTCTCTGTGTGAACTCTCATTGTCCGTGCAATTTCTCATTGTCCGTGCAATTTCTCATTGTCCATGCGATTTCTCATTGTCCGTGCGATTTCTTATTTTCCGTGCGATTTCTCATTTTCCTTGTGATGTCACATTGTCCGTGCGATGTCTCATTGTCCGTGTGATGTCTCATTGTCCTTGCGGTTTCTAACTGCCCGTGCCATTTCTCATTCTCCGACCGCTGTCACATTGTCCGTGCGATGTCTCATTGTCCGTCCGATGTCTCATTGTCCGTGCGATTTCTCATTGTTCGTGCGATTTCTCATTGTCCTTGCGATTTCTCATTGCCTCTGTGATTTCTCATTGTCCGTGAGATTTCTCATTGTCCATGTGATTTCTCTTTGTCTGTGTGATTTCTCATTGTCCCTGCGAATTCTCATTGTTCGTGTGATTTCTCATTGTCCGTGCGCTTTCTCATTGTCTGTGTGAACTCTCATTGTCCGTGCAATTTCTCATTGTCCGTGCAATTTCTCATTGTCCATGCGATGTCTCATTGTCTGTACGATTAGCTCATTGTCCGTGCGATTTCTCATTGTCCATGCAATTTCTCATTACCCGTGCGATGTCCCATTGTCCATGCGATTTCTGATTGTCCGTGTGATTTCTCATTGTGCATGCGATTTCTCAATGTCCGTGCGATTTCTCATTGTCCGTTTGATTTTTCATTGTCCGAGCGATTTCTCATTGTCTGTGTGATTTCACATTGTCCGTGCAATTTCTCATTACCCGTGCGATGTCCCACTGTCCGTGCGATTTCTCATTGTCCGTGTGATGTCCCATTGTCCGTGTGATTTCTCATTGCCCGTGCGATGTCTCATTGTCCGTGCGATTTCTCATTGTCCGTGCGACTTCTCATTCTCCGTGTGATTTCCCATTGTCCGTGCGATTTCTCATTGTCCGTGCGATGTCTCATTGCCCGTGCGATTTCTCATTGTCCATGCGATTTATCATTGTCTGTGCGATGTCTCATTGCCCGTGCGATTTCTCATTTTCTGAGCAATGTCTCATTGTCCATGCGATTTCTCATTGTCTGTGCGATTTCTGATTGTCCGTGCGATGTCTCATTTTCCGTGCGATGTCACATTGTCCGTGCGATTTCTCATTGTCCGTGTGATGTCCCATTGTCCGTTCAATTTCTCATTGCCCGTGCGACTTCTCATTGTCCGTGTGATTTCTCATTGCCCGTGCGATTTCTCATTGTCCGTGCGACTTCTCATTGTCCGTTTGATTTCCCATTGTCCGTGCGATTTCTCATTGTTCGTGCGATTTCTCATTGTCCTTGCAATTTCTCATAGCCTCTGTGATTTCTCATTGTCCATGCGATTTCTCATTGTCCGTGCGATGTCTCATTGTCCGTGTGATTTTTCATTGCCTGTGCGATGTCTCATTGTCGATGCGATTTCTCATTGTCCGTGCGATTTCTCATTGTCCATGCGATTTCTCATTGTCCGTGCGATTTCTTATTGTCCGTGCGATTTCTCACTGTCCGTGCGATTTCTCGTTGTCCATGCGATTTCTCATTGTCCGTGCGATTTCTCATTGTCCGTGCGATGTCTCTTTGTCCAGGTGATGTCTCATTGTCTGTGGGATTTCTCATTTTACGTGCAATGTCACATTGTCCGTGCGATGTCTCATTGTCCGTGCGATGTCTCATTTTCCGTGTGATGTCTCATTGTCCTTGCGGTTTCTAACTGCCCGTGCGATTTCTCATTCTCCGACCGCTGTCACATTGTCCGTGCGATGTCTCATTGTCCGTCCGATGTCTCATTGTCCGTGCGATTTCTCATTGTTCGTGCGATTTCTCATTGTCCTTGCGATTTCTCATTGCCTCTGTGATTTCTCATTGTCCGTGAGATTTCTCATTGTCCGTGTGATTTCTCTTTGTCCGTTTGATTTCTCATTGTCCCTGCGATTTCTCATTGTCCGTGTGATTTCTCACTGCCCGTGCGCTTTCTCATTCTCTGTGTGAACTCTCATTGTCCGTGCAATTTCTCATTGTCCGTGCAATTTCTCATTGTCCATGCGATTTCTCATTGTCCGTGCGATTTCTTATTTTCCGTGCGATTTCTCATTTTCCTTGTGATGTCACATTGTCCGTGCGATGTCTCATTGTCCGTGTGATGTCTCATTGTCCTTGCGGTTTCTAACTGCCCGTGCCATTTCTCATTCTCCGACCGCTGTCACATTGTCCGTGCGATGTCTCATTGTCCGTCCGATGTCTCATTGTCCGTGCGATTTCTCATTGTTCGTGCGATTTCTCATTGTCCTTGCGATTTCTCATTGCCTCTGTGATTTCTCATTGTCCGTGAGATTTCTCATTGTCCATGTGATTTCTCTTTGTCTGTGTGATTTCTCATTGTCCCTGCGAATTCTCATTGTTCGTGTGATTTCTCATTGTCCGTGCAATTTCTCATTGTCCGTGCAATTTCTCATTGTCCATGCGATGTCTCATTGTCTGTACGATTAGCTCATTGTCTGTGCGATTTCTCATTGTCCATGCAATTTCTCATTACCCGTGCGATGTCCCATTGTCCATGCGATTTCTGATTGTCCATGTGATTTCTCATTGTGCATGCGATTTCTCAATGTCCGTGCGATTTCTCATTGTCCGTTTGATTTTTCATTGTCCGAGCGATTTCTCATTGTCTGTGTGATTTCACATTGTCCGTGCAATTTCTCATTACCCGTGCGATGTCCCACTGTCCGTGCGATTTCTCATTGTCCGTGTGATGTCCCATTGTCCGTGTGATTTCTCATTGCCCGTGCGATGTCTCATTGTCCGTGCGATTTCTCATTGTCCGTGCGATTTCTCATTGTCCGTGCGATGTCTCATTGTCCCTGCGATGTCTCATTGTCCGAGCGATTTCTCATTGTCTGTGTGATTTCTCATTGTCCGTGCAATTTCTCATTACCCGTGCGATGCCCATTGTCCGTGCGATTTCTCATTGTCTGTGCGATGTCCCATTGTCCGTGTGATTTCTCATTGCCCGTGCGATGTCTCATTGTCCGTGCAATTTCTCATTGTCCGTGCGACTTCTCATTCTCCGTGTGATTTCCCATTGTCCGTGCGATTTCTCATTGTCCGTGCGATGTCTCATTGCCCGTGCGATTTCTCATTGTCCATGCGATTTATCATTGTCTGTGCGATGTCTCATTGCCCGTGCGATTTCTCATTTTCTGAGCAATGTCTCATTGCCCATGCGATTTCTCATTGTCCATGCGATTTCTCATTGTCTGTGCGATTTCTGATTGTCCGTGCGATGTCTCATTTTCCGTGCGATGTCACATTGTCCGTGCGATTTCTCATTGTCCGTGTGATGTCCCATTGTCCGTTCAATTTCTCATTGCCCGTGCGACTTCTCATTGTCCGTGTGATTTCTCATTGCCCGTGCGATTTCTCATTGTCCATGCGACTTCTCATTGTCCGTTTGATTTCCCATTGTCCGTGCGATTTCTCATTGTTCGTGCGATTTCTCATTGTCCTTGCGATTTCTCATAGCCTCTGTGATTTCTCATTGTCCATGCGATTTCTCATTGTCCGTGCGATGTCTCATTGTCCGTGTGATTTTTCATTGCCTGTGCGATGTCTCATTGTCGATGCGATTTCTCATTGTCCGTGCGATTTCTCATTGTCCATGCGATTTCTCATTGTCCGTGCGATTTCTTATTGTCCGTGCGATTTCTCACTGTCCGTGCGATTTCTCGTTGTCCATGCGATTTCTCATTGTCCGTGCGATTTCTCATTGTCCGTGCGATGTCTCTTTGTCCAGGTGATGTCTCATTGTCTGTGGGATTTCTCATTTTACGTGCAATGTCACATTGTCCGTGCGATGTCTCATTGTCCGTGCGATGTCTCATTTTCCGTGTGATGTCTCATTGTCCTTGCGGTTTCTAACTGCCCGTGCGATTTCTCATTCTCCGACCGCTGTCACATTGTCCGTGCGATGTCTCATTGTCCGTCCGATGTCTCATTGTCCGTGCGATTTCTCATTGTTCGTGCAATTTCTCATTGTCCTTGCGATTTCTCATTGCCTCTGTGATTTCTCATTGTCCGTGAGATTTCTCATTGTCCGTGTGATTTCTCTTTGTCCATTTGATTTCTCATTGTCCCTGCGATTTCTCATTTCCGTGTGATTTCTCACTGCCCGTGCGCTTTCTCATTGTCTGTGTGAACTCTCATTGTCCGTGCAATTTCTCATTGTCCATGCATTTTCTCATTGTCCATGCGATTTCTCATTGTCCGTGCGATTTCTTATTGTCCATGCGATTTCTAATTTTCCTTGTGATGTCACATTGTCCGTGCGATGTCTCATTGTCCGTGTGATGTCTCATTTTCCTTGCGGTTTCTAACTGCCCGTGCGATTTCTCATTCACTGACCGCTGTCACATTGTCCGTGCGTTGTCTCATTGTCTGTCTCATTGTCCGTGCGATTTCTCATTGTTCGTGCGATTTCTCATTGTCCTTGTGATTTCTCATTGCCTCTGTGATTACTCATTGTCCGTGAGATTTCTCATTGTCCATGTGATTTCTCATTGTCCGTGTGATTTCTCATTGTCCCTGCGAATTCTCATTGTCCGTGTGATTTCTCATTGTCCGTGCGCTTTCTCATTGTCTGTGTGAACTCTCATTGTCCGTGCAATTTCTCATTGTCCGTGTGATTTCTCATTGTCCATGCGATGTCTCATTGTCTGTACGATTAGCTCATTGTCCGTGCGATTTCTCATTGTCCATGCAATTTCTCATTACCTGTGCGATGTCCCATTGTCCATGCGATTTCTGATTGTCCGTGTGATTTCTCATTGTGCATGCGATTTCTCAATGTCCGTGCGATTTCTCATTGTCCGTTTGATTTTTCATTGTCCGAGCGATTTCTCATTGTCTGTGTGATTTCTCATTGTCCGTGCAATTTCTCATTACCCGTGCGATGTCCCACTGTCCGTGCGATTTCTCATTGTCCGTGCGATGTCCCATTGTCCGTGTGATTTCTCATTGCCCATGCGATGTCTCATTGTCCGTGCGATTTCTCATTGTCCGTGCGATTTCTCATTGTCCATGCGATTTCTCATTGTCCATGCGATTTCTCATTGTCCGTGCGATTTCTCATTCTCCGTGCGATTTCTCATTGTCCGTCCGATGTCTCATTGTCCATGCGATTTCTCATTGTTCGTGCGATTTCTCATTGTCCTTGCGATTTCTCATTGCCTCTGTGATTTCTCATTGTCCGTGAGATTTCTCATTGTTCGTGCGATTTCTCATTGTCCGTGTGATTTCTGACTGCCCGTGCGCTTTCTCATTGTCTGTGTGAACTCTCATTGTCCGTGCAATTTCTCATTGTCCGTGCGATTTCTCATTGTCTATGCGATGTCTCATTGTCTGTACGATTAGCTCATTGTCTGTGCGATTTCTCATTGTCCATGCGATGTCTCATTGTTAGTATGATTAGCTCATTGTCCGTGCGATTTCTCATTGTCCATCCAATTTCTCATTGTCCATGCGATTTCTCATTGTCCGTGCGATTTCTCATTGTCCGTGCGATTTCTCATTGTCCACGCGATTTCTCATTGTCCATGCGATTTCTCATTGTCCGTGCGATTTCTCATTGTCCATGCGATTTCTCATTGTCCTTGCGATGTCTCATTGTCCGTGCGATTTCTCATTGTCCGTCCGATTTCTCATTGTCTGTGCGATTTCTCATTGTTCGTGAGATTTCTCATTCTCCTTGCGATTTCTCATTGCCTCTGTGATTTCTCATTGTCCGTGAGATTTCTCATTGTTCGTGCGATTTCTCATTGTCCGTATGATTTCTGACTGCCCGTGCGCTTTCTCATTGTCTGTGCGATTTCTCATTGTCCATGCGATTTCTCGTTGTCCGTGCGATTTCTCATTGTCCGTGCGATTTCTCATTGTCCGTGCGATTTCTCATTGTCCGTGTGATTTCTCATTGCCCGTGCGATGTCTCATTGTCCGTGCAATTTCTCATTGTCCGTGCGACTTCTCATTCTCCGTGCGATTTCCCATTGTCCGTGCGATTTCTCATTGTCCGTGCGATGTCTCATTGCCCGTGCGATTTCTCATTGTCCATGCGATTTATCATTGTCTGTGCGATGTCTCATTGCCCGTGCGATTTCTCATTTTCTGAGCAATGTCTCATTGTCCATGCAATTTCTCATTGTCCATGCGATTTATCATTGTCTGTGCGATGTCTCATTGCCCCTGCGATTTCTCATTTTCTGAGCAATGTCTCATTGCCCATGCGATTTCTCATTGTCCATGCGATTTCTCATTGTCTGTGCGATTTCTGATTGTCCGTGCGATGTCTCATTTTCCGTGCGATGTCACATTGTCCGTGCGATTTCTCATTGTCCGTGTGATGTCTCATTGCCTGTGCGATGTCTCATTGTCCGTGCGATGTCCCATTGTCCGTGCAATTTCTCATTGCCCGTGCGACTTCTCATTGTCCGTGTGATTTCTCATTGCCCGTGCGATTTCTCATTGTCCGTGCGACTTCTCATTGTCCGTTTGTTTTCCCATTGTCCGTGCGATTTCTCATTGTTCGTGCGATTTCTCATTGTCCTTGCGATTTCTCATTGCCTCTGTGATTTCTCATTGTCCATGCGATTTCTCATTGTCCGTGCGATGTCTCATTGTCCATGTGATTTTTCATTGCCTGTGCGATGTCTCATTGTCCATGCGATTTCTCATTGTCCGTGCGATTTCTCATTGTCCATGCGATTTCTCATTGTCCGTGCGATTTCTTATTGTCCGTGCGATTTCTCATTGTCCGTGCGATTTCTCATTGTCCATGCGATTTCTCATTGTCCGTGCGATTTCTCATTGTCCGTGCGATGTCTCTTTGTCCATGCGATGTCTCATTGTCTGTGCGATTTCTCATTTTACGTGCAATGTCACATTGTCCGTGCGATGTCTCATTGTCCGTGCGATGTCTCATTTTCCGTGTGATGTCTCATTGTCCTTGCGGTTTCTAACTACCCGTGCGATTTCTCATTCTCCGACCACTGTCACATTGTCCGTGCGATGTCTCATTGTCCGTCCGATGTCTCATTGTCCGTGCGATTTCTCATTGTTCGTGCGATTTCTCATTGTCCTTGCGATTTCTCATTGCCTCTGTGATTTCTCATTGTCCGTGAGATTTCTCATTGTCCGTGTGATTTCACTTTGTCCGTTTGATTTCTCATTGTCCGTGCGATTTCTCATTGTCCGTGTGATTTCTCACTGCCCGTGCGCTTTCTCATTGTCTGTGTGAACTCTCATTTTCCTGCAATTTCTCATTGTCCACGCAATTTCTCATTGTCCATGCGATGTCTCATTGTTAGTACGATTAGCTCATTGTCCGTGCGATTTCTCATTGTCCATCCAATTTCTCATTGTCCATGCAATTTCTCATTGTCAGTGCGATTTCCCATTGTCCATGCGATTTCTGACTGTCCGTGTGATTTCTCATTGTGCGTGCGATTTCTCAATGTCCGTGCGATTTCTCATTGTCCGTTTGATTTTTCATTGTCCGAGCGATTTCTCATTGTCTGTGTGATTTCTCAATGTCCGTGCAAATTCTCATTACCCGTGTGATGTCCCACTGTCCGTGCGATTTCTCATTGTCCGTGCGATGTCCCATTGTCCGTGTGATTTCTCATTGCCCGTGCGATGTGTCATTGTCCGTGCGATTTCTCATTGTCCATGCGATTTCTCATTGTCTGTGCTATTTCTCATTGTCCGTGCGATTTCTCATTGTCCATGCGATTTCTCATTGTCCGTGCGATTTCTCATTGTCCGTGTGATTTCTCATTGTCCGTGCGATTTCTCATTGTCCGTGCGATGTCTCATTGTCCGTGAGATTTCTCATTGTTCGTGCGATTTCTCATTGTCCGTGTGATTTCTGACTGCCCGTGCGCTTTCTCATTGTCTGTGTGAACTCTCATTGTCCGTGCAATTTCTCATTGTCCGTGCGATTTCTCATTGTCCATGCGATGTCTCATTGTCTGTACGATTAGCTCATTGTCCATGCGATTTCTCATTGTCCATGCAATTTCTCATTACCCGTGCGATGTCCCATTGTCCATGCGATTTTTCATAGTCCATGCGATGTCCCATTGTCCGTGTGATTTCTCATTGTGCGTGCGATTTCTCATTGTCCGTGCGATTTCTCATTGTCCGTGCGATATCTCATTGTCCATGCGATTTCTCATTGTCCGTGCGATGTCTCATTGTCCATGTGATTTTTCATTGCCTGAGCGATGTCTTATTGTCCATGGGATTTCTCATTGTCCGTGCGATGTCTCATTGTCCATGCGATTTCTCATTGTCCGTGCGATTTCTCATTGTCCGTGCGATTTCTCATTGTCCGTGCGATGTCTCATTGTCCATGCGATGTCTCATTGTCTGTGCGATTTCTCATTTTCCGTGCAATGTCACATTGTCCGTGCGATGTCTCATTGTCTGTGCGATGTCTCATTGTCCTTGCGGTTTCTAACTGCCCGTGCAATTTCTCAATCTCCGTGCACTGTCGCATTGTCCGTGCGATGTCTCATTGTCCATGTGATTTTTCATTGCCTGTGCGATGTCTCATTGTCCATGCGATTTCTCATTGTCCGTGCGATTTCTCATTGTCCATGCGATTTCTCATTGTCCGTGCGATTTCTTATTGTCCGTGCGATTTCTCATTGTCCGTGCGATTTCTCATTGTCCATGCGATTTCTCATTGTCCGTGCGATTTCTCATTGTCCGTGCGATGTCTCTTTGTCCATGCGATGTCTCATTGTCTGTGCGATTTCTCATTTTACGTGCAATGTCACATTGTCCGTGCGATGTCTCATTGTCCGTGCGATGTCTCATTTTCCGTGTGATGTCTCATTGTCCTTGCGGTTTCTAACTACCCGTGCGATTTCTCATTCTCCGACCACTGTCACATTGTCCGTGCGATGTCTCATTGTCCGTCCGATGTCTCATTGTCCGTGCGATTTCTCATTGTTCGTGCGATTTCTCATTGTCCTTGCGATTTCTCATTGCCTCTGTGATTTCTCATTGTCCGTGAGATTTCTCATTGTCCGTTTGATTTCACTTTGTCCGTTTGATTTCTCATTGTCCGTGCGATTTCTCATTGTCCGTGTGATTTCTCACTGCCCGTGCGCTTTCTCATTGTCTGTGTGAACTCTCATTTTCCTGCAATTTCTCATTGTCCACGCAATTTCTCATTGTCCATGCGATGTCTCATTGTTAGTACGATTAGCTCATTGTCCGTGCGATTTCTCATTGTCCATCCAATTTCTCATTGTCCATGCAATTTCTCATTGTCAGTGCGATTTCCCATTGTCCATGCGATTTCTGACTGTCCGTGTGATTTCTCATTGTGCGTGCGATTTCTCAATGTCCGTGCGATTTCTCATTGTCCGTTTGATTTTTCATTGTCCGAGCGATTTCTCATTGTCTGTGTGATTTCTCATTGTCCGTGCAAATTCTCATTACCCGTGTGATGTCCCACTGTCCGTGCGATTTCTCATTGTCCGTGCGATGTCCCATTGTCCGTGTGATTTCTCATTGCCCGTGCGATGTGTCATTGTCCGTGCGATTTCTCATTGTCCATGCGATTTCTCATTGTCTGTGCTATTTCTCATTGTCCGTGCGATTTCTCATTGTCCATGCGATTTCTCATTGTCCGTGCGATTTCTCATTGTCCGTGTGATTTCTCATTGTCCGTGTGATTTCTCATTGTCCGTGCGATGTCTCATTGTCCGTGAGATTTCTCATTGTTCGTGCGATTTCTCATTGTCCGTGTGATTTCTGACTGCCCGTGCGCTTTCTCATTGTCTGTGTGAACTCTCATTGTCCGTGCAATTTCTCATTGTCCGTGCGATTTCTCATTGTCCATGCGATGTCTCATTGTCTGTACGATTAGCTCATTGTCCATGCGATTTCTCATTGTCCATGCAATTTCTCATTACCCGTGCGATGTCCCATTGTCCATGCGATTTTTCATAGTCCATGCGATGTCCCATTGTCCGTGTGATTTCTCATTGTGCGTGCGATTTCTCATTGTCCGTGCGATTTCTCATTGTCCGTGCGATATCTCATTGTCCATGCGATTTCTCATTGTCCGTGCGATGTCTCATTGTCCATGTGATTTTTCATTGCCTGAGCGATGTCTTATTGTCCATGGGATTTCTCATTGTCCGTGCGATGTCTCATTGTCCATGCGATTTCTCATTGTCCGTGCGATTTCTCATTGTCCGTGCGATTTCTCATTGTCCGTGCGATGTCTCATTGTCCATGCGATGTCTCATTGTCTGTGCGATTTCTCATTTTCCGTGCAATGTCACATTGTCCGTGCGATGTCTCATTGTCTGTGCGATGTCTCATTGTCCTTGCGGTTTCTAACTGCCCGTGCAATTTCTCAATCTCCGTGCGCTGTCGCATTGTCCGTGCGATGTCTCATTGTCCGTCCGATGTCTCATTGTCCATGCGATTTCTCACTGTCCGTGCGATTTCTCATTGTCCGTGCGATTTCTCATTGTCCATGCGATTTCTCATTGTCCGTGCGATTTCACATTGTCCGTGCGATTTCTCATTGTCCGTGCGATGTCTCATTGTCCATGCGATGTCTCATTGTCCGAGCGATTTCTCATTGTCTGTGTGATTTCTCATTGTCCGTGCTATTTCTCATTACCCGTGCGATGTCCCATTGTCCGTCCGATTTCTCATTGTCTGTGCGATGTCCCATTGTCCGTGTGATTTCTCATTGCCCGTGCGATGTCTCATTGTCCGTGCAATTTCTCATTGTCCGTGCGACTTCTCATTCTCCGTGTGATTTCCCATTGTCCGTGCGATTTCTCATTGTCCGTGTGATGTCTCATTGCCCGTGCGATTTCTCATTGTCCGTGCGATTTATCATTGTCTGTGCGATGTCTCATTGCCCGTGCGATTTCTCATTTTCTGAGCAATGTCTCATTGCCCATGCGATTTCTCAATGTCCATGCGATTTCTCATTGTCTGTGCGATTTCTGATTGTCCGTGCGATGTCTCATTTTCCGTGCGATGTCACATTGTCCGTGCGATTTCTCATTGTCCGTGTGATGTCCCATTGTCCGTTCAATTTCTCATTGCCCATGCGACTTCTCATTGTCCGTGTGATTTCTCATTGCCCGTGCGATTTCTCATTGTCCGTGCGACTTCTCATTGTCCGTTTGATTTCCCATTGTCCGTGCGATTTCTCATTGTTCGTGCGATTTCTCATTGTCCTTGCGATTTCTCATTGCCTCTGTGATTTCTCATTGTCCATGCGATTTCTCATTGTCCGTGCGATGTCTCATTGTCCGTGAGATTTTTCATTGCCTGTGCGATGTCTCATTGTCCATGCGATTTCTCATTGTCCATGCGATTTCTCATTGTCCATGCGATTTCTCATTGTCCGTGCGATTTCTTATTGTCCATGCGATTTCTCATTGTCCGTGCGATTTCTCATTGTCCATGCGATTTCTCATTGTCCGTGCGATTTCTCATTGTCCGTGCGATGTCTCATTGTCCCTGCGATGTCTCATTGTCCGAGCGATTTCTCATTGTCTGTGTGATTTCTCATTGTCCGTGCAATTTCTCATTACCCGTGCGATGCCCATTGTCCGTGCGATTTCTCATTGTCTGTGCGATATCCCATTGTCCGTGTGATTTCTCATTGCCCGTGCGATGTCTCATTGTCCGTGCAATTTCTCATTGTCCGTGCGACTTCTCATTCTCCGTGTGATTTCCCATTGTCCGTGCGATTTCTCATTGTCCGTGCGATGTCTCATTGCCCGTGCGATTTCTCATTGTCCGTGCGATTTATCATTGTCTGTGCGATGTCTCATTGCCCGTGCGATTTCTCATTTTCTGAGCAATGTCTCATTGCCCATGCGATTTCTCATTGTCCATGCGATTTCTCATTGTCTGTGCGATTTCTGATTGTCCGTGCGATGTCTCATTTTCCGTGCGATGTCACATTGTCCGTGCGATTTCTCATTGTCCGTGTGATGTCCCATTGTCCGTTCAATTTCTCATTGCCCGTGCGACTTCTCATTGTCCGTGTGATTTCTCATTGCCCGTGCGATTTCTCATTGTCCGTGCGACTTCTCATTGTCCGTTTGATTTCCCATTGTCCGTGCGATTTCTCATTGTTCGTGTGATTTCTCATTGTCCTTGCGATTTCTCATAGCCTCTGTGATTTCTCATTGTCCATGCGATTTCTCATTGTCCGTGCGATGTCTCATTGTCCGTGTGATTTTTCATTGCCTGTGCGATGTCTCATTGTCCATGCGATTTCTCATTGTCCGTGCGATTTCTTATTGTCCGTGCGATTTCTCACTGTCCGTGGGATTTCTCATTGTCCATGCGATTTCTCATTGTCCGTGCGATTTCTCATTGTCCGTGCGATGTCTCTTTGTCCAGGTGATGTCTCATTGTCTGTGGGATTTCTCATTTTACGTGCAATGTCACATTGTCCGTGCGATGTCTCATTGTCCGTGCGATGTCTCATTTTCCGTGTGATTTCTCATTGTCCGTGCGATTTCTCATTGTTCGTGCGATTTCTCATTGTCCTTGCGATTTCTCATTGCCTCTGTGATTTCTCATTGTCCATGCGATTTCTCATTGTCCGTGCGATGTCTCATTGTCCATGTGATTTTTCATTGCCTGTGCGATGTCTCATTGTCCATGCGATTTCTCATTGTCCGTGCGATTTCTCATTGTCCATGTGATTTCTCATTGTCCGTGCGATTTCTTATTGTCCGTGCGATTTCTCATTGTCCGTGCGATTTCTCATTGTCCATGCGATTTCTCATTGTCCGTGCGATTTCTCATTGTCCGTGCGATGTCTCTTTGTCCATGCGATGTCTCATTGTCTGTGCGATTTCTCATTTTACGTGCAATGTCACATTGTCCGTGCGATGTCTCATTGTCCGTGCGATGTCTCATTTTCCGTGTGATGTCCCATTGTCCTTGCGGTTTCTAACTACCCGTGCAATTTCTCATTCTCCGACCGCTGTCACATTGTCCGTGCGATGTCTCATTGTCCGTCCGATGTCTCATTGTCCGTGCGATTTCTCATTGTTCGTGCGATTTCTCATTGTCCTTGCGATTTCTCATTGCCTCTGTGATTTCTCATTGTCCGTGAGATTTCTCATTGTCCGTGTGATTTCACTTTGTCCGTTTGATTTCTCATTGTCCGTGCGATTTCTCATTGTCCGTGTGATTTCTCACTGCCCGTGCGCTTTCTCATTGTCTGTGTGAACTCTCATTTTCCTGCAATTTCTCATTGTCCACGCAATTTCTCATTGTCCATGCGATGTCTCATTGTTAGTACGATTAGCTCATTGTCCGTGCGATTTCTCATTGTCCATCCAATTTCTCATTGTCCATGCAATTTCTCATTGTCAGTGCGATTTCCCATTGTCCATGCGATTTCTGACTGTCCGTGTGATTTCTCATTGTGCGTGCGATTTCTCAATGTCCGTGCGATTTCTCATTGTCCGTTTGATTTTTCATTGTCCGTGCGATTTCTCATTGTCCGTGTGATGTCCCATTGTCCGTTCAATTTCTCATTGCCCATGCGACTTCTCATTGTCCGTGTGATTTCTCATTGCCCGTGCGATTTCTCATTGTCCGTGCGACTTCTCATTGTCCGTTTGATTTCCCATTGTCCGTGCGATTTCTCATTGTTCGTGCGATTTCTCATTGTCCTTGCGATTTCTCATTGCCTCTGTGATTTCTCATTGTCCATGCGATTTCTCATTGTCCGTGCGATGTCTCATTGTCCGTGAGATTTTTCATTGCCTGTGCGATGTCTCATTGTCCATGCGATTTCTCATTGTCCATGCGATTTCTCATTGTCCATGCGATTTCTCATTGTCCGTGCGATTTCTTATTGTCCATGCGATTTCTCATTGTCCGTGCGATTTCTCATTGTCCATGCGATTTCTCATTGTCCGTGCGATTTCTCATTGTCCGTGCGATGTCTCATTGTCCCTGCGATGTCTCATTGTCCGAGCGATTTCTCATTGTCTGTGTGATTTCTCATTGTCCGTGCAATTTCTCATTACCCGTGCGATGCCCATTGTCCGTGCGATTTCTCATTGTCTGTGCGATATCCCATTGTCCGTGTGATTTCTCATTGCCCGTGCGATGTCTCATTGTCCGTGCAATTTCTCATTGTCCGTGCGACTTCTCATTCTCCGTGTGATTTCCCATTGTCCGTGCGATTTCTCATTGTCCGTGCGATGTCTCATTGCCCGTGCGATTTCTCATTGTCCGTGCGATTTATCATTGTCTGTGCGATGTCTCATTGCCCGTGCGATTTCTCATTTTCTGAGCAATGTCTCATTGCCCATGCGATTTCTCATTGTCCATGCGATTTCTCATTGTCTGTGCGATTTCTGATTGTCCGTGCGATGTCTCATTTTCCGTGCGATGTCACATTGTCCGTGCGATTTCTCATTGTCCGTGTGATGTCCCATTGTCCGTTCAATTTCTCATTGCCCGTGCGACTTCTCATTGTCCGTGTGATTTCTCATTGCCCGTGCGATTTCTCATTGTCCGTGCGACTTCTCATTGTCCGTTTGATTTCCCATTGTCCGTGCGATTTCTCATTGTTCGTGCGATTTCTCATTGTCCTTGCGATTTCTCATAGCCTCTGTGATTTCTCATTGTCCATGCGATTTCTCATTGTCCGTGCGATGTCTCATTGTCCGTGTGATTTTTCATTGCCTGTGCGATGTCTCATTGTCCATGCGATTTCTCATTGTCCGTGCGATTTCTTATTGTCCGTGCGATTTCTCATTGTCCGTGGGATTTCTCATTGTCCATGCGATTTCTCATTGTCCGTGCGATTTCTCATTGTCCGTGCGATGTCTCTTTGTCCAGGTGATGTCTCATTGTCTGTGGGATTTCTCATTTTACGTGCAATGTCACATTGTCCGTGCGATGTCTCATTGTCCGTGCGATGTCTCATTTTCCGTGTGATGTCTCATTGTCCGTGCGATTTCTCATTGTTCGTGCGATTTCTCATTGTCCTTGCGATTTCTCATTGCCTCTGTGATTTCTCATTGTCCATGCGATTTCTCATTGTCCGTGCGATGTCTCATTGTCCATGTGATTTTTCATTGCCTGTGCGATGTCTCATTGTCCATGCGATTTCTCATTGTCCGTGCGATTTCTCATTGTCCATGTGATTTCTCATTGTCCGTGCGATTTCTTATTGTCCGTGCGATTTCTCATTGTCCGTGCGATTTCTCATTGTCCATGCGATTTCTCATTGTCCGTGCGATTTCTCATTGTCCGTGCGATGTCTCTTTGTCCATGCGATGTCTCATTGTCTGTGCGATTTCTCATTTTACGTGCAATGTCACATTGTCCGTGCGATGTCTCATTGTCCGTGCGATGTCTCATTTTCCGTGTGATGTCCCATTGTCCTTGCGGTTTCTAACTACCCGTGCAATTTCTCATTCTCCGACCGCTGTCACATTGTCCGTGCGATGTCTCATTGTCCGTCCGATGTCTCATTGTCCGTGCGATTTCTCATTGTTCGTGCGATTTCTCATTGTCCTTGCGATTTCTCATTGCCTCTGTGATTTCTCATTGTCCGTGAGATTTCTCATTGTCCGTGTGATTTCACTTTGTCCGTTTGATTTCTCATTGTCCGTGCGATTTCTCATTGTCCGTGTGATTTCTCACTGCCCGTGCGCTTTCTCATTGTCTGTGTGAACTCTCATTTTCCTGCAATTTCTCATTGTCCACGCAATTTCTCATTGTCCATGCGATGTCTCATTGTTAGTACGATTAGCTCATTGTCCGTGCGATTTCTCATTGTCCATCCAATTTCTCATTGTCCATGCAATTTCTCATTGTCAGTGCGATTTCCCATTGTCCATGCGATTTCTGACTGTCCGTGTGATTTCTCATTGTGCGTGCGATTTCTCAATGTCCGTGCGATTTCTCATTGTCCGTTTGATTTTTCATTGTCCGAGCGATTTCTCATTGTCTGTGTGATTTCTCATTGTCCGTGCAAATTCTCATTACCCGTGTGATGTCCCACTGTCCGTGCGATTTCTCATTGTCCGTGCGATGTCCCATTGTCCGTGTGATTTCTCATTGCCCGTGCGATGTGTCATTGTCCGTGCGATTTCTCATTGTCCATGCGATTTCTCATTGTCTGTGCTATTTCTCATTGTCCGTGCGATTTCTCATTGTCCATGCGATTTCTCATTGTCCGTGCGATTTCTCATTGTCCGTGCGATTTCTCATTGTCCGTGTGATTTCTCATTGTCCGTGCGATGTCTCATTGTCCGTGAGATTTCTCATTGTTCGTGCGATTTCTCATTGTCCGTGTGATTTCTGACTGCCCGTGCGCTTTCTCATTGTCTGTGTGAACTCTCATTGTCCGTGCAATTTCTCATTGTCCGTGCGATTTCTCATTGTCCATGCGATGTCTCATTGTCTGTACGATTAGCTCATTGTCCGTGCGATTTCTCATTGTCCATGCAATTTCTCATTACCCGTGCGATGTCCCATTGTCCATGCGATTTTTCATAGTCCATGCGATGTCCCATTGTCCGTGTGATTTCTCATTGTGCGTGCGATTTCTCATTGTCCGTGCGATTTCTCATTGTCCGTGCGATATCTCATTGTCCATGCGATTTCTCATTGTCCGTGCGATGTCTCATTGTCCATGTGATTTTTCATTGCCTGTGCGATGTCTTATTGTCCATGGGATTTCTCATTGTCCGTGCGATGTCTCATTGTCCATGCAATTTCTCATTGTCCGTGCGATTTCTCATTGTCCGTGCGATTTCTCATTGTCCGTGCGATTTCTCATTGTCCGTGCGATGTCTCATTGTCCATGCGATGTCTCATTGTCTGTGCGATTTCTCATTTTCCGTGCAATGTCACATTGTCCGTGCGATGTCTCATTGTCTGTGCGATGTCTCATTGTCCTTGTGGTTTCTAACTGCCCGTGCAATTTCTCAATCTCCGTGCGCTGTCGCATTGTCCGTGCGATGTCTCATTGTCCGTCCGATGTCTCATTGTCCATGCGATTTCTCACTGTCCGTGCGATTTCTCATTGTCCGTGCGATTTTGTCCATGCGATTTCTCATTGTCCGTGCGATTTCTCATGGTCCGTGCGATTTCTCATTGTCCGTGCGATGTCTCATTGTCCATGCGATGTCTCATTGTCCGAGCGATTTCTCATTGTCTGTGTGATTTCTCATTGTCCGTGCTATTTCTCATTACCCGTGCGATGTCCCATTGTCCGTCCGATTTCTCATTGTCTGTGCGATGTCCCATTGTCCGTGTGATTTCTCATTGCCCGTGCGATGTCTCATTGTCCGTGCAATTTCTCATTGTCCGTGCGACTTCTCATTCTCCATGTGATTTCCCATTGTCTGTGCGATTTCTCATTGTCCGTGCGATGTCTCATTGCCCGTGCGATTTCTCATTGTCCGTGCGATTTATCATTGTCTGTGCGATGTCTCATTGCCCATGCGATTTCTCATTTTCTGAGCAATGTCTCATTGCCCATGCGATTTCTCAATGTCCATGCGATTTCTCATTGTCTGTGCGATTTCTGATTGTCCGTGCGATGTCTCATTTTCCGTGCGATGTCACATTGTCCGTGCGATTTCTCATTGTCCGTGTGATGTCCCATTGTCCGTTCAATTTCTCATTGCCCATGCGACTTCTCATTGTCCGTGTGATTTCTCATTGCCCGTGCGATTTCTCATTGTCCGTGCGACTTCTCATTGTCCGTTTGATTTCCCATTGTCCGTGCGATTTCTCATTGTTCGTGCGATTTCTCATTGTCCTTGCGATTTCTCATTGCCTCTGTGATTTCTCTTTGTCCATGCGATTTCTCATTGTCCGTGCGATGTCTCATTGTCCGTGAGATTTTTCATTGCCTGTGCGATGTCTCATTGTCCATGCGATTTCTCATTGTCCGTGCGATTTCTCATTGTCCATGCGATTTCTCATTGTCCGTGCGATTTCTTATTGTCCATGCGATTTCTCATTGTCCGTGCGATTTCTCATTGTCCATGCGATTTCTCATTGTCCGTGCGATTTCTCATTGTCCGTGCGATGTCTCATTGTCCGAGCGATTTCTCATTGTCTGTGTGATTTCTCATTGTCCGTGCAATTTCTCATTACCCGTGCGATGCCCATTGTCCGTGCGATTTCTCATTGTCTGTGCGATGTCCCATTGTCCGTGTGATTTCTCATTGCCCGTGCGATGTCTCATTGTCCGTGCAATTTCTCATTGTCCGTGCGACTTCTCATTCTCCGTGTGATTTCCCATTGTCCGTGCGATTTCTCATTGTCCGTGCGATGTCTCATTGCCCGTGCGATTTCTCATTGTCCGTGCGATTTATCATTGTCTGTGCGATGTCTCATTGCCCGTGCGATTTCTCATTTTCTGAGCAATGTCTCATTGCCCATGCGATTTCTCATTGTCCATGCGATTTCTCATTGTCTGTGCGATTTCTGATTGTCCGTGCGATGTCTCATTTTCCGTGCGATGTCACATTGTCCGTGCGATTTCTCATTGTCCGTGTGATGTCCCATTGTCCGTTCAATTTCTCATTGCCCGTGTGACTTCTCATTGTCCGTGTGATTTCTCATTGCCCGTGCGATTTCTCATTGTCCGTGCGACTTCTCGTTGCCCGTTTGATTTCCCATTGTCCATGCGATTTCTCATTGTTCGTGCGATTTCTCATTGTCCTTGCGATTTCTCATAGCCTCTGTGATTTCTCATTGTCCATGCGATTTCTCATTGTCCGTGCGATGTCTCATTGTCCGTGTGATTTTTCATTGCCTGTGCGATGTCTCATTGTCCATGCGATTTCTCATTGTCCGTGCGATTTCTTATTGTCCGTGCGATTTCTCACTGTCCGTGGGATTTCTCATTGTCCATGCGATTTCTCATTGTCCGTGCGATTTCTCATTGTCCGTGCGATGTCTCTTTGTCCAGGTGATGTCTCATTGTCTGTGGGATTTCTCATTTTACGTGCAATGTCACATTGTCCATGCGATGTCTCATTGTCCGTGCGATGTCTCATTTTCCGTGTGATGTCTCATTGTCCTTGCGGTTTCTAACTGCCCGTGCGATTTCTCATTCTCCGACCGCTGTCACATTGTCCGTGCGATGTCTCATTGTCCGTCCGATGTCTCATTGTCCGTGCGATTTCTCATTGTTCGTGCAATTTCTCATTGTCCTTGCGATTTCTCATTGCCTCTGTGATTTCTCATTGTCCATGAGATTTCTCATTGTCCGTGTGATCTCTCTTTGTCCATTTGATTTCTCATTGTCCCTGCGATTTCTCATTTCCGTGTGATTTCTCACTGCCCGTGCGCTTTCTCATTGTCTGTGTGAACTCTCATTGTCCGTGCAATTTCTCATTGTCCATGCATTTTCTCATTGTCCATGCGATTTCTCATTGTCCGTGCGATTTCTTATTGTCCGTGCGATTTCTAATTTTCCTTGTGATGTCACATTGTCCATGCGATGTCTCATTGTCCGTGTGATGTCTCATTTTCCTTGCGGTTTCTAACTGCCCGTGCGATTTCTCATTCACTGACCGCTGTCACATTGTCCGTGCGTTGTCTCATTGTCTGTCTCATTGTCCGTGCAATTTCTCATTGTCCGTGCGACTTCTCATTCTCCGTGCGATTTCCCATTGTCCGTGCGATTTCTCATTGTCCGTGCGATGTCTCATTGCCCGTGCGATTTCTCATTGTCCATGCGATTTATCATTGTCTGTGCGATTTTTCATTGCCCGTGCGATTTCTCATTTTCTGAGCAATGTCTCATTGCCCATGCAATTTCTCATTGTCCATGCGATTTATCATTGTCTGTGCGATGTCTCATTGCCCGTGCGATTTCTCATTTTCTGAGCAATGTCTCATTGCCCATGTGATTTCTCATTGTCCATGCGATTTCTCATTGTCTGTGCGATTTCTGATTGTCCGTGCGATGTCTCATTTTCCGTGCGATGTCACATTGTCCGTGCGATTTCTCATTGTGCTTGTGATGTCTCATTGCCTGTGCGATGTCTCATTGTCCGTGCGATGTCCCATTGTCCGTGCAATTTCTCATTGCCCGTGCGACTTCTCATTGTCCGTGTGATTTCTCATTGCCCGCGATTTCTCATTGTCCGTGCGACTTCTCATTGTCCGTTTGTTTTCCCATTGTCCGTGCGATTTCTCATTGTTCGTGCGATTTCTCATTGTCCTTGCGATTTCTCATTGCCTCTGTGATTTCTCATTGTCCATGCGATTTCTCATTGTCCGTGCGATGTCTCATTGTCCATGTGATTTTTCATTGCCTGTGCGATGTCTCATTGTCCATGCGATTTCTCATTGTCCGTGCGATTTCTCATTGTCCATGCGATTTCTCATTGTCCGTGCGATTTCTTATTGTCCGTGCGATTTCTCATTGTCCGTGCGATTTCTCATTGTCCATGCGATTTCTCATTGTCCGTGCGATTTCTCATTGTCCGTGCGATGTCTCTTTGTCCATGCGATGTCTCATTGTCTGTGCGATTTCTCATTTTACGTGCAATGTCACATTGTCCGTGCGATGTCTCATTGTCCGTGTGATTTCTCTCTGCCCGTGCGCTTTATCATTGTCTGTGTGAACTCTCATTTTCCTGCAATTTCTCATTGTCCACGCAATTTCTCATTGTCCATGCGATGTCTCATTGTTGGTACGATTAGCTCATTGTCCGTGCGATTTCTCATTGTCCATCCAATTTCTCATTGTCCATGCAATTTCTCATTGTCAGTGCGATTTCCCATTGTCCATGCGATTTCTGATTGTCCGTGTGATTTCTCATTGTGCGTGCGATTTCTCAATGTCCGTGCGATTTCTCATTGTCCGTTTGATTTTTCATTGTCCGAGCGATTTCTCATTGTCTGTGTGATTTCTCATTGTCCGTGCAAATTCTCATTACCCGTGTGATGTCCCACTGTCCGTGCGATTTCTCATTGTCCGTGCGATGTCCCATTGTCCGTGTGATTTCTCATTGCCCATGCGATGTGTCATTGTCCGTGCGATTTCTCATTGTCCATGCGATTTCTCATTGTCTGTGCTATTTCTCATTGTCCGTGCGATTTCTCATTGTCCATGCGATTTCTCATTGTCCGTGCGATTTCTCATTGTCCGTGCGATTTCTCATTGTCCGTGTGATTTCTCATTGTCCGTGCGATGTCTCATTGTCCGTGCGATTTCTCATTGTCCGTCCGATGTCTCATTGTCCGTGCGATTTCTCATTGTTCATGCGATTTCTCATGTCCTTGCGATTTCTCATTGCCTCTTTGATTTCGCATTGTCCGTGAGATTTCTCATTGTTCGTGCGATTTCTCATTGTCCGTGTGATTTCTGACTGCCCGTGCGCTTTCTCATTGTCTGTGTGAACTCTCATTGTCCGTGCAATTTCTCATTGTCCGTGCAATTTCTCATTGTCCATGCGATGTCTCATTGTCTGTACGATTAGCTCATTGTCCGTGCGATTTCTCATTGTCCATGCAATTTCTCATTACCCGTGCGATGTCCCATTGTCCATGCGATTTTTCATAGTCCATGCGATGTCCCATTGTCCGTGTGATTTCTCATTGTGCGTGCGATTTCTCATTGTCCGTGCGATTTCTCATTGTCCGTGCGATATCTCATTGTCCATGCGATTTCTCATTGTCCGTGCGATGTCTCATTGTCCATGTGATTTTTCATTGCCTGTGCGATGTCTTATTGTCCATGGGATTTCTCATTGTCCGTGCGATGTCTCATTGTCCATGCGATTTCTCATTGTCCGCGCGATTTCTCATTGTCTGTGCGATTTCTCATTGTCCGTGCGATTTCTCATTGTCCGTGTGATTTCTCATTGTCCGTGCGATGTTTCATTGTCCATGCGATGTCTCATTGTCTGTGCGATTTCTCATTTTCCGTGCAATGTCACATTGTCCGTGCGATGTCTCATTGTCTGTGCGATGTCTCATTGTCCTTGCGGTTTCTAACTGCCCGTGCAATTTCTCAATCACCGTGCGCTGTCGCATTGTCCGTGCGATGTCTCATTGTCCGTCCGATGTCTCATTGTCCATGCGATTTCTCACTGTTCGTGCGATTTCTCATTGTCCTTGCGATTTCTCATTGCCTCTGTGATTTCTCATTGTCCGTGAGATTTCTCATTGTCCGTGTGATTTCTCTTTGTCCGTGTGATTTCTCATTGTCCCTGCGATTTCTCATTGTCCGTGTGACTTCTCACTGCCCGTGTGCTTTCTCATTGTCTGTGTGAACTCTCATTGTCCGTGCAATTTCTCATTGTCCATGCGATTCCTCATTGTCCATGCGATGTCTCATTGTCTGTACGATTAGCTCATTGTCCGTGCGATTTCTCATTGTCCATCCAATTTCTCATTGTCCATGCAATTTCTCATTGTCAGTGCGATTTCCCATTGTCCATGCGATTTCTGATTGTCCGTGTGATTTCTCATTGTGCGTGCGATTTCTCAATGTCCGTGCGATTTCTCATTGTCCGTTTGATTTTTCATTGTCTGAGCGATTTCTCATTGTCCGTGTGATTTCTCATTGTCCGTGCAATTTCACATTACCCGTGCGATGTCCCACTGTCCGTGCGATTTCTCATTGTCCGTGCGATGTCCCATTGTCCGTGTGATTTCTCATTGCCCGTGCGATGTGTCATTGTCCATGCGATTTCTCATTGTCCGTGCGATTTCTCATTGTCCGTGCGATTTCTCATTGACCATGCGATGTCTCATTGTCTGTACGATTAGCTCATTGTCCGTGCGATTTCTCATTGTCCATGCAATTTCTCATTATCCGTGTGATTTCTCATTGTCCATGAGATTTCTCATTGTCCGTGCGATGTCCCATTGTCCGTGTGATTTTTCATTGCCTGTGCGATGTCTCATTGTCCATGCGATTACTCATTGTCCGTGCGATTTCTCATTGTCCATGCGATTTCTCATTGTCCGTGCGATTTCTCAGTGTCCGTGCGATTTCTCATTGTCCGTGCGATTTCTCATTGTCCATGCGATTTCTCATTGTCCGTGCGATTTCTCATTGTCCGTGCGATGTCTCATTGTCCATGCGATGTCTCATTGTCCGTGCGATGTCTCATTATCCGTGCGATTTCTCATTGTCCGTGCGATGTCTCATTGTCCGTGCGTTTTCTCATTGTCCGTCCGATGTCTCATTGTCCGTGCGATTTCTCATTGGTCATGCGATTTCTCATTGTCCTTGCGATTTCTCATTGCCTCTGTGATTTCTTATTGTCCGTGAGATTTCTCATTGTTCGTGCGATTTCTCATTGTCCGTGTGATTTCTGACTGCCCGTGCGCTTTCTCATTGTCTGTGTGAACTCTCATTGTCCGTGCAATTTCTCATTGTCCGTGCGATTTCTCATTGACCATGCGATGTCTCATTGTCTGTACGATTAGCTCTTTCTCCGTGCGATTTCTCATTGTCCATGCAATTTCTCATTACCCGTGCGATGTCCAATTGTCCATGCGATTTCTCAATGTCCATGCGATGTCCCATTGTCCGTGTGATTTCTCTTTGTGCGTGCGATTTCTCATTGTCCGTGCGATTTCTCATTGTCCGTGCGATTTCTCATTGTCCATGCGATGTCTCATTGTTAGTACGATTAGCTCATTGTCCGTGCGATTTCTCATTGTCCATCCAATTTCTCATTGTCCATGCAATTTCTCATTGTCAGTGCGATTTCCCATTGTCCATGCGATTTCTGATTGTCCGTGTGATTTCTCATTGAGCGTGCGATTTCTCAATGTCCGTGCGATTTCTCATTGTCCGTTTCATTTTTCATTGTCTGAGCGATTTCTCATTGTCCGTGTGATTTCTCATTGTCCGTGCAATTTCTCATTACCCGTGCGATGTCCCATTGTCCGTGTGATTTCTCATTGCCCGTGCGATGTGTCATTGTCCATGCGATTTCTCATTGTCTGTGCGATTTCTCATTGTGCTATTTCTCATTTTCCGTGCGATTTCTCATTGTCCATGCAATTTCTCATTGTCCGTGCGATTTCTCATTGTCTGTGCGATTTCTCATTGTCCGTGCGATGTCTCATTGTCCGTGCGATTTCTCATTGTCCGTCCGATGTCTCATTGTCCGTGCGATTTCTCATTGTTCATGCGATTTCTCATGTCCTTGCGATTTCTCATTGCCTCTGTGATTTCTCATTGTCCGTGAGATTTCTCATTGTTCGTGCGATTTCTCATTGTCCGTGTGATTTCTGACTGCCCGTGTGCTTTCTCATTGTCTGTGTGAACTCTCATTGTCCGTGCAATTTCTCATTGTCCGTGCGATTACTCATTGTCCATGCGATGTCTCATTGTCTGTACGATTAGCTCATTGTCCGTGTGATTTCTCATTGTCCATGCAATTTCTCATTACCCGTGCGATGTCCCATTGTCCATGCGATTTCTCATTGTCCATGCGATGTCCCATTGTCCGTGTGATTTCTCATTGTGCGTGCGATTTCTCATTGTCCGTGCGATTTCTCATTGTCCGTGCGATTTCTCATTGTCCATGCGATTTCTCATTGTCCGTGCGATGTCTCATTGTCCGTGTGATTTTTCATTGTCCGTGCGATTTCTCATTGTCCGTGCGATTTCTCATTGTCCGTGCGATTTCTCATTGTCCGTGCGATTTCTCATTGTCCGTGCGATTTCTCATTGTCCGTGCGATGTCTCATTGTCTCATGTCCTGGCGATTTCTCATTGCCTCTGTGATTTCTCATTGTCCGTGAGATTTCTCTTTGCTCGTGCGCTTTCTCATTGTCCGTGTGATTTCTGACTGCCCGTGCGCTTTCTCATTGTCTGTGTGAACTCTCATTGTCCGTGCAATTTCTCATTGTCCGTGCGATTTCTCATTGACCATGCGATATCTCATTGTCTGTACGATTAGCTCATTGTCCGTGCGATTTCTCATTGTCCATGCAATTTCTCATTACCCGTGCGATGTCCCATTGTCCATGCGATTTCTGATTGTCCGTGTGATTTCTCATTGTGCATGCGATTTCTCAATGTCCGTGCGATTTCTCATTGTGCGTGCGATTTCTCATTGTCCGTGCGATTTCTCATTGTCCGTGCGATTTCTCATTGTCCATGCGATTTCTCATTGTCCGTGCGATGTCTCATTGTCCGTGTGATTTTTCATTGTCCGTGCGATTTCTCATTGTCCGTGCGATTTCTCATTGTCCGTGCGATTTCTCATTGTCCGTGCGATTTCTCATTGTCCGTGCGATTTCTCATTGTCCGTGCGATGTCTCATTGTCTCATGTCCTGGCGATTTCTCATTGCCTCTGTGATTTCTCATTGTCCGTGAGATTTCTCTTTGCTCGTGCGCTTTCTCATTGTCCGTGTGATTTCTGACTGCCCGTGCGCTTTCTCATTGTCTGTGTGAACTCTCATTGTCCGTGCAATTTCTCATTGTCCGTGCGATTTCTCATTGACCATGCGATATCTCATTGTCTGTACGATTAGCTCATTGTCCGTGCGATTTCTCATTGTCCATGCAATTTCTCATTACCCGTGCGATGTCCCATTGTCCATGCGATTTCTGATTGTCCGTGTGATTTCTCATTGTGCATGCGATTTCTCAATGTCCGTGCGATTTCTCATTGTCCGTGCGATTTCTCATTATCCGTGTGATTTCTCATTGTCCATGCGATTTCTCATTGTCCGTGCGATGTCTCATTGTCCGTGTGATTTTTCATTGCCTGTGCGATGTCTCATTGTCCATGCGATTACTCATTGTCCGTGCGATTTCTCATTGTCCATGCGATTTCCCAATGTCCGTGCGATTTCTCAGTGTCCGTGCGATTTCTCATTGTCCGTGCGATTTCTCATTGTCCATGCGATTTCTCATTGTCCGTGCGATTTCTCATTGTCCGTGCGATGTCTCATTGTCTCATGTCCTGGCGATTTCTCATTGCCTCTGTGATTTCTCATTGTCCGTGAGATTTCTCTTTGCTCGTGCGCTTTCTCATTGTCCGTATGATTTCTGACTGCCCGTGCGCTTTCTCATTGTCTGTGTGAACTCTCATTGTCCGTGCAATTTCTCATTGTCCGTGCGATTTCTCATTGACCATGCGATATCTCATTGTCTGTACGATTAGCTCATTGTCCGTGCGATTTCTCATTGTCCATGCAATTTCTCATTACCCGTGCGATGTCCCATTGTCCATGCAATTTCTCATTGTCCATGCGATGTCCCATTGTCCGTGTGATTTCTCATTGTGCGTGCGATTTCTCATTGTCCGTGCGATTTCTCATTATCCGTGTGATTTCTCATTGTCCATGCGATTTCTCATTGTCCGTGCGATGTCTCATTGTCCGTGTGATTTTTCATTGCCTGTGCGATGTCTCATTGTCCATGCGATTACTCATTGTCCCTGCGATTTCTCATTGTCCATGCGATTTCTCATTGTCCGTGCGATTTCTCAGTGTCCGTGCGATTTCTCATTGTCCGTGCGATTTCTCATTGTCCATGCGATTTCTCATTGTCCGTGCGATGTCTCATTGTCCGTGCGATGTCTTATTGTCCATGCGATGTCTCATTGTCCATGCGATTTCTCATTATCCGTGCGATTTCTCATTGTCCGTGCGATGTATCATTGTCCGTGCGATTTCTCATTGTCCGTCCGATGTCTCATTGTTCGTGCAATTTCTCATTTTCCTTGCGATTTCTCATTGCCTCTGTGATTTCTCATTGTCTGTGAGATTTCTCATTGTTCGTGCGATTTCTCATTGTCCGTGTGATTTCTGACTGCCCGTGCGCTTTCTCATTGTCTGTGTGAACTCTCATTGTCCGTGCAATTTCTCACTGTCCGTGCGATTTCTCATTGACCATGCGATGTCTCATTGTCTGTACGATTAGCTCATTGTCCGTGCGATTTCTCATTGTCCATGCAATTTCTCATTACCCGTGCGATGTCCCATTGTCCATGCGATTTCTCATTGTCCATGCGATGTCCCATTGTCCGTGTGATTTCTCATTTTGCGTGCGATTTCTCATTGTCCGTGCGATTTCTCATTGTCCGTGCGATTTCTCATTGTCCATGCGATGTCTCATTGATAGTACGATTAGCTCATTGTCCGTGCGATTTCTCATTGTCCATCCAATTTCTCATTGTCCATGCAATTTCTCATTGTCAGTGCGATTTCCCATTGTCCATGTGATTTCTGATTGTCCGTGTGTTTTCTCTTTGTGCGTGCGATTTCTCAATGTCCGTGCGATTTCTCATTGTCCGTTTGATTTTTCATTGTCTGAGTGATTTCTCATTGTCCGTGTGATTTCTCATTGTCCGTGCAATTTCTCATTACCCGTGCGATGTCCCACTGTCCGTGCGATTTCTCATTGTCCGCGCGATGTCCCATTGTCCGTGTGATTTCTCATTGCCCGTGCGATGTGTCATTGTCCATGCGATTTCTCATTGTCTGTGCGATTTCTCATTGTGCTATTTCTCATTTTCCGTGCGATTTCTCATTGTCCATGCAATTTCTCATTGTCCGTGCGATTTCTCATTGTCCGTGCGATTTCTCATTGTCCGTGCGATTTCTCATTGTCCGTGCGATGTCTCATTGTCCGTGCGATTTCTCATTGTCCGTCCGATGTCTCATTGTCCGTGCGATTTCTCATTGTTCATGCGATTTCTCATGTCTGTGCGATTTCTCATTGCCTCGGTGATTTCTCATTGTCCGTGAGATTTTTCATTGTTCGTGCGATTTCTCATTGTCCGTGTGATTTCTGACTGCCCGTGTGCTTTCTCATTGTCTGTGTGAACTCTCATTGTCCGTGCAATTTCTCATTGTCCGTGCGATTTCTCATTGTCCATGCGATGTCTCATTGTCTGTACGATTAGCTCATTGTCTGTGCGATTTCTCATTGTCCATGCAATTTCTCATTACCCGTGCGATGTCCCATTGTCCATGCGATTTCTCATTGTCCATGCGATGTCCCATTGTCCTTGTGATTTCTCATTGTGCGTGCGATTTCTCATTGTCCATGCGATTTCCCATTGTCCGTGCGATTTCTCATTGTCCATGCGATTTCTCATTGTCCGTGCGATGTCTCATTGTCCGTGTGATTTCTCATTGTCCATGCGATGTCTCATTGTTAGTACGATTAGCTCATTGTCCGTGCGATTTCTCATTGTCCATCCAATTTCTCATTGTCCATGCAATTTCTCATTGTCAGTGCGATTTCCCATTGTCCATGCGATTTCTGATTGTCCGTGTGATTTCTCATTGTCTGTGCGATTTCTCAATGTCCGTGCGATTTCTCATTGTCCGTTTGATTTTTCATTGTCTGAGCGATTTCTCATTGTCCGTGTGATTTCTCATTGTCCGTGCAATTTCTCATTACCCGTGCGATGTCCCACTGTCCGTGCGATTTCTCATTGTCCGCGCGATGTCCCATTGTCCGTGTGATTTCTCATTGCCCGTGCGATGTGTCATTGTCCATGCGATTTCTCATTGTCTGTGCGATTTCTCATTGTGCTATTTCTCATTGTCCGTGTGATTTCTCATTGCCCGTGTGATGTCTCATTGTCCGTGCGATTTCTCATTGTCCGTGCGATTTCTCATTGTCCGTGCGATTTCTCATTGTCCGTGCGATTTCTCATTGTCCGTGCGATTTCTCATTGTCCGTGCGATTTCTCATTGTCCGTCCGATGTCTCATTGTCCGTGCGATTTCTCATTGTTTGTGCGATTTCTCATTGTCCTTGCGATTTCACATTGCCTCTGTGATTTCTCATTGTCCGTGACATTTCTCATTGTTCGTGCGATTTCTCATTGTCCGTGTGATTTCTGACTGCCCGTGCGCTTTCTCATTGTCTGTGTGAACTCTCATTGTCCGTGCAATTTCTCATTGTCCGTGCGATTTCTCATTGACCATGCGATGTCTCATTGTCTGTACGATTAGCTCATTGTCCGTGCGATTTCTCATTGTCCATGCAATTTCTCATTACCCGTGCGATGTCCCATTGTCCATGCGATTTCACATTGTCCATGCGATGTCCCATTGTCCATGTGATTTCTCATTGTGCGTGCGATTTCTCATTGTCCGTGCGATTTCTCATTGTCCGTGCGATTTCTCATTGTCCATGCAATTTCTCATTGTCCGTGCGATGTCTCATTGTCCGTGTGATTTTTCATTGCCTGTGCGATGTCTCATTGTCCATGCGATTACTCATTGTCCGTGCGATTTCTCATTGTCCATGCGATTTCTCATTGTCCGTGCAATTTCTCATTGTCCGTGCGATTTCTCATTGTCCATGCGATGTCTCATTGTCTGTACGATTAGCTCATTGTCCGTGCGATTTCTCATTGTCCATGCAATTTCTCATTACCCGTGCGATGTCCCATTGTCCATGCGATTTCTCATTGTCCATGCGATGTCCCATTGTCCGTGTGATTTCTCATTGTGCGTGCGATTTCTCATTGTCCGTGCGATTTCTCATTGTCCGTGCGATTTCTCATTGTCCATGCGATTTCTCATTGTCCGTGCGATGTCTCATTGTCCGTGTGATTTTTCATTGTCCGTGCGATTTCTCATTGTCTGTGCGATTTCTCATTGTCCGTGCGATTTCTCATTGTCCGTGCGATTTGTCATTGTCCATGCGATTTCTCATTGTCCGTGCGATGTCTCATTGTCTCATGTCCTTGCGATTTCTCATTGCCTCTGTGATTTCTCATTGTCCGTGAGATTTCTCATTGCTCGTGTGCTTTCTCATTGTCCGTGTGATTTCTGACTGCCCGTGCGCTTTCTCATTGTCTGTACGAACTCTCATTGTCCGTGCAATTTCTCATTGTCCGTGCGATTTCTCATTGACCATGCGGTGTCTCATTGTCTGTACGATTAGCTCATTGTCCGTGCGATTTCTCATTGTCCATGCAATTTCTCATTACCCGTGCGATGTCCCATTGTCCATGCAATTTCTCATTGTCCATGCGATGTCCCATTGTCCGTGTGATTTCTCATTGTGCGTGCGATTTCTCATTGTCCGTGCGATTTCTCATTGTCCGTGTGATTTCTCATTGTCCATGTGATTTCTCATTGTCCCTGCGATTTCTCATTGTCCGTGCGATTTCTCATTGTCCGTGCGATGTCTCATTGTCCGTGCGATGTCTCATTGTCCGTGCGATTTCTCATTATCCGTGCGATTTCTCATTGTCCGTGCGATGTCTCATTGTCCGTGCGATTTCTCATTGTCCGTCCGATGTCTCATTGTCCGTGCGATTTCTCATTGTTCGTGCGATTTCTCATTACCCGTGCGATGTCCCACTGTCCGTGCGATTTCTCATTGTACGTGCGATGTCCCATTGTCCGTGTGATTTCTCATTGCCCGTGCGATGTCTCTTTGTCCGTACGATTTCTCATTGTCCGTGCGATTTCTCATTGTCCGTGCGATTTCTCATTGTCGATGCGATTTCTCATTGTCCGTGTGATTTCTCATTGTCCATGCGATTTCTCATTGTCCGTCCGATGTCTCATTGTCCGTGCGATTTCTCATTGTTTGTGCGATTTCTCATTGTCCTTGCGATTTCTCATTGCCTCTGTGATTTCTCATTGTCCGTGAGATTTCTCATTGTTCGTGCGATTTCTCATTGTCTGTGTGATTTCTGACTGCCCGTGCGCTTTCTCATTGTCTGTGTGAACTCTCATTGTCCGTGCAATTTCTCATTGTCCGTGCGATTTCTCATTGACCATGCGATGTCTCATTGTCTGTACGATTAGCTCATTGTCCGTGCGATTTCTCATTGTCCATGCAATTTCTCATTACCCGTGCGATGTCCCATTGTCCATGCGATTTCTCACTGTCCATGCGATGTCCCATTGTCCGTGTGATTTCTCATTGTGCGTGCGATTTCTCATTGTCCGTGCGATTTCCCATTGTCCGTGCGATTTCTCATTGTCCATGAGATTTCTCATTGTCCGTGCGATGTCTCATTGTCCGAGCGATTTTTCATTGCCTGTGCGATGTCTCATTGTCCATGCGATTACTCATTGTCCGTGCGATTGCTCATTGTCCATGCGATTTCTCATTGTCCGTGCGATTTCTCATTGTCCGTGCGATTTCTCATTGTCCGTGCGATTTCTCATTGTCCATGCGATTTCTCATTGTCCGTGCGATTTCTCATTGTCCGTGCGATGTCTCATTGTCCGTGCGATTTCTCATTGTCTGTGCGATGTCTCATTGTCCGTGCGATTTCTCATTTTCCGTCCGATGTCTCATTGTCCGTGCGATTTCTCATTGTTCGTGCGATTTCTCATTGTCCTTGCGATTTCTCATTGCCTCTGTGATTTCTCATTGTCTGTGAGATTTCTCATTGTTCGTGCAATTTCTCATTGTCCGTATGATTTCTGACTGCCCGTGCGCTTTCTCATTGTCTGTGTGAACTCTCATTGTCCGTGCAATTTCTCATTGTCCGTGCAATTTCTCATTGTCCATGCGATGTCTCATTGTCTGTACGATTAGCTCATTGTCCGTGCGATTTCTCATCGTCCATGCAATTTCTCATTACCCGTGCAATGTCCCATTGTCCGTGCGATTTCTCATTGTCCATGCAATTTCTCATTACCCGTGCGATGTCCCATTGTCCATGCAATTTCTCATTGTCCATGCAATGTCCCATTGTCCGTGTGATTTCTCATTGTGCGTGCGATTTCTCATTGTCCGTGCGATTTCTCATTGTCCGTGTGATTTCTCATTGTCCATGCGATTTCTCATTGTCCGTGCGATGTCTCATTGTCCGTGTGATTTTTCATTGCCTGTGCGATGTCTCATTGTCCATGCGATTACTCATTGTCCGTGCGATTTCTCATTGTCCATGCGATTTCACATTGTCCGTGCGATTTCTCAGTGTCCGTGCGATTTCTCATTGTCCGTGCGATTTCTCATTGTCCATGCAATTTCTCATTGTCCGTGCGATTTCTCATTGTCCGTGCGATGTCTCATTGTCCATGCGATGTCTCATTGTCCATGCGATTTCTCATTATCCGTGCGATTTCTCATTGTCCGTGCGATGTCTCATTGTCCGTGCGATTTCTCATTGTCCGTCCGATGTCTCATTGTCCTTGCGATTTCTCATTGTTCGTGTGATTTCTCATTACCCGTGCGATGTCCCACTGTCCGTACGATTTCTCATTGTCCGTGCGATGTCCCATTGTCCGTGTGATTTCTCATTGCCCGTGCGATGTCTCATTGTCCGTGCGATTTCTCATTGTCCGTGCGATTTCTCATTGTCCGTGCGATTTCTCATTGTCGATGCGATTTCTCATTGTCCGTGCGATTTCTCATTGTCCGTGCGATTTCTCATTGTCCGTCCGATGTCTCATTGTCCGTGCGATTTCTCATTGTTTGTGCGATTTCTCATTGTCCTTGCGATTTCTCATTGCCTCTGTGATTTCTCATTGTCCGTGAGATTTCTCATTGTTCGTGCGATTTCTCATTGTCCGTGTGATTTCTGACTGCCCGTGCGCTTTCTCATTGTCTGTGTGAACTCTCACTGTCCGTGCAATTTCTCATTGTCCGTGCGATTTCTCATTGACCATGCGATGTCTCATTGTCTGTACGATTAGCTCATTGTCCGTGCAATTTCTCATTGTCCATGCAATTTCTCATTACCCGTGCGATGTCCCATTGTCCATGCGATTTCTCACTGTCCATGCGATGTCCCATTGTCCGTGTGATTTCTCATTGTGCATGCGATTTCTCATTGTCCGTGCGATTTCTCATTGTCCGTGCGATTTCTCATTGTCCATGCGATTTCTCATTGTCTGTGCGATGTCTCATTGTCCGTGTGATTTTTCATTGCCTGTGTGATGTCTCATTGTCCATGCGATTACTCATTGTCCGTGCGATTTCTCATTGTCCATGCGATTTCTCATTGTCCGTGCGATTTCTCATTGTCCGTGCGATTTCTCATTGTCCGTGCAATTTCTCATTGTCCGTGCGATTTCTCATTGTCCGTGCGATGTCTCATTGTCCGTGCGATTTCTCATTGTCTGTGTGATGTCTCATTGTCCGTGCGATTTCTCATTTTCCGTCCGATGTCTCATTGTCCGTGCGATTTCTCATTGTTCGTGCGATTTCTCATTGTCCTTGCGATTTCTCATTGCCTCTGTGATTTCTCATTGTCTGTGAGATTTCTCATTGTCCCTGCGAATTCTCATTGTCCGTGTGATTTCTGACTGCCCGTGCGCTTTCTCATTGTCTGTGTGAACTCTCATTGTCCGTGCAATTTCTTATTGTCCGTGCAATTTCTCATTGTCCATGCGATGTCTCATTGTCTGTACGATTAGCTCATTGTCCGTGCGATTTCTCATTGTCCATGCAATTTCTCATTACCCGTGCGATGTCCCATTGTCCGTGCGATTTCTCATTGTCCATGCCATGTCCCATTGTCTGTGTGATTTCTCATTGTGCTTGCGATTTCTCATTGTCCGTGCGATTTCTCATTGTTCGTGCGATTTCTCATTGTCCATGCGATTTCTCATTGTCCTTGCGATGTCTCATTGTCGTGTGATTTTTCATTGTCCGTGCAATTTCTCATTGTCCGTGCGATTTCTCATTGTCCATTCGATTTCTCATTGTCCGTGCGATTTCTCATTGTCCGTGCGATGTCTCATTGTCCATGCGATGTCTCATTGTCTGTGCGATTTCTCATTTTCCGTTCGATGTCACATTGTCTGTGCGATGTCTCATTGTCCGTGCGATGTCTCATTGTCTTTGCGGTTTCTAACTGCCCGTGCGATTTCTCATTCTTCGTGCGCTGTCACATTGTCCGTGCGATGTCACATTGTCCGTCCGATGTCTCATTGTCTGTGCGATTTCTCATTGTTCGTGCGATTTCTCATTGTCCTTGTGATTTCTCATTGCCTCTGTGATTTCTCATTGTCCGTGAGATTTCTCATTGACTGTGCGATGTCTCTTTGTCCGTGTGATTTCTCATTGTCCCTGCGATTTCTCATTGTCCATGCGATTTCTCATTGTCAGTACAATTAGCTCATTGTCCGTGCGATTTCTCATTGTCCATCCAATTTCTCAATGTCCATGCAATTTCTCATTGTCAGTGCGATTTCCCATTGTCCGTGTGATTTCTCATTGTGCGTGCGATTTCTCATTGTCCGTGCGATTTCTCATTGTCCGTGTGATTTCTCATTGTCCATGCGATTTCTCATTGTCCGTGCGATGTCTCATTGTCCGTGTGATTTTTCATTGCCTGTGCGATGTCTCATTGTCCATGCGATTACTCATTGTCCGTGCGATTTCTTATTGTCCGTGCGATTTCTCATTGTCCGTGCGATTTCTCATTGTCCATGCGATTTCTCATTGTCCGTACGATTTCTCATTGTCCGTGTGATGTCTCATTGTCCGTGCGATTTCTCATTGTCCGTCCGATGTCTCATTGTCCGTGCGATTTCTCATTGTTCATGCGATTTCTCATTACCCGTGCGATGTCCCACTGTCCGTGCGATTTCTCATTGTCCGTGCGATGTCCCATTGTCCGTGTGATTTCTAATTGCCCGTGCGATGTCTCATTGTCCGTGCGATTTCTCATTGTCCGTGCGATTTCTCATTGTCGATGCGATTTCTCATTGTCCGTGCGATTTCTCATTGTCTGTGCGATTTCTCATTGTCCGTCCGATGTCTCATTGTCCGTGCGATTTCTCATTGTTTGTGCCGTATCTCATTGTCCTTGCGATTTCTCTTTGCCTCTGTGATTTCTCATTGTCCGTGTGATTTCTCATTGTCCCTGCGATTTCTCATTGTCCGTGTGATTTCTGACTGCCCGTGCGCTTTCTCATTGTCTGTGTGAACTCTCATTGTCCGTGCAATTTCTCATTGTCCGTGCGATTTCTCATTGACCATGCGATGTCTCATTGTCTGTACAATTAGCTCATTGTCCGTGCGATTTCTCATTGTCCATGCAATTTCTCATTACCCGTGCGATGTCCCATTGTCCATGCGATTTCTCACTGTCCATGCGATGTCCCATTGTCCGTGTGATTTCTCATTGTGCGTGCGATTTCTCATTTTCCGTGCGATTTCTCATTGTCCGTGCGATTTCTCATTGTCCGTGCGATGTCCCATTGTCCATGTGATTTCTGATTGCCCGTGCGATATGTCATTGTCCGTGCGATTTCTCATTGTCCATGCGATTTCTCATTGTCTGTGCGATTTCTCATTGTCTGTGCGATTTCTCATTGTCCATGCAATTTCTCATTGTCCGTGCGATTTCTCATTGTCCGTGCGATTTCTCATTGTCCATGCGATTTCTCATTACCCGTACGATGTCCCATTGTCCGTGCGATTTCTCATTGTCCATGCGATTTCTCATTGTCCGTGCGATGTCTCATTGTCCGTGTGATTTTTCATTGCCTGAGCGACGTCTCATTGTCCGTGCGATTTCTCACTGTCCGTGTGATTTCTCATTGTCCATGTGATTTCTCATTGTCCGTGCGATTTCTCATTGCCCATGCGATGTCTCATTGTCTGTGCGATTTCTCATTTTCCGTGTGATGTCACATTGTCCGTGCGATGTCTCATTGTCCGTGTGATGTCTCATTGTCCTTGCGGTTTCTAACTGCCCGTGCGATTTCTCATTCTCCGACCGCTGTCACATTGTCCGTGCGATGTCTCATTGCCCGTCCGATGTCTCATTGTCCATGCGATTTCTCATTGTTCGTGCGATTTCTCATTGTCCTTGCGATTTCTCATTGCCTCTGTGATTTCTCATTGTCTGTGAGATTTCTCATTGTCCCTGCGAATTCTCATTGTCCGTGTGATTTCTGACTGCCCGTGCGCTTTCTCATTGTCTGTGTGAACTCTCATTGTCCGTGCAATTTCTTATTGTCCGTGCAATTTCTCATTGTCCATGCGATGTCTCATTGTCTGTACGATTAGCTCATTGTCCGTGCGATTTCTCATTGTCCATGCAATTTCTCATTACCCGTGCGATGTCCCATTGTCCGTGCGATTTCTCATTGTCCATGCCATGTCCCATTGTCTGTGTGATTTCTCATTGTGCGTGCGATTTCTCATTGTCCGTGCGATTTCTCATTGTTCGTGCGATTTCTCATTGTCCATGCGATTTCTCATTGTCCTTGCGATGTCTCATTGTCGTGTGATTTTTCATTGTCCGTGCAATTTCTCATTGTCCGTGTGATTTCTCATTGTCCATTCGATTTCTCATTGTCCGTGCGATTTCTCATTGTCCGTGCGATGTCTCATTGTCCATGCGATGTCTCATTGTCTATGCGATTTCTCATTTTCCGTTCGATGTCACATTGTCTGTGCGATGTCTCATTGTCCGTCCGATGTCTCATTGTCTGTGCGATTTCTCATTGTTCGTGCGATTTCTCATTGTCCTTGTGATTTCTCATTGCCTCTGTGATTTCTCATTGTCCGTGAGATTTCTCATTGACTGTGCGATGTCTCTTTGTCCGTGTGATTTCTCATTGTCCCTGCGATTTCTCATTGTCCATGCGATTTCTCATTGTCAGTACAATTAGCTCATTGTCCGTGCGATTTCTCATTGTCCATCCAATTTCTCAATGTCCATGCAATTTCTCATTGTCAGTGCGATTTCCCATTGTCCGTGTGATTTCTCATTGTGCGTGCGATTTCTCATTGTCCGTGCGATTTCTCATTGTCCGTGTGATTTCTCATTGTCCATGCGATTTCTCATTGTCCGTGCGATGTCTCATTGTCCGTGTGATTTTTCATTGCCTGTGCGATGTCTCATTGTCCATGCGATTACTCATTGTCCGTGCGATTTCTTATTGTCCATGCGATTTCTCATTGTCCGTGCGATTTCTCAGTGTCCGTGCGATTTCTCATTGTCCGTGCGATTTCTCATTGTCCCTGCGATTTCTCATTGTCCGTGTGATTTCTCACTGCCTGTGCGCTTTCTCATTGTCTGTGTGAACTCTCATTGTCCGTGCAATTTCTCATTGTCCGTGCGATTTCTAATTGTCCATGAGATGTCTCATTGTTAGTACGATTAGCTCATTGTCCGTGCGATTTCTCATTGTCCATCCAATTTCTCATTGTCCATGCGATTTCTCATTGTCCATGCAATTTCTCATTACCCGTGCGATGTCCCATTGTCCGTGCGATTTCTCATTGCCCATGCGATGTCCCATTGTCCGTGTGATTTCTCATTGTGCGTGCGATTTCTCATTGTCCGTGCGATTTATCATTGTCCGTGCGATTTCTCATTGTCTGTGCGATGTCTCATTGTCCGTGCGATTTCTCATTTTCCGTCCGATGTCTCATTCTCCGTGCGATTTCTCATTGTTCGTGCGATTTCTCATTGTCCTTGTGATTTCTCATTGCCTCTGTGATTTCTCATTGTCTGTGAGATTTCTCATTGTTCGTGCAATTTCTCATTGTCCGTGTGATTTCTGACTGCCCGTGCGCTTTCTCATTGTCTGTGTGAACTCTCATTGTCCGTGCAATTTCTCATTGTCCGTGCAATTTCTCATTGTCCATGCGAAATCTCATTGTCTGTACGATTAGCTCATTGTCCGTGCGATTTCTCATTGTCCATGCAATTTCTCATTACCCGTGCGATGTCCCATTGTCCGTGCGATTTCTCATTGTCCATGCAATTTCTCATTACCCGTGCGATGTCCCATTGTCCATGCAATTTCTCATTGTCCATGCGATGTCCCATTGTCCGTGTGATTTCTCATTGTGCGTGCGATTTCTCATTGTCCGTGCGATTTCTCATTGTCCTTGTGATTTCTCATTGCCTCTGTGATTTCTCATTGTCTGTGAGATTTCTCATTGTTCGTGCAATTTCTCATTGTCCGTGTGATTTCTGACTGCCCGTGCGCTTTCTCATTGTCTGTATGAACTCTCATTGTCCGTGCAATTTCTCATTGTCCGTGCGATTTCTCATTGTCCATGCGATGTCTCATTGTCTGTACGATTAGCTCATTGTCCGTGCGATTTCTCATTGTCCATGCAATTTCTCATTACCCGTGCGATGTCCCATTGTCCGTGCGATTTCTCATTGTCCATGCAATTTCTCATTACCCGTGCGATGTCCCATTGTCCATGCAATTTCTCATTGTCCATGCGATGTCCCATTGTCCGTGTGATTTCTCATTGTGCGTGCGATTTCTCATTGTCCGTGCGATTTCTCATTGTCCGTGTGATTTCTCATTGTCCATGCGATTTCTCATTGTCCGTGCGATGTCTCATTGTCCGTGTGATTTTTCATTGCCTGTGCGATGTCTCATTGTCCATGCGATTACTCATTGTCCGTGCGATTTCTTATTGTCCATGCGATTTCTCATTGTCCGTGCGATTTCTCAGTGTCCGTGCGATTTCTCATTGTCCGTGCGATTTCTCATTGTCCATGCGATTTCTCATTGTCCGTGCGATTTCTCATTGTCCGTGCGATGTCTCATTGTCCGTGCGATTTCTCATTGTCCGTCCGATGTCTCATTGTCCGTGCGATTTCTCATTGTTCATGCGATTTCTCATTACCCGTGCGATGTCCCACTGTCCGTGCAATTTCTCATTGTCCGTGCGATGTCCCATTGTCCGTGTGATTTCTCATTGCCCGTGCGATGTCTCATTGTCCGTGCGATTTCTCATTGTCCATGCGATTTCTCATTGTCCGTGCGATTTCTCATTGTCCGTGCGATGTCTCATTGTCCGTGTGATTTTTCATTGCCTGTGCGATGTTTCATTGTCCATGCGATTTCTCATTGTCCGTGCGATTTCTCATTGTCCGTGCGATTTCTCATTGTCCGTGCGATTTCTCATTGTCCGTCCGATGTCTCATTGTCCGTGCGATTTCTCATTGTTTGTGCGATTTCTCATTGTCCTTGCGATTTCTCTTTGCCTCTGTGATTTCTCATTGTCCGTGCGATTTCTCATTGTCCGTTCGATGTCTCATTGTCGTTGCGCTTTCTCATTGTCTGTGTGAACTCTCATTGTCCGTGCAATTTCTCATTATCCGTGCGATTTCTCATTACCCGTGCGATGTCCCATTGTCCGTGCGATTTCTCACTGTCCATGCGATGTCCCATTGTCTGTACGATTAGCTCATTGTCCGTGCGATTTCTCGTTGTCCATGCAATTTCTCATTACCCGTGCGATGTCCCATTGTCCATGCGATTTCTCACTGTCCATGCGATGTCCCATTGTCCGTGTGATTTCTCATTGTGCGTGCGATTTCTCATTGTCCGTGCGATTTCTCATTGTCCGTGCGATTTCTCATTGTCCATGCGATTTCTCATTGTCCGTGCGATGTCTCATTGTCCGTGTGATTTTTCATTGCCTGTGCGATGTCTCATTGTCCATGCGATTTCTCATTGTCCGTGCGATGTCTCATTGTCCGTGCGATTTCTGATTGTCTGTGCGATGTCTCATTGTCCGTGCGATTTCTCATTTTCCGTCCGATGTCTCATTGTCCGTGCGATTTCT
This sequence comes from Isurus oxyrinchus, assembly GCA_026770705.1. Lineage (NCBI taxonomy): Eukaryota > Metazoa > Chordata > Chondrichthyes > Lamniformes > Lamnidae > Isurus > Isurus oxyrinchus. The sequence goes on along the minus strand of JANJGN010000002.1, from coordinate 9,132,687 downwards.
CATTGTTCGTGCGATTTCTCATTGTCCTTGCGATTTCTCATTGCCTCTGTGATTTCTCATTGTCTGTGAGATTTCTCATTGTTCGTGCAATTTCTCATTGTCCGTGTGATTTCTGACTGCCCGTGCGCTTTCTCATTGTCTGTGTGAACTCTCATTGTCCGTGCAATTTCTCATTGTCCGTGCAATTTCTCATTGTCCATGCGATGTCTCATTGTCTGTACGATTAGCTCATTGTCCGTGCGATTTCTCATTGTCCATGCAATTTCTCATTACCCGTGCGATGTCCCATTGTCCGTGCGATTTCTCATTGTCCATGCCATGTCCCATTGTCCGTGTGATTTCTCATTGTGTGTGCGATGTCTCATTGTCCGTGTGATGTCTCATTGTCCTTGCGGTTTCTAACTGCCCGTGCGATTTCTCATTCTCCGACCGCTGTCACATTGTCTGTGCGATGTCTCATTGTCCGCCCGATATCTCATTGTCTGTGCGATTTCTCATTGTTCGTGCGATTTCTCATTCTCCTTGCGATTTCTCATTGCATCTGTGATTTCTCATTGTCCGTGTGATTTCTCATTGTCCATCCAATTTCTCAATGTCCATGCAATTTCTCATTGTCAGTGCGATTTCCCATTGTCCATGCGATTTCTGATTGTCCGTGTGATTTCTCATTGTCCGTGCGATTTCTCATTGTCCGTGTGAATTCTCATTGTCCGTGCAATTTTTCATTGTCCGAGCGATTTCTCATTGTCTGTGTGATTTCTCATTGTCCGTGCAATTTCTCATTACCCGTGAGATGTCCCATTGTCCCGCGAATTCTCATTGTCCATGCGATGTCCGATTGTCCGTGTGATTTCTCATTGCCCGTGATATGTGTCATTGTCCGTGCGATTTCTCATTGTCTGTGCGATGTCTCATTGTCCGTGCGATTTCTCATTTTCCGTCCGATGTCTCATTCTCCGTGCGATTTCTCATTGTTCGTGCGATTTCTCATTGTCCTTGTGATTTCTCATTGCCTCTGTGATTTCTCATTGTCTGTGAGATTTCTCATTGTTCGTGCAATTTCTCATTGTCCGTGTGATTTCTGACTGCCCGTGCGCTTTCTCATTGTCTGTGTGAACTCTCATTGTCCGTGCAATTTCTCATTGTCCGTGCAATTTCTCATTGTCCATGCGAAATCTCATTGTCTGTACGATTAGCTCATTGTCCGTGCGATTTCTCATTGTCCATGCAATTTCTCATTACCCGTGCGATGTCCCATTGTCCGTGCGATTTCTCATTGTCCATGCAATTTCTCATTACCCGTGCGATGTCCCATTGTCCATGCAATTTCTCATTGTCCATGCGATGTCCCATTGTCCGTGTGATTTCTCATTGTGCGTGCGATTTCTCATTGTCCGTGCGATTTCTCATTGTCCTTGTGATTTCTCATTGCCTCTGTGATTTCTCATTGTCTGTGAGATTTCTCATTGTTCGTGCAATTTCTCATTGTCCGTGTGATTTCTGACTGCCCGTGTGCTTTCTCATTGTCTGTATGAACTCTCATTGTCCGTGCAATTTCTCATTGTCCGTGCGATTTCTCATTGTCCATGCGATGTCTCATTGTCTGTACGATTAGCTCATTGTCCGTGCGATTTCTCATTGTCCATGCAATTTCTCATTACCCGTGCGATGTCCCATTGTCCGTGCGATTTCTCATTGTCCATGCAATTTCTCATTGTCCTTGCGATGTCCCATTGTCCATGCAATTTCTCATTGTCCATGCGATGTCCCATTGTCCGTGTGATTTCTCATTGTGCGTGCGATTTCTCATTGTCCGTGCGATTTCTCATTGTCCGTGTGATTTCTCATTGTCCATGCGATTTCTCATTGTCCGTGCGATGTCTCATTGTCCGTGTGATTTTTCATTGCCTGTGCGATGTCTCATTGTCCATGCGATTACTCATTGTCCGTGCGATTTCTTATTGTCCATGCGATTTCTCATTGTCCGTGCGATTTCTCAGTGTCCGTGCGATTTCTCATTGTCCGTGCGATTTCTCATTGTCCATGCGATTTCTCATTGTCCGTGCGATTTCTCATTGTCCGTGCGATGTCTCATTGTCCGTGCGATTTCTCATTGTCCGTCCGATGTCTCATTGTCCGTGCGATTTCTCATTGTTCATGCGATTTCTCATTACCCGTGCGATGTCCCACTGTCCGTGCAATTTCTCATTGTCCGTGCGATGTCCCATTGTCCGTGTGATTTCTCATTGCCCGTGCGATGTCTCATTGTCCGTGCGATTTCTCATTGTCCATGCGATTTCTCATTGTCCGTGCGATTTCTCATTGTCCGTGCGATGTCTCATTGTCCGTGTGATTTTTCATTGCCTGTGCGATGTCTCATTGTCCATGCGATTTCTCATTGTCCGTGCGATTTCTCATTGTCCGTGCGATTTCTCATTGTCCGTGCGATTTCTCATTGTCCGTCCGATGTCTCATTGTCCGTGCGATTTCTCATTGTTTGTGCGATTTCTCATTGTCCTTGCGATTTCTCTTTGCCTCTGTGATTTCTCATTGTCCGTGCGATTTCTCATTGTCCGTTCGATGTCTCATTGTCCGTGCGCTTTCTCATTGTCTGTGTGAACTCTCATTGTCCGTGCAATTTCTCATTATCCGTGCGATTTCTCATTACCCGTGCGATGTCCCATTGTCCGTGCGATTTCTCACTGTCCATGCGATGTCCCATTGTCTGTACGATTAGCTCATTGTCCGTGCGATTTCTCGTTGTCCATGCAATTTCTCATTACCCGTGCGATGTCCCATTGTCCATGCGATTTCTCACTGTCCATGCGATGTCCCATTGTCCGTGTGATTTCTCATTGTGCGTGCGATTTCTCATTGTCCGTGCGATTTCTCATTGTCCGTGCGATTTCTCATTGTCCATGCGATTTCTCATTGTCCGTGCGATGTCTCATTGTCCGTGTGATTTTTCATTGCCTGTGCGATGTCTCATTGTCCATGCGATTTCTCATTGTCCGTGCGATGTCTCATTGTCCGTGCGATTTCTGATTGTCTGTGCGATGTCTCATTGTCCGTGCGATTTCTCATTTTCCGTCCGATGTCTCATTGTCCGTGCGATTTCTCATTGTTCGTGCGATTTCTCATTGTCCTTGCGATTTCTCATTGCCTCTGTGATTTCTCATTGTCTGTGAGATTTCTCATTGTTCGTGCAATTTCTCATTGTCCGTGTGATTTCTGACTGCCCGTGCGCTTTCTCATTGTCTGTGTGAACTCTCATTGTCCGTGCAATTTCTCATTGTCCGTGCAATTTCTCATTGTCCATGCGATGTCTCATTGTCTGTACGATTAGCTCATTGTCCGTGCGATTTCTCATTGTCCATGCAATTTCTCATTACCCGTGCGATGTCCCATTGTCCGTGCGATTTCTCATTGTCCATGCCATGTCCCATTGTCCGTGTGATTTCTCATTGTGCGTGCGATGTCTCATTGTCCGTGTGATGTCTCATTGTCCTTGCGGTTTCTAACTGCCCGTGCGATTTCTCATTCTCCGACCGCTGTCACATTGTCTGTGCGATGTCTCATTGTCCGCCCGATATCTCATTGTCTGTGCGATTTCTCATTGTTCGTGCGATTTCTCATTGTCCTTGCGATTTCTCATTGCATCTGTGATTTCTCATTGTCCGTGTGATTTCTCATTGTCCATCCAATTTCTCAATGTCCATGCAATTTCTCATTGTCAGTGCGATTTCCCATTGTCCATGCGATTTCTGATTGTCCGTGTGATTTCTCATTGTCCGTGCGATTTCTCATTGTCCGTGTGAATTCTCATTGTCCGTGCAATTTTTCATTGTCCGAGCGATTTCTCATTGTCTGTGTGATTTCTCATTGTCCGTGCAATTTCTCATTACCCGTGAGATGTCCCATTGTCCCGCGAATTCTCATTGTCCATGCGATGTCCGATTGTCCGTGTGATTTCTCATTGCCCGTGATATGTGTCATTGTCCGTGCGATTTCCCATTGTCCATGTGATTTCTCATTGTCTGTGCGATTTCTCATTGTCCGTGCGATTTCTCATTGTCCGTGCGATTTCTCATTGTCCGTGCGATGTCTCATTGTCTGTACAATTTGCTCATTGTCCGTGCGATTTCTCATTGTCCATGCAATTTCTCATTACCCGTGCGATGTCCCATTGTCCGTGCGATTTCTCATTGTCCATGCGATTTCTCATTGTCCGTGCGATTTCTCATTGTCCAAGCGTTTTCTCATTGTCCGTGCGATGTCTCATAGTCCGTGTGATTTTTCATTGCCTGTGCGATGTCTCATTGTCCATGCGATTTCTCATTGCCCGTGCGATTTCTCATTGTCCATGCGATTTCTCATTGTCCGTGCGATTTCTCATTGTCCATGCGATTTCTCATTGTCCGTGCGATTTCTCATTGTCCGTGTGATGTCTCATTGCCCGTGCGATTTCCCATTGTCCGTGCAATGTCCCATTGTCCGTGCAATTTCTCATTGCCCGTGCGACTTCTCATTGTCCGTGTGATTTCTCATTTCCCGTGCGATTTCTCATTTTCCGTGCGACTTCTCATTGTCCGTGTGATTTACCATTGTCCGTGCGATTTCTCATTGTCCGTGCGATGTCTCATTGCCCCTGCGATTTCTCATTTTCCGTGCGATTTCTCATTGTCCGTGCGATTTCTAATTGTCCGTGCGATTTCTCATCGTCCATGCGATGTCTCGTTGTCTGTGCGATTTCTCATTTTCCGTGTGATGTCACATTGTCCGTGCGATGTCTCATTGTCCGTGTGATGTCTCATTGTCCTTGCGGTTTCTAACTGCCCGTGCAATTTCTCATTCACCGACCGCTGTCACATTGTCCGTGCGATGTCTTATTCTCGGTCCGATGTCTCATTGTCCGTGCGATTTCTCATTGTTCGTGCGATTTCTCATTGTCCTTGCGATTTCTCATTGCCTCTGTGATTTCTCATTGTCCGTGAGATTTCTCATTGTCCGTGTGATTTCTCTTTGTCCGTGTGATTTCTCATTGTCCCTGCGATTTCTCATTGTCCGTCTGATTTCTCACTTCCCGTGCGCTTTCTCATTGTCTGTGTGAACTCTCATTGTCCGTGCAATTTCTCATTGTCCGTGCGATTTCTCATTGTCCATGCGATGTCTCATTGTTAGTACGATTAGCTCATTGTCTGTGCGATTTCTCATTGTCCATCCAATTTCTCATTGTCCATGCAATTTCTCATTGTCAGTGCAATTTCCCATTGTCCATGCGATTTCTGATTGTCCGTGTGATTTCTCATTGTGTGTGTGATTTCTCAATGTCCGTCCGATTTCTCATTGTCCGTTTGATTTTTCATTGTCCGAGCGATTTCTCATTGTCTGTGTGATTTCTCATTGTCCGTGCAATTTCTGATTACCTGTGCGATGTCCCACTGTCCGTGCGATTTCTCATTGTCCGTGCGATGTCCCATTGTCCGTGTGATTTCTGATTGCCCGTGCGATATGTCATTGTCCGTGCGATTTCTCATTGTCCGTGCGATTTCTCATTGTCTGTGCGATTTCTCATTGTCCATGCGATTTCTCATTGTCCGTGCGATTTCTCATTGTCCGTGCGATTTCTCATTGTCCGTGCGATTTCTCATCGCCCTTGCGATTTTTCATTGCCTCTGTGATTTCTCATTGTCCGTGAGATTTCTCATTGTTCGTGCGATTTCTAATTGTCCGTGTGATTTCTGACTGCCCGTGCGCTTTCTCATTGTCTGTGTGAACTCTCATTGTCCGTGCAATTTCTCATTGTCCGTGCGATTTCTCATTGTCCATGCGATGTCTCATTGTCTGTACGATTAGCTCATTGTCCGTGCGATTTCTCATTGTCCATGCAATTTCTCATTACCCGTATGATGTCCCATTGTCCGTGCGATTTCTCATTGTCCATGCGATTTCTCATTGTCCGTGCGATGTCTCATTGTCCGTGTGATTTTTCATTGCCTGTGCGACGTCTCATTGTCCATGCGATTTCTCACTGTCCGTGTGATTTCTCATTGTCCATGTGATTTCTCATTGTCCGTGCGATTTCTCATTGTCAATGCGATTTCTCATTGTCCTTGTGATTTCTCATTGTCCGTGCGATTTCTCATTGTCCGTGCGATTTCTCATTGTCCGTGCGATTTCTCATTGTCCGTGCGATGTCTCATTGTCCATGCGATGTCTCATTGTCCGTGCGACTTCTCATTTTCGGTGCGATTTCTCATTGTCCGTGCGATTTCTCATTGTCCATGCGATTTCTCATTGTCCGTGCGATTTCTCATTGTCCGTGCGATGTCTCATTGTCCATGCGATGTCTCATTGTCCGTGCGATTTCTCATTTTCCGTGCGATGTCACATTGTCCGTGCGATTTCTCATTGTCCGTGTGATGTCTCATTGCCCGTGCGATTTCTCATTGTCCGTGCGATTTCTCATTGTCCGTGCGATTTCTAATTGTCCATGAGATGTCTCATTGTTAGTACGATTAGCTCATTGTCCGTGCGATGTCCCATTGTCCGTGCAATTTCTCATTGCCCTGCGACTTCTCATTGTCCGTGTGATTTCTCATTGCCCGTGTGATTTCTCATTGTCCGTGCGACTTCTCATTGTCCGTGTGATTTCCCATTGTCGTGCGATTTCTCATTGTCCGTGCGATGTCTCATTGCCCGTGCGATTTCTCATTGTCCGTGCGATTTCTCATTGTCCGTGTGATCTCTCATTGTCCGTGCGATTTCTAATTGTCCGTGCGATGTCTCATTGTCCATGCGATGTCTCATTGTCAGTGCGATTCCTCATTTTCCGTGTGATGTCACATTGTCCGTGCGATGTCTCATTGTCCGTGTGATGTCTCATTGTCCTTGCGGTTTCTAACTGCCCGTGCGATTTCTCATTCTCCGACTGCTGTCACATTGTCCGTGCGATGTCTCATTGTCCGTCCGATATCTCATTGTCTGTGCGATTTCTCATTGTTCGTGCGATTTCTCATTGTCCTTGCGATTTCTCATTGCATCTGTGATTTCTCATTGTCCGTGTGATTTCTCTTTGTCCGTGTGATTTCTCATTGTCCCTGCGATTTCTCATTGTCCGTGTGATTTCTCACTGCCTGTGCGCTTTCTCATTGTCTGTGTGAACTCTCATTGTCCGTGCAATTTCTCATTGTCCGTGCGATTTCTAATTGTCCATGAAATGTCTCATTGTTAGTAAGATTAGCTCATTGTCCGTGCGATTTCTCATTGTCCATCCAATTTCTCATTGTCCGTGCGATTTCTCATTGTCCATGCAATTTCTCATTACCCGTGCGATGTCCCATTGTCCTTGCGATTTCTCATTGCCCATGCGATGTCCCATTGTCCGTGTGATTTCTCATTGTGCGTGCGATTTCTCATTGTCCGTGCGATTTATCATTGTCCGTGCGATTTCTCATTGTCTGTGCGATGTCTCATTGTCCGTGCGATTTCTCATTTTCCGTCCGATGTCTCATTCTCCGTGCGATTTCTCATTGTTCGTGCGATTTCTCATTGTCCTTGTGATTTCTCATTGCCTCTGTGATTTCTCATTGTCTGTGAGATTTCTCATTGTTCGTGCAATTTCTCATTGTCCGTGTGATTTCTGACTGCCCGTGCGCTTTCTCATTGTCTGTGTGAACTCTCATTGTCCGTGCAATTTCTCATTGTCCATGCAATTTCTCATTGTCCATGCGATGTCTCATTGTCTGTACGATTAGCTCATTGTCCGTGCGATTTCTCATTGTCCATGCAATTTCTCATTACCCGTGCGATGTCCCATTGTCCGTGCGATTTCTCATTGTCCATGCAATTTCTCATTACCCGTGCGATGTCCCATTGTCCATGCAATTTCTCATTGTCCATGCGATGTCCCATTGTCCGTGTGATTTCTCATTGTGCGTGCGATTTCTCATTGTCCGTGCGATTTCTCATTGTCCGTGTGATTTCTCATTGTCCATGCGATTTCTCATTGTCCGTGCGATGTCTCATTGTCCGTGTGATTTTTCATTGCCTGTGCGATGTCTCATTGTCCATGCGATTACTCATTGTCCGTGCGATTTCTTATTGTCCATGCGATTTCTCTTTGTCCGTGCGATTTCTCAGTGTCCGTGCGATTTCTCATTGTCCGTGCGATTTCTCATTGTCCATGCAATTTCTCATTACCCGTGCGATGTCCCATTGTCCATGCAATTTCTCATTGTCCATGCGATGTCCCATTGTCCGTGTGATTTCTCATTGTGCGTGCGATTTCTCATTGTCCGTGCGATTTCTCATTGTCCGTGTGATTTCTCATTGTCCATGCGATTTCTCATTGTCCGTGCGATGTCTCATTGTCCGTGTGATTTTTCATTGCCTGTGCGATGCCTCATTGTCCATGCGATTACTCATTGTCCGTGCGATTTCTTATTGTCCATGCGATTTCTCATTGTCCGTGCGATTTCTCAGTGTCCGTGCGATTTCTCATTGTCCGTGCGATTTCTCATTGTCCATGCGATTTCTCATTGTCCGTGCGATTTCTCATTGTTCATGCGATTTCTCATTACCCGTGCGATGTCCCACTGTCCGTGCGATTTCTCATTGTCCGTGCGATGTCCCATTGTCCGTGTGATTTCTCATTGCCCGTGCGATGTCTCATTGTCCGTGCGATTTCTCATTGTCCGTGCGATTTCTCAGTGTCCGTGCGATTTCTCATTGTCCGTGCGATTTCTCATTGTCCATGCGATTTCTCATTACCCGTGCGATGTCCCACTGTCCGTGCGATTTCTCATTGTCCGTGCGATGTCCCATTGTCCGTGTGATTTCTCATTGCCCGTGCGATGTCTCATTGTCCGTGCGATTTCTCATTGTCCGTGCGATTTCTCATTGTCCGTGCGATTTCTCATTGTCGATGCGATTTCTCATTGTCCGTGCGATTTCTCATTGTCCGTGCGATTTCTCATTGTCCGTCCGATGTCTCATTGTCCGTGCGATTTCTCATTGTTTGTGCGATTTCTCATTGTCCTTGCGATTTCTCTTTGCCTCTGTGATTTCTCATTGTCCGTGCGATTTCTCATTGTCCGTCCGATGTCTCATTGTCCGTGCGCTTTCTCATTGTCTGTGTGAACTCTCATTGACCATGCGATGTCTCATTGTCTGTACGATTAGCTCATTGTCCGTGCGATTTCTCATTGTCCATGCAATTTCTCATTACCCGTGCGATGTCCCATTGTCCATGTGATTTCTCACTGTCCATGCGATGTCCCATTGTCCGTGTGATTTCTCATTGTGCGTGCGATTTCTGATTGTCCGTGCGATTTCTCATTGTCCGTGCGATTTCTCATTGTCCATGCGATTTCTCATTGTCCGTGCGATGTCTCATTGTCCGTGTGATTTTTCATTGCCTGTGCGATGTCTCATTGTCCATGCGATTACTCATTGTCCGTGCGATTTCTCATTGTCCATGCGATTTCTCATTGTCCGTGCGATTTCTCATTGTCCGTGCGATTTCTCATTTTCCGTGCGATTTCTCATTGTCCATGCGATTTCTCATTGTCCGTGCGATGTCTCATTGTCCGTGCGATTTCTCATTGTCTGTGCGATGTCTCATTGTCCGTGCGATTTCTCATTTTCCGTCCGATGTCTCATTGTCCGTGCGATTTCTCATTGTTCGTGCGATTTCTCATTGTCCTTGCGATTTCTCATTGCCTCTGTGATTTCTCATTGTCTGTGAGATTTCTCATTGTTCATGCAATTTCTCATTGTCCGTGTGATTTCTGACTGCCCGTGCGCTTTCTCATTGTCTGTGTGAACTCTCATTGTCCGTGCAATTTCTCATTGTCCGTGCAATTTCTCATTGTCCATGCGATGTCTCATTGTCTGTACGATTAGCTCATTGTCCGTGCGATTTCTCATTGTCCATGCAATTTCTCATTACCCGTGCGATGTCCCATTGTCCGTGCGATTTCTCATTGTCCATGCCATGTCCCATTGTCCGTGTGATTTCTCATTGTGCATGCGATGTCTCATTGTCCGTTTGATGTCTCATTGTCCTTGCGGTTTCTAACTGCCCGTGCAATTTCTCATTCACCGACCGCTGTCACATTGTCCGTGCGATGTCTCATTCTCGGTCCGATGTCTCATTGTCCGTGCGATTTCTCATTGTTCGTGCGATTTCTCATTGTCCTTGCGATTTCTCATTGCCTCTGTGATTTCTCATTGTCCGTGAGATTTCTCATTGTCCGTGTGATTTCTCTTTGTCCGTGTGATTTCTCATTGTCCCTGCGATTTCTCATTGTCCGTCTGATTTCTCACTTCCCGTGCGCTTTCTCATTGTCTGTGTGAACTCTCATTGTCCGTGCAATTTCTCATTGTCCGTGCGATTTCTCATTGTCCATGCGATGTCTCATTGTTAGTACGATTAGCTCATTGTCCGTGCGATTTCTCATTGTCCATCCAATTTCTCATTGTCCGTGCGATTTCTCATTGTCCATGCAATTTCTCATTACCCGTGCGATGTCCCATTGTCCGTGCAATTTCTCATTGCCCATGCGATGTCCCATTGTTCGTGTGATTTCTCATTGTGCGTGCGATTTCTCATTGTCCGTGCGATTTATCATTGTCCGTGCGATTTCTCATTGTCTGTGCGATGTCTCATTGTCCGTGCGATTTCTCATTTTCCGTCCGATGTCTCATTCTCCGTGCGATTTCTCATTGTTCGTGCGATTTCTCATTGTCCTTGTGATTTCTCATTGCCTCTGTGATTTCTCATTGTCTGTGAGATTTCTCATTGTTCGTGCAATTTCTCATTGTCCGTGTGATTTCAGACTGCCCGTGCGCTTTCTCATTGTCTGTGTGAACTCTCATTGTCCGTGCAATTTCTCATTGTCCGTGCAATTTCTCATTGTCCATGCGATGTCTCATTGTCTGTACGATTAGCTCATTGTCCGTGCAATTTCTCATTGTCCATGCAATTTCTCATTACCCGTGCGATGTCCCATTGTCCGTGCGATTTCTCATTGTCCATGCAATTTCTCATTACCCGTGCGATGTCCCATTGTCCATGCAATTTCTCATTGTCCATGCGATGTCCCATTGTCCGTGTGATTTCTCATTGTGCGTGCGATTTCTCATTGTCCGTGCGATTTCTCATTGTCCGTGTGATTTCTCATTGTCCATGCGATTTCTCATTGTCCAGGCGATGTCTCATTGCCCCTGCGATTTCTCATTTTCCGTGCGATTTCTCATTGTCCGTGCGATTTCTAATTGTCCGTGCGATGTCTCATCGTCCATGCGATGTCTCGTTGTCTGTGCGATTTCTCATTTTCCGTGTGATGTCACATTGTCCGTGCGATGTCTCATTGTCCGTGTGATGTCTCATTGTCCTTGCGGTTTCTAACTGCCCGTGCAATTTCTCATTCACCGACCGCTGTCACATTGTCCGTGCGATGTCTTATTCTCGGTCCGATGTCTCATTGTCCGTGCGATTTCTCATTGTTCGTGCGATTTCTCATTGTCCTTGCGATTTCTCATTGCCTCTGTGATTTCTCATTGTCCGTGAGATTTCTCATTGTCCGTGTGATTTCTCTTTGTCCGTGTGATTTCTCATTGTCCCTGCGATTTCTCATTGTCCGTCTGATTTCTCACTTCCCGTGCGCTTTCTCATTGTCTGTGTGAACTCTCATTGTCCGTGCAATTTCTCATTGTCCGTGCGATTTCTCATTGTCCATGCGATGTCTCATTGTTAGTACGATTAGCTCATTGTCTGTGCGATTTCTCATTGTCCATCCAATTTCTCATTGTCCATGCAATTTCTCATTGTCAGTGCAATTTCCCATTGTCCATGCGATTTCTGATTGTCCGTGTGATTTCTCATTGTGTGTGTGATTTCTCAATGTCCGTCCGATTTCTCATTGTCCGTTTGATTTTTCATTGTCCGAGCGATTTCTCATTGTCTGTGTGATTTCTCATTGTCCGTGCAATTTCTGATTACCTGTGCGATGTCCCACTGTCCGTGCGATTTCTCATTGTCCGTGCGATGTCCCATTGTCCGTGTGATTTCTGATTGCCCGTGCGATATGTCATTGTCCGTGCGATTTCTCATTGTCCGTGCGATTTCTCATTGTCTGTGCGATTTCTCATTGTCCATGCGATTTCTCATTGTCCGTGCGATTTCTCATTGTCCGTGCGATTTCTCATTGTCCGTGCGATTTCTCATCGTCCTTGCGATTTTTCATTGCCTCTGTGATTTCTCATTGTCCGTGAGATTTCTCATTGTTCGTGTGATTTCTAATTGTCCGTGTGATTTCTGACTGCCCGTGCACTTTCTCATTGTCTGTGTGAACTCTCATTGTCCGTGCAATTTCTCATTGTCCGTGCGATTTCTCATTGTCCATGCGATGTCTCATTGTCTGTACGATTAGCTCATTGTCCGTGCGATTTCTCATTGTCCATGCAATTTCTCATTACCCGTACGATGTCCCATTGTCCGTGCGATTTCTCATTGTCCATGCGATTTCTCATTGTCCGTGCGATGTCTCATTGTCTGTACGATTAGCTCATTGTCCGTGCGATTTCTCATTGTCCATGCAATTTCTCATTACCCGTACGATGTCCCATTGTCCGTGTGATTTCTCATTGTCCATGTGATTTCTCATTGTCCGTGCGATTTCTCATTGTCAATGCGATTTCTCATTGTCCTTGTGATTTCTCATTGTCCGTGCGATTTCTCATTGTCCGTGCGATTTCTCATTGTCCATGCGATTTCTCATTGTCCGTGCGATTTCTCATTGTCCGTGCGATGTCTCATTGTCCATGCGATGTCTCATTGTCCGTGCGATTTCTCATTTTCGGTGCGATTTCTCATTGTCCGTGCGATTTCTCATTGTCCATGCGATTTCTCATTGTCCGTGCGATTTCTCATTGTCCGTGCGATGTCTCATTGTCCATGCGATGTCTCATTGTCCGTGCGACTTCTCATTTTCGGTGCGATTTCTCATTGTCCGTGCGATGTCTCATTGTCCATGCGATGTCTCATTGTCCGTGCGATTTCTCATTTTCCGTGCGATGTCACATTGTCCGTGCGATTTCTCATTGTCCGTGTGATGTCTCATTGCCCGTGCGATTTCTCATTGTCCGTGCGATGTCCCATTGTCCGTGCAATTTCTCATTGCCCTGCGACTTCTCATTGTCCGTGTGATTTCTCATTGCCCGTGTGATTTCTCATTGTCCGTGCGACTTCTCATTGTCCGTGTGATTTCCCATTGTCGTGCGATTTCTCATTGTCCGTGCGATGTCTCATTGCCCGTGCGATTTCTCATTGTCCGTGCGATTTCTCATTGTCCGTGTGATCTCTCATTGTCCGTGCGATTTCTAATTGTCCGTGCGATGTCTCATTGTCCATGCGATGTCTCATTGTCAGTGCGATTCCTCATTTTCCGTGTGATGTCACATTGTCCGTGCGATGTCTCATTGTCCGTGTGATGTCTCATTGTCCTTGCGGTTTCTAACTGCCCGTGCGATTTCTCATTCTCCGACTGCTGTCACATTGTCCGTGCGATGTCTCATTGTCCATCCGATATCTCATTGTCTGTGCGATTTCTCATTGTTTGTGCGATTTCTCATTGTCCTTGCGATTTCTCATTGCATCTGTGATTTCTCATTGTCCGTGTGATTTCTCTTTGTCCATGTGATTTCTCATTGTCCCTGCGATTTCTCATTGTCCGTGTGATTTCTCACTGCCTGTGCGCTTTCTCATTGTCTGTGTGAACTCTCATTGTCTGTGCAATTTCTCATTGTCCGTGCGATTTCTCATTGTCCATGAGATGTCTCATTGTTAGTACGATTAGCTCATTATCCGTGCGATTTCTCATTGTCCATCCAATTTCTCATTGTCCGTGCGATTTCTCATTGTCCATGCAATTTCTCATTACCCGTGCGATGTCCCATTGTCCGTGCGATTTCTCATTGCCCATGCGATGTCCCATTGTTCGTGTGATTTCTCATTGTGCGTGCGATTTCTCATTGTCCGTGCGATTTATCATTGTCCGTGCGATTTCTCATTGTCTGTGCGATGTCTCATTGTCCGTGCGATTTCTCATTTTCCGTCCGATGTCTCATTCTCCGTGCGATTTCTCATTGTTCGTGCGATTTCTCATTGTCCTTGTGATTTCTCATTGCCTCTGTGATTTCTCATTGTCTGTGAGATTTCTCATTGTTCGTGCAATTTCTCATTGTCCGTGTGATTTCTGACTGCCCGTGCGCTTTCTCATTGTCTGTGTGAACTCTCATTGTCCGTGCAATTTCTCATTGTCCATGCAATTTCTCATTGTCCATGCGATGTCTCATTGTCTGTACGATTAGCTCATTGTCCGTGCGATTTCTCATTGTCCATGCAATTTCTCATTACCCGTGCGATGTCCCATTGTCCGTGCGATTTCTCATTGTCCATGCAATTTCTCATTACCCGTGCGATGTCCCATTGTCCATGCAATTTCTCATTGTCCATGCGATGTCCCATTGTCCGTGTGATTTCTCATTGTGCGTGCGATTTCTCATTGTCCGTGCGATTTCTCATTGTCCGTGTGATTTCTCATTGTCCATGCGATTTCTCATTGTCCGTGCGATGTCTCATTGTCCGTGTGATTTTTCATTGCCTGTGCGATGTCTCATTGTCCATGCGATTACTCATTGTCCGTGCGATTTCTTATTGTCCATGCGATTTCTCTTTGTCCGTGCGATTTCTCAGTGTCCGTGCGATTTCTCATTGTCCGTGCGATTTCTCATTGTCCATGCAATTTCTCATTACCCGTGCGATGTCCCATTGTCCATGCAATTTCTCATTGTCCATGCGATGTCCCATTGTCCGTGTGATTTCTCATTGTGCGTGCGATTTCTCATTGTCCGTGCGATTTCTCATTGTCCGTGTGATTTCTCATTGTCCATGCGATTTCTCATTGTCCGTGCGATGTCTCATTGTCCGTGTGATTTTTCATTGCCTGTGCGATGTCTCATTGTCCATGCGATTACTCATTGTCCGTGCGATTTCTTATTGTCCATGCGATTTCTCATTGTCTGTGCGATTTCTCAGTGTCCGTGCGATTTCTCATTGTCCGTGCGATTTCTCATTGTCCATGCGATTTCTCATTGTCCGTGCGATTTCTCATTGTTCATGCGATTTCTCATTACCCGTGCGATGTCCCACTGTCCGTGCGATTTCTCATTGTCCGTGCGATGTCCCATTGTCCGTGTGATTTCTCATTGCCCGTGCGATGTCTCATTGTCCGTGCGATTTCTCATTGTCCGTGCGATTTCTCATTGTCCGTGCGATTTCTCATTGTCGATGCGATTTCTCATTGTCCGTGCGATTTCTCATTGTCCGTGCGATTTCTCATTGTCCGTCCGATGTCTCATTGTCCGTGCGATTTCTCATTGTTTGTGCGATTTCTCATTGTCCTTGCGATTTCTCATTGTGCGTGCGATTTCTCATTGTCCGTGTGATTTCTCATTGTCCATGCGATTTCTCATTGTCCGTGCGATGTCTCATTGTCCGTGTGATTTTTCATTGCCTGTGCGATGTCTCATTGTCCATGCGATTACTCATTGTCCGTGCGATTTCTTATTGTCCATGCGATTTCTCATTGTCCGTGCGATTTCTCAGTGTCCGTGCGATTTCTCATTGTCCGTGCGATTTCTCATTGTCCATGCAATTTCTCATTACCCGTGCGATGTCCCATTGTCCATGCAATTTCTCATTGTCCATGCGATGTCCCATTGTCCGTGTGATTTCTCATTGTGCGTGCGATTTCTCATTGTCCGTGCGATTTCTCATTGTCCGTGTGATTTCTCATTGTCCATGCGATTTCTCATTGTCCGTGCGATGTCTCATTGTCCGTGTGATTTTTCATTGCCTGTGCGATGTCTCATTGTCCATGCGATTACTCATTGTCCGTGCGATTTCTTATTGTCCATGCGATTTCTCATTGTCCGTGCGATTTCTCAGTGTCCGTGCGATTTCTCATTGTCCGTGCGATTTCTCATTGTCCATGCGATTTCTCATTGTCCATGCGATTTCTCATTGTTCATGCGATTTCTCATTACCCGTGCGATGTCCCACTGTCCGTGCGATTTCTCATTGTCCGTGCGATGTCCCATTGTCCGTGTGATTTCTCATTGCCCGTGCGATGTCTCATTGTCCGTGCGATTTCTCATTGTCCGTGCGATTTCTCAGTGTCCGTGCGATTTCTCATTGTCCGTGCGATTTCTCATTGTCCATGCGATTTATCATTGTCCGTGCGATTTCTCATTGTTCATGCGATTTCTCATTACCCGTGCGATGTCCCACTGTCCGTGCGATTTCTCATTGTCCGTGCGATGTCCCATTGTCCGTGTGATTTCTCATTGCCCGTGCGATGTCTCATTGTCCGTGCGATTTCTCATTGTCCGTGTGATTTCTCATTGTCCGTGCGATTTCTCATTGTCGATGCGATTTCTCATTGTCCGTGCGATTTCTCATTGTCCGTGCGATTTCTCATTGTCCGTCCGATGTCTCATTGTCCGTGCGATTTCTCATTGTTTGTGCGATTTCTCATTGTCCTTGCGATTTCTCTTTGCCTCTGTGATTTCTCATTGTCCGTGCGATTTCTCATTGTCCGTCCGATGTCTCATTGTCCGTGCGCTTTCTCATTGTCTGTGTGAACTCTCATTGACCATGCGATGTTCATTGTCTGTACGATTAGCTCATTGTCCGTGCTATTTCTCATTGTCCATGCAATTTCTCATTACCCGTGCGATGTCCCATTGTCCATGTGATTTCTCACTGTCCATGCGATGTCCCATTGTCCGTGTGATTTCTCATTGTGCGTGCGATTTCTCATTGTCCGTGCGATTTCTCATTGTCCGTGCGATTTCTCATTGTCCATGCGATTTCTCATTGTCCGTGCGATGTCTCATTGTCCGTGTGATTTTTCATTGCCTGTGCGATGTCTCATTGTCCATGCGATTACTCATTGTCCGTGCGATTTCTCATTGTCCATGCGATTTCTCATTGTCCGTGCGATTTCTCATTGTCCGTGCGATTTCTCATTGTCCGTGCAATTTCTCATTGTCCATGCGATTTCTCATTGTCCGTGCGATGTCTCATTGTCCGTGCGATTTCTCATTGTCTGTGCGATGTCTCATTGTCCGTGCGATTTCTCATTTTCCGTCCGATGTCTCATTGTCCGTGCGATTTCTCATTGTTCGTGCGATTTCTCATTGTCCTTGCGATTTCTCATTGCCTCTGTGATTTCTCATTGTCTGTGAGATTTCTCATTGTTCATGCAATTTCTCATTGTCCGTGTGATTTCTGACTGCCCGTGCGCTTTCTCATTGTCTGTGTGAACTCTCATTGTCCGTGCAATTTCTCATTGTCCGTGCAATTTCTCATTGTCCATGCGATGTCTCATTGTCTGTACGATTAGCTCATTGTCCGTGCGATTTCTCATTGTCCATGCAATTTCTCATTACCCGTGCGATGTCCCATTGTCCGTGCGATTTCTCATTGTCCATGCCATGTCCCATTGTCCGTGTGATTTCTCATTGTGCGTGCGATGTCTCATTGTCCGTGTGATGTCTCATTGTCCTTGCGGTTTCTAACTGCCCGTGCAATTTCTCATTCACCGACCGCTGTCACATTGTCCGTGCGATGTCTCATTCTCGGTCCGATGTCTCATTGTCCGTGCGATTTCTCATTGTTCGTGCGATTTCTCATTGTCCTTGCGATTTCTCATTGCCTCTGTGATTTCTCATTGTCCGTGAGATTTCTCATTGTCCGTGTGTTTTCTCTTTGTCCGTGTGATTTCTCATTGTCCCTGCGATTTCTCATTGTCCGTCTGATTTCTCACTTCCCGTGCGCTTTCTCATTGTCTGTGTGAACTCTCATTGTCCGTGCAATTTCTCATTGTCCGTGCGATTTCTCATTGTCCATGCGATGTCTCATTGTTAGTACGATTAGCTCATTGTCTGTGCGATTTCTCATTGTCCATCCAATTTCTCATTGTCCATGCAATTTCTCATTGTCAGTGCAATTTCCCATTGTCCATGCGATTTTTGATTGTCCGTGTGATTTCTCATTGTGTGTGTGATTTCTCAATGTCCGTCCGATTTCTCATTGTCCGTTTGATTTTTCATTGTCCGAGCGATTTCTCATTGTCTGTGTGATTTCTCATTGTCCGTGCAATTTCTGATTACCTGTGCAATGTCCCACTGTCCGTGCGATTTCTCATTGTCCGTGCGATGTCCCATTGTCCGTGTGATTTCTGATTGCCCGTGCGATATGTCATTGTCCGTGCGATTTCTCATTGTCCGTGCGATTTCTCATTGTCTGTGCGATTTCTCATTGTCTGTGCGATTTCTCATTGTCCGTGCGATTTCTCATTGTCCGTGCGATTTCTCATTGTCCGTGCGATTTCTCATTGTCCGTGCGATTTCTCATCGTCCTTGCGATTTTTCATTGCCTCTGTGATTTCTCATTGTCCGTGAGATTTCTCATTGCCTGTGCGCTTTCTCATTGTCTGTGTGAACTCTCATTGTCCGTGCAATTTCTCATTGTCCGTGGGATTTCTCATTGTCCATGCGATTTCTCATTGTCTGTATGATTAGCTCATTGTCCGTGCGATTTCTCATTGTCCATGCAATTTCTCATTACCCGTACGATGTCCCATTGTCCGTGCGATTTCTCATTGTCCATGCGATTTCTCATTGTCCGTGCGATGTCTCATTGTCCGTGTGATTTTTCATTGCCTGTGCGACGTCTCATTGTCCATGCGATTTCTCACTGTCCGTGTGATTTCTCACTGTCCATGTGATTTCTCATTGTCCGTGCGATTTCTCATTGTCCATGCGATTTCTCATTGTCCTTGTGATTTCTCATTGCCCGTGCGATTTCTCATTGTCCGTGCGATTTCTCATTGTCCATGCGATTTCTCATTGTCCGTGCGATTTCTCATTGTCCGTGCGATGTCTCATTGTCCATGCGATGTCTCATTGTCCGTGCGACTTCTCATTTTCGGTGCGATTTCTCATTGTCCGTGCGATGTCTCATTGTCCATGCGATGTCTCATTGTCCGTGCGATTTCTCATTTTCCGTGCGATGTCACATTGTCCGTGCGATTTCTCATTGTCCGTGTGATGTCTCATTGCCCGTGCGATTTCTCATTGTCCGTGCGATGTCCCATTGTCCGTGCAATTTCTCATTGCCCTGCGACTTCTCATTGTCCGTGTGATTTCTCATTGCCCGTGTGATTTCTCATTGTCCGTGCGACTTCTCATTGTCCGTGTGATTTCCCATTGTCGTGCGATTTCTCATTGTCCTTGCGATGTCTCGTTGCCCGTGCGATTTCTCATTGTCCGTGCGATTTCTCATTGTCCGTGTGATTTCAAATTGTCCGTGCGATTTCTAATTGTCCGTGCGATGTCTCATTGTCCATGCGATGTCTCATTGTCAGTGCGATTTCTCATTTTCCGTGTGATGTCACATTGTCCGTGCGATGTCTCATTGTCCGTGTGATGTCTCATTGTCCTTGTGGTTTCTAACTGCCCGTGCGATTTCTCATTCTCCGACTGTTGTCACATTGTCCGTGCGATGTCTCATTGTCCGTCCGATATCTCATTGTCTGTGCGATTTCTCATTGTTCGTGCGATTTCTCATTGTCCTTGCGATTTCTCATTGCATCTGTGATTTCTCATTGTCCGTGTGATTTCTCTTTGACCATGTGATTTCTCATTGTCCCTGCGATTTCTCATTGTCCGTGTGATTTCTCACTGCCTGTGCGCTTTCTCATTGTCTGTGTGAACTCTCATTGTCCGTGCAATTTCTCATTGTCCGTGCGATTTCTAATTGTCCATAAGATGTCTCATTGTTAGTACGATTAGCTCATTGTCCGTGCGATTTCTCATTGTCCATCCAATTTCTCATTGTCCGTGCGATTTCTCATTGTCCATGCAATTTCTCATTACCCGTGCGATGTCCCATTGTCCGTGCGATTTCTCATTGCCCATGCGATGTCCCATTGTCCGTGTGATTTCTCATTGTGCGTGCGATTTCTCATTGTCCGTGCGATTTATCATTGTCCGTGCGATTTCTCATTGTCTGTGCGATGTCTCATTGTCCGTGCGATTTCTCATTTTCCGTCCGATGTCTCATTCTCCGTGCGATTTCTCATTGTTCGTGCGATTTCTCATTGTCCTTGTGATTTCTCATTGCCTCTGTGATTTCTCATTGTCTGTGAGATTTCTCATTGTTCGTGCAATTTCTCATTGTCCGTGTGATTTCTGACTGCCCGTGCGCTTTCTCATTGTCTGTGTGAACTCTCATTGTCCGTGCAATTTCTCATTGTCCGTGCAATTTCTCATTGTCCATGCGATGTCTCATTGTCTGTACGATTAGCTCATTGTCCGTGCGATTTCTCATTGTCCATGCAATTTCTCATTACCCGTGCGATGTCCCATTGCCCGTGCGATTTCTCATTGTCCGTGCGATTTCTCATTGTCCGTGTGATTTCTCATTGTCCGTGCGATTTCTAATTGTCCGTGCGATGTCTCATTGTCCATGCGATGTCTCATTGTCAGTGCGATTTCTCATTTTCCGTGTGATGTCACGTTGTCCGTGCGATGTCTCATTGTCCGTGTGATGTCTCATTGTCCTTGTGGTTTCTAACTGCCTGTGCGATTTCTCATTCTCCGACTGCTGTCACATTGTCCGTGCGATGTCTCATTGTCCGTCCGATATCTCATTGTCTGTGCGATTTCTCATTGTTCGTGCGATTTCTCATTGTCCTTGCGATTTCTCATTGCATCTGTGATTTCTCATTGTCCGTGTGATTTCTCTTTGACCATGTGATTTCTCATTGTCCCTGCGATTTCTCATTGTCCGTGTGATTTCTCACTGCCTGTGCGCTTTCTCATTGTCTGTGTGAACTCTCATTGTCCGTGCAATTTCTCATTGTCCGTGCGATTTCTAATTGTCCATGAGATGTCTCATTGTTAGTACGATTAGCTCATTGTCCATGCGATTTCTCATTGTCCATCCAATTTCTCATTGTCCGTGCGATTTCTCATTGTCCATGCAATTTCTCATTACCCGTGCGATGTCCCATTGTCCGTGCGATTTCTCATTGCCCATGCGATGTCCCATTGTCCGTGTGATTTCTCATTGTGCGTGCGATTTCTCATTGTCCGTGCGATTTATCATTGTCCGTGGGATTTCTCATTGTCTGTGCGATTTCTCATTGTCCGTGCGATTTCTCATTTTCCGTCCGATGTCTCATTCTCCGTGCGATTTCTCATTGTTCGTGCGATTTCTCATTGTCCTTGTGATTTCTCATTGCCTCTGTGATTTCTCATTGTCTGTGAGATTTCTCATTGTTCGTGCAATTTCTCATTGTTCGTGTGATTTCTGACTGCCCGTGCGCTTTCTCATTGTCTGTGTGAACTCTCATTGTCCGTGCAATTTCTCATTGTCCGTGCAATTTCTCATTGTCCATGCGATGTCTCATTGTCTGTACGATTAGCTCATTGTCCGTGCGATTTCTCATTGTCCATGCAATTTCTCATTACCCGTGCGATGTCCCATTGTCCGTGCGATTTCTCATTGTCCATGCAATTTCTCATTACCCGTGCGATGTCCCATTGTCCATGCAATTTCTCATTGTCCATGCGATGTCCCATTGTCCGTGTGATTTCTCATTGTGCGTGCGATTTCTCATTGTCCGTGCGATTTCTCATTGTCCGTGTGATTTCTCATTGTCCATGCGATTTCTCATTGTCCGTGCGATGTCTCATTGTCCGTGTGATTTTTCATTGCCTGTGCGATGTGTCATTGTCCATGCGATTACTCATTGTCCGTGCGATTTCTTATTGTCCATGCGATTTCTCATTGTCCGTGCGATTTCTCAGTGTCCGTGTGATTTCTCATTGCCCGTGCGATGTCTCATTGTCCGTGCGATTTCTCATTGTCCGTGCGATTTCTCATTGTCCGTGCGATTTCTCATTGTCGATGCGATTTCTCATTGTCCGTGCGATTTCTCATTGTCCGTGCGATTTCTCATTGTCCGTCCGATTTCTCATTGTCCATGCGATTTCTCATTGTCCGTGCGATTTCTCATTGTCCGTGCGATGTCTCATTGTCCATGCGATGTCTCATTGTCCGTGCGACTTCTCATTTTCGGTGCGATTTCTCATTGTCCGTGCGATGTCTCATTGTCCATGCGATGTCTCATTGTCCGTGCGATTTCTCATTTTCCGTGCGATGTCACATTGTCCGTGCGATTTCTCATTGTCCGTGTGATGTCTCATTGCCCGTGCGATTTCTCATTGTCCGTGCGATGTCCCATTGTCCGTGCAATTTCTCATTGCCCTGCGACTTCTCATTGTCCGTGTGATTTCTCATTGCCCGTGTGATTTCTCATTGTCCGTGCGACTTCTCATTGTCCGTGTGATTTCCCATTGTCGTGCGATTTCTCATTGTCCTTGCGATGTCTCGTTGCCCGTGCGATTTCTCATTGTCCGTGCGATTTCTCATTGTCCGTGTGATTTCAAATTGTCCGTGCGATTTCTAATTGTCCGTGCGATGTCTCATTGTCCATGCGATGTCTCATTGTCAGTGCGATTTCTCATTTTCCGTGTGATGTCACATTGTCCGTGCGATGTCTCATTGTCCGTGTGATGTCTCATTGTCCTTGTGGTTTCTAACTGCCCGTGCGATTTCTCATTCTCCGACTGTTGTCACATTGTCCGTGCGATGTCTCATTGTCCGTCCGATATCTCATTGTCTGTGCGATTTCTCATTGTTCGTGCGATTTCTCATTGTCCTTGCGATTTCTCATTGCATCTGTGATTTCTCATTGTCCGTGTGATTTCTCTTTGACCATGTGATTTCTCATTGTCCCTGCGATTTCTCATTGTCCGTGTGATTTCTCACTGCCTGTGCGCTTTCTCATTGTCTGTGTGAACTCTCATTGTCCGTGCAATTTCTCATTGTCCGTGCGATTTCTAATTGTCCATAAGATGTCTCATTGTTAGTACGATTAGCTCATTGTCCGTGCGATTTCTCATTGTCCATCCAATTTCTCATTGTCCGTGCGATTTCTCATTGTCCATGCAATTTCTCATTACCCGTGCGATGTCCCATTGTCCGTGCGATTTCTCATTGCCCATGCGATGTCCCATTGTCCGTGTGATTTCTCATTGTGCGTGCGATTTCTCATTGTCCGTGCGATTTATCATTGTCCGTGCGATTTCTCATTGTCTGTGCGATGTCTCATTGTCCGTGCGATTTCTCATTTTCCGTCCGATGTCTCATTCTCCGTGCGATTTCTCATTGTTCGTGCGATTTCTCATTGTCCTTGTGATTTCTCATTGCCTCTGTGATTTCTCATTGTCTGTGAGACTTCTCATTGTTCGTGCAATTTCTCATTGTCCGTGTGATTTCTGACTGCCCGTGCGCTTTCTCATTGTCT
The DNA here is from genome assembly GCA_026770705.1 of Isurus oxyrinchus. Taxonomy (NCBI): domain Eukaryota; kingdom Metazoa; phylum Chordata; class Chondrichthyes; order Lamniformes; family Lamnidae; genus Isurus; species Isurus oxyrinchus. The sequence continues at coordinate 9,109,177 of JANJGN010000002.1, read as the reverse complement.
GTGTGAACTCTCATTGTCCGTGCAATTTCTCATTGTCCGTGCAATTTCTCATTGTCCATGCGATGTCTCATTGTCTGTACGATTAGCTCATTGTCCGTGCGATTTCTCATTGTCCATGCAATTTCTCATTACCCGTGCGATGTCCCATTGCCCGTGCGATTTCTCATTGTCCGTGCGATTTCTCATTGTCCGTGTGATTTCTCATTGTCCGTGCGATTTCTAATTGTCCGTGCGATGTCTCATTGTCCATGCGATGTCTCATTGTCAGTGCGATTTCTCATTTTCCGTGTGATGTCACGTTGTCCGTGCGATGTCTCATTGTCCGTGTGATGTCTCATTGTCCTTGTGGTTTCTAACTGCCTGTGCGATTTCTCATTCTCCGACTGCTGTCACATTGTCCGTGCGATGTCTCATTGTCCGTCCGATATCTCATTGTCTGTGCGATTTCTCATTGTTCGTGCGATTTCTCATTGTCCTTGCGATTTCTCATTGCATCTGTGATTTCTCATTGTCCGTGTGATTTCTCTTTGACCATGTGATTTCTCATTGTCCCTGCGATTTCTCATTGTCCGTGTGATTTCTCACTGCCTGTGCGCTTTCTCATTGTCTGTGTGAACTCTCATTGTCCGTGCAATTTCTCATTGTCCGTGCGATTTCTAATTGTCCATGAGATGTCTCATTGTTAGTACGATTAGCTCATTGTCCATGCGATTTCTCATTGTCCATCCAATTTCTCATTGTCCGTGCGATTTCTCATTGTCCATGCAATTTCTCATTACCCGTGCGATGTCCCATTGTCCGTGCGATTTCTCATTGCCCATGCGATGTCCCATTGTCCGTGTGATTTCTCATTGTGCGTGCGATTTCTCATTGTCCGTGCGATTTATCATTGTCCGTGGGATTTCTCATTGTCTGTGCGATTTCTCATTGTCCGTGCGATTTCTCATTTTCCGTCCGATGTCTCATTCTCCGTGCGATTTCTCATTGTTCGTGCGATTTCTCATTGTCCTTGTGATTTCTCATTGCCTCTGTGATTTCTCATTGTCTGTGAGATTTCTCATTGTTCGTGCAATTTCTCATTGTTCGTGTGATTTCTGACTGCCCGTGCGCTTTCTCATTGTCTGTGTGAACTCTCATTGTCCGTGCAATTTCTCATTGTCCGTGCAATTTCTCATTGTCCATGCGATGTCTCATTGTCTGTACGATTAGCTCATTGTCCGTGCGATTTCTCATTGTCCATGCAATTTCTCATTACCCGTGCGATGTCCCATTGTCCGTGCGATTTCTCATTGTCCATGCAATTTCTCATTACCCGTGCGATGTCCCATTGTCCATGCAATTTCTCATTGTCCATGCGATGTCCCATTGTCCGTGTGATTTCTCATTGTGCGTGCGATTTCTCATTGTCCGTGCGATTTCTCATTGTCCGTGTGATTTCTCATTGTCCATGCGATTTCTCATTGTCCGTGCGATGTCTCATTGTCCGTGTGATTTTTCATTGCCTGTGCGATGTGTCATTGTCCATGCGATTACTCATTGTCCGTGCGATTTCTTATTGTCCATGCGATTTCTCATTGTCCGTGCGATTTCTCAGTGTCCGTGTGATTTCTCATTGCCCGTGCGATGTCTCATTGTCCGTGCGATTTCTCATTGTCCGTGCGATTTCTCATTGTCCGTGCGATTTCTCATTGTCGATGCGATTTCTCATTGTCCGTGCGATTTCTCATTGTCCGTGCGATTTCTCATTGTCCGTCCGATGTCTCATTGTCCGTGCGATTTCTCATTGTTTGTGCGATTTCTCATTGTCCTTGCGATTTCTCTTTGCCTCTGTGATTTCTCATTGTCCGTGCGATTTCTCATTGTCCGTCCGATGTCTCATTGTCCGTGCGCTTTCTCATTGTCTGTGTGAACTCTCATTGTCCGTGCAATTTCTCATTGTCCGTGCGATTTCTCATTGACCATGCGATGTCTCATTGTCTGTACGATTAGCTCATTGTCCGTGCGATTTCTCATTGTCCATGCAATTTCTCATTACCCGTGCGATTTCCCATTGTCCATGCGATTTCTCACTCTCCATGCGATGTCCCATTGTCCGTGTGATTTCTCATTGTCCATGCGATTTCTCATTGTCCGTGCGATGTCTCATTGTCCGTGTGATTTTTCATTGCCTGTGCGATGTCTCATTGTCCATGCGATTACTCATTGTCCATGCGATTTCTCATTGTCCATGCGATTTCTCATTGTCCGTGCGATTTCTCATTGTCCGTGCGATTTCTCATTGTCCGTGCGATTTCTCATTGTCCATGCGATTTCTCATTGTCCGTGCGATTTCTCATTGTCCGTGCGATGTCTCATTGTCCGTGCGATTTCTCATTGTCCGTGCGATTTCTCATTGTCCGTGCGATTTCTCATTGTCCATGCGATTTCTCATTGTCCGTGCGATGTCTCATTGTCCGTGTGATTTTTCATTGCCTGTGCGATGTCTCATTGTCCATGCGATTACTCATTGTCCGTGCGATTTCTCATTGACCATGCGATTTCTCATTGTCCGTGCGATTTCTCATTGTCCGTGCGTTTTCTCATTGTCCGTGCGATTTCTCATTGTCCATGCGATTTCTCATTGTCCGTGCGATTTCTCATTGTCCGTGCGATGTCTCATTGTCCGTGCGATTTCTCATTGTCTGTGCGATGTCTCATTGTCCGTGAGATTTCTCATTTTCCGTCCGATGTCTCATTGTCCGTGCGATTTCTCATTGTTCGTGCGAATTCTCATTGTCCTTGCGATTTCTCATTGCCTCTGTGATTTCTCATTGTCTGTGAGATTTCTCATTGTTCGTGCAATTTCTCATTGTCCGTGTGATTTCTGACTGCCCGTGCGCTTTCTCATTGTCTGTGTGAACTCTCATTGTCCGTGCAATTTCTCATTGTCCGTGCAATTTCTCATTGTCCATGCGATGTCTCATTGTCTGTACGATTAGCTCATTGTCCATGCGATTTCTCATTGTCCATGCAATTTCTCATTACCCGTGCGATGTCCCATTGTCCGTGCGATTTCTCATTGTCCATGCCATGTCCCATTGTCCGTGTGATTTCTCCTTGTGCGTGCGATGTCTCATAGTCCGTGTGATGTCTCATTGTCCTTGCGGTTTCTAACTGCCCGTGCGATTTCTCATTCTCCGACCGCTGTCACATTGTCCGTGCGATGTCTCATTGTCCGCACGATATCTCATTGTCTGTGCGATTTCTCATTGTTCGTGCAATTTCTCATTGTCCTTGCGATTTCTCATTGCATCTGTGATTTCTCATTGTCCGTGTGATTTCTCTTTGTCCGTGTGATTTCTCATTGTCCGTGCGATTTCTCATTGTCCGTGCGATTTCTCATTGTCCGTGCGATGTCTCATTGTCCATGCGATGTCTCATTTTCTGTGCGATTTCTCATTTTCCGTGCGATGTCACATTGTCCGTGCGATGTCTCATTGTCCGTGCGATGTCTCATTGTCCTTGCGGTTTCTAACTGCCCGTGCGATTTCTCATTCTCCGTGCGCTGTCGCATTGTCCGTGCGATGTCTCATTGTCCGTCCGCTGTCTCATTGTCCGTGCGATTTCTCATTGTTCGTGCGATTTCTCATTGTCCTTGCGATTTCTCATTGCCTCTGTGATTTCTCATTGTCCGTGAGATTTCTCATTGTCCGTGTGATTTCTCTTTGTCCGTGTGATTTCTCATTGTCCCTGCGATTTCTCATTGTCCGTGTGACTTCTCACTGCCGGTGCGCTTTCTCATTGTCTGTGTGAACTCTCATTGTCCGTGCAATTTCTCATTGTCCGTGCGATTTCTCATTGTCTATGCGATGTCTCATTGTTAGTACGATTAGCTCATTGTCCGTGCGATTTCTCATTGTCCATCCAATTTCTCATTGTCCATGCAATTTCTCATTGTCAGTGCGATTTCCCATTGTCCATGCGATTTCTGATTGTCCGTGTGATTTCTCATTGTGCGTGCGATTTCTCAATGTCTGTGCGATTTCTCATTGTCCGTTTGATTTTTCATTTTCTGAGCGATTTCTCATTGTCCGTGTGATTACTCATTGTCTGTGCAATTTCTCGTTTCCCGTGCGATGTCCCACTGTCCGTGCGATTTCTCACTGTCCGTGCGATGTCCCAATGTCCGTGTGATTTCTCATTGCCCATGCGATGTGTCATTGTCCGTGCGATTTCTCATTGTCCGTGCGATTTCTCATTGTGCTATTTCTCATTTTCCGTGCGATTTCTCATTGTCCATGCGATTTCTCATTGTCCGTGCAATTTCTCATTGTCCGTTCGATTTCTCATTGTCCATGCGATTTCTCATTGTCCGTGCGATGTCTCATTGTCCGTGCGATTTCTCATTGTCCGTCCGATGTCTCATTGTCCGTGTGATTTCTCACTGTTCATGCGATTTCTCATGTCCTTGCGATTTCTCATTGCCTCTGTGATTTCTCATTGTCCGTGAGATTTCTCATTGTTCGTGCGATTTCTCATTGTCTGTATGATTTCTGACTGCCCGTGTGCTTTCTCATTGTCTGTGTGAACTCTCATTGTCCGTGCAATTTCTCATTGTCCGTGCGATTTCTCATTGTCCATGCGATGTCTCATTGTCTGTATGATTAGCTCATTGTCCGTGCGATTTCTCATTGTCCATGCAATTTCTCATTACCCGTGCGATGTCCCATTGTCCATGCGATTTCTCATTGTCCATGCGATGCCCCTATGTCCGTGTGATTTCTCATTGTGCGTGCGATTTCTCATTGTCCGTGCGATTTCTCATTGTCCGTGCGATTTCTCATTGTCCATGCGATTTCTCATTGTCCGTGCGATGTCTCATTGTCCGTGTGATTTTTCATTGTCCGTGCGATTTCTCATTGTCCGTGCGATTTCTCATTGTCCTTGCGATTTCTCATTGTCCGTGCGATTTCTCATTGTCCATGCGATTTCTCATTGTCCGTGCGATGTCTCATTGTCCATGCGATGTCTCATTGTCTGTGCGATTTCTCATTTTCCGTGGGATGTCACATTGTCCGTGCGATGTCTCATTGTCCGTGCGATGTCTCATTGTCCGTGCGATTTCTCATTGTCCGTGCGATTTCTCATTGTCCGTGCGATGTCTCATTGTCCGTGCGATTTCTCATTGTCCGTCCGATGTCTCATTGTCCGTGAGATTTCTCATTGTTCATGCGATTTCTCATGTCCTGGCGATTTCTCATTGCCTCTGTGATTTCTCATTGTCCGTGAGATTTCTCATTGCTCGTGCGCTTTCTCATTGTCCGTGTGATTTCTGACTGCCAGTGAGCTTTCTCATTGTCTGTGTGAACTCTCATTGTCCGTGCAATTTCTCATTGTCCGTGCGATTTCTCATTGACCATGTGATGTCTCATTGTCTGTACGATTAGCTCATTGTCCGTGCGATTTCTCATTGTCCATGCAATTTCTCTTTACCCGTGCGATGTCCCATTGTCCATGCGATTTCTCATTGTCCATGCGATGTCCCATTGTCCATGTGATTTCTCATTGTGCGTGCGATTTCTCATTGTCCGTGCGATTTCTCATTGTCCGTGTGATTTCTCATTGTCCATGCGATTTCTCATTGTCCGTGCGATGTCTCATTGTCCGTGTGATTTTTCATTGCCTGTGCGATGTCTCATTGTCCATGCGATTACTCATTGTCCGTGCGATTTCTCATTGTCCATGCGATTTCTCATTGTCCGTGCGATTTCTCAGTGTCCGTGCGATTTCTCATTGTCCGTGCGATTTCTCATTGTCCATGCGATTTCTCATTGTCCGTGCGATTTCTCATTGTCCGTGCGATGTCTCATTGTCCATGCGATGTCTCATTGTCCGTGCGATTTCTCATTATCCGTGCGATTTCTCATTGTCCGTGCGATGTCTCATTGTCCGTGCGATTTCTCATTGTCCGTCCGATGTCTCATTGTCCGTGCGATTTCTCATTGTTCATGCGATTTCTCATTGTCCTTGCGATTTCTCATTGCCTCTGTGATTTCTCATTGTCCGTGAGATTTCTCATTGTTCGTGCGATTTCTCATTGTCCGTGTGACTTCTGACTGCCCGTGCGCTTTCTCATTGTCTGTGTGAACTCTCATTGTCCGTGCAATTTCTCATTGTCCGTGCGATTTCTCATTGACCATGCGATGTCTCATTGTCTGTACGATTAGCTCATTGTCCGTGCGATTTCTCATTGTCCATGCAATTTCTCATTACCCGTGCGATGTCCCATTGTCCATGCGATTTCTCATTGTCCATGCAATGTCCCATTGTCCGTGTGATTTCTCAATGTGCGTGCGATTTCTCATTGTCCGTGCGATTTCTCATTGTCCGTGTGATTTCTCATTGTCCATGCGATTTCTCATTGTCCGTGCGATGTCTCATTGTCCGTGTGATTTTTCATTGCCTGTGCGATGTCTCATTGTCCATGCGATTTCTCATTGTCCGTGCGATTTCTCATTGTCCATGCTATTTCTCATTGTCCGTGCGATTTCTCATTGTCCGTGCGATTTCTCATTGTCCATGCGATTTCTCATTGTCCGTGCGATTTCTCATTGTCCGTGCGATGTCTCATAGTCCGTGCGATTTCTCAGTGTCCGTGCGATGTCTCATTGTCCGTGCGATGTCTCATTGTCCGTCCGATGTCTCATTGTCCGTGCGATTTCTCATTGTTCGTGCGATTTCTCATTGTCCTTGTGATTTCTCATTGCCTCTGTGATTTCTCATTGTCTGTGAGATTTCTCATTGTTCGTGCGATTTCTCATTGTCCGTGTGATTTCTGACTGCCCGTGCGCTTTCTCATTGTCTGTGTGAATTCTCATTGTCCGTGCAATTTCTCATTGTCCGTGCAATTTCTCATTGTCCATGCGATGTCTCATTGTCTGTACGATTAGCTCATTGTCCGTGCGATTTCTCATTGTCCATGCAATTTCTCATTACCCGTGCGACGTCTCATTGTCCGTGCGATTTCTCATTGTCCATGCCATGTCCCATTTTCCGTGTGATTTCTCATTGTGCGTGTGATTTCTCATTGTCCGTGCGATTTCTCATTGTTTGTACGATTTCTCATTGTCCATGCGATTTCTCATTGTCCGTGCGAAGTCTCATTGTCCGTGTGATTTTTCATTGTCCGTGCAATTTCTCATTGTCCGTGCGATTTCTCATTGTCCATTCGATTTCTCATTGTCCGTGCGATTTCTCATTGTCCGTGCGATGTCTCATTGTCCATGCGATGTCTCATTGTCTGTGCGATTTCTCGTTTTCCGTGCGATGTCACATTGTCTGTGCGATGTCTCATTGTCCGTGCGATGTCTCATTGTCCTTGCGGTTTCTAACTGCCCGTGCGATTTCTCATTCTTCGTGCGCTGTCACATTGTCCGTGCGATGTCACATTGTCCGTCCGATGTCTCATTGTCCGTGCGATTTCTCATTGTTCGTGCGATTTCTCATTGTCCTTGCGATTTCTCATTGCCTCTGTGATTTCTCATTGTCCGTGAGATTTCTCATTGACTGTGCGATGTCTCTTCGTCCGTGTGATTTCTCATTGTCCCTGCGATTTCTCATTGTCCATGCGATTTCTCATTGTCAGTACAATTAGCTCATTGTCCGTGCGATTTCTCATTGTCCATCCAATTTCTCAATGTCCATGCAATTTCTCATTGTCAGTGCGATTTCCCATTGTCCATGCGATTTCTGATTGTCCGTGTGATTTCTCATTGTCCGTGCGATTTCTCATTGTCCGTGTGAATTCTCATTGTCCGTGCAATTTTTCATTGTCTGAGCGATTTCTCATTGTTTGTGTGATTTCTCATTGTCCGTGCAATTTCTCATTACCCGTGAGATGTCCCATTGTCCCGCGAATTCTCATTGTCCGTGCGATGTCCGATTGTCCGTGTGATTTCTCATTGCCCGTGAGATGTGTCATTGTCCGTGCGATTTCCCATTGTCCATGTGATTTCTCATTGTCTGTGCGATTTCTCATTGTCCGTGCGATTTCTCATTGTCCGTGCGATTTCTCATTGTCCGTGCGATGTCTCATTGTCTGTACAATTTGCTCATTGTCCATGCGATTTCTCATTGTCCATGCAATTTCTCATTACCCGTGCGATGTCCCATTGTCCGTGCGATTTCTCATTGTCCGTGCGATGTCCCATTGTCCGTGTGATTTCTCATTATGCGTGCGATTTCTCATTGTCCGTGCGATTTCTCATTGTCCGTGCGATTTCTCATTGTCCATGCGATTTCTCATTGTCTGTGCGATTTCTCATTGTCCGTGCGATTTCTCATTGACCATGCGATGTCTCATTGTCTGTACAATTAGCTCATTGTCCGTGCGATTTCTCATTGTCCATGCAATTTCTCATTACCCGTGCGATGTCCCATTGTCCATGCGATTTCTCATTGTCCATGCAATGTCCCATTGTCAGTGTGATTTCTCAATGTGCGTGCAATTTCTCATTGTCCGTGCGATTTCTCATTGTCCGTGCGATTTCTCATTGTCCATGCGATTTCTCATTGTCCGTGCGATGTCTCATTGTCCGTGTGATTTTTCATTGCCTGTGCGATGTCTCATTGTCCATGCGATTACTCATTGTCCGTGCGATTTCTCATTGTCCATGCGATTTCTCATTGTCCGTGCGATTTCTCATTGTCCGTGCGATTTCTCATTGTTCGTGCGATTTCTCATTGTCCATGCGATTTCTCATTGTCCGTGCGATTTCTCATTGTCCGTGCGATGTCTCATTGTCCGTGCGATGTCTCATTGTCCGTGCGATGTCTCATTGTCCGTCCGATGTCTCATTGTCCGTGCGATTTCTCATTGTTCGTGCGATTTCTCATTGTCCTTGTGATTTCTCAGTGCCTCTGTGATTTCTCATTGTCTGTGAGATTTCTCATTGTTCGTGCGATTTCTCATTGTCCGTGTGATTTCTGACTGCCCGTGCGCTTTCTCATTGTCTGTGTGAACTCTCATTGTCCGTGCAATTTCTCATTGTCCGTGCAATTTCTCATTGTCCATGCGATGTCTCATTGTCTGTACGATTAGCTCATTGTCCGTGCGATTTCTCATTATCCATGCAATTTCTCATTACCCGTGCGATGTCCCATTGTCCGTGCGATTTCTCATTGTCCATGCCATGTCCCATTGTCCGTGTGATTTCTCATTGTGCGTGCGATTTCTCATTGTCCGTGCGATTTCTCATTGTTTGTGCGATTTCTCATTGTCCATGCGATTTCTCATTGTCCGTGCGATGTCTCATTGTCCGTGTGATTTTTCATTGTCCGTGCAATTTCTCATTGTCCGTGCGATTTCTCATTGTCCATTCGATTTCTCATTGTCCATGCGATTTCTCATTGTCCGTGCGATGTCTCATTGTCCATGCGATGTCTCATTGTCTGTGTGATTTCTCATTTTCTGTGCGATGTCACATTGTCTGTGCGATGTCCCATTGTCTGTGCGATTTCTCATTGTCCTTGCGGTTTCCCATTGTCCGTGTGATTTCTCATTATGCGTGCGATTTCTCATTGTCCGTGCGATTTCTCATTGTCCGTGCGATTTCTCATTGTCCATTCGATTTCTCATTGTCCGTGCGATTTCTCATTGTCCATGCGATTTCTCATTGTCCGTGCGATGTCTCATAGTCCGTGTGATTTTTCATTGCCTGTGCGATGTCTCATTGTCCATGCGATTTCTCATTGGCCGTGCGATTTCTCATTGTCCATGCGATTTCTCATTGTCCGTGCGATTTCTCATTGTCCATGCGATTTCTCATTGTCCGTGCGATTTCTCATTGTCCGTGTGATGTCTCATTGCCCGTGCGATTTCTCATTGTCCGTGCAATGTCCCATTGTCCGTGCAATTTCTCATTGCCCATGCGACTTCTCATTGTCCGTGTGATTTCTCATTTCCCGTGCGATTTCTCATTTTTCGTGCGACTTCTCATTGTCCGTGTGATTTACCATTGTCCGTGCAATTTCTCATTGTCCGTGCGATGTCTCATTGCCCGTGCGATTTCTCATTTTCCGTGCGATTTCTCATTGTCCGTGCGATTTCTAATTGTCCGTGCGATGTCTCATTGTCCATGCGATGTCTCGTTGTCTGTGCGATTTCTCATTTTCCGTGTGATGTCTCATTGTCCTTGTGGTTTCTAACTGCCCGTGCGATTTCTCATTCACCGACCGCTGTCACATTGTCCGTGCGATGTCTCATTCTCGGTCCGATGTCTCATTGTACGTGCGATTTCTCATTGTTCGTGCGATTTCTCATTGTCCTTGCGATTTCTCATTGCCTCTGTGATTTCTCATTGTCCGTGAGATTTCTCATTGTCCGTGTGATTTCTCTTTGTCCGTGTGATTTCTCATTGTCCCTGCGATTTCTCATTGTCCGTCTGATTTCTCACTTCCCGTGCGCTTTCTCATTGTCTGTGTGAACTCTCATTGTCCGTGCAATTTCTCATTGTCCGTGCGATTTCTCATTGTCCATGCGATGTCTCATTGTTAGTACGATTAGCTCATTGTCTGTGCGATTTCTCATTGTCCATCCAATTTCTCATTTTCCATGCAATTTCTCATTGTCAGTGCAATTTCCCATTGTCCATGCGATTTCTGATTGTCCGTGTGATTTCTCATAGTGTGTGTGATTTCTCAATGTCCGTCCGATTTCTCATTGTCCGTTTGATTTTTCATTGTCCGAGCGATTTCTCATTGTCCGTGTGATTTCTCATTGTCCGTGCAATTTCTGATTACCCGTGCGATGTCCCACTGTCCGTGCGATTTCTCATTGTCCGTGCGATGTCCCATTGTCCGTGTGATTTCTGATTGCCCGTGCGATATGTCATTGTCCGTGCGATTTCTCATTGTCCGTGCGATTTCTCATTGTCTGTGCGATTTCTCATTGTCTGTGCGATTTCTAATTGTCCATGCGATTTCTCATTGTCCGTGCGATTTCTCATTGTCCGTGCGATTTCTCATTGTTCGTGCGATTTCTCATCGTCCTTGCGATTTTTCATTGCCTCTGTGATTTCTCATTGTCCGTGAGATTTCTCATAGTTCGTGCGATTTCTAATTGTCCGTGTGATTTCTGACTGCCCGTGCGCTTTCTCATTGTCTGTGTGAACTCTCATTGTCCGTGCAATTTCTCATTGTCCGTGCAATTTCTCATTGTCCATGCGATGTCTCATTGTCTGTACGATTAGCTCATTGTCCGTGCGATTTCTCATTGTCCATGCAATTTCTCATTACCCGTGCGATGTCCCATTGTCCGTGCGATTTCTCATTGTCCATGCCATGTCCCATTGTCCGTGTGATTTCTCATTGTGCGTGCGATTTCTCATTGTCCGTGCGATTTCTCATTGTTTGTGCGATTTCTCATTGTCCATGCGATTTCTCATTGTCCGTGCGATGTCTCATTGTCCGTGTGATTTTTCATTGTCCGTGCAATTTCTCATTGTCCGTGCGATTTCTCATTGTCCATTCGATTTCTCATTGTCCGTGCGATTTCTCATTGTCCGTGCGATGTCTCATTGTCCATGCGATGTCTCATTGTCTGTGTGATTTCTCATTTTCTGTGCGATGTCACATTGTCTGTGCGATGTCTCATTGTCCGTGCGATGTCCCATTGTCCTTGCGGTTTCTAACTGCCCGTGCGATTTCTCATTCTTCGTGCGCTGTCACATTGTCCGTGCGATGTCACATTGTCCGTCCGATGTCTCATTGTCCGTGCGATTTCTCATTGTTCGTGCGATTTCTCATTGTCCTTGCGATTTCTCATTGCCTCTGTGATTTCTCATTGTCCGTGAGATTTCTCATTGACTGTGCGATGTCTCTTTGTCCGTGTGATTTCTCATTGTCCCTGCGATTTCTCATTGTCCTTGCGATTTCTCATTGTCAGTACAATTAGCTCATTGTCCGTGCGATTTCTCATTGTCCATCCAATTTCTCAATGTCCATGCAATTTCTCATTGTCAGTGCGATTTCCCATTGTCCATGCGATTTCTGATTGTCCGTGTGATTTCTCATTGTCCGTGCGATTTCTCATTGTCCGTGTGAATTCTCATTGTCCGTGCAATTTTTCATTGTCCGAGCGATTTCTCATTGTCTGTGTGATTTCTCATTGTCCGTGCAATTTCTCATTACCCGTGAGATGTCCTATTGTCCCGCGAATTCTCATTGTCCGTGCGATGTCCGATTGTCCGTGTGATTTCTCATTGCCCGTGATATGTGTCATTGTCCGTGCGATTTCCCATTGTCCATGTGATTTCTCATTGTCTGTGCGATTTCTCATTGTCCGTGCGATTTCTCATTGTCCGTGCGATTTCTCATTGTCCGTGCGATGTCTCACTGTCTGTACAATTTGCTCATTGTCCGTGCGATTTCTCATTGTCCATGCAATTTCTCATTACCCGTGCGATGTCCCATTGTCTGTGCGATTTCTCATTGTCCGTGCGATTTCCCATTGTCCGTGTGATTTCTCATTATGCGTGCGATTTCTCATTGTCCGTGCGATTTCTCATTGTCCGTGCGATTTCTCATTGTCCATTCGATTTCTCATTGTCCGTGCGATTTCTCATTGTCCATGCGATTTCTCATTGTCCGTGCGATGTCTCATAGTCCGTGTGATTTTTCATTGCCTGTGCGATGTCTCATTGTCCATGCGATTTCTCATTGGCCGTGCGATTTCTCATTGTCCATGCGATTTCTCATTGTCCGTGCGATTTCTCATTGTCCATGCGATTTCTCATTGTCCGTGCGATTTCTCATTGTCCATGTGATGTCTCATTGCCCGTGCGATTTCTCATTGTCCGTGCAATGTCCCATTGTCCGTGCAATTTCTCATTGCCCATGCGACTTCTCATTGTCCGTGTGATTTCTCATTTCCCGTGCGATTTCTCATTTTTCGTGCGACTTCTCATTGTCCGTGTGATTTACCATTGTCCGTGCAATTTCTCATTGTCCGTGCGATGTCTCATTGCCCGTGCGATTTCTCATTTTCCGTGCGATTTCTCATTGTCCGTGCGATTTCTAATTGTCCGTGCGATGTCTCATTGTCCATGCGATGTCTCGTTGTCTGTGCGATTTCTCATTTTCCGTGTGATGTCTCATTGTCCTTGTGGTTTCTAACTGCCCGTGCGATTTCTCATTCACCGACCGCTGTCACATTGTCCATGCGATGTCTCATTCTCGGTCCGATGTCTCATTGTACGTGCGATTTCTCATTGTTCGTGCGATTTCTCATTGTCCTTGCGATTTCTCATTGCCTCTGTGATTTCTCATTGTCCGTGAGATTTCTCATTGTCCGTGTGATTTCTCTTTGTCCGTGTGATTTCTCATTGTCCCTGCGATTTCTCATTGTCCGTCTGATTTCTCACTTCCCGTGCGCTTTCTCATTGTCTGTGTGAACTCTCATTGTCCGTGCAATTTCTCATTGTCCGTGCGATTTCTCATTGTCCATGCGATGTCTCATTGTTAGTACGATTAGCTCATTGTCTGTGCGATTTCTCATTGTCCATCCAATTTCTCATTTTCCATGCAATTTCTCATTGTCAGTGCAATTTCCCATTGTCCATGCGATTTCTGATTGTCCGTGTGATTTCTCATAGTGTGTGTGATTTCTCAATGTCCGTCCGATTTCTCATTGTCCGTTTGATTTTTCATTGTCCGAGCGATTTCTCATTGTCCGTGTGATTTCTCATTGTCCGTGCAATTTCTGATTACCCGTGCGATGTCCCACTGTCCGTGCGATTTCTCATTGTCCGTGCGATGTCCCATTGTCCGTGTGATTTCTGATTGCCCGTGCGATATGTCATTGTCCGTGCGATTTCTCATTGTCCGTGCGATTTCTCATTGTCTGTGCGATTTCTCATTGTCTGTGCGATTTCTCATTGTCCATGCGATTTCTCATTGTCCGTGCGATTTCTCATTGTCCGTGCGATTTCTCATTGTTCGTGCGATTTCTCATCGTCCTTGCGATTTTTCATTGCCTCTGTGATTTCTCATTGTCCGTGAGATTTCTCATTGTTCGTGCGATTTCTAATTGTCCGTGTGATTTCTGACTGCCCGTGCGCTTTCTCATTGTCTGTGTGAACTCTCATTGTCCGTGCAATTTCTCATTGTCCGTGCGATTTCTCATTGTCCATGCAATTTCTCATTACCCGTACGATGTCCCATTGTCCGTGCGATTTCTCATTGTCCATGGGATTTCTCATTGTCCGTGCGATGTCTCATTGTCCGTGTGATTTTTCATTGCCTGTGCGACGTCTCATTGTCCATGCGATTTCTCACTGTCCGTGTGATTTCTCATTGTCCATGTGATTTCTCATTGTCCGTGCGATTTCTCATTGTCCATGCGATTTCTCATTGTCCTTGTGATTTCTCATTGTCCGTGCCATTTCTCATTGACCGTGCGATTTCTCATTGTCCATGCGATTTCTCATTGTCCGTGCGATTTCTCATTGTCCGTGCGATGTCTCATTGTCCATGCGATGTCTCATTGTCCGTGCGACTTCTCATTTTCGGTGCGATTTCTCATTGTCCGTGCGATGTCTCATTGTCCATGCGATGTCTCATTGTCCGTGCGATTTCTCATTTTCCGTGCGATGTCACATTGTCCGTGCGATTTCTCATTGTCCGTGTGATGTCTCATTGCCCGTGCGATTTCTCATTGTCCGTGCGATGTCCCATTGTCCGTGCAATTTCTCATTGCCCTGCGACTTCTCATTGTCCGTGTGATTTCTCATTGCCCGTGTGATTTCTCATTGTCCGTGCGACTTCTCATTGTCCGTGTGATTTCCCATTGTCGTGCGATTTCTCATTGTCCGTGCGATGTCTCATTGCCCGTGCGATTTCTCATTGTCCGTGCGATTTCTCATTGTCCGTGCGATTTCTCATTGTCCGTGCGATTTCTAATTGTCCGTGCGATGTCTCATTGTCCATGCGATGTCTCATTGTCAGTGCGATTTCTCATTTTCCGTGTGATGTCACATTGTCCGTGCGATGTCTCATTGTCCGTGTGATGTCTCATTGTCCTTGCGGTTTCTAACTGCCCGTGCGATTTCTCATTCTCTGACCGCTGTCACATTGTCCGTGCGATGTCTCATTGTCCGTCCGATATCTCATTGTCTGTGCGATTTCTCATTGTTCGTGCGATTTCTCATTGTCCTTGCGATTTCTCATTGCATCTGTGATTTCTCATTGTCCGTGTGATTTCTCTTTGTCCGTGTGATTTCTCATTGTCCCTGCGATTTCTCATTGTCCGTGTGATTTCTCACTGCCCGTGCGCTTTCTCATTGTCTGTGTGAACTCTCATTGACCGTGCAATTTCTCATTGTCCGTGCGATTTCTAATTGTCCATGAAATGTCTCATTGTTAGTAAGATTAGCTCATTGTCCGTGCGATTTCTCATTGTCCATCCAATTTCTCATTGTCCGTGCGATTTCTCATTGTCCATGCAATTTCTCATTACCCGTGCGATGTCCCATTGTCCTTGCGATTTCTCATTGCCCATGCGATGTCCCATTGTCCGTGTGATTTCTCATTGTGCGTGCGATTTCTCATTGTCTGTGCGATTTATCATTGTCTGTGCGATTTCTCATTGTCCATGTGATTTCTCATTGTCCGTGCGATGTCTCATTGTCCGTGTGATTTTTCATTGCCTGTGCGACGTCTCATTGTCCATGCGATTTCTCATTGTCCGTGCGATTTCTCATTGTCCGTGCGATTTCTCATTGTCCGTGCGATTTCTCATTGTCCTTGTGATTTCTCATTGTCCGTGCGATTTCTCATTGTCCGTGTGATTTCTCATTGTGTGTGTGATTTCTCAATGTCCGTGCGATTTCTCATTGTCCGTTTGATTTTTCATTGTCCGAGCGATTTCTCATTGTCTGTGTGATTTCTCATTGTCCGTGCAATTTCTCATTACCCATGCGATGTGCCACTGTCCGTGTGATTTCTCATTGTCTGTGCGATGTCCCATTGTCCGTGTGATTTCTCATTGCACGTGCGATATGTCATTGTCCGTGCGATTTCTCATTGTCCGTGCGATTTCTCATTGTCTGTGCGATTTCTCATTGTCTGTGCGATTTCTCATTGTCCATGCGATTTCTCATTGTCCGTTCGATTTCTCATTGTCCGTGCGATTTCTCATTGTCCGTTCGATTTCTCATTGTCCGTGCGATTTCTCATTGTCCGTGCGATTTCTCATCGTCCTTGCGATTTTTCATTGCCTCTGTGATTTCTCATTGTCCGTGAGATTTCTCATTGTTCGTGCGATTTCTAATTGACCGTGTGATTTCTGACTGCCCGTGCGCTATCTCATTGTCTGTGTGAAATCTCATTGTCCGTGCAATTTCTCATTGTCCGTGCGATTTCTCATTGTCCATGCGATGTCTCATTGTCTGTACGATTAGCTCATTGTCCGTCCGATTTCTCATTGTCCATGCAATTTCTCATTACCCGTACGATGTCCCATTGTCCGTGCGATTTCTCATTGTCCATGCGATGTCCCATTGTCCGTGTGATTTCTCATTGTGCGTGCGATTTCTCATTATCCGTGCGATTTCTCATTGTCCGTGCGATTTCTCATTTTCCGTGCGATGTCCCATTGTCCGTGTGATTTCTGATTGCCCGTGCGATATGTCATTGTCCGTGCGATTTCTCATTGTCCGTGCGATTTCTCATTGTCTGTGCGATTTCTCATTGTCTGTGCGATTTCTAATTGTCCATGCGATTTCTCATTGTCCGTGCGATTTCTCATTGTCCGTGCGATTTCTCATTGTTCGTGCGATTTCTCATCGTCCTTGCGATTTTTCATTGCCTCTGTGATTTCTCATTGTCCGTGAGATTTCTCATTGTTCGTGCGATTTCTAATTGTCCGTGTGATTTCTGACTGCCCGTGCGCTTTCTCATTGTCTGTGTGAACTCTCATTGTCCGTGCAATTTCTCATTGTCCGTGCGATTTCTCATTGTCCATGCAATTTCTCATTACCCGTACGATGTCCCATTGTCCGTGCGATTTCTCATTGTCCATGCGATTTCTCATTGTCCGTGCGATGTCTCATTCTCCGTGTGATTTTTCATTGCCTGTGCGACGTCTCATTGTCCATGCGATTTCTCACTGTCCGTGTGATTTCTCATTGTCCATGTGATTTCTCATTGTCCGTGCGATTTCTCATTGTCCATGCGATTTCTCATTGTCCTTGTGATTTCTCATTGTCCGTGCCATTTCTCATTGACCGTGCGATTTCTCATTGTCCATGCGATTTCTCATTGTCCGTGCGATTTCTCATTGTCCGTGCGATGTCTCATTGTCCATGCGATGTCTTATTGTCCGTGCGACTTCTCATTTTCGGTGCGATTTCTCATTGTCCGTGCGATGTCTCATTGTCCATGCGATGTCTCATTGTCCGTGCGATTTCTCATTTTCCGTGCGATGTCACATTGTCCGTGCGATTTCTCATTGTCCGTGTGATGTCTCATTGCCCGTGCGATTTCTCATTGTCCGTGCGATGTCCCATTGTCCGTGCAATTTCTCATTGCCCTGCGACTTCTCATTGTCCGTGTGATTTCTCATTGCCCGTGTGATTTCTCATTGTCCGTGCGACTTCTCATTGTCCGTGTGATTTCCCATTGTCGTGCGATTTCTCATTGTCCGTGCGATGTCTCATTGCCCGTGCGATTTCTCATTGTCCGTGCGATTTCTCATTGTCCGTGCGATTTCTCATTGTCCGTGCGATTTCTAATTGTCCGTGCGATGTCTCATTGTCCATGCGATGTCTCATTGTCAGTGCGATTTCTCATTTTCCGTGTGATGTCACATTGTCCGTGCGATGTCTCATTGTCCGTGTGATGTCTCATTGTCCTTGCGGTTTCTAACTGCCCGTGCGATTTCTCATTCTCCGACCGCTGTCACATTGTCCGTGCGATGTCTCATTGTCCGTCCGATATCTCATTGTCTGTGCGATTTCTCATTGTTCGTGCGATTTCTCATTGTCCTTGCGATTTCTCATTGCATCTGTGATTTCTCATTGTCCGTGTGATTTCTCTTTGTCCGTGTGATTTCTCATTGTCCCTGCGATTTCTCATTGTCCGTGTGATTTCTCACTGCCCGTGCGCTTTCTCATTGTCTGTGTGAACTCTCATTGCCCGTGCAATTTCTCATTGTCCGTGCGATTTCTAATTGTCCATGAAATGTCTCATTGTTAGTAAGATTAGCTCATTGTCCGTGCGATTTCTCATTGTCCATCCAATTTCTCATTGTCCGTGCGATTTCTCATTGTCCATGCAATTTCTCATTACCCGTGCGATGTCCCATTGTCCTTGCGATTTCTCATTGCCCATGCGATGTCCCATTGTCCGTGTGATTTCTCATTGTGCGTGCGATTTCTCATTGTCTGTGCGATTTATCATTGTCTGTGCGATTTCTCATTGTCCATGTGATTTCTCATTGTCCGTGCGATGTCTCATTGTCCGTGTGATTTTTCATTGCCTGTGCGACGTCTCATTGTCCATGCGATTTCTCATTGTCCGTGCGATTTCTCATTGTCCGTGCGATTTCTCATTGTCCGTGCGATTTCTCATTGTCCTTGTGATTTCTCATTGTCCGTGCGATTTCTCATTGTCCGTGTGATTTCTCATTGTGTGTGTGATTTCTCAATGTCCGTGCGATTTCTCATTGTCCGTTTGATTTTTCATTGTCCGAGCGATTTCTCATTGTCCGTGCGATTTCTCATTGTCCGTTCGATTTCTCATTGTCCGTGCGATTTCTCATTGTCCGTGCGATTTCTCATCGTCCTTGCGATTTTTCATTGCCTCTGTGATTTCTCATTGTCCGTGAGATTTCTCATTGTTCGTGCGATTTCTAATTGACCGTGTGATTTCTGACTGCCCGTGCGCTATCTCATTGTCTGTGTGAAATCTCATTGTCCGTGCAATTTCTCATTGTCCGTGCGATTTCTCATTGTCCATGCGATGTCTCATTGTCTGTTCCGATTAGCTCATTGTCCGTCCGATTTCTCATTGTCCATGCAATTTCTCATTACCCGTACGATGTCCCATTGTCCGTGCGATTTCTCATTGTCCATGCGATGTCCCATTGTCCGTGTGATTTCTCATTGTGCGTGCGATTTCTCATTATCCGTGCGATTTCTCATTGTCCGTGCGATTTCTCATTGTCCATGTGATTTCTCATTGTCCGTGCAATTTCTCATTGTCCGTGCGATTTCTCATTGTCCGTGCGATTTCTCATTGTCCGTGCGATGTCTCATTGTCCATGCGATGTCTCATTGTCAGTGCGATTTCTCATTTTCCGTGTGATGTCACATTGTCCGTGCGATGTCTCATTGTCCGTGTGATGTCTCATTGTCCTTGCGGTTTCTAACTGCCCGTGCGATTTCTCATTCTCCGACCGCTGTCACATTGTCCGTGCGATGTCTCATTGTCCGTCCGATATCTCATTGTCTGTGCGATTTCTCATTGTTCGTGCGATTTCTCATTGTCCTTGCGATTTCTCATTGCATCTGTGATTTCTCATTGTCCGTGTGATTTCTCTTTGTCCGTGTGATTTCTCATTGTCCCTGCGATTTCTCATTGTCCGTGTGATTTCTCACTGCCCGTGCGCTTTCTCATTGTCTGTGTGAACTCTCATTGTCCGTGCAATTTCTCATTGTCCGTGCGATTTCTAATTGTCCATGAAATGTCTCATTGTTAGTAAGATTAGCTCATTGTCCGTGCGATTTCTCATTGTCCATCCAATTTCTCATTGTCCGTGCGATTTCTCATTGTCCATGCAATTTCTCATTACCCGTGCGATGTCCCATTGTCCGTGCGATTTCTCATTGCCCATGCGATGTCCCATTGTCCGTGTGATTTCTCATTGTGCGTGCGATTTCTCATTGTCTGTGCGATTTATCATTGTCTGTGCGATTTCTCATTGTCCATGTGATTTCTCATTGTCCGTGCGATGTCTCATTGTCCGTGTGATTTTTCATTGCCTGTGCGACGTCTCATTGTCCATGCGATTTCTCATTGTCCGCGCGATTTCTCATTGTCCGTGCGATTTCTCATTGTCCGTGCGATTTCTCATTGTCCTTGTGATTTCTCATTGTCCGTGCGATTTCTCATTGTCCGTGTGATTTCTCATTGTGTGTGTGATTTCTCAATGTCCGTGCGATTTCTCATTGTCCGTTTGATTTTTCATTGTCCGAGCGATTTCTCATTGTCTGTGTGATTTCTCATTGTCCGTGCAATTTCTCATTACCCGTGCGATGTCCCACTGTCCGTGTGATTTCTCATTGTCCGTGCGATGTCCCATTGTCCGTGTGATTTCTCATTGCACGTGCGATATGTCATTGTCCGTGCGATTTCTCATTGTCCGTGCGATTTCTCATTGTATGTGCGATTTCTCATTGTCTGTGCGATTTCTCATTGTCCATGCGATTTCTCATTGTCCGTTCAATTTCTCATTGTCCGTGCGATTTCTCATTGTCCGTTCGATTTCTCATCGTCCTTGCGATTTTTCATTGCCTCTGTGATTTCTCATTGTCCGTGAGATTTCTCATTGTTCGTGCGATTTCTAATTGACCGTGTGATTTCTGACTGCCCGTGCGCTATCTCATTGTCTGTGTGAAATCTCATTGTCCGTGCAATTTCTCATTGTCCGTGCGATTTCTCATTGTCCATGCGATGTCTCATTGTCTGTACGATTAGCTCATTGTCCGTCCGATTTCTCATTGTCCATGCAATTTCTCATTACCCGTACGATGTCCCATTGTCCGTGCGATTTCTCATTGTCCATGCGATGTCCCATTGTCCGTGTGATTTCTCATTGTGCGTGCGATTTCTCATTATCCGTGCGATTTCTCATTGTCCGTGCGATTTCTCATTGTCCATGCGATTTCTCATTGTCCGTGCAATTTCTCATTGTCCGTGCGATGTCTCATTGTCCATGCGATTTCTCATTGTCCGTGCGATTTCTCATTGTCCATGTGATTTCTCATTGTCCGTGCGATTTCTCATTGTCCATGCGATTTCTCATTGTCCTTGTGATTTCTCATTGTCCGTGCAATTTCTCAATGTCCATGCGATTTCTCATTGTCCATGCGATTTCTCATTGTCCGTGCGATTTCTCATTGTCCGTGCGATGTCTCATTGTCCATGCGATGTCTCATTGTCCGTGCGATTTCTCATTTTCCATGCGATGTCACATTGTCCGTGCGATTTCTCATTGTCCATGTGATGTCTCATTGCCCGTGCGATTTCTCATTGTCCGTGCGATGTCCCATTGTCCGTGCAATTTCTCATTGCCCGTGCGACTTCTCATTGTCCGTGTGATTTCTCATTGCCCGTGCGATTTCTCATTGTCCTTGCGACTTCTCATTGTCCGTGTGATTTCCCATTGTCCGTGCGATTTCTCATTGTCCGTGCGATGTCTCATTGCCCGTGCGATTTCTCATTGTCCGTGCGATTTCTCATTGTCCATGCGATTTCTCATTGTCCGTGCGATTTCTAATTGTCTGTGCGATGTCTCATTGTCCATGCGATGTCTCATTGTCTGTGCGATTTCTCATTTTCCGTGTGATGTCACATTGTCCGTGCGATGTCTCATTGTCCGTGTGATGTCTCATTGTCCTTGCGGTTTCTAACTGCCCGTGCAATGTCTCATTCTCCGACCGCTGTCACATTGTCCGTGCGATGTCTCATTGTCCGTCCGATGTCTCATTGTCTGTGCGATTTCTCATTGTTCGTGCGATTTCTCATTGTCCTTGCGATTTCTCATTGCATCTGTGATTTCTCATTGTCCATGTGATTTCTCTTTGTCTCTGTGATTTCTCATTGTCCCTGCGAATTCTCATTGTCCGTGTGATTTCTCATTGTCCGTGCGATTTCTAATTGTCCATGAGATGTCTCATTGTTAGTACGATTAGCTCATTGTCCGTGCGATTTCTCATTGTCCATCCAATTTCTCAGTGTCCGTGCGATTTCTCATTGTCCATGCAATTTCTCATTAACCGTGCGATGTCCCATTGTCCGTGCGATTTCTCATTGCCCATGCGATGTCCCATTGTCCGTGTGATTTCTCATTGTGCGTGCGATTTCTCATTGTCCGTGCGATTTATCATTGTCCGTGCGATTTCTCATTGTCCATGCGATTTCTCATTGTCCGTGCGATGTCTCATTGTCCGTGTGATTTTTCATTGGCTGTGCGACGTCTCATCGTCCATGCGATTTCTCATTGTCCGTGCGATTTCTCCTTGCATCTGTGATTTCTCATTGTCCGTGAGATTTCTCATTGTCCGTGTGATTTCTCTTTGTCCATGTGATTTCTCATTGTCCCTGCGATTTCTCATTGTCCGTGTGATTTCTCTCTGCCCGTGCGCTTTCTCATTGTCTGTGTGAACTCTCATTGTCCGTGCAATTTCTCATTGTCCGTGCGATTTCTAATTGTCCATGAGATGTCTCATTGTTAGTACGATTAGCTCATTGTCCGTGCGATTTCTCATTGTCCATCCAATTTCTCATTGTCCGTGCGATTTCTCATTGTCCATGCAATTTCTCATTACCCGTGCGATGTCCCATTGTCCGTGCGATTTCTCATTGCCCATGCGATGTCCCATTGTCCGTGTGATTTCTCATTGTGCGTGCGATTTCTCATTGTCCATTCGATTTATCATTGTCTGTGCGATTTCTCATTGTCCATGCGATTTCTCATTGTCCGTGCGATGTCTCATTGTCCGTGTGATTTTTCATTGCCTGTGCGACGTCTCATTGTCCGTGTGATTTCTCATTGTCCGTGCGATTTTTCATTGTCCGTGCGATTTCTCATTGTCCTTGCGATTTCTCATTGTCCTTGTGATTTCTCATTGTCCGTGCGATTTCTGATTGTCCGTGCGATTTCTCATTGTCCATGCGATTTCTCATTGTCCTTGTGATTTCTCATTGTCCGTGCGATTTCTGATTGTCCGTGCGATTTCTCATTGTCCATGCGATTTCTCTTTGTCCGTGCGATTTCTCATTGTCCGTGCGATGTCTCATTGTCCATGCGATGTCTCATTGTCCGTGCGATGTCTCATTGTCCATGCGATGTCTCATTGTCTGTGCGATTTCTCATTTTCCGTGTGATGTCACATTGTCCGTGCGATGTCTCATTGTCCGTGTGATGTCTCATTGTCCTTGCGGTTTTTAACTGCCCATGCGATTTCTCATTCTCCAACCGCTGTCACATTGTCCGTGCGATGTCTCATTGTCCGTCCGATGTCTCATTGTCTGTGCGATTTCTCATTGTTCGTGCGATTTCTCATTGTCCTTGCGATTTCTCATTGCCTCTGTGATTTCTCATTGTCCGTGAGATTTCTCATTGTCCGTGTGATTTTTCTTTGTCCGTGTGATTTCCCATTGTCCCTGTGATTTCTCATTGTCCGTGTGATTTCTCACTGCCCATGCGCTTTCTCATTGTCTGTGTGAACTCTCATTGTCCGTGCAATTTCTCATTGTCCGTGCGATTTCTCATTGTCCATGCGATGTCTCATTCTTAGTACGATTAGCTCATTGTCCGTGCGATTTCTCATTGTCCATCCAATTTCTCATTGTCCATCCAATTTCTCATTGTCAGAGCGATTTCCCATTGTCCATGCGATTTCTGATTGTCCGTATGATTTCTCAATGTGCGTGCGATTTCTCAATGTCCGTGCGATTTCTCATTGTCCGTTTGATTTTTCATTGTCCGAGCGATTTCTCATTGTCTGT
Organism: Isurus oxyrinchus; assembly: GCA_026770705.1. NCBI lineage: Eukaryota > Metazoa > Chordata > Chondrichthyes > Lamniformes > Lamnidae > Isurus > Isurus oxyrinchus. The sequence goes on along the minus strand of JANJGN010000002.1, from coordinate 9,085,408 downwards.
GTGATTTCTCATTGTCCGTGCAATTTCTCATTACCAGTGCGATGTCCCACTGTCCGTGCAATTTCCCATTATCCGTGCGATGTCCCATTGTCCGTATGATTTCTCATTGCCCGTGCGATGTGTCATTGTCCGTGCGATTTCTCATTGTCCGTGCGATTTCTCATTGTCTGTGCGATTTCTCATTGTCCATGCGATTTCTCATTGTCCGTGAGATTTCTCATTGTCCGTGCGATTTCTCATTGTCCGTGCGATTTCTCATTGTCCATGCGATGTCTCATTGTCCGTGCGATTTCTCATTGTCCGTCCGATGTCTCATTGTCCAGGTGATTTCTCATTGTTCGTGCGATTTCTCATTGTCCTTGTGATTTCTGACTGCCCGTGCGCTTTCTCATTGTCTGTGTGAACTCTCATTGTCCGTGCAATTTCTCATTGTCCGTGCGATTTCTCATTGTCCATGCGATGTCTCATTGTCTGTACGATTAGCTCATTGTCCGTGCGATTTCTCATTGTCCATGCAATTTCTCATTACCCGTGCGATGTCCCATTGTCCGTGCGATTTCTCATGGTCCATGCGATGCCCCTATGTCCGTGTGATTTCTCATTGTGCGTGCGATTTCTCATTGTCCGTGCGATTTCTCATTGTCCGTGCGATTTCTCATTGTCCATGCGATTTCTCATTGTCCATGCGATGTCTCATTGTCCGTGTGATTTTTAATTGTCCATGCGATTTCTCATTGTCCGTGCGATTTCTCATTGTCCGTGCGATGTCTCATTGTCCATGCGATGTCTCATTGTCTGTGCGATTTCTCATTTTCCGTGCGATGTCCCATTGTCCGTGCGATTTCTCCTTGTTCGTGCGATGTCCTATTGTCCGTGTGATTTCTCATTGTGCGTGTGATTTCTCATTGCCCGTGCGATTTCTCATTGTCCGTGTGATTTTTCATTGCCTGTGCGATGTCTCATTGTCCATGCGATTTCTCACTGGCCGTGCGATTTCTCATTATCCATGCGATTTCTCATTGTCCGTGCGATTTCTCATTGTCCATGCGATTTCTCATTGTCCGTGCGATTTCTCATTTTCCGTGTGATGTCACATTGTCCGTGCGAAGACTCATTGTCCGTGCGATGTCTCATTGTCCTTGCGGTTTCTAACTGCCCGTGCGATTTCTCATTCTCCGTGCGCTGTCACATTGTCCGTGCGATGTCTCATTGTCTGTCCGATGTCTCATTGTCCTTGCGATTTCTCATTGTTCGTGCGATTTCTCATTGTCCTTGCGATTTCTCATTGTCTGTGCGATTTCTCATTGTCATGCGATTTCTCATTGTCGGTGCGATGTCTCATTGTCCGTGGGATTTTTCATTGCCTGTGCGATGTCTCATTGTCCATGCGATTTCTCATTGTCCGTGCGATTTCTCACTGTCCATGCGATTTCTCATTGTCCGTGTGATTTCTCGTTGTCCGTGCGATTTCTCATTGTTCGTGCGATTTCTCATTGTCCATGCGATTTCTCCTTGTCCGTGCGATGTCTCATTGTCCATGTGATGTCTCATTGTCTGTGCGATTTCTCATTTTCCGTGCGAAGTCACATTGTCCGTGCGATGTCTCATTGTCCGTGCGATGTCTAATTGTCCTTGCGGTTTCTAACTGCCCGTGCGATTTCTCATTCTCCGTGCGCTGTCACATTGTCCGCGCGAAGTCTCATTGTCCGTCCGATGTCTCATTGTCCGTGCGATTTCTCATTGTTCGTGCGATTTCTCATTGTCCTGACGATTTCTTATTGCCTCTGTGATTTCTCATTGTCCGTGAGATTTCTCATTGTCCGTGCGATTTCTCTTTGTCCGTGTGATTTCTCATTGTCCCTGCGATTTCTCATTGTCCGTGTGATTTCTCACTGCCCATGCAATTTCTCTTTGTCCATGTGATTTCTCATTGTCCATGCAATGTCTCATTGTCTGTACGATTAGCTCATTGTCCGTACGATTTCTCATTGTCCATCCAATTTCTCATTGTCCATGCAATTTCTCATTGTCAGTGCGATTTCCCATTGTCCATGCGATTTCTGATTGTCCGTGTGATTTCTCATTGTCCATGCGATTTCTCATTGTCCGTGTGATTTCTCATTGTCCGTGCAATTTTTCATTGTCCGTGCGATTTCTCATTGTCCGTGCGCTGTCTCATTGCCTCTGTGATTTCTCATTGTCCGTGAGATTTCTCATTGTCCTTGCGATTTCTCATTGTCCGTGCGATGTCTCATTGTCCGTGCGATTTCTCATTGTCCGTACGATTTCTCATTGTCCGTGCGATTTCTCATTTTCTGAGCGATTTCTCATTGTCCGTGCGATTTCTCATTGTCTGTGCGATTTCTCATTGTCCGTGCGATGTCTCATTGTCCATGCGATTTCTCATTTCCCGTGTTGTCTCATTGTCCATGCGATTTCTCATTGTCCATGCGATTTCTCATTGTCAGTGCGATTTCCCATTGTCCATGCGATTTCTGATTGTCCGTGTGATTTCTCATTGTCCGTGCAATTTTTCATTGTCCGAGCGATTTCTCATTGTCCGTGCAATTTCTCATTACCCGTGCGATGTCCCACTGTCCGTGCGATTTCTCATTGTCCGTGCAATTTCTCATTGTCTGTGCAATTTCTCATTGTCCATGCGATTTCTCATTGTCCATGCGATTCCTCATTGTCCGTGCGATTTCTCATTATCTGTGCGATGTCTCATTGTCCATGCAATTTCTCATTGTCCGTCCGATGTCTCATTGTCCGTGCGATTTCTCATTGTTCGTGCAATTTCTCATTGTCCTTGCGATTTCTCATTGCCCGTGCGATTTCTCATTGTGCGATTTCTCGTTGCCCGTTCGATTTCTCATTGTCCGTGCGATTTCTCATTGTCTGTGCGATTTCTCATTGTCCGTGCGATGTCTCATTGTCCATGCGATTTCTCATTACCCATGTTGTCTCATTGTCCATGTGATTTCTCATTGTCCGTGTGATTTCTCACTGCCCGTGCGCTTTCTCATTGTCTGTGTGAACTCTCATTGTCCGTGCAATTTCTCATTGTCCATGCGATTTCTCATTGTCCGTGCGATGTCTCATTGTCCGTGCGATTTCTCATTGTCCGTCCGATGTCTCATTGTCCGTGCGATTTCTCATTTTCCGTTGCAATTTCTCATTGTCCTTGCGATTTCTCATTGCCTCTGTGATTTCTCATTGTCCGTGCGATTTCTCATTGTCCGTGTGATTTCTCATTGTGTGTGTGATTTCTCAATGTCCGTGCGATTTCTCATTGTCCGTTTGATTTTTCATTGTCCGAGCGATTTCTCATTGTCTGTGTGATTTCTCATTGTCCGTGCAATTTCTCATTACCCGTGCGATGTCCCACTGTCCGTGTGATTTCTCATTGTCCGTGCGATGTCCCATTGTCCGTGTGATTTCTCATTGCACGTGCGATATGTCATTGTCCGTGCGATTTCTCATTGTCCGTGCGATTTCTCATTGTATGTGCGATTTCTCATTGTCTGTGCGATTTCTCATTGTCCATGCGATTTCTCATTGTCCGTTCAATTTCTCATTGTCCGTGCGATTTCTCATTGTCCGTTCGATTTCTCATCGTCCTTGCGATTTTTCATTGCCTCTGTGATTTCTCATTGTCCGTGAGATTTCTCATTGTTCGTGCGATTTCTAATTGACCGTGTGATTTCTGACTGCCCGTGCGCTATCTCATTGTCTGTGTGAAATCTCATTGTCCGTGCAATTTCTCATTGTCCGTGCGATTTCTCATTGTCCATGCGATGTCTCATTGTCTGTACGATTAGCTCATTGTCCGTCCGATTTCTCATTGTCCATGCAATTTCTCATTACCCGTACGATGTCCCATTGTCCGTGCGATTTCTCATTGTCCATGCGATGTCCCATTGTCCGTGTGATTTCTCATTGTGCGTGCGATTTCTCATTATCCGTGCGATTTCTCATTGTCCGTGCGATTTCTCATTGTCCATGCGATTTCTCATTGTCCGTGCAATTTCTCATTGTCCGTGCGATGTCTCATTGTCCATGCGATTTCTCATTGTCCGTGCGATTTCTCATTGTCCATGTGATTTCTCATTGTCCGTGCGATTTCTCATTGTCCATGCGATTTCTCATTGTCCTTGTGATTTCTCATTGTCCGTGCAATTTCTCAATGTCCATGCGATTTCTCATTGTCCATGCGATTTCTCATTGTCCGTGCGATTTCTCATTGTCCGTGCGATGTCTCATTGTCCATGCGATGTCTCATTGTCCGTGCGATTTCTCATTTTCCATGCGATGTCACATTGTCCGTGCGATTTCTCATTGTCCATGTGATGTCTCATTGCCCGTGCGATTTCTCATTGTCCGTGCGATGTCCCATTGTCCGTGCAATTTCTCATTGCCCGTGCGACTTCTCATTGTCCGTGTGATTTCTCATTGCCCGTGCGATTTCTCATTGTCCTTGCGACTTCTCATTGTCCGTGTGATTTCCCATTGTCCGTGCGATTTCTCATTGTCCGTGCGATGTCTCATTGCCCGTGCGATTTCTCATTGTCCGTGCGATTTCTCATTGTCCATGCGATTTCTCATTGTCCGTGCGATTTCTAATTGTCTGTGCGATGTCTCATTGTCCATGCGATGTCTCATTGTCTGTGCGATTTCTCATTTTCCGTGTGATGTCACATTGTCCGTGCGATGTCTCATTGTCCGTGTGATGTCTCATTGTCCTTGCGGTTTCTAACTGCCCGTGCAATGTCTCATTCTCCGACCGCTGTCACATTGTCCGTGCGATGTCTCATTGTCCGTCCGATGTCTCATTGTCTGTGCGATTTCTCATTGTTCGTGCGATTTCTCATTGTCCTTGCGATTTCTCATTGCATCTGTGATTTCTCATTGTCCATGTGATTTCTCTTTGTCTCTGTGATTTCTCATTGTCCCTGCGAATTCTCATTGTCCGTGTGATTTCTCATTGTCCGTGCGATTTCTAATTGTCCATGAGATGTCTCATTGTTAGTACGATTAGCTCATTGTCCGTGCGATTTCTCATTGTCCATCCAATTTCTCAGTGTCCGTGCGATTTCTCATTGTCCATGCAATTTCTCATTAACCGTGCGATGTCCCATTGTCCGTGCGATTTCTCATTGCCCATGCGATGTCCCATTGTCCGTGTGATTTCTCATTGTGCGTGCGATTTCTCATTGTCCGTGCGATTTATCATTGTCCGTGCGATTTCTCATTGTCCATGCGATTTCTCATTGTCCGTGCGATGTCTCATTGTCCGTGTGATTTTTCATTGGCTGTGCGACGTCTCATCGTCCATGCGATTTCTCATTGTCCGTGCGATTTCTCCTTGCATCTGTGATTTCTCATTGTCCGTGAGATTTCTCATTGTCCGTGTGATTTCTCTTTGTCCATGTGATTTCTCATTGTCCCTGCGATTTCTCATTGTCCGTGTGATTTCTCTCTGCCCGTGCGCTTTCTCATTGTCTGTGTGAACTCTCATTGTCCGTGCAATTTCTCATTGTCCGTGCGATTTCTAATTGTCCATGAGATGTCTCATTGTTAGTACGATTAGCTCATTGTCCGTGCGATTTCTCATTGTCCATCCAATTTCTCATTGTCCGTGCGATTTCTCATTGTCCATGCAATTTCTCATTACCCGTGCGATGTCCCATTGTCCGTGCGATTTCTCATTGCCCATGCGATGTCCCATTGTCCGTGTGATTTCTCATTGTGCGTGCGATTTCTCATTGTCCATTCGATTTATCATTGTCTGTGCGATTTCTCATTGTCCATGCGATTTCTCATTGTCCGTGCGATGTCTCATTGTCCGTGTGATTTTTCATTGCCTGTGCGACGTCTCATTGTCCGTGTGATTTCTCATTGTCCGTGCGATTTTTCATTGTCCGTGCGATTTCTCATTGTCCTTGCGATTTCTCATTGTCCTTGTGATTTCTCATTGTCCGTGCGATTTCTGATTGTCCGTGCGATTTCTCATTGTCCATGCGATTTCTCATTGTCCTTGTGATTTCTCATTGTCCGTGCGATTTCTGATTGTCCGTGCGATTTCTCATTGTCTGTGCGATTTCTCTTTGTCCGTGCGATTTCTCATTGTCCGTGCGATGTCTCATTGTCCATGCGATGTCTCATTGTCCGTGCGATGTCTCATTGTCCATGCGATGTCTCATTGTCTGTGCGATTTCTCATTTTCCGTGTGATGTCACATTGTCCGTGCGATGTCTCATTGTCCGTGTGATGTCTCATTGTCCTTGCGGTTTTTAACTGCCCATGCGATTTCTCATTCTCCAACCGCTGTCACATTGTCCGTGCGATGTCTCATTGTCCGTCCGATGTCTCATTGTCTGTGCGATTTCTCATTGTTCGTGCGATTTCTCATTGTCCTTGCGATTTCTCATTGCCTCTGTGATTTCTCATTGTCCGTGAGATTTCTCATTGTCCGTGTGATTTTTCTTTGTCCGTGTGATTTCCCATTGTCCCTGTGATTTCTCATTGTCCGTGTGATTTCTCACTGCCCATGCGCTTTCTCATTGTCTGTGTGAACTCTCATTGTCCGTGCAATTTCTCATTGTCCGTGCGATTTCTCATTGTCCATGCGATGTCTCATTCTTAGTACGATTAGCTCATTGTCCGTGCGATTTCTCATTGTCCATCCAATTTCTCATTGTCCATCCAATTTCTCATTGTCAGAGCGATTTCCCATTGTCCATGCGATTTCTGATTGTCCGTATGATTTCTCAATGTGCGTGCGATTTCTCAATGTCCGTGCGATTTCTCATTGTCCGTTTGATTTTTCATTGTCCGAGCGATTTCTCATTGTCTGTGTGATTTCTCATTGTCCGTGCAATTTCTCATTACCAGTGCGATGTCCCACTGTCCGTGCAATTTCCCATTATCCGTGCGATGTCCCATTGTCCGTGTGATTTCTCATTGCCCGTGCGATGTGTCATTGTCCGTGCGATTTCTCATTGTCCGTGCGATTTCTCATTGTCTGTGCGATTTCTCATTGTCCATGCGATTTCTCATTGTCCGTGAGATTTCTCATTGTCCGTGCGATTTCTCATTGTCCGTGCGATTTCTCATTGTCCATGCGATGTCTCATTGTCCGTGCGATTTCTCATTGTCCGTCCGATGTCTCATTGTCCAGGTGATTTCTCATTGTTCGTGCGATTTCTCATTGTCCTTGTGATTTCTGACTGCCCGTGCGCTTTCTCATTGTCTGTGTGAACTCTCATTGTCCGTGCAATTTCTCATTGTCCGTGCGATTTCTCATTGTCCATGCGATGTCTCATTGTCTGTACGATTAGCTCATTGTCCGTGCGATTTCTCATTGTCCATGCAATTTCTCATTACCCGTGCGATGTCCCATTGTCCGTGCGATTTCTCATGGTCCATGCGATGCCCCTATGTCCGTGTGATTTCTCATTGTGCGTGCGATTTCTCATTGTCCGTGCGATTTCTCATTGTCCGTGCGATTTCTCATTGTCCATGCGATTTCTCATTGTCCATGCGATGTCTCATTGTCCGTGTGATTTTTAATTGTCCATGCGATTTCTCATTGTCCGTGCGATTTCTCATTGTCCGTGCGATGTCTCATTGTCCATGCGATGTCTCATTGTCTGTGCGATTTCTCATTTTCCGTGCGATGTCCCATTGTCCGTGCGATTTCTCCTTGTTCGTGCGATGTCCTATTGTCCGTGTGATTTCTCATTGTGCGTGTGATTTCTCATTGCCCGTGCGATTTCTCATTGTCCGTGTGATTTTTCATTGCCTGTGCGATGTCTCATTGTCCATGCGATTTCTCACTGGCCGTGCGATTTCTCATTATCCATGCGATTTCTCATTGTCCGTGCGATTTCTCATTGTCCATGCGATTTCTCATTGTCCGTGCGATTTCTCATTTTCCGTGTGATGTCACATTGTCCGTGCGAAGACTCATTGTCCGTGCGATGTCTCATTGTCCTTGCGGTTTCTAACTGCCCGTGCGATTTCTCATTCTCCGTGCGCTGTCACATTGTCCGTGCGATGTCTCATTGTCTGTCCGATGTCTCATTGTCCTTGCGATTTCTCATTGTTCGTGCGATTTCTCATTGTCCTTGCGATTTCTCATTGTCTGTGCGATTTCTCATTGTCATGCGATTTCTCATTGTCGGTGCGATGTCTCATTGTCCGTGGGATTTTTCATTGCCTGTGCGATGTCTCATTGTCCATGCGATTTCTCATTGTCCGTGCGATTTCTCACTGTCCATGCGATTTCTCATTGTCCGTGTGATTTCTCGTTGTCCGTGCGATTTCTCATTGTTCGTGCGATTTCTCATTGTCCATGCGATTTCTCCTTGTCCGTGCGATGTCTCATTGTCCATGTGATGTCTCATTGTCTGTGCGATTTCTCATTTTCCGTGCGAAGTCACATTGTCCGTGCGATGTCTCATTGTCCGTGCGATGTCTAATTGTCCGTGCGATTTCTCATTGTTCGTGCGATTTCTCATTGTCCTGACGATTTCTTATTGCCTCTGTGATTTCTCATTGTCCGTGAGATTTCTCATTGTCCGTGCGATTTCTCTTTGTCCGTGTGATTTCTCATTGTCCCTGCGATTTCTCATTGTCCGTGTGATTTCTCACTGCCCATGCAATTTCTCTTTGTCCATGTGATTTCTCATTGTCCATGCAATGTCTCATTGTCTGTACGATTAGCTCATTGTCCGTACGATTTCTCATTGTCCATCCAATTTCTCATTGTCCATGCAATTTCTCATTGTCAGTGCGATTTCCCATTGTCCATGCGATTTCTGATTGTCCGTGTGATTTCTCATTGTCCATGCGATTTCTCATTGTCCGTGTGATTTCTCATTGTCCGTGCAATTTTTCATTGTCCGTGCGATTTCTCATTGTCCGTGCGCTGTCTCATTGCCTCTGTGATTTCTCATTGTCCGTGAGATTTCTCATTGTCCTTGCGATTTCTCATTGTCCGTGCGATGTCTCATTGTCCGTGCGATTTCTCATTGTCCGTACGATTTCTCATTGTCCGTGCGATTTCTCATTTTCTGAGCGATTTCTCATTGTCCGTGCGATTTCTCATTGTCTGTGCGATTTCTCATTGTCCGTGCGATGTCTCATTGTCCATGCGATTTCTCATTTCCCGTGTTGTCTCATTGTCCATGCGATTTCTCATTGTCCATGCGATTTCTCATTGTCAGTGCGATTTCCCATTGTCCATGCGATTTCTGATTGTCCGTGTGATTTCTCATTGTCCGTGCAATTTTTCATTGTCCGAGCGATTTCTCATTGTCCGTGCAATTTCTCATTACCCGTGCGATGTCCCACTGTCCGTGCGATTTCTCATTGTCCGTGCAATTTCTCATTGTCGGTGCAATTTCTCATTGTCCATGCGATTTCTCATTGTCCATGCGATTTCTCATTGTCCGTGCGATTTCTCATTATCTGTGCGATGTCTCATTGTCCATGCAATTTCTCATTGTCCGTCCGATGTCTCATTGTCCGTGCGATTTCTCATTGTTCGTGCAATTTCTCATTGTCCTTGCGATTTCTCATTGCCCGTGCGATTTCTCATTGTGCGATTTCTCGTTGCCCGTTCGATTTCTCATTGTTCGTGCGATTTCTCATTGTCTGTGCGATTTCTCATTGTCCGTGCGATGTCTCATTGTCCATGCGATTTCTCATTACCCATGTTGTCTCATTGTCCATGTGATTTCTCATTGTCCGTGTGATTTCTCACTGCCCGTGCGCTTTCTCATTGTCTGTGTGAACTCTCATTGTCCGTGCAATTTCTCATTGTCCATGCGATTTCTCATTGTCCGTGCGATGTCTCATTGTCCGTGCGATTTCTCATTGTCCGTCCGATGTCTCATTGTCCGTGCGATTTCTCATTTTCCGTTGCAATTTCTCATTGTCCTTGCGATTTCTCATTGCCTCTGTGATTTCTCATTGTCCGTGAGATTTCTCATTGTTCGTGTGATTTCTCATTGTCCGTGTGATTTCTCACTGCCCATGCGCTTTCTCATTGTCTGTGTGAACTCTCATTGTCCGTGCAATTTCTCTTTGTCCATGCGATTACTCATTGTCCATGCAATGTCTCATTGTCTGTACGATTAGCTCATTGTCCATGCGATTTCTCATTGTCAGTGCGATTTCCCATTGTCCGCGCGATTTCTGGTTGTCCGTGTGATTTCTCATTGTGCGTGTGATTTCTCATTGTCCGTGCGATTTCTCATTGTCCGTGCGATTTTTCATTGTCCGAGCGATTTCTCATTGTCTGTGTGATTTCTCATTGTCCGTGCAATTTCTCATTACCCGTGCGATGTCCCATTGTCCGTGCGATTTCTCATTGTCCGTGCGATGTCCCATTGTCCGTGTTATTTCTCATTGCCCGTGCGATGTGTCATTGTCCGTGCGATTTCTCATTGTCCGTGCGATTTCTCATTGTCCGTGCGATTTCTCATTGTCCATGCAATTTCTCATTGTCCGTGCGATGTCTCATTGTCCGTGCGATGTCTCATTGTCCGTACGATTTCTCATTGTCCGTGCGATTTCTCATTGTCTGTGCGATTTCTCATTGCCCGTGCGATTTCTCATTGTATGTGCAATTTCTCGTTGTCCGTTCGATTTCTCATTGTCCGTGCGATTTCTCATTGTCTGTGCGATTTCTCATTGTCCGTGCGATGTCTCATTGTCCATGCGATTTCTCATTTCCCGTGTTGTCTCATTGTCCATGCGATTTCTCATTGATAGTGCGATTTCCCATTGTCCATGCGATTTCTGATTGTCCGTGTGATTTCTCATTGTGTGTGCGATTTCTCATTGTCCGTGCGATTTCTCATTGTCCGTGCAATTTTTCATTGTCCGAGCGATTTCTCATTGTCCGTGCAATTTCTCATTACCCGTGCGATGTCCCACTGTCCGTGCGATTTCTCATTGTTCGTGCGATGTCCCATTGTCCGTGCGATTTCTCATTGTCCGTGCGATTTCTCATTGTCCGTGCGATTTCTAATTGTCCGTGCGATGTCTCATTGTCCATGCGATGTCTCATTGTCTGTGCGATTTCTCATTTTCCGTGCGATGTCCCATTGTCCGTGCGATTTCTCCTTGTTCGTGCGATGTCCTATTGTCCGTGTGATTTCTCATTGTGCGTGTGATTTCTCATTGTCCGTGCGATTTCTCATTGTCCGTGTGATTTTTCATTGCCTGTGCGATGTCTCATTGTCCATGCGATTTCTCACTGGCCGTGCGATTTCTCATTATCCATGCGATTTCTCATTGTCCGTGCGATTTCTCAGTGTCCATGCGATTTCTCATTGTCCGTGCGATTTCTCATTTTCCGTGTGATGTCACATTGTCCGTGCGATGTCTCATTGTCCGTGCGATGTCTCATTGTCCTTGCGGTTTCTAACTGCCCGTGCGATTTCTCATTCTCCGTGCGCTGTCACATTGTCCGTGCGATGTCTCATTGTCTGTCCGATGTCTCATTGTCCTTGCGATTTCTCATTGTTCGTGCGATTTCTCATTGTCCTTGCGATTTCTCATTGTCTGTGCGATTTCTCATTGTCATGCGATTTCTCATTGTCGGTGCGATGTCTCATTGTCCGTGGGATTTTTCATTGCCTGTGCGATGTCTCATTGTCCATGCGATTTCTCATTGTCCGTGCGATTTCTCACTTTCCATGCGATTTCTCATTGTCCGTGTGATTTCTCGTTGTCCGTGCGATTTCTCATTGTTCGTGCGATTTCTCATTGTCCATGCGATTTCTCCTTGTCCGTGCGATGTCTCATTGTCCATGTGATGTCTCATTGTCTGTGCGATTTCTCATTTTCCGTGCGAAGTCACATTGTCCGTGCGATGTCTCATTGTCCGTGCGATGTCTAATTGTCCTTGCAGTTTCTAACTGCCCGTGCGATTTCTCATTCTCCGTGCGCTGTCACATTGTCCGTGCGAAGTCTCATTGTCCGTCCGATGTCTCATTGTCCGTGCGATTTCTCATTGTTCGTGCGATTTCTCATTGTCCTGACGATTTCTTATTGCCTCTGTGATTTCTCATTGTCCGTGAGATTTCTCATTGTCCGTGCGATTTCTCTTTGTCCGTGTGATTTCTCATTGTCCCTGCGATTTCTCATTGTCCGTGTGATTTCTCACTGCCCGTGAAATTTCTCTTTGTCCATGTGATTTCTCATTGTCCATGCAATGTCTCATTGTCTGTACGATTAGCTCATTGTCCGTACGATTTCTCATTGTCCATCCAATTTCTCATTGTCCATGCAATTTCTCATTGTCAGTGCGATTTCCCATTGTCCATGCGATTTCTGATTGTCCGTGTGATTTCTCATTGTCCATGCGATTTCTCATTGTCCGTGTGATTTCTCATTGTCCGTGCAATTTTTCATTGTCCGTGCGATTTCTCATTGTCCGTGCGATGTCTCATTGCCTCTGTGATTTCTCATTGTCCGTGAGATTTCTCATTGTCCTTGCGATTTCTCATTGTCCGTGCGATGTCTCATTGTCCGTGCGATTTCTCATTGTCCGTACGATTTCTCATTGTCCGTGCGATTTCTCATTTTCTGAGCGATTTCTCATTGCCCGTGCGATTTCTCATTGTCTGTGCAATTTCTCGTTGTCCGTCCGATTTCTCATTGTCCGTGCGATTTCTCATTGTCTGTGCGATTTCTCATTGTCCGTGCGATGTCTCATTGTCCATGCGATTTCTCATTTCCCGTGTTGTCTCATTGTCCATGCGATTTCTCATTGTCCATGCGATTTCTCATTGTCAGTGCGATTTCCCATTGTCCATGCGATTTCTGATTGTCCGTGTGATTTCTCATTGTCCGTGCAATTTTTCATTGTCCGAGCGATTTCTCATTGTCCGTGCAATTTCTCATTACCCGTGCGATGTCCCACTGTCCGTGCGATTTCTCATTGTCCGTGCAATTTCTCATTGTCTGTGCAATTTCTCATTGTCCATGCGATTTCTCATTGTCCATGCGATTTCTCATTGTCCGTGCGATTTATCATTGTCCCTGCGATTTCTCATTGTCCGTGCGATTTCTCATTGTCCGTGCGATTTCTCATTATCTGTGCGATGTCTCATTGTCCATGCAATTTCTCATTGTCCGTCCGATGTCTCATTGTCCGTGCGATTTCTCATTGTTCGTGCAATTTCTCATTGTCCTTGCGATTTCTCATTGCCCGTGCGATTTCTCATTGTGCGATTTCTCGTTGCCCGTTCGATTTCTCATTGTCCGTGCGATTTCTCATTGTCTGTGCGATTTCTCATTGTCCGTGCGATGTCTCATTGTCCATGCGATTTCTCATTACCCATGTTGTCTCATTGTCCATGTGATTTCTCATTGTCCGTGTGATTTCTCACTGCCCGTGCGCTTTCTCATTGTCTGTGTGAACACTCATTGTCCGTGCAATTTCTCATTGTCCATGCGATTTCTCATTGTCCGTGCGATGTCTCATTGTCCGTGCGATTTCTCATTGTCCGTCCGATGTCTCATTGTCCGTGCGATTTCTCATTTTCCGTTGCGATTTCTCATTGTCCTTGCGATTTCTCATTGCCTCTGTGATTTCTCATTGTCCGTGAGATTTCTCATTGTTCGTGTGATTTCTCATTGTCCGTGTGATTTCTCACTGCCCATGCGCTTTCTCATTGTCTGTGTGAACTCTCATTGTCCGTGCAATTTCTCTTTGTCCATGCGATTACTCATTGTCCATGCAATGTCTCATTGTCTGTACGATTAGCTCATTGTCCATGCGATTTCTCATTGTCAGTGCGATTTCCCATTGTCCGCGCGATTTCTGGTTGTCCGTGTGATTTCTCATTGTGCGTGTGATTTCTCATTGTCCGTGCGATTTCTCATTGTCCGTGCGATTTTTCATTGTCCGAGCGATTTCTCATTGTCTGTGTGATTTCTCATTGTCCGTGCAATTTCTCATTACCCGTGCGATGTCCCATTGTCCGTGCGATTTCTCATTGTCCGTGCGATGTCCCATTGTCCGTGTTATTTCTCATTGCCCGTGCGATGTGTCATTGTCCGTGCGATTTCTCATTGTCCGTGCGATTTCTCATTGTCCGTGCGATTTCTCATTGTCCATGCAATTTCTCATTGTCCGTGCGATGTCTCACTGTCCGTGCGATGTCTCATTGTCCGTACGATTTCTCATTGTCCGTGCGATTTCTCATTTTCTGTGCGATTTCTCATTGCCCGTGCGATTTCCCATTGTATGTGCAATTTCTCGTTGTCCGTTCGATTTCTCATTGTCCGTGCGATTTCTCATTGTCTGTGCGATTTCTCATTGTCCGTGCGATGTCTCATTGTCCATGCGATTTCTCATTTCCCGTGTTGTCTCATTGTCCATGCGATTTCTCATTGATAGTGCGATTTCCCATTGTCCATGCGATTTCTGATTGTCCGTGTGATTTCTCATTGTGTGTGCGATTTCTCATTGTCCGTGCGATTTCTCATTGTCCGTGCAATTTTTCATTGTCCGAGCGATTTCTCATTGTCCGTGCAATTTCTCATTACCCGTGCGATGTCCCACTGTCCGTGCGATTTCTCATTGTTCGTGCGATGTCCCATTGTCCGTGCGATTTCTCATTGTCCGTGCGATTTCTCATTGTCTGTGCGATTTCTCATTGTCCATGCGATTTCTCATTGTCCGTGCGATTTCTCATTGTCCGTGCGATTTCTCATTGTCCATGCGATTTCTCATTGTCCGTGCGATTTCTCATTGTCCGTGCGATTTCTCATTATCCGTGCGATGTCTCATTGTCCATGCGATTTCTCATTGTCCGTCCGATGTCTCATTGTCCGTGCAATTTCTCATTGTTCATGCGATTTCTCATTGTCCTTGCGATTTCTCATTGCCTCTGTGATTTCTCATTGTACATGCGATTTCTCATTGTCCGTGCGATTTCTCATTGTCCGAGCGATTTCTCATTGTCCGAGCGATGTCTCATTGTCCGTGCGAGTTCTCATTGTCTTTGCGATTTCTCATTGTCCGTGCGATTTCTCATTGTCCGTACGATTTCTCATTGTCCATGCGATTTCTCATTGTCTGTGCGATTTCTCATTGCCAATGCGATTTCTCATTGTCCGTGTGATGTCTCATTGTCCGTGTGATTTTTCATTGCCTGTGCGATGTCTCATTGTCCATGCGATTTCTCATTGTCCGTGCGATTTCTCATTGTCCATGCGATTTCTCATTGTCCGTGCAATTTCTCATTGTCCGTGCGATTTCTCATTGTCCGTGCGATGTCTCATTGTCCATGCGATGTCTCGTTGTATGTGCGATTTCTCATTTTCCGTGCCATGTCACATTGTCCGTGCGATGTCTCATTGTCCGTGCGATTTCTCATTGTCCTTGCGATTTCTCATTGTCTGTGCGATTTCTCATTGTCCATGCGATTTCTCATTGTCCGTGCGATGTCTCATTGTCCGTGGGATTTTTCATTGCCTGTGCGATGTCTCATTGTCCATGCGATTTCTCATTGTCCGTGCGATTTCTCACTGTCCATGCGATTTCACATTGTCCGTGTGATTTCTCATTGTCCGTGCGATTTCTCATTGTTCGTGCGATTTCTCATTGTCCATGCGATTTCTCATTGTCCTTGCGATTTCTCATTGTCCGTGCGATTTCTCATTGTCCGTGCGAGTTCTCATTTTCCATGCGATTTTTCATTGCCTGTGCGATGTCTCATTGTCCATGCGATTTCTCATTGTCCGTGCGATTTCTCATTGTCCATGCGATTTCTCATTGTCCGTGCGATTTCTCATTGTCCGTGCGATTTCTCATTGTCCGTGCGATGTCTCATTGTCCGTGCGATTTCTCATTGTCCGTACGATTTCTCATTGTCCATGCGATTTCTCATTGTCTGTGCGATTTCTCATTGTCCATGCGATTTCTCATTGTCCGTGTGATGTCTCATTGTCCGTGTGATTTTTCATTGCCTGTGCGATGTCTCATTGTCCATGCGATTTCTCATTGTCCGTGCAATTTCTCATTGTCCACGCGATTTCTCATTGTCCGTGCGATTTCTCATTGTCCGTGCGATTTCTCATTGTCCGTGCGATGTCTCATTGTCCGTGCGATTTCTCATTGTCCGTCCGATGTCTCATTGTCCGTGCGATTTCACATTGTCCTTGCGATTTCTCAGTGCCTCTGTGATTTCTCATTGTCCGTGAGATTTCTGACTGCCCGTGTGCTTTCACATTGCCTGTGTGAACTCTCATTGTCCGTGCAATTTCTCATTGTCCGTGCGATTTCTCATTGTCCATGCAATTTCTCATTACCTGTGCGATGTCCCATTGTCCGTGCGATTTCTCCTTGTTCGTGCGATGTCCTATTGTCCGTGTGATTTCTCATTGTGCGTGTGATTTCTCATTGTCCGTGCGATTTCTCATTGTCCGTGTGATTTTTCATTGCCTGTGCGATGTCTCATTGTCCGTGCGATGTCTCATTGTTCGTGCGATTTCTCAATGTCCGTCCGATGTCTCATTGTCCGTGCGATTTCTCATTGTCCTTGTGATTTCTCAGTGCCTCTGTGATTTCTCATTGTCCGTGAGATTTCTGACTGCCCGTGCGCTTTCACTTTGCCTGTGTGAACTCTCATTTTCCTTGCAATTTCTCATTGTCCGTGCGATTTCTCATTGTCTATGCGATGTCTCATTGTCTGTACGATTAGCTCATTGTCCGTGCGATTTCTCATTGTCCATGCAATTTCTCATTACCCGTGTGATTTTTCATTGCCTGTGCGATGTCTCATTGTTCATGCGATTTCTCACTGGCCGTGCGATTTCTCATTGTCCATGTGATTTCTCATTGTCCATGCGATTTCTCATTGTCCGTGCGATTTCTAATTGTCCGTGCGATGTCTCATTGTCCATGCGATGTCTCATTGTCTGTGCGATTTCTCATTTTCCGTGCGATGTCCCATTGTCCGTGCGATTTCTCCTTGTTCGTGCGATGTCCTATTGTCCGTGTGATTTCTCATTGTGCGTGTGATTTCTCATTGTCCGTGCGATTTCTCATTGTCCGTGTGATTTTTCATTGCCTGTGCGATGTCTCATTGTCCATGCGATTTCTCACTGGCCGTGCGATTTCTCATTATCCATGCGATTTCTCATTGTCCGTGCGATTTCTCATTGTCCATGCGATTTCTCATTGTCCGTGCGATTTCTCATTTTCCGTGTGATGTCACATTGTCCGTGCGAAGACTCATTGTCCGTGCGATGTCTCATTGTCCTTGCGGTTTCTAACTGCCCGTGCGATTTCTCATTCTCCGTGCGCTGTCACATTGTCCGTGCGATGTCTCATTGTCTGTCCGTTGTCTCATTGTCCTTGCGATTTCTCATTGTTCGTGCGATTTCTCATTGTCCTTGCGATTTCTCATTGTCTGTGCGATTTCTCATTGTCATGTGATTTCTCATTGTCGGTGCGATGTCTCATTGTCCGTGGGATTTTTCATTGCCTGTGCGATGTCTCATTGTCCATGCGATTTCTCATTGTCCGTGCGATTTCTCACTGTCCATGCGATTTCTCATTGTCCGTGTGATTTCTCGTTGTCCGTGCGATTTCTCATTGTTCGTGCGATTTCTCATTGTCCATGCGATTTCTCCTTGTCCGTGCGATGTCTCATTGTCCATGTGATGTCTCATTGTCTGTGCGATTTCTCATTTTCCGTGCGAAGTCACATTGTCCGTGCGATGTCTCATTGTCCGTGCGATGTCTAATTGTCCTTGCGGTTTCTAACTGCCCGTGCGATTTCTCATTCTCCGTGCGCTGTCACATTGTCCGTGCGAAGTCTCATTGTCCGTCCGATGTCTCATTGTCCGTGCGATTTCTCATTGTTCGTGCGATTTCTCATTGTCCTGACGATTTCTTATTGCCTCTGTGATTTCTCATTGTCCGTGAGATTTCTCATTGTCCGTGCGATTTCTCTTTGTCCGTGTGATTTCTCATTGTCCCTGCGATTTCTCATTGTCCGTGTGATTTCTCACTGCCCGTGCAATTTCTCTTTGTCCATGTGATTTCTCATTGTCCATGCAATGTCTCATTGTCTGTACGATTAGCTCATTGTCCGTACGATTTCTCATTGTCCATCCAATTTCTCATTGTCCATGCAATTTCTCATTGTCAGTGCGATTTCCCATTGTCCATGCGATTTCTGATTGTCCGTGTGATTTCTCATTGTCCATGCGATTTCTCATTGTCCGTGTGATTTCTCATTGTCCGTGCAATTTTTCATTGTCCGTGCGATTTCTCATTGTCCGTGCGATGTCTCATTGCCTCTGTGATTTCTCATTGTCCGTGAGATTTCTCATTGTCCTTGCGATTTCTCATTGTCCGTGCGATGTCTCATTGTCCATGCGATTTCTCATTGTCCGTACGATTTCTCATTGTCCGTGCGATTTCTCATTTTCTGAGCGATTTCTCATTGCCCGTGCGATTTCTCATTGTCTGTGCAATTTCTCGTTGTCCGTCCGATTTCTCATTGTCCGTGCGATTTCTCATTGTCTGTGCGATTTCTCATTGTCCGTGCGATGTCTCATTGTCCATGCGATTTCTCATTTCCCGTGTTGTCTCATTGTCCATGCGATTTCTCATTGTCCATGCGATTTCTCATTGTCAGTGCGATTTCCCATTGTCCATGCGATTTCTGATTGTCCGTGTGATTTCTCATTGTCCGTGCAATTTTTCATTGTCCGAGCGATTTCTCATTGTCCGTGCAATTTCTCATTACCCGTGCGATGTCCCACTGTCCGTGCGATTTCTCATTGTCCGTGCAATTTCTCATTGTCTGTGCAATTTCTCATTGTCCATGCGATTTCTCATTGTCCATGCGATTTCTCATTGTCCGTGCGATTTATCATTGTCCCTGCGATTTCTCATTGTCCGTGCGATTTCTCATTGTCCGTGTGATTTCTCATTATCTGTGCGATGTCTCATTGTCCATGCAATTTCTCATTGTCCGTCCGATGTCTCATTGTCCGTGCGATTTCTCATTGTTCGTGCAATTTCTCATTGTCCTTGCGATTTCTCATTGCCCGTGCGATTTCTCATTGTCTGTGCGATTTCTCGTTGCCCGTTCGATTTCTCATTGTCCGTGCGATTTCTCATTGTCTTTGCGATTTCTCATTGTCCGTGCGATGTCTCATTGTCCATGCGATTTCTCATTACCCATGTTGTCTCATTGTCCATGTGATTTCTCATTGTCCGTGTGATTTCTCACTGCCCGTGCGCTTTCTCATTGTCTGTGTGAACTCTCATTGTCCGTGCAATTTCTCATTGTCCATGCGATTTCTCATTGTCCGTGCGATGTCTCATTGTCCGTGCGATTTCTCATTGTCCGTCCGATGTCTCATTGTCCGTGCGATTTCTCATTTTCCGTTGCGATTTCTCATTGTCCTTGCGATTTCTCATTGCCTCTGTGATTTCTCATTGTCCGTGAGATTTCTCATTGTTCGTGTGATTTCTCATTGTCCGTGTGATTTCTCACTGCCCATGCGCTTTCTCATTGTCTGTGTGAACTCTCATTGTCCGTGCAATTTCTCTTTGTCCATGCGATTACTCATTGTCCATGCAATGTCTCATTGTCTGTACGATTAGCTCATTGTCCATGCGATTTCTCATTGTCAGTGCGATTTCCCATTGTCCGCGCGATTTCTGGTTGTCCGTGTGATTTCTCATTGTGCGTGTGATTTCTCATTGTCCGTGCGATTTCTCATTGTCCGTGCGATTTTTCATTGTCCGAGCGATTTCTCATTGTCTGTGTGATTTCTCATTGTCCGTGCAATTTCTCATTACCCGTGCGATGTCCCATTGTCCGTGCGATTTCTCATTGTCCGTGCGATGTCCCATTGTCCGTGTTATTTCTCATTGCCCGTGCGATGTGTCATTGTCCGTGCGATTTCTCATTGTCCGTGCGATTTCTCATTGTCCGTGCGATTTCTCATTGTCCATGCAATTTCTCATTGTCCGTGCGATGTCTCATTGTCCGTGCGATGTCTCATTGTCCGTACGATTTCTCATTGTCCGTGCGATTTCTCATTGTCTGTGCGATTTCTCATTGCCCGTGCGATTTCTCATTGTATGTGCAATTTCTCGTTGTCCGTTCGATTTCTCATTGTCCGTGCGATTTCTCATTGTCTGTGCGATTTCTCATTGTCCGTGCGATGTCTCATTGTCCATGCGATTTCTCATTTCCCGTGTTGTCTCACTGTCCATGCGATTTCTCATTGATAGTGCGATTTCCCATTGTCCGTGCGATTTCTCATTGTCTGTGCGATTTCTCATTGTCCGTGCGATGTCTCATTGTCCATGCGATTTCTCATTTCCCGTGTTGTCTCATTGTCCATGCGATTTCTCATTGTCCATGCGATTTCTCATTGTCAGTGCGATTTCCCATTGTCCATGCGATTTCTGATTGTCCGTGTGATTTCTCATTGTCCGTGCAATTTTTCATTGTCCGAGCGATTTCTCATTGTCCGTGCAATTTCTCATTACCCGTGCGATGTCCCACTGTCCGTGCGATTTCTCATTGTCCGTGCAATTTCTCATTGTCTGTGCAATTTCTCATTGTCCATGCGATTTCTCATTGTCCATGCGATTTCTCATTGTCCGTGCGATTTATCATTGTCCCTGCGATTTCTCATTGTCCGTGTGATTTCTCATTGTCCGTGCGATTTCTCATTATCTGTGCGATGTCTCATTGTCCATGCAATTTCTCATTGTCCGTCCGATGTCTCATTGTCCGTGCGATTTCTCATTGTTCGTGCAATTTCTCATTGTCCTTGCGATTTCTCATTGCCCGTGCGATTTCTCATTGTCTGTGCGATTTCTCGTTGCCCGTTCGATTTCTCATTGTCCGTGCGATTTCTCATTGTCTTTGCGATTTCTCATTGTCCGTGCGATGTCTCATTGTCCATGCGATTTCTCATTACCCATGTTGTCTCATTGTCCATGTGATTTCTCATTGTCCGTGTGATTTCTCACTGCCCGTGCGCTTTCTCATTGTCTGTGTGAACTCTCATTGTCCGTGCAATTTCTCATTGTCCATGCGATTTCTCATTGTCCGTGGGATGTCTCATTGTCCGTGCGATTTCTCATTGTCCGTCCGATGTCTCATTGTCCGTGCGATTTCTCATTTTCCGTTGCGATTTCTCATTGTCCTTGCGATTTCTCATTGCCTCTGTGATTTCTCATTGTCCGTGAGATTTCTCATTGTTCGTGTGATTTCTCATTGTCCGTGTGATTACTCACTGCCCATGCGCTTTCTCATTGTCTGTGTGAACTCTCATTGTCCGTGCAATTTCTCTTTGTCCATGCGATTACTCATTGTCCATGCAATGTCTCATTGTCTGTACGATTAGCTCATTGTCCATGCGATTTCTCATTGTCAGTGCGATTTCCCATTGTCCGCGCGATTTCTGGTTGTCCGTGTGATTTCTCATTGTGCGTGTGATTTCTCATTGTCCGTGCGATTTCTCATTGTCCGTGCGATTTTTCATTGTCCGAGCGATTTCTCATTGTCTGTGTGATTTCTCATTGTCCGTGCAATTTCTCATTACCCGTGCGATGTCCCATTGTCCGTGCGATTTCTCATTGTCCGTGCGATGTCCCATTGTCCGTGTTATTTCTCATTGCCCGTGCGATGTGTCATTGTCCGTGCGATTTCTCATTGTCCGTGCGATTTCTCATTGTCCGTGCGATTTCTCATTGTCCATGCAATTTCTCATTGTCCGTGCGATGTCTCATTGTCCGTGCGATGTCTCATTGTCCGTACGATTTCTCATTGTCCGTGCGATTTCTCATTGTCTGTGCGATTTCTCATTGCCCGTGCGATTTCTCATTGTATGTGCAATTTCTCGTTGTCCGTTCGATTTCTCATTGTCCGTGCGATTTCTCATTGTCTGTGCGATTTCTCATTGTCCGTGCGATGTCTCATTGTCCATGCGATTTCTCATTTCCCGTGTTGTCTCATTGTCCATGCGATTTCTCATTGATAGTGCGATTTCCCATTGTCCATGCGATTTCTGATTGTCCGTGTGATTTCTCATTGTGTGTGCGATTTCTCATTGTGTGTGCGATTTCTCATTGTCCGTGCAATTTTTCATTGTCCGAGCGATTTCTCATTGTCCGTGCAATTTCTCATTACCCGTGCGATGTCCCACTGTCCGTGCGATTTCTCATTGTTCGTGCGATGTCCCATTGTCCGTGCGATTTCTCATTGTCCGTGCGATTTCTCATTGTCTGTGCGATTTCTCATTGTCCATGCGATTTCTCATTGTCCATGCGATTTCTCATTGTCCGTGCGATTTCTCATTGTCCATGCGATTTCTCATTGTCCGTGCGATTTCTCATTGTCCGTGCGATTTCTCATTATCCGTGCGATGTCTCATTGTCCATGCTATTTCTCATTGTCCGTCCGATGTCTCATTGTCCGTGCAATTTCTCATTGTTCATGCGATTTCTCATTGTCCTTGCGATTTCTCATTGCCTCTGTGATTTCTCATTGTACATGCGATTTCTCATTGTCCGTGCGATTTCTCATTGTCCGAGCGATTTCTCATTGTCCGTGCGATGCCTCATTGTCCGTGCGAGTTCTCATTGTCTTTGCGATTTCTCATTGTCCGTGCGATTTCTCATTGTCCGTACGATTTCTCATTGTCCATGCGATTTCTCATTGTCTGTGCGATTTCTCATTGCCAATGCGATTTCTCATTGTCCGTGTGATGTCTCACTGTCCGTGTGATTTCTCATTGCCTGTGCGATGTCTCATTGTCCATGCGATTTCTCATTGTCCGTGCGATTTGTCATTGTCCATGCGATTTCTCATTGTCCGTGCAATTTCTCATTGTCCGTGCGATTTCTCATTGTCCGTGCGATGTCTCATTGTCCATGCGATGTCTCGTTGTATGTGCGATTTCTCATTTTCCGTGCCATGTCACATTGTCCGTGCGATGTCTCATTGTCCGTGCGATTTCTCATTGTCCTTGCGATTTCTCATTGTCTGTGCGATTTCTCATTGTCCATGCGATTTCTCATTGTCCGTGCGATGTCTCATTGTCCGTGGGATTTTTCATTGCCTGTGCGATGTCTCATTGTCCATGCGATTTCTCATTGTCCGTGCGATTTCTCACTGTCCATGTGATTTCACATTGTCCGTGTGATTTCTCATTGTCCGTGCGATTTCTCATTGTTCGTGCGATTTCTCATTGTCCATGCGATTTCTCATTGTCCTTGCGATTTCTCATTGTCCGTGCGATTTCTCATTGTCCGTGCGAGTTCTCATTTTCCATGCGATTTTTCATTGCCTGTGCGATGTCTCATTGTCCATGCGATTTCTCATTGTCCGTGCGATTTCTCATTGTCCATGCGATTTCTCATTGTCCGTGCAATTTCTCATTGTCCGTGCGATTTCTCATTGTCCGTGCGATGTCTCATTGTCCGTGCGATTTCTCATTGTCCGTACGATTTCTAATTGTCCATGCGATTTCTCATTGTCTGTGCGATTTCTCATTGTCCATGCGATTTCTCATTGTCCGTGTGATGTCTCATTGTCCGTGTGATTTTTCATTGCCTGTGCGATGTCTCATTGTCCATGCGATTTCTCATTGTCCGTGCAATTTCTCATTGTCCATGCGATTTCTCATTGTCCGTGCGATTTCTCATTGTCCGTGCGATTTCTCATTGTCCGTGCGATGTCTCATTGTCCGTGCGATTTCTCATTGTCCGTCCGATGTCTCACTGTCCGTGCGATTTCTCATTGTCCTTGCGATTTCTCAGTGCCTCTGTGATTTCTCATTGTCCGTGAGATTTCTGACTGCCCGTGCGCTTTCACATTGCCTGTGTGAACTCTCATTGTCCGTGCAATTTCTCATTGTCCGTGCGATTTCTCATTGTCTATGCGATGTCTCATTGTCTGTACGATTAGCTCATTGTCCGTGCAATTTCTCATTGTCCATGCAATTTCTCATTACCCGTGCGATGTCCCATTGTCCGTGCAATTTCTCCTTGTTCGTGCGATGTCCTATTGTCCGTGTGATTTCTCATTGTGCGTGTGATTTCTCATTGTCCGTGCGATTTCTCATTGTCCGTGTGATTTTTCATTGCCTGTGCGATGTCTCATTGTCCATGCGATTTCTCACTGGCCGTGCGATTTCTCATTATCCATGCGATTTCTCATTGTCCGTGCGATTTCTCATTGTCCATGCGATTTCTCATTGTCCGTGCGATTTCTCATTTTCCGTGCGATGTCACATTGTCCGTGCGATGTCTCATTGTCCGTGCGATGTCTCATTGTCCTTGCGGTTTCTAACTGCCCGTGCGATTTCTCATTCTCCGTGCGCTGTCACATTGTCCGTGCGATGTCTCATTGTCTGTCCGATGTCTCATTGTCCTTGCGATTTCTCATTGTTCGTGCGATTTCTCATTGTCCTTGCGATTTCTCATTGTCTGTGCGATTTCTCATTGTCCATGCGATTTCTCATTGTCCGTGCGATGTCTCATTGTCCGTGGGATTTTTCATTGCCTGTGCGATGTCTCATTGTCCATGCGATTTCTCATTGTCCGTGCGATTTCTCACTGTCCATGCGATTTCTCATTGTCCGTGTGATTTCTCGTTGTCCGTGCGATTTCTCATTGTACGTGCAATTTCTCATTGTCCATGCGATTTCTCATTGTCCGTGCGATTTCTCCTTGTCCGTGCGATGTCTCATTGTCCATGTGATGTCTCATTGTCTGTGCGATTTCTCATTTTCCGTGCGAAGTCACATTGTCCGTGCGATGTCTCATTGTCCGTGCGATGTCTAATTGTCCTTGCGGTTTCTAACTGCCCGTGCGATTTCTCATTCTCCGTGCGCTGTCACATTGTCCGTGCGAAGTCTCATTGTCCGTCCGATGTCTCATTGTCCGTGCGATTTCTCATTGTTCGTGCGATTTCTCATTGTCCTGACGATTTCTTATTGCCTCTGTGATTTCTCATTGTCCGTGAGATTTCTCATTGTCCGTGCGATTTCTCTTTGTCTGTGTGATTTCTCATTGTCCCTGCGATTTCTCATTGTCCGTGTGATTTCTCACTGCCCGTGCAATTTCTCTTTGTCCATGTGATTTCTCATTGTCCATGCAATGTCTCATTGTCTGTACGATTAGCTCATTGTCCGTACGATTTCTCATTGTCCATCCAATTTCTCATTGTCCATGCAATTTCTCATTGTCAGTGCGATTTCCCATTGTCCATGCAATTTCTGATTGTCCGTGTGATTTCTCATTGTCCATGCGATTTCTCATTGTCCGTGTGATTTCTCATTGTCCGTGCAATTTTTCATTGTCCGTGCGATTTCTCATTGTCCGTGCGATGTCTCATTGCCTCTGTGATTTCTCATTGTCCGTGAGATTTCTCATTGTCCTTGCGATTTCTCATTGTCCGTGCGATGTCTCATTGTCCGTGCGATTTCTCATTGTCCGTACGATTTCTCATTGTCCGTGCGATTTCTCATTTTCTGAGCGATTTCTCATTGCCCGTGCGATTTCTCATTGTCTGTGCAATTTCTCGTTGTCCGTCCGATTTCTCATTGTCCGTGCGATTTCTCATTGTCTGTGCGATTTCTCATTGTCCGTGCGATGTCTCATTGTCCATGCGATTTCTCATTTCCCGTGTTGTCTCATTGTCCATGCGATTTCTCATTGTCCATGCGATTTCTCATTGTCAGTGCGATTTCCCATTGTCCATGCGATTTCTGATTGTCCGTGTGATTTCTCATTGTCCGTGCAATTTTTCATTGTCCGAGCGATTTCTCATTGTCCGTGCAATTTCTCATTACCCGTGCGATGTCCCACTGTCCGTGCGATTTCTCATTGTCCGTGCGATGTCCCATTGTCCGTGCGATTTCTCATTGTCCGTGCAATTTCTCATTGTCTGTGCAATTTCTCATTGTCCATGCGATTTCTCATTGTCCATGCGATTTCTCATTGTCCGTGCGATTTATCATTGTCCCTGCCATTTCTCATTGTCCGTGCGATTTCTCATTGTCCGTGCGATTTCTCATTATCTGTGCGATGTCTCATTGTCCATGCAATTTCTCATTGTCCGTCCGATGTCTCATTGTCCGTGCGATTTCTCATTGTTCGTGCGATTTCTCATTGTCCTTGCGATTTCTCATTGCCTCTGTGATTTCTCATTGTCCGTGCGATTTATCATTGTCCCTGCGATTTCTCATTGTTCGTGCGATTTCTCATTGTCCGTGCGATGTCTCATTGCCCGTGCGATTTCTCATTGTCTGTGCGATTTCTCGTTGCCCGTTCGATTTCTCATTGTCCGTGCGATTTCTCATTGTCTGTGCGATTTCTCATTGTCCGTGCGATGTCTCATTGTCCATGCGATTTCTCATTACCCATGTTGTCTCATTGTCCATGTGATTTCTCATTGTCCGTGTGATTTCTCACTGCCCGTGCGCTTTCTCATTGTCTGTGTGAACTCTCATTGTCCGTGTGATTTCTCATTGTCCATGCGATTTCTCATTGTCCGTGTGATTTCTCATTGTCCGTGCAATTTTTCATTGTCCGTGCGATTTCTCATTGTCCGTGCGATGTCTCATTGCCTCTGTGATTTCTCATTTTCCGTGAGATTTCTCATTGTCCTTGCGATTTCTCATTGTCCGTGCGATGTCTCATTGTCCGTGCGATTTCTCATTGTCCGTGCAATTTCTCTTTGTCCATGCGATTACTCATTGTCCATGCAATGTCTCATTGTCTGTACGATTAGCTCATTGTCCATGCGATTTCTCATTGTCAGTGCGATTTCCCATTGTCCGCACGATTTCTGGTTGTCCGTGTGATTTCTCATTGTGCGTGTGATTTCTCATTGTCCGTGCGATTTCTCATTGTCCGTGCGATTTTTCATTGTCCGAGCGATTTCTCATTGTCTGTGTGATTTCTCATTGTCCGTGCAATTTCTCATTACCCGTGCGATGTCCCATTGTCCGTGCGATTTCTCATTGTCCGTGCGATGTCCCATTGTCCGTGTTATTTCTCATTGCCCGTGCGATGTGTCATTGTCCGTGCAATTTCTCATTGTCCGTGCGATTTCTCATTGTCCGTGCGATTTCTCATTGTCCATGCAATTTCTCATTGTCCGTGCGATGTCTCATTGTCCGTGCGATGTCTCATTGTCCGTACGATTTCTCATTGTCCGTGCGATTTCTCATTGTCTGTGCGATTTCTCATTGCCCGTGCGATTTCTCATTGTATGTGCAATTTCTCGTTGTCCGTTCGATTTCTCATTGTCCGTGCGATTTCTCATTGTCTGTGCGATTTCTCATTGTTCGTGCGATGTCTCATTGTCCATGCGATTTCTCATTTCCCGTGTTGTCTCATTGTCCATGCGATTTCTCATTGTCAGTGCGATTTCCCATTGTCCATGCGATTTCTGATTGTCCGTGTGATTTCTCATTGTGTGTGCGATTTCTCATTGTCCGTGCGATTTCTCATTGTCCGTGCAATTTTTCATTGTCCGAGCGATTTCTCATTGTCCGTGCAATTTCTCATTACCCGTGCGATGTCCCACTGTCCGTGCGATTTCTCATTGTTCGTGCGATGTCCCATTGTCCGTGCGATTTCTCATTGTCCGTGCGATTTCTCATTGTCTGTGCGATTTCTCATTGTCCATGCGATTTCTCATTGTCCATGCGATTTCTCATTGTCCGTGCGATTTCTCATTGTCCATGCGATTTCTCATTGTCCGTGCGATTTCTCATTGTCCTTGCGATTTCTCATTATCCGTGCGATGTCTCATTGTCCATGCGATTTCTCATTGTCCGTCCGATGTCTCATTGTCCGTGCAATTTCTCATTGTTCATACGATTTCTCATTGTCCTTGCGATTTCTCATTGCCTCTGTGATTTCTCATTCTACATGCGATTTCTCATTGTCCGTGCGATTTCTCATTGTCCGAGTGATTTCTCATTGTCCGTGCGATGTCTCATTGTCCGTGCGAGTTCTCATTATCCTTGCGATTTCTCATTGTCCGTGCGATTTCTCATTGTCCGTACGATTTCTCATTGTCCATGCGATTTCTCATTGTCTGTGCAATTTCTCATTGCCAATGCGATTTCTCATTGTCCGTGTGATGTCTCATTGTCCGTGTGATTTTTCATTGCCTGTGCGATGTCTCATTGTCCATGCGATTTCTCATTGTCCGTGCGATTTCTCATTGTCCATGCGATTTCTCATTGTCCGTGCAATTTCTCATTGTCCGTTCGATTTCTCATTGTCCGTGCGATGTCTCATTGTCCATGCGATGTCTCGTTGTATGTGCGATTTCTCATTTTCCGTGCCATGTCACATTGTCCGTGCGATGTCTCATTGTCCGTGCGATGTCTCATTGTCCTTGCGGTTTCTAACTGCCCGTGCGATTTCTCATTCTCCGTGCGCTGTCACATTGTCCGTGCGATGTCTCATTGTCCGTCCGATGTCTCACTGTCCGTGCGATTTCTCATTGTTCATGCGATTTCTCATTGTCCTTGCGATTTCTCATTGCCTTTGTGATTTCTCATTGTCCGTGAAATTTCTCATTGATCGTGCGATTTCTCTTTGTCCGTGTGATTTCTCATTGTCCCTGCGATTTCTCATTGTCCGTGTGATTTCTCACTGCTCGTGTGCTTTCTCATTGTCTGTGTGAACTCTTATTTTCCATGCAATTTCTCATTGTCCATGCGATGTCTCATTGTCAGTACAATTAGCTCATTGTCCGTGCGATTTCTCATTGTCCATCCAATTTCTCATTGTCCATGCAATTTCTCATTGTCAGTGCGATTTCCCATTGTCCATGCGATTTCTGATTGTCCGTGTGATTTCTCATTGTCCGTGCGATTTCTCATTGTCCGTGTGATTTCTCATTGTCCGTGCAATTTTTCATTGTCTGAGTGATTTCTCATTGTCTGTGTGATTTCTCATTGTCTGTACGATTAGCTCATTGTCCATGTGATGTCTCATTGTCCATGCAATTTCTCCTTACCCGTGCGATGTCCCATTGTCCGTGCGATTTCTCATTGTCCATGTGATTTCTCATTGTCCATGCGATTTCTCATTGTCCGTGTGATTTCTCATTGTCCGTGCAATTTTTCATTGTCCGTGCGATTTCTCATTGTCCGTGCGATGTCTCATTGCCTCTGTGATTTCTCATTGTCCCTGAGATTTCTCATTGTCCTTGCGATTTCTCATTGTCCGTGCGATGTCTCATTGTCCGTGCGATTTCTCATTGTCCGTACGATTTCTCATTGTCCGTGCGATTTCTCATTTTCTGTGCGATTTCTCATTGCCCGTGCGATTTCTCATTGTCTGTGCAATTTCTCGTTGTCCGTCCGATTTCTCATTGCCCGTGCGATTTCTCATTGTCTGTGCGATTTCTCATTGTCCGTGCGATGTCTCATTGTCCATGCGATTTCTCATTTCCCGTGTTGTCTCATTGTCCATGCGATTTCTCATTGTCCATGCGATTTCTCATTGTCAGTGCGATTTCCCATTGTCCATGCGATTTCTGATTGTCCGTGTGATTTCTCATTGTCCGTGCAATTTTTCATTGTCCGAGCGATTTCTCATTGTCCGTGCAATTTCTCATTACCCGTGCGATGTCCCACTGTCCGTGCGATTTCTCATTGTCCGTGCGATGTCCCATTGTCCGTGCGATTTCTCATTGTCCGTGCAATTTCTCATTGTCTGTGCAATTTCTCATTGTCCGTGAGATTTCTCATTGTCCTTGCGATTTCTCATTGTCCGTGCGATGTCTCATTGTCCGTGCGATTTCTCATTGTCCGTACGATTTCTCATTGTCCATGCGATTTCTCATTTTCTGAGCGATTTCTCATTGCCCGTGCGATTTCTCATTGTCTGTGCAATTTCTCGTTGTCCGTCCGATTTCTCATTGTCCGTGCGATTTCTCATTGTCTGTGCGATTTCTCATTGTCCGTGCGATGTCTCATTGTCCATGCGATTTCTCATTTCCCGTGTTGTCTCATTGTCCATGCGATTTCTCATTGTCCATGCGATTTCTCATTGTCAGTGCGATTTCCCATTGTCCATGCGATTTCTGATTGTCCGTGTGATTTCTCATTGTCCGTGCAATTTTTCATTGTCCGAGCGATTTCTCATTGTCCGTGCAATTTCTCATTACCCGTGCGATGTCCCACTGTCCGTGCGATTTCTCATTGTCCGTGCGATGTCCCATTGTCCGTGCGATTTCTCATTGTCCGTGCAATTTCTCATTGTCTGTGCAATTTCTCATTGTCCATGCGATTTCTCATTGTCCATGCGATTTCTCATTGTCCGTGCGATTTATCATTGTCCCTGCCATTTCTCATTGTCCGTGCGATTTCTCATTGTCCGTGCGATTTCTCATTATCTGTGCGATGTCTCATTGTCCATGCAATTTCTCATTGTCCGTCCGATGTCTCATTGTCCGTGCGATTTCTCATTGTTCGTGCGATTTCTCATTGTCCTTGCGATTTCTCATTGCCTCTGTGATTTCTCATTGTCCGTGCGATTTATCATTGTCCCTGCGATTTCTCATTGTTCGTGCGATTTCTCATTGTCCGTGCGATGTCTCATTGCCCGTGCGATTTCTCATTGTCTGTGCGATTTCTCGTTGCCCGTTCGATTTCTCATTGTCCGTGCGATTTCTCATTGTCTGTGCGATTTCTCATTGTCCGTGCGATGTCTCATTGTCCATGCGATTTCTCATTACCCATGTTGTCTCATTGTCCATGTGATTTCTCATTGTCCGTGTGATTTCTCACTGCCCGTGCGCTTTCTCATTGTCTGTGTGAACTCTCATTGTCCGTGTGATTTCTCATTGTCCATGCGATTTCTCATTGTCCGTGTGATTTCTCATTGTCCGTGCAATTTTTCATTGTCCGTGCGATTTCTCATTGTCCGTGCGATGTCTCATTGCCTCTGTGATTTCTCATTTTCCGTGAGATTTCTCATTGTCCTTGCGATTTCTCATTGTCCGTGCGATGTCTCATTGTCCGTGCGATTTCTCATTGTCCGTACGATTTCTCATTGTCCATGCGATTTCTCATTTTCTGAGCGATTTCTCATTGCCCGTGTGATTTCTCATTGTCCGTGCAATTTCTCATTGTCTGTGCAATTTCTCATTGTCCGTGAGATTTCTCATTGTCCTTGCGATTTCTCATTGTCCGTGCGATGTCTCATTGTCCGTGCGATTTCTCATTGTCCGTACGATTTCTCATTGTCCATGCGATTTCTCATTTTCTGAGCGATTTCTCATTGCCCGTGCGATTTCTCATTGTCTGTGCAATTTCTCGTTGTCCGTCCGATTTCTCATTGTCCGTGCGATTTCTCATTGTCTGTGCGATTTCTCATTGTCCGTGCGATGTCTCATTGTCCATGCGATTTCTCATTTCCCGTGTTGTCTCATTGTCCATGCGATTTCTCATTGTCCATGCGATTTCTCATTGTCAGTGCGATTTCCCATTGTCCATGCGATTTCTGATTGTCCGTGTGATTTCTCATTGTCCGTGCAATTTTTCATTGTCCGAGCGATTTCTCATTGTCCGTGCAATTTCTCATTACCCGTGCGATGTCCCACTGTCCGTGCGATTTCTCATTGTCCGTGCGATGTCCCATTGTCCGTGCGATTTCTCATTGTCCGTGCAATTTCTCATTGTCTGTGCAATTTCTCATTGTCCATGCGATTTCTCATTGTCCATGCGATTTCTCATTGTCCGTGCGATTTATCATTGTCCCTGCCATTTCTCATTGTCCGTGCGATTTCTCATTGTCCGTGCGATTTCTCATTATCTGTGCGATGTCTCATTGTCCATGCAATTTCTCATTGTCCGTCCGATGTCTCATTGTCCGTGCGATTTCTCATTGTTCGTGCGATTTCTCATTGTCCTTGCGATTTCTCATTGCCTCTGTGATTTCTCATTGTCCGTGCGATTTATCATTGTCCCTGCGATTTCTCATTGTTCGTGCGATTTCTCATTGTCCGTGCGATGTCTCATTGCCCGTGCGATTTCTCATTGTCTGTGCGATTTCTCGTTGCCCGTTCGATTTCTCATTGTCCGTGCGATTTCTCATTGTCTGTGCGATTTCTCATTGTCCGTGCGATGTCTCATTGTCCATGCGATTTCTCATTACCCATGTTGTCTCATTGTCCATGTGATTTCTCATTGTCCGTGTGATTTCTCACTGCCCGTGCGCTTTCTCATTGTCTGTGTGAACTCTCATTGTCCGTGTGATTTCTCATTGTCCATGCGATTTCTCATTGTCCGTGTGATTTCTCATTGTCCGTGCAATTTTTCATTGTCCGTGCGATTTCTCATTGTCCGTGCGATGTCTCATTGCCTCTGTGATTTCTCATTTTCCGTGAGATTTCTCATTGTCCTTGCGATTTCTCATTGTCCGTGCGATGTCTCATTGTCCGTGCGATTTCTCATTGTCCGTACGATTTCTCATTGTCCATGCGATTTCTCATTTTCTGAGCGATTTCTCATTGCCCGTGTGATTTCTCATTGTCTGTGCAATTTCTCGTTGTCCGTCCGATATCTCATTGTCCGTGCGATTTCTCATTGTCTGTGCGGTTTCTCATTGTCCGTGCGATGTCTCATTGTCCATGCGATTTCTCATTTCCCGTGTTGTCTCATTGTCCATGCGATTTCTCATTGTCCATGCGATTTCTCATTGTCAGTGCGATTTCCCATTGTCCATGCGATTTCTGATTGTCCGTGTGATTTCTCATTGTCCGTGCAATTTTTCATTGTCCGAGCGATTTCTCATTGTCCGTGCGATTTATCATTGTCCCTGCGATTTCTCATTGTTCGTGCGATTTCTCATTGTCCGTGCGATTTCTCATTGCCTCTGTGATTTCTCATTGTCCGTGCGATTTATCATTGTCCCTGCGATTTCTCATTGTTCGTGCGATTTCTCATTGTCCGTGCGATGTCTCATTGCCCGTGCGATTTCTCATTGTCTGTGCGATTTCTCGTTGCTCGTTCGATTTCTCATTGTCCGTGCGATTTCTCATTGTCTGTGCGATTTCTCATTGTCCGTGCGATGTCTCATTGTCCATGCGATTTCTCATTACCCATGTTGTCTCATTGTCCATGTGATTTCTCATTGTCCGTGTGATTTCTCACTGCCCGTGCGCTTTCTCATTGTCTGTGTGAACTCTCATTGTCCGTGCGATTTCTCATTGTCCATGCGATTTCTCATTGTCCGTGCGATGTCTCATTGTCCGTGCGATTTCTCATTGTCCGTCCGATGTCTCATTGTCCGTGCGATTTCTCATTTTCCGTTGCGATTTCTCATTGTCCTTGCGATTTCTCATTGCCTCTGTGATTTCTCATTGTCCGTGAGATTTCTCATTGTTCGTGTGATTTTTCATTGTCCATGTGATTTCTCACTGCCCATGCGCTTTCTCATTGTCTGTGTGAACTCTCATTGTCCGTGCAATTTCTCTTTGTCCATGCGATTACTCATTGTCCATGCAATGTCTCATTGTCTGTACGATTAGCTCATTGTCCATGCGATTTCTCATTGTCAGTGCGATTTCCCATTGTCCGCACGATTTCTGGTTGTCCGTGTGATTTCTCATTGTGCGTGTGATTTCTCATTGTCCGTGCTATTTCTCATTGTCCGTGCGATTTTTCATTGTCCGAGCGATTTCTCATTGTCTGTGTGATTTCTCATTGTCCGTGCAATTTCTCATTACCCGTGCGATGTCCCATTGTCCGTGCGATTTCTCATTGTCCGTGCGATGTCCCATTGTCCGTGTTATTTCTCATTGCCCGTGCGATGTGTCATTGTCCGTGCAATTTCTCATTGTCCGTGCGATTTCTCATTGTCCGTGCGATTTCTCATTGTCCATGCAATTTCTCATTGTCCGTGCGATGTCTCATTGTCCGTGCGATGTCTCATTGTCCGTACGATTTCTCATTGTCCGTGCGATTTCTCATTGTCTGTGCGATTTCTCATTGCCCGTGCGATTTCTCATTGTATGTGCAATTTCTCGTTGTCCGTTCGATTTCTCATTGTCCGTGCGATTTCTCATTGTCTGTGCGATTTCTCATTGTTCGTGCGATGTCTCATTGTCCATGCGATTTCTCATTTCCCGTGTTGTCTCATTGTCCATGCGATTTCTCATTGTCAGTGCGATTTCCCATTGTCCATGCGATTTCTGATTGTCCGTGTGATTTCTCATTGTGTGTGCGATTTCTCATTGTCCGTGCGATTTCTCATTGTCCGTGCAATTTTTCATTGTCCGAGCGATTTCTCATTGTCCGTGCAATTTCTCATTACCCGTGCGATGTCCCACTGTCCGTGCGATTTCTCATTGTTCGTGCGATGTCCCATTGTCCGTGCGATTTCTCATTGTCCGTGCGATTTCTCATTGTCTGTGCGATTTCTCATTGTCCATGCGATTTCTCATTGTCCATGCGATTTCTCATTGTCCGTGCGATTTCTCATTGTCCATGCGATTTCTCATTGTCCGTGCGATTTCTCATTGTCCTTGCGATTTCTCATTATCCGTGCGATGTCTCATTGTCCATGCGATTTCTCATTGTCCGTCCGATGTCTCATTGTCCGTGCAATTTCTCATTGTTCATACGATTTCTCATTGTCCTTGCGATTTCTCATTGCCTC
The DNA here is from genome assembly GCA_026770705.1 of Isurus oxyrinchus. Taxonomy (NCBI): domain Eukaryota; kingdom Metazoa; phylum Chordata; class Chondrichthyes; order Lamniformes; family Lamnidae; genus Isurus; species Isurus oxyrinchus. Next base: position 9,050,697 of record JANJGN010000002.1, on the reverse strand, counting down.
TGTGATTTCTCATTCTACATGCGATTTCTCATTGTCCGTGCGATTTCTCATTGTCCGAGTGATTTCTCATTGTCCGTGCGATGTCTCATTGTCCGTGCGAGTTCTCATTATCCTTGCGATTTCTCATTGTCCGTGCGATTTCTCATTGTCCGTACGATTTCTCATTGTCCATGCGATTTCTCATTGTCTGTGCGATTTCTCATTGCCAATGCAATTTCTCATTGTCCGTGTGATGTCTCATTGTCCGTGTGATTTTTCATTGCCTGTGCGATGTCTCATTGTCCATGCGATTTCTCATTGTCCGTGCGATTTCTCATTGTCCATGCGATTTCTCATTGTCCGTGCAATTTCTCATTGTCCGTTCGATTTCTCATTGTCCGTGCGATGTCTCATTGTCCATGCGATGTCTCGTTGTATGTGCGATTTCTCATTTTCCGTGCCATGTCACATTGTCCGTGCGATGTCTCATTGTCCGTGCGATGTCTCATTGTCCTTGCGGTTTCTAACTGCCCGTGCGATTTCTCATTCTCCGTGCGCTGTCACATTGTCCGTGCGATGTCTCATTGTCCGTCCGATGTCTCACTGTCCGTGCGATTTCTCATTGTTCATGCGATTTCTCATTGTCCTTGCGATTTCTCATTGCCTTTGTGATTTCTCATTGTCCGTGAAATTTCTCATTGATCGTGCGATTTCTCTTTGTCCGTGTGATTTCTCATTGTCCCTGCGATTTCTCATTGTCCGTGTGATTTCTCACTGCTCGTGCGCTTTCTCATTGTCTGTGTGAACTCTTATTTTCCATGCAATTTCTCATTGTCCATGCGATGTCTCATTGTCAGTACAATTAGCTCATTGTCCGTGCGATTTCTCATTGTCCATCCAATTTCTCATTGTCCATGCAATTTCTCATTGTCAGTGCGATTTCCCATTGTCCATGCGATTTCTGATTGTCCGTGTGATTTCTCATTGTCCGTGCGATTTCTCATTGTCCGTGTGATTTCTCATTGTCCGTGCAATTTTTCATTGTCTGAGTGATTTCTCATTGTCTGTGTGATTTCTCATTGTCTGTACGATTAGCTCATTGTCCATGTGATGTCTCATTGTCCATGCAATTTCTCCTTACCCGTGCGATGTCCCATTGTCCGTGCGATTTCTCATTGTCCATGTGATTTCTCATTGTCCATGCGATTTCTCATTGTCCGTGTGATTTCTCATTGTCCGTGCAATTTTTCATTGTCCGTGCGATTTCTCATTGTCCGTGCGATGTCTCATTGCCTCTGTGATTTCTCATTGTCCCTGAGATTTCTCATTGTCCTTGTGATTTCTCATTGTCCGTGCGATGTCTCATTGTCCGTGCGATTTCTCATTGTCCGTACGATTTCTCATTGTCCGTGCGATTTCTCATTTTCTGTGCGATTTCTCATTGCCCGTGCGATTTCTCATTGTCTGTGCAATTTCTCGTTGTCCGTCCGATTTCTCATTGCCCGTGCGATTTCTCATTGTCTGTGCGATTTCTCATTGTCCGTGCGATGTCTCATTGTCCATGCGATTTCTCATTTCCCGTGTTGTCTCATTGTCCATGCGATTTCTCATTGTCCATGCGATTTCTCATTGTCAGTGCGATTTCCCATTGTCCATGCGATTTCTGATTGTCCGTGTGATTTCTCATTGTCCGTGCAATTTTTCATTGTCCGAGCGATTTCTCATTGTCCGTGCAATTTCTCATTACCCGTGCGATGTCCCACTGTCCGTGCGATTTCTCATTGTCCGTGCGATGTCCCATTGTCCGTGCGATTTCTCATTGTCCGTGCAATTTCTCATTGTCTGTGCAATTTCTCATTGTCCATGCGATTTCTCATTGTCCATGCGATTTCTCATTGTCCGTGCGATTTATCATTGTCCCTGCGATTTCTCATTGTCCGTGCGATTTCTCATTGTCCGTGCGATTTCTCATTATCTGTGCGATGTCTCATTGTCCATGCAATTTCTCATTGTCCATCCGATGTCTCATTGTCCGTGCGATTTCTCATTGCCTCTGTGATTTCTCATTGTCCATGCGATTTCTCATTGTCCTTGCGATTTCTCATTGTCCGTGCGATTTCTCATTGTCCGTGCGATGTCCCATTGTCCGTGTGATTTCTCATTGCCCGTGCGATGTGTCATTGTCCGTGCGATTTCCCATTGTCCGTGCGATTTCTCATTGCGCGATTTCGCATTGTCCGTGCGATTTCTCATTGTCCGTGCGATTTCTCAATGTCCGTGCGATTTCTCATTGTCCGTGCGATTTCTCATTGTCCGGCGATGTCTTATTGTCCGTGCGATTTCTCATTGTCCGTGCGATGTCTCATTGTCCGTGCGATTTCTCATTGTCCGTCCGATGTCTCATTGTCCGTGCGATTTCTCATTGTCCTTGCGATTTCTCAGTGCCTCTGTGATTTCTCATTGTCCGTGAGATTTCTGACTGCCCGTGCGCTTTCACATTGCCTGTGTGAACTCTCATTGTCCGTGCAATTTCTCATTGTCCGTGCGATTTCTCATTGTCTATGCGATGTCTCATTGTCTGTACGATTAGCTCATTGTCCGTGCGATTTCTCATTGTCCATGCAATTTCTCATTACCCGTGCGATGTCCCATTGTCCGTGCGATTTCTCCTTGTTCGTGCGATGTCCTATTGTCTGTGTGATTTCTCATTGTGCGTGTGATTTCTCATTGTCCGTGCGATTTCTCATTGTCCGTGTGATTTTTCATTGCCTGTGTGATGTCTCATTGTCCATGCGATTTCTCACTGGCCGTGCGATTTCTCATTATCCATGCGATTTCTCATTGTCCGTGCGATTTCTCATTGTCCATGCGATTTCTCATTGTCCGTGCGATTTCTCATTTTCCGTGCGATGTCACATTGTCCGTGCGATGTCTCATTGTCCGTGCGATGTCTCATTGTCCTTGCGGTTTCTAACTGCCCGTGCGATTTCTCATTCTCCGTGCGCTGTCACATTGTCCGTGCGATGTCTCATTGTCTGTCCGATGTCTCATTGTCCTTGCGATTTCTCATTGTTCGTGCGATTTCTCATTGTCCTTGCGATTTCTCATTGTCTGTGCGATTTCTCATTGTCCATGCGATTTCTCATTGTCCGTGCGATGTCTCATTGTCCGTGGGATTTTTCATTGCCTGTGCGATGTCTCATTGTCCATGCGATTTCTCATTGTCCGTGCGATTTCTCACTGTCCATGCGATTTCTCATTGTCCGTGTGATTTCTCGTTGTCCGTGCGATTTCTCATTGTTCGTGCGATTTCTCATTGTCCATGCGATTTCTCATTGTCCGTGCGATTTCTCCTTGTCCGTGCGATGTCTCATTGTCCTTGTGATGTCTCATTGTCTGTGCGATTTCTCATTTTCCGTGCGAAGTCACATTGTCCGTGCGATGTCTCATTGTCCGTGCGATGCCTGATTGTCCTTGCGGTTTCTAACTGCCCGTGCAATTTCTCATTCTCCGTGCGCTGTCACATTGTCTGTGCGAAGTTTCATTGTCCGTCCGATGTCTCATTGTCCGTGCGATTTCTCATTGTTCGTGCGATTTCTCATTGTCCTGACGATTTCTTATTGCCTCTGTGATTTCTCATTGTCCGTGAGATTTCTCATTGTCCGTGCGATTTCAATTTGTCCGTGTGATTTCTCATTGCCCCTGCGATTTCTCATTGTCCGTGTGATTTCTCACTGCCCGTGCAATTTCTCTTTGTCCATGTGATTTCTCATTGTCCATGCAATGTCTCATTGTCAGTACGATTAGCTCATTGTCCGTACGATTTCTCATTGTCCATCCAATTTCTCATTGTCCATGCAATTTCTCATTGTCAGTGCGATTTCCCATTGTCCATGCGATTTCTGATTGTCCGTGTGATTTCTCATTGTCCATGCGATTTCTCATTGTCCGTGTGATTTCTCATTGTCCGTGCAATTTTTCATTGTCCGTGCGATTTCTCATTGTCCGTGCGATGTCTCATTGCCTCTGTGATTTCTCATTGTCCGTGAGATTTCTCATTGTCCTTGCGATTTCTCATTGTCCGTGCGATGTCTCATTGTCCGTGCGATTTCTCATTGTCCGTACGATTTCTCATTGTCCGTGCGATTTCTCATTTTCTGAGCGATTTCTCATTGCCCGTGCGATTTCTCATTGTCTGTGCAATTTCTCGTTGTCCGTCCGATTTCTCATTGTCCGTGCGATTTCTCATTGTCTGTGCGATTTCTCATTGTCCGTGCGATGTCTCATTGTCCATGCGATTTCTCATTTCCCGTGTTGTCTCATTGTCCATGCGATTTCTCATTGTCCATGCGATTTCTCATTGTCAGTGCGATTTCCCATTGTCCATGCGATTTCTGATTGTCCGTGTGATTTCTCATTGTCCGTGCAATTTTTCATTGTCCGAGCGATTTCTCATTGTCCGTGCAATTTCTCATTACCCGTGCGATGTCCCACTGTCCGTGCGATTTCTCATTGTCCGTGCAATGTCCCATTGTCCGTGCGATTTCTCATTGTCCGTGCAATTTCTCATTGTCTGTGCAATTTCTCATTGTCCATGCGATTTCTCATTGTCCATGCGATTTCTCATTGTCCGTGCGATTTATCATTGTCCCTGCGATTTCTCATTGTCCGTGCGATTTCTCATTGTCCGTGCGATTTCTCATTATCTGTGCGATGTCTAATTGTCCATGCAATTTCTCATTGTCCGTCCGATGTCTCATTGTCCGTGCGATTTCTCATTGTTCGTGCGATTTCTCATTGTCCTTGCGATTTCTCATTGCCTCTGTGAATTCTCATTGTCCATGCGATTTCTCATTGTCCGTGCAATTTCTCATTGTCCGTGCGATTTCTCATTGTCCGTGCGATGTCTCATTGCCCGTGCGATTTCTCATTGTCTGTGCGATTTCTCGTTGCCCGTTCGATTTCTCATTGTCCGTGCGATTTCTCATTGTCTGTGCGATTTCTCATTGTCCGTGCGATGTCTCATTGTCCATGCGATTTCTCATTACCCATGTTGTCTCATTGTCCATGTGATTTCTCATTGTCCGTGTGATTTCTCACTGCCCGTGCGCTTTCTCATTGTCTGTGTGAACTCTCATTGTCCGTGTGATTTCTCATTGTCCATGCGATTTCTCATTGTCCGTGTGATTTCTCATTTTCCGTGCAATTTTTCATTGTCCGTGCGATTTCTCATTGTCCGTGCGATGTCTCATTGCCTCTGTGATTTCTCATTGTCCGTGAGATTTCTCATTGTCCTTGCGATTTCTCATTGTCCGTGCGATGTCTCATTGTCCGTGCGATTTCTCATTGTCCGTACGATTTCTCATTGTCCGTGCGATTTCTCATTTTCTGAGCGATTTCTCATTGCCGGTGCGATTTCTCATTGTCTGTGCAATTTCTCGTTGTCCGTCCGATTTCTCATTGTCCGTGCGATTTCTCATTGTCTGTGCGATTTCTCATTGTCCGTGCGATGTCTCATTGTCCATGCGATTTCTCATTTCCCATGTTGTCTCATTGTCCATGCGATTTCTCATTGTCCATGCGATTTCTCATTGTCAGTGCGATTTCCCATTGTCCATGCAATTTCTGATTGTCCGTGTGATTTCTCATTGTCCGTGCAATTTTTCATTGTCCGAGCAATTTCTCATTGTCCGTGCAATTTCTCATTACCCGTGCGATGTCCCACTGTCCGTGCGATTTCTCATTGTCCGTGCGATGTCCCATTGTCCGTGCGATTTCTCATTGTCCGTGCAATTTCTCATTGTCTGTGCAATTTCTCATTGTCCATGCGATTTCTCATTGTCCATGCGATTTCTCATTGTCCGTGCGATTTATCATTGTCCCTGCGATTTCTCATTGTCCGTGCGATTTCTCATTGTCCATGCGATTTCTCATTATCTGTGCGATGTCTCATTGTCCATGCAATTTCTCATTGTCCGTCCGATGTCTCATTGTCCGTGCGATTTCTCATTGTTCGTGCGATTTCTCATTGTCCTTGCGATTTCTCATTGCCTCTGTGATTTCTCATTGTCCATGCGATTTCTCATTGTCCGTGCAATTTCTCATTGTCCGTGCGATTTCTCATTGTCCGTGCGATGTCTCATTGCCCGTGCGATTTCTCATTGTCTGTGCGATTTCTCGTTGCCCGTTCGATTTCTCATTGTCCGTGCGATTTCTCATTGTCTGTGCGATTTCTCATTGTCCGTGCGATGTCTCATTGTCCATGCGATTTCTCATTACCCATGTTGTCTCATTGTCCATGTGATTTCTCATTGTCCGTGTGGTTTCTCACTGCCCGTGCGCTTTCTCATTGTCTGTGTGAACTCTCATTGTCCGTGCGATTTCTCATTGTCCATGCGATTTCTCATTGTCCGTGCGATGTCTCATTGTCCGTGCGATTTCTCATTGTCCGTCCGATGTCTCATTGTCCGTGCGATTTCTCATTTTCCGTTGCGATTTCTCATTGTCCTTGCGATTTCTCATTGCCTCTGTGATTTCTCATTGTCCGTGAGATTTCTCATTGTTCGTGTGATTTTTCATTGTCCATGTGATTTCTCACTGCCCATGCGCTTTCTCATTGTCTGTGTGAACTCTCATTGTCCGTGCAATTTCTCTTTGTCCATGCGATTACTCATTGTCCATGCAATGTCTCATTGTCTGTACGATTAGCTCATTGTCCATGCGATTTCTCATTGTCAGTGCGATTTCCCATTGTCCGCGCGATTTCTGGTTGTCCGTGTGATTTCTCATTGTGCGTGTGATTTCTCATTGTCCGTTCGATTTCTCATTGTCCGTGCGATTTTTCATTGTCCGAGCGATTTCTCATTGTCTGTGTGATTTCTCATTGTCCGTGCAATTTCTCATTACCCGTGCGATGTCCCATTGTCCGTGCGATTTCTCATTGTCCGTGCGATGTGTCATTGTCCGTGCGATTTCTCATTGTCCGTGCGATTTCTCATTGTCCGTGCGATTTCTCATTGTCCATGCAATTTCTCATTGTCCGTGCGATGTCTCATTGTCCGTGCGATGTCTCATTGTCCGTACGATTTCTCATTGTCTGTGCGATTTCTCATTGTCTGTGCGATTTCTCATTGCCCGTGCGATTTCTCATTGTATGTGCAATTTCTCGTTGTCCGTGCGATTTCTCATTGTCCGTGCGATTTCTCATTGTCTGTGCGATTTCTCATTGTCCGTGCAATGTCTCATTGTCCATGCGATTTCTCATTTCCCGTGTTGTCTCATTGTCCATGCGATTTCTCATTGTCAGTGCGATTTCCCATTGTCCATGCGATTTCTGATTGTCCGTGTGATTTCTCATTGTGTGTGCGATTTCTCATTGTCCGTGCGATTTCTCATTGTCCGTGCAATTTTTCATTGTCCGAGCGATTTCTCATTGTCCGTGCAATTTCTCATTACCCGTGCGATGTCCCACTGTCCGTGCGATTTCTCATTGTTCGTGCGATGTCCCATTGTCCGTGCGATTTCTCATTGTCCGTGCGATTTCTCATTGTCTGTGCGATTTCTCATTGTCCATGCGATTTCTCATTATCCATGCGATTTCTCATTGTCCGTGCGATTTCTCATTGTCCATGCGATTTCTCATTGTCCGTGCGATTTCTCATTGTCCGTGCGATTTCTCATTATCCGTGCGATGTCTCATTGTCCATGCGATTTCTCATTGTCCGTCCGATGTCTCATTGTCCGTGCAATTTCTCATTGTTCATACGATTTCTCATTGTCCTTGCGATTTCTCATTGCATCTGTGATTTCTCATTGTACATGCGATTTCTCATTGTCCGTGCGATTTCTCATTGTCCGAGCGATTTCTCATTGTCCGTGCGATGTCTCATTGTCTGTGCGAGTTCTCATTATCCTTGCGATTTCTCATTGTCCGTGCGATTTCTCATTGTCCGTACGATTTCTCATTGTCCATGCGATTTCTCATTGTCTGTGCGATTTCTCATTGCCAATGCGATTTCTCATTGTCCGTGTGATGTCTCATTGTCCGTGTGATTTTTCATTGCCTGTGCGATGTCTCATTGTCCATGCGATTTCTCATTGTCCGTGCGATTTCTCATTGTCCATGCGATTTCTCATTGTCCGTGCAATTTCTCATTGTCCGTGCGATTTCTCATTGTCCGTGCGATGTCTCATTGTCCATGCGATGTCTCGTTGTATGTGCGATTTCTCATTTTCCGTGCCATGTCACATTGTCCGTGCGATGTCTCATTGTCCGTGCGATGTCTCATTGTCCTTGCGGTTTCTAACTGCCCGTGCGATTTCTCATTCTCCGTGCGCTGTCACATTGTCCGTGCGATGTCTCATTGTCCGTCCGATGTCTCACTGTCCGTGCGATTTCTCATTGTTCATGCGATTTCTCATTGTCCTTGCGATTTCTCATTGCCTTTGTGATTTCTCATTGTCCGTGAAATTTCTCATTGATCGTGCGATTTCTCTTTGTCCGTGTGATTTCTCATTGTCCCTGCGATTTCTCATTGTCCGTGTGATTTCTCACTGCTCGTGCGCTTTCTCATTGTCTGTGTGAACTCTTATTTTCCATGCAATTTCTCATTGTCCATGCGATGTCTCATTGTCAGTACAATTAGCTCATTGTCCGTGCGATTTCTCATTGTCCATCCAATTTCTCATTGTCCATGTAATTTCTCATTGTCAGTGCGATTTCCCATTGTCCATGCGATTTCTGATTGTCCGTGTGATTTCTCATTGTCCGTGTGATTTCTCATTGTCCGTGCAATTTCTCATTACCCGTGCGATGTCCCACTGTCCGTGCGATTTCTCATTGTCCGTGCGATGTCCCATTGTCCGTGCGATTTCTCATTGTCCGTGCGATTTATCATTGTCCCTGTGATTTCTCATTGTCCGTGCGATTTCTCATTGTCCGTGCGATTTATCATTGTCCCTGTGATTTCTCATTGTCCGTGCGATTTCTCATTGTCCGTGCGATTTCTCATTATCTGTGCGATGTCTCATTGTCCATGCAATTTCTCATTGTCCGTCCGATGTCTCATTGTCCGTGCGATTTCTCATTGCCTCTGTGATTTCTCATTGTCCATGCGATTTCTCATTGTCCGTGCGATTTCTCATTGTCCGTGCGATTTCTCATTGTCCGTGCGAAGTCCCATTATCCGTGTGATTTCTCATTGCCCGTGCGATGTGTCATTGTCCGTGCGATTTCCCATTGTCCGTGCAATTTCTCATTGCGCGATTTCGCATTGTCCGTGCGATTTCTCATTGTCCGTGCGATTTCTCAATGTCCGTGCGATTTCTCATTGTCCGTGCGATTTCTCATTGTCCGGTGATGTCTTATTGTCCGTGCGATTTCTCATTGTCCGTGCGATGTCTCATTGTCCGTGCGATTTCTCATTGTCCGTCCGATGTCTCAATGTCCGTGCGATTTCTCATTGTCCTTGCGATTTCTCAGTGCCTCTGTGATTTCTCATTGTCCGTGAGATTTCTGACTGCCCGTGCGCTTTCACATTGCCTGTGTGAACTCTCATTGTCCGTGCAATTTCTCATTGTCCGTGCGATATCTCATTGTCTATGCGATGTCTCATTGTCTGTACGATTAGCTCATTGTCCGTACGATTTCTCATTGTCCATCCAATTTCTCATTGTCCATGCAATTTCTCATTGTCAGTGCGATTTCCCATTGTCCATGCGATTTCTGATTGTCCGTGTGATTTCTCATTGTCCATGCGATTTCTCATTGTCCGTGTGATTTCTCATTGTCCGTGCAATTTTTCATTGTCCGTGCGATTTCTCATTGTCCGTGCGATGTCTCATTGCCTCTGTGATTTCTCATTGTCTGTGAGATTTCTCATTGTCCTTGCGATTTCTCATTGTCCGTGCGATGTCTCATTGTCCGTGCGATTTCTCATTGTCCGTACGATTTCTCATTGTCCGTGCGATTTCTCATTTTCTGAGCGATTTCTCATTGCCCGTGCGATTTCTCATTGTCTGTGCAATTTCTCATTGTCCGTCCGATTTCTCATTGTCCGTGCGATTTCTCATTGTCTGTGCGATTTCTCATTGTCCGTGCGATGTCTCATTGTCCATGCGATTTCTCATTGTCCATGCGATTTCTCATTGTCAGTGCGATTTCCCATTGTCCATGCGATTTCTGATTGTCCATGTGATTTCTCATTGTCCGTGCAATTTTTCATTGTCCGAGCGATTTCTCATTGTCCGTGCAATTTCTCATTACCCGTGCGATGTCCCACTGTCCGTGCGATTTCTCATTGTCCGTGCAATGTCCCATTGTCCGTGCGATTTCTCATTGTCCGTGCAATTTCTCATTGTCTGTGCAATTTCTCATTGTCCATGCGATTTCTCATTGTCCATGTGATTTCTCATTGTCCGTGCGATTTATCATTGTCCCTGCGATTTCTCATTGTCCGTGCGATTTCTCATTGTCCGTGCGATTTCTCATTATCTGTGCGATGTCTCATTGTCCATGCAATTTCTCATTGTCCGTCCGATGACTCATTGTCCGTGCGATTTCTCATTGTTCGTGCGATTTCTCATTGTCCTTGCGATTTCTCATTGCCTCTGTGATTTCTCATTGTCCATGCGATTTCTCATTGTCCGTGCGATTTCTCATTGTCCGTGCGATTTCTCATTGTCCGTGCGATGTCTCATTGCCCGTGCGATTTCTCATTGTCTGTGCGATTTCTCGTTGCCCGTTCGATTTCTCATTGTCCGTGCGATTTCTCATTGTCTGTGCGATTTCTCATTGTCCGTGCGATGTCTCATTGTCCATGCGATTTCTCATTACCCATGTTGTCTCATTGTCCATGTGATTTCTCATTGTCCGTGTGATTTCTCACTGCCCGTGCGCTTTCTCATTGTCTGTGTGAACTCTCATTGTCCGTGCGATTTCTCATTGTCCATGCGATTTCTCATTGTCCGTGCGATGTCTCATTGTCCGTGCGATTTCTCATTGTCCGTTCGATGTCTCATTTTCCGTGCGATTTCTCATTTTCCGTTGCGATTTCTCATTGTCCTTGCGATTTCTCATTGCCTCTGTGATTTCTCATTGTCCGTGAGATTTCTCATTGTTCGTGTGATTTTTCATTGTCCATGTGATTTCTCACTGCCCATGCGCTTTCTCATTGTCTGTGTGAACTCTCATTGTCCGTGCAATTTCTCTTTGTCCATGCGATTACTCATTGTCCATGCAATGTCTCATTGTCTGTACGATTAGCTCATTGTCCATGCGATTTCTCATTGTCAGTGCGATTTCCCATTGTCCGCGCGATTTCTGGTTGTCCGTGTGATTTCTCATTGTGCGTGTGATTTCTCATTGTCCGTGCGATTTCTCATTGTCTGTGCGATTTTTCATTGTCCGAGCGATTTCTCATTGTCCGTGCGATGTCCCATTGTCCGTGTTATTTCTCATTGCCCGTGCGATGTGTCATTGTCCGTGCGATTTCTCATTGTCCGTGCGATTTCTCATTGTCCGTGCGATTTCTCATTGTCCATGCAATTTCTCATTGTCAATGCGATTTCCCATTGTCCGCGCGATTTCTGGTTGTCCGTGTGATTTCTCATTGTGCGTGTGATTTCTCATTGTCCGTGCGATTTCTCATTGTCCGTGCGATTTTTCATTGTCCGAGCGATTTCTCATTGTCTGTGTGATTTCTCATTGTCCTTGCAATTTCTCATTACCCGTGCGATGTCCCATTGTCCGTGCGATTTCTCATTGTCCGTGCGATATCCCATTGTCCGTGTTATTTCTCATTGCCCGTGCGATGTGTCATTGTCCGTGCGATTTCTCATTGTCCGTGCGATTTCTCATTGTCCGTGCGATTTCTCATTGTCCATGCAATTTCTCATTGTCCGTGCGATGTCTCATTGTCCGTGCGATGTCTCATTGTCCGTACGATTTCTCATTGTCCGTGCGATTTCTCATTGTCTGTGCGATTTCTCATTGCCCGTGCGATTTCTCATTGTATGTGCAATTTCTCGTTGTCCGTTCGATTTCTCATTGTCCGTGCGATTTCTCATTGTCTGTGCGATTTCTCATTGTCCATGCGATGTCTCATTGTCCATGCGATTTCTCATTTCCCGTGTTGTCTCATTGTCCATGCGATTTCTCATTGTCAGTGCGATTTCCCATTGTCCATGCGATTTCTGATTGTCCGTGTGATTTCTCATTGTGTGTGCGATTTCTCATTGTCCGTGCGATTTCTCATTGTCCGTGCAATTTTTCATTGTCCGAGCGATTTCTCATTGTCCGTGCAATTTCTCATTACCCGTGCGATGTCCCACTGTCCGTGCGATTTCTCATTGTTCGTGCGATGTCCCATTGTCCGTGCGATTTCTCATTGTCCGTGCGATTTCTCATTGTCTGTGCGATTTCTCATTGTCCATGCGATTTCTCATTGTCCATGCGATTTCTCATTGTCCGTGCGATTTCTCATTGTCCATGTGATTTCTCATTGTCCGTGCGATTTCTCATTGTCCGTGCGATTTCTCATTATCCGTGCGATGTCTCATTGTCCATGCGATTTCTCATTGTCCGTCCGATGTCTCATTGTCCGTGCAATTTCTCATTGTTCATACGATTTCTCATTGTCCTTGCGATTTCTCATTGCCTCTGTGATTTCTCATTGTACATGCGATTTCTCATTGTCCGTGCGATTTCTCATTGTCCGAGCGATTTCTCATTGTCCGTGCGATGTCTCATTGTCTGTGCGATTTCTCATTGTCCGTGTGATGTCTCATTGTCCATGCGATTTCTCATTACCCATGTTGTCTCATTGTCCATGTGATTTCTCATTGTCCGTGTGATTTCTCACTGCCCGTGCGCTTTCTCATTGTCTGTGTGAACTCTCATTGTCCGTGCGATTTCTCATTGTCCATGCGATTTCTCATTGTCCGTGCGATGTCTCATTGTCCGTGCGATTTCTCATTGTCCGTTCGATGTCTCATTGTCCGTGCGATTTCTCATTTTCCGTTGCGATTTCTCATTGTCCTTGCGATTTCTCATTGCCTCTGTGATTTCTCATTGTCCGTGAGATTTCTCATTGTTCGTGTGATTTTTCATTGTCCATGTGATTTCTCACTGCCCATGCGCTTTCTCATTGTCTGTGTGAACTCTCATTGTCCGTGCAATTTCTCTTTGTCCATGCGATTACTCATTGTCCATGCAATGTCTCATTGTTTGTACGATTAGCTCATTGTCCATGCGATTTCTCATTGTCAGTGCGATTTCCCATTGTCCGCGCGATTTCTGGTTGTCCGTGTGATTTCTCATTGTGCGTGTGATTTCTCATTGTCCGTGCGATTTCTCATTGTCTGTGCGATTTTTCATTGTCCGAGCGATTTCTCATTGTCCGTGCGATGTCCCATTGTCCGTGTTATTTCTCATTGCCCGTGCGATGTGTCATTGTCCGTGCGATTTCTCATTGTCCGTGCGATTTCTCATTGTCCGTGCGATTTCTCATTGTCCATGCAATTTCTCATTGTCAGTGCGATTTCCCATTGTCCGCGCGATTTCTGGTTGTCCGTGTGATTTCTCATTGTGCGTGTGATTTCTCATTGTCCGTGCGATTTCTCATTGTCCGTGCGATTTTTCATTGTCCGAGCGATTTCTCATTGTCTGTGTGATTTCTCATTGTCCTTGCAATTTCTCATTACCCGTGCGATGTCCCATTGTCCGTGCGATTTCTCATTGTCCGTGCGATATCCCATTGTCCGTGTTATTTCTCATTGCCCGTGCGATGTGTCATTGTCCGTGCGATTTCTCATTGTCCGTGCGATTTCTCATTGTCCGTGCGATTTCTCATTGTCCATGCAATTTCTCATTGTCCGTGCGATGTCTCATTGTCCGTGCGATTTCTCATTGTCCGTACAATTTCTCATTGTCCGTGCGATTTCTCATTGTCTGTGCGATTTCTCATTGCCCGTGCGATTTCTCATTGTATGTGCAATTTCTCGTTGTCCGTTCGATTTCTCATTGTCCGTGCGATTTCTCATTGTCTGTGCGATTTCTCATTGTCCATGCGATGTCTCATTGTCCATGCGATTTCTCATTTCCCGTGTTGTCTCATTGTCCATGCGATTTCTCATTGTCAGTGCGATTTCCCATTGTCCATGCGATTTCTGATTGTCCGTGTGATTTCTCATTGTGTGTGCGATTTCTCATTGTCCGTGCGATTTCTCATTGTCCGTGCAATTTTTCATTGTCCGAGCGATTTCTCATTGTCCGTGCAATTTCTCATTACCCGTGCGATGTCCCACTGTCCGTGCGATTTCTCATTGTTCATACGATTTCTCATTGTCCTTGCGATTTCTCATTGCCTCTGTGATTTCTCATTGTACATGCGATTTCTCATTGTCCGTGCGATTTCTCATTGTCCGAGCGATTTCTCATTGTCCGTGCGATTTCTCATTGTCCGTACGATTTCTCATTGTCCATGCGATTTCTCATTGTCTGTGCGATTTCTCATTGCCAATGCGATTTCTCATTGTCCGTGTGATGTCTCATTGTTCGTGTGATTTATCATTGCCTGTGCGATGTCTCATTGTTAATGCGATTTCTCATTGTCCGTGCGATTTCTCATTGTCCATGCGATTTCTCATTGTCCGTGCAATTTCTCATTGTCCGTGCGATTTCTCATTGTCCGTGCGATGTCTCATTGTCCATGCGATGTCTCGTTGTATGTGCGATTTCTCATTTTCCGTGCCATGTCACATTGTCCGTGCGATGTCTCATTGTCCGTACGATGTCTCATTGTCCTTGCGGTTTCTAACTGCCCGTGCGATTTCTCATTCTCCGTGCGCTGTCACATTGTCCGTGCGATGTCTCATTGTCCGTCCAATGTCTCACTGTCCGTGCGATTTCTCATTGTTCATGCGATTTCTCATTGTCCTTGCGATTTCTCATTGCCTTTGTGATTTCTCATTGTCCGTGAAATTTCTCATTGATCGTGCGATTTCTCTTTGTCCGTGTGATTTCTCATTGTCCCTGCGATTTCTCATTGTCCGTGTGATTCCTCACTGCTCGTGCGCTTTCTAATTGTCTGTGTGAACTCTTATTTTCCATGCAATTTCTCATTGTCCATGCGATGTCTCATTGTCAGTACAATTAGCTCATTGTCCGTGCGATTTCTCATTGTCCATCCAATTTCTCATTGTCCATGTAATTTCTCATTGTCAGTGCGATTTCCCATTGTCCATGCGATTTCTGATTGTCCGTGTGATTTCTCATTGTCCGTGCGATTTCTCATTGTCCGTGTGATTTCTCATTGTCCGTGCAATTTTTCATTGTCTGAGTGATTTCTCATTGTCTGTGTGATTTCTCATTGTCTGTACGATTAGCTCATTGTCCGTGTGATGTCTCATTGTCCATGCAATTTCTCCTTACCCGTGCGATGTCCCATTGTCTGTGCGATTTCTCATTGTCCATGTGATTTCTCATTGTCCATGCGATTTCTCATTGTCCGTGTGATTTCTCATTGTCCGTGCAATTTTTCATTGTCCGTGCAATTTCTCATTGTCCGTGCGATGTCTCATTGCCTCTGTGATTTCTCATTGTCCGTGAGATTTCTCATTGTCCTTGCGATTTCTCATTGCCTCTGTGATTTCTCATTGTACATGCGATTTCTCATTGTCCGTGCGATTTCTCATTGTCCGAGCGATTTCTCATTGTCCGTGCGATGTCTCATTGTCTGTGCGAGTTCTCATTGTCCTTGCGATTTCTCATTGTCCGTGCGATTTCTCATTGTCCGTACGATTTCTCATTGTCCATGCGATTTCTCATTGTCTGTGAGATTTCTCATTGCCAATGCGATTTCTCATTGTCCGTGTGATGTCTCATTGTCCGTGTGATTTTTCATTGCCTGTGCGATGTCTCATTGTCCATGCGATTTCTCATTGTCCGTGCGATTTCTCATTGTCCATGCGATTTCTCATTGTCCGTGCAATTTCTCATTGTCCGTGCGATTTCTCATTGTCCGTGCGATGTCTCATTGTCCATGCGATGTCTCGTTGTATGTGCGATTTCTCATTTTCCGTGCCATGTCACATTGTCCGTGCGATGTCTCATTGTCCGTGCGATGTCTCATTGTCCTTGCGGTTTCTAACTGCCCGTGCGATTTCTCATTCTCCGTGCGCTGTCACATTGTCCGTGCGATGTCTCATTGTCCGTCCGATGTCTCACTGTCCGTGCGATTTCTCATTGTTCATGCGATTTCTCATTGTCCTTGCGATTTCTCATTGCCTTTGTGATTTCTCATTGTCCGTGAAATTTCTCATTGATCGTGCGATTTCTCTTTGTCCGTGTGATTTCTCATTGTCCCTGCGATTTCTCATTGTCCGTGTGATTTCTCACTGCTCGTGCGCTTTCTCATTGTCTGTGTGAACTCTTATTTTCCATACAATTTCTCATTGTCCATGCGATGTCTCATTGTCAGTACAATTAGCTCATTGTCCGTGCGATTTCTCATTGTCCATCCAATTTCTCATTGTCCATGCAATTTCTCATTGTCAGTGCGATTTCCCATTGTCCATGCGATTTCTGATTGTCCGTGTGATTTCTCATTGTCCGTGCGATTTCTCATTGTCCGTGTGATTTCTCATTGTCCGTGCAATTTTTCATTGTCTGAGTGATTTCTCATTGTCTGTGTGATTTCTCATTGTCTGTACGATTAGCTCATTGTCCATGTGATGTCTCATTGTCCATGCAATTTCTCCTTACCCGTGCGATGTCCCATTGTCCGTGCGATTTCTCATTGTCCATGTGATTTCTCATTGTCCATGCGATTTCTCATTGTCCGTGTGATTTCTCATTGTCCGTGCAATTTTTCATTGTCCGTGCGATTTCTCATTGTCCGTGCGATGTCTCATTGCCTCTGTGATTTCTCATTGTCCCTGAGATTTCTCATTGTCCTTGCGATTTCTCATTGTCCGTGCGATGTCTCATTGTCCGTGCGATTTCTCATTGTCCGTACGATTTCTCATTGTCCGTGCGATTTCTCATTTTCTGTGCGATTTCTCATTGCCCGTGCGATGTCTCATTGTCCATGCGATTTCTCATTTCCCGTGTTGTCTCATTGTCCATGCGATTTCTCATTGTCCATGCGATTTCTCATTGTCAGTGCGATTTCCCATTGTCCATGCGATTTCTGATTGTCCGTGTGATTTCTCATTGTCCGTGCAATTTTTCATTGTCCGAGCGATTTCTCATTGTCCGTGCAATTTCTCATTACCCGTGCGATGTCCCACTGTCCGTGCGATTTCTCATTGTCCGTGCGATGTCCCATTGTCCGTGCGATTTCTCATTGTCCGTGCAATTTCTCATTGTCTGTGCAATTTCTCATTGTCCATGCGATTTCTCATTGTCCATGCGATTTCTCATTGTCCGTGCGATTTATCATTGTCCCTGCGATTTCTCATTGTCCGTGCGATTTCTCATTGTCCGTGCGATTTCTCATTATCTGTGCGATGTCTCATTGTCCATGCAATTTCTCATTGTCCGTCCGATGTCTCATTGTCCGTGCGATTTCTCATTGCCTCTGTGATTTCTCATTGTCCATGCGATTTCTCATTGTCCGTGCGATTTCTCATTGTCCGTGCGATTTCTCATTGTCCGTGCGATGTCCCATTGTCCGTGTGATTTCTCATTGCCCGTGCGATGTGTCATTGTCCGTGCGATTTCCCATTGTCCGTGCGATTTCTCATTGCGCGATTTCGCATTGTCCGTGCGATTTCTCATTGTCCGTGCGATTTCTCAATGTCCGTGCAATTTCTCATTGTCCGTGCGATTTCTCATTGTCCGGTGATTTCTCATTGTCCGTGCGATTTATCATTGTCCCTGTGATTTCTCATTGTCCGTGCGATTTCTCATTGTCCGTGCGATTTCTCATTATCTGTGCGATGTCTCATTGTCCATGCAATTTCTCATTGTCCGTCCGATGTCCCATTGTCCGTGCGATTTCTCATTGTCCGTGCGATTTCTCATTGTCCGTACGATTTCTCATTGTCCATGCGATTTCTCATTGTCTGTGCGATTTCTCATTGCCAATGCGATTTCTCATTGTCCGTGTGATGTCTCATTGTTCGTGTGATTTATCATTGCCTGTGCGATGTCTCATTGTTAATGCGATTTCTCATTGTCCGTGCGATTTCTCATTGTCCATGCGATTTCTCATTGTCCGTGCAATTTCTCATTGTCCGTGCGATTTCTCATTGTCCGTGCGATGTCTCATTGTCCATGCGATGTCTCGTTGTATGTGCGATTTCTCATTTTCCGTGCCATGTCACATTGTCCGTGCGATGTCTCATTGTCCGTACGATGTCTCATTGTCCTTGCGGTTTCTAACTGCCCGTGCGATTTCTCATTCTCCGTGCGCTGTCACATTGTCCGTGCGATGTCTCATTGTCCGTCCAATGTCTCACTGTCCGTGCGATTTCTCATTGTTCATGCGATTTCTCATTGTCCTTGCGATTTCTCATTGCCTTTGTGATTTCTCATTGTCCGTGAAATTTCTCATTGATCGTGCGATTTCTCTTTGTCCGTGTGATTTCTCATTGTCCCTGCGATTTCTCATTGTCCGTGTGATTTCTCACTGCTCGTGCGCTTTCTAATTGTCTGTGTGAACTCTTATTTTCCATGCAATTTCTCATTGTCCATGCGATGTCTCATTGTCAGTACAATTAGCTCATTGTCCGTGCGATTTCTCATTGTCCATCCAATTTCTCATTGTCCATGTAATTTCTCATTGTCAGTGCGATTTCCCATTGTCCATGCGATTTCTGATTGTCCGTGTGATTTCTCATTGTCCGTGCGATTTCTCATTGTCCGTGTGATTTCTCATTGTCCGTGCAATTTTTCATTGTCTGAGTGATTTCTCATTGTCTGTGTGATTTCTCATTGTCTGTACGATTAGCTCATTGTCCGTGTGATGTCTCATTGTCCATGCAATTTCTCCTTACCCGTGCGATGTCCCATTGTCTGTGCGATTTCTCATTGTCCATGTGATTTCTCATTGTCCATGCGATTTCTCATTGTCCGTGTGATTTCTCATTGTCCGTGCAATTTTTCATTGTCCGTGCGATTTCTCATTGTCCGTGCGATGTCTCATTGCCTCTGTGATTTCTCATTGTCCGTGAGATTTCTCATTGTCCTTGCGATTTCTCATTGCCTCTGTGATTTCTCATTGTACATGCGATTTCTCATTGTCCGTGCGATTTCTCATTGTCCGAGCGATTTCTCATTGTCCGTGCGATGTCTCATTGTCCGTGCGAGTTCTCATTATCCTTGCGATTTCTCATTGTCCGTGCGATTTCTCATTGTCCGTACGATTTCTCATTGTCCATGCGATTTCTCATTGTCTGTGCGATTTCTCATTGCCAATGCGATTTCTCATTGTCCGTGTGATGTCTCATTGTCCGTGTGATTTTTCATTGCCTGTGCGATGTCTCATTGTCCATGCGATTTCTCAATGTCCGTGCGATTTCTCATTGTCCATGCGATTTCTCATTGTCCGTGCAATTTCTCATTGTCCGTTCGATTTCTCATTGTCCGTGCGATGTCTCATTGTCCATGCGATGTCTCGTTGTATGTGCGATTTCTCATTTTCCGTGCCATGTCACATTGTCCGTGCGATGTCTCATTGTCCGTGCGATGTCTCATTGTCCTTGCGGTTTCTAACTGCCCGTGCGATTTCTCATTCTCCGTGCGCTGTCACATTGTCCGTGCGATGTCTCATTGTCCGTCCGATGTCTCACTGTCCGTGCGATTTCTCATTGTTCATGCGATTTCTCATTGTCCTTGCGATTTCTCATTGCCTTTGTGATTTCTCATTGTCCGTGAAATTTCTCATTGATCGTGCGATTTCTCTTTGTCCGTGTGATTTCTCATTGTCCCTGCGATTTCTCATTGTCCGTGTGATTTCTCACTGCTCGTGCGCTTTCTCATTGTCTGTGTGAACTCTTATTTTCCATGCAATTTCTCATTGTCCATGCGATGTCTCATTGTCAGTACAATTAGCTCATTGTCCGTGCGATTTCTCATTGTCCATCCAATTTCTCATTGTCCATGCAATTTCTCATTGTCAGTGCGATTTCCCATTGTCCATGCGATTTCTGATTGTCCGTGTGATTTCTCATTGTCCGTGCGATTTCTCATTGTCCGTGTGATTTCTCATTGTCCGTGCAATTTTTCATTGTCTGAGTGATTTCTCATTGTCTGTGTGATTTCTCATTGTCTGTACGATTAGCTCATTGTCCATGTGATGTCTCATTGTCCATGCAATTTCTCCTTACCCGTGCGATGTCCCATTGTCCGTGCGATTTCTCATTGTCCATGTGATTTCTCATTGTCCATGCGATTTCTCATTGTCCGTGTGATTTCTCATTGTCCGTGCAATTTTTCATTGTCCGTGCGATTTCTCATTGTCCGTGCGATGTCTCATTGCCTCTGTGATTTCTCATTGTCCCTGAGATTTCTCATTGTCCTTGCGATTTCTCATTGTCCGTGCGATGTCTCATTGTCCGTGCGATTTCTCATTGTCCGTACGATTTCTCATTGTCCGTGCGATTTCTCATTTTCTGTGCGATTTCTCATTGCCCGTGCGATGTCTCATTGTCCATGCGATTTCTCATTTCCCGTGTTGTCTCATTGTCCATGCGATTTCTCATTGTCCATGCGATTTCTCATTGTCAGTGCGATTTCCCATTGTCCATGCGATTTCTGATTGTCCGTGTGATTTCTCATTGTCCGTGCAATTTTTCATTGTCCGAGCGATTTCTCATTGTCCGTGCAATTTCTCATTACCCGTGCGATGTCCCACTGTCCGTGCGATTTCTCATTGTCCGTGCGATGTCCCATTGTCCGTGCGATTTCTCATTGTCCGTGCAATTTCTCATTGTCTGTGCAATTTCTCATTGTCCATGCGATTTCTCATTGTCCATGCGATTTCTCATTGTCCGTGCGATTTATCATTGTCCCTGCGATTTCTCATTGTCCGTGCGATTTCTCATTGTCCGTGCGATTTCTCATTATCTGTGCGATGTCTCATTGTCCATGCAATTTCTCATTGTCCGTCCGATGTCTCATTGTCCGTGCGATTTCTCATTGCCTCTGTGATTTCTCATTGTCCATGCGATTTCTCATTGTCCGTGCGATTTCTCATTGTCCGTGCGATTTCTCATTGTCCGTGCGATGTCCCATTGTCCGTGTGATTTCTCATTGCCCGTGCGATGTGTCATTGTCCGTGCGATTTCCCATTGTCCGTGCGATTTCTCATTGCGCGATTTCGCATTGTCCGTGCGATTTCTCATTGTCCGTGCGATTTCTCAATGTCCGTGCAATTTCTCATTGTCCGTGCGATTTCTCATTGTCCGGTGATTTCTCATTGTCCGTGCGATTTATCATTGTCCCTGTGATTTCTCATTGTCCGTGCGATTTCTCATTGTCCGTGCGATTTCTCATTATCTGTGCGATGTCTCATTGTCCATGCAATTTCTCATTGTCCGTCCGATGTCCCATTGTCCGTGCGATTTCTCATTGTCCGTGCGATTTCTCAATGTCCGTGCGATTTCTCATTGTCCGTGCGATGTCTCATTGTCCGGCGATGTCTTATTGTCCGTGCGATTTCTCATTGTCCGTGCGATGTCTCATTGTCCGTGCGATTTCTCATTGTCCGTCCGATGTCTCATTGCCCGTGCGATTTCTCATTGTCCTTGCGATTTCTCAGTGCCTCTGTGATTTCTCATTGTCCGTGAGATTTCTGACTGCCCGTGCGCTTTCACATTGCCTGTGTGAACTCTCATTGTCCGTGCAATTTCTCATTGTCCGTGCGATTTCTCATTGTCTATGCGATGTCTCATTGTCTGTACGATTAGCTCATTGTCCGTGCGATTTCTCATTGTCCATGCAATTTCTCATTGTCCGTGCGATTTCTCATTGTCTATGCGATGTCTCATTGTCTGTACGATTAGCTCATTGTCCGTGCGATTTCTCATTGTCCATGCAATTTCTCATTACCTGTGCGATGTCCCATTGTCCGTGCGATTTCTCTTTGTTCGTGCGATGTCCTATTGTCCGTGTGATTTCTCATTGTGCGTGTGATTTCTCATTGTCCGTGCGATTTCTCATTGTCCGTGTGATTTTTCATTGCCTGTGCGATGTCTCATTGTCCATGCGATTTCTCACTGGCCGTGCGATTTCTCATTATCCATGCGATTTCTCATTGTCCGTGCGATTTCTCATTGTCCATGCAATTTCTCATTGTCCGTGCAATTTCTCATTTTCCGTGCGATGTCACATTGTCCGTGCGATGTCTCATTGTCCGTGCGATGTCTCATTGTCCTTGCGGTTTCTAACTGCCCGTGCGATTTCTCATTCTCCGTGCGCTGTCACATTGTCCGTGCGATGTCTCATTGTCTGTCCGATGTCTCATTGTCCTTGCGATTTCTCATTGTTCGTGCGATTTCTCATTGTCCTTGCGATTTCTCATTGTCTGTGCGATTTCTCATTGTCCATGCGATTTCTCATTGTCCGTGCGATGTCTCATTGTCCGTGGGATTTTTCATTGCCTGTGCGATGTCTCATTGTCCATGCGATTTCTCATTGTCCGTGCGATTTCTCACTGTCCATGCGATTTCTCATTGTCCGTGTGATTTCTCGTTGTCCGTGCGATTTCTCATTGTTCGTGCGATTTCTCATTGTCCATGCGATTTCTCATTGTCCGTGCGATTTCTCCTTGTCCGTGCGATGTCTCATTGTCCATGTGATGTCTCATTGTCTGTGCGATTTCTCATTTTCCGTGCGAAGTCACATTGTCCGTGCGATGTCTCATTGTCCGTGCGATGTCTGATTGTCCTTGTGGTTTCTAACTGCCCGTGCGATTTCTCATTCTCCGTGCGCTGTCACATTGTCCGTGTGAAGTCTCATTGTCCATCCGATGTCTCATTGTCCGTGCGATTTCTCATTGTTCGTGCGATTTCTCATTGTCCTGACGATTTCTTATTGCCTCTGTGATTTCTCATTTTCCGTGAGATTTCTCATTGTCCGTGCGATTTCTCTTTGTCCGTGTGATTTCTCATTGTCCCTGCGATTTCTCATTGTCCGTGTGATTTCTCACTGCCCGTGCAATTTCTCTTTGTCCATGTGATTTCTCATTGTCCATGCAATGTCTCATTGTCTGTACGATTAGCTCATTGTCCGTACGATTTCTCATTGTCCATCCAATTTCTCATTGTCCATGCAATTTCTCATTGTCAGTGCGATTTCCCATTGTCCATGCGATTTCTGATTGTCCGTGTGATTTCTCATTGTCCATGCGATTTCTCATTGTCCGTGTGATTTCTCATTGTCCGTGCAATTTTTCATTGTCCGTGCGATTTCTCATTGTCCGTGCGATGTCTCATTGCCTCTGTGATTTCTCATTGTCCGTGAGATTTCTCATTGTCCTTGCGAGTTCTCATTGTCCGTGCGATGTCTCATTGTCCGTGCGATTTCTCAATGTCCGTACGATTTCTCATTGTCCGTGCGATTTCTCATTTTCTGAGCGATTTCTCATTGTCCGTGCGATGTCCCATTGTCCGTGTTATTTCTCATTGCCCGTGCGATGTGTCATTGTCCGTGCGATTTCTCATTGTCCGTGCGATTTCTCATTGTCCGTGCGATTTCTCATTGTCCATGCAATTTCTCATTGTCCGTGCGATGTCTCATTGTCCGTGCGATGTCTCATTGTCCGTACGATTTCTCATTGTCCGTGCGATTTCTCATTGTCTGTGCGATTTCTCATTGCCCGTGCGATTTCTCATTGTATGTGCAATTTCTCGTTTTCCGTTCGATTTCTCATTGTCCGTGCGATTTCTCATTGTCTGTGCGATTTCTCAATGTCCCTGCGATGTCTCATTGTCCATGCGAATTCTCATTTCCCGTGTTGTCTCATTGTCCATGCGATTTCTCATTGTCCATGCGATTTCTCATTTCCCGTGTTGTCTCATTGTGTGTGTGATTTCTCATTGTCCGTGCGATTTCTCATTGTCCGTGCGATTTTTCATTGTCCGAGCGATTTCTCATTGTCCGTGCGATGTCCCATTGTCCGTGTTATTTCTCATTGCCCGTGCGATGTGTCATTGTCCGTGCGATTTCTCATTTTCCGTGCGATTTCTCATTGTCCGTGCGATGTCTCATTGTCCATGCAATTTCTCATTGTCCGTGCGATGTCTCATTGTCCGTGCGATGTCTCATTGTCCGTACGATTTCTCATTGTCCGTGCGATTTCTCATTGTCTGTGCGATTTCTCATTGCCCGTGCGATTTCTCATTGTATGTGCAATTTCTCGTTGTCCGTTCGATTTCTCATTGTCCGTGTGATTTCTCATTGTCTGTGCGATTTCTCATTGTCCATGCGATGTCTCATTGTCCATGCGATTTCTCATTTCCCGTGTTGTCTCATTGTCCATGCGATTTCTCATTGTCAGTGCGATTTCCCATTTTCCATGCGATTTCTGATTGTCCGTGTGATTTCTCATTGTATGTGCGATTTCTCATTGTCCGTGCGATTTCTCATTGTCCGTGCAATTTTTCATTGTCCGAGCGATTTCTCATTGTCCGTGCAATTTCTCATTACCCGTGCGATGTCCCACTGTCCGTGCGATTTCTCATTGTTCGTGCGATGTCCCATTGTCCGTGCGATTTCTCATTGTCCGTGCGATTTCTCATTGTCTGTGCGATTTCTCATTGTCCATGCGATTTCTCATTGTCCATGCGATTTCTCATTGTCCGTGCGATTTCTCATTGTCCATGCGATTTCTCATTGTCCGTGCGATTTCTCATTGTCCGTGCGATTTCTCATTATCCGTGCGATTTCTCATTGTCCATGCGATTTCTCATTGTCCGTGCAATTTCTCATTGTCCGTGCGATTTCTCATTGTCCGTGCGATGTCTCATTGTCCATGCGATGTCTCGTTGTATGTGCGATTTCTCATTTTCCGTGCCATGTCACATTGTCCGTGCGATGTCTCATTGTCCGTGCGATGTCTCATTGTCCTTGCGGTTTCTAACTGCCCGTGCGATTTCTCATTCTCCGTGCGCTGTCACATTGTCCGTGCGATGTCTCATTGTCCATCCAATGTCTCACTGTCCGTGCGATTTCTCATTGTTCATGCGATTTCTCATTGTCCTTGCGATTTCTCATTGCCTTTGTGATTTCTCATTGTCCGTGAAATTTCTCATTGATCGTGCGATTTCTCTTTGTCCGTGTGATTTCTCATTGTCCCTGCGATTTCTCATTGTCCGTGTGATTTCTCACTGCTCGTGCGCTTTCTCATTGTCTGTGTGAACTCTTATTTTCCATGCAATTTCTCATTGTCCATGCGATGTCTCATTGTCAGTACAATTAGCTCATTGTCCGTGCGATTTCTCATTGTCCATCCAATTTCTCATTTTCCATGTAATTTCTCATTGTCAGTGCGATTTCCCATTGTCCATGCGATTTCTGATTGTCCGTGTGATTTCTCATTGTCCGTGCGATTTCTCATTGTCCGTGTGATTTCTCATTGTCCGTGCAATTTTTCATTGTCTGAGTGATTTCTCATTGTCTGTGTGATTTCTCATTGTCTGTACGATTAGCTCATTGTCCGTGTGATGTCTCATTGTCCATGCAATTTCTCCT
This sequence comes from Isurus oxyrinchus, assembly GCA_026770705.1. Taxonomy (NCBI): domain Eukaryota; kingdom Metazoa; phylum Chordata; class Chondrichthyes; order Lamniformes; family Lamnidae; genus Isurus; species Isurus oxyrinchus. The sequence goes on along the minus strand of JANJGN010000002.1, from coordinate 9,025,022 downwards.
TACCCGTGCGATGTCCCATTGTCTGTGCGATTTCTCATTGTCCATGTGATTTCTCATTGTCCATGCGATTTCTCATTGTCCGTGTGATTTCTCATTGTCCGTGCAATTTTTCATTGTCCGTGCGATTTCTCATTGTCCGTGCGATGTCTCATTGCCTCTGTGATTTCTCATTGTCCGTGAGATTTCTCATTGTCCTTGCGATTTCTCATTGTCCGTGCGATGTCTCATTCTCCGTGCGATTTCTCATTGTCCGTACGATTTCTCATTGTCCGTGCGATTTCTCATTTTCTGTGCGATTTCTCATTGCCCGTGCGATTTCTCATTGTCTGTGCAATTTCTCGTTGTCCGTCCGATTTCTCATTGTCCGTGCGATTTCTCATTGTCTGTGCGATTTCTCATTGTCCATGCGATGTCTCATTGTCCATGCGATTTCTCATTTCCCGTGTTGTCTCATTGTCCATGCGATTTCTCATTGTCCATGCGATTTCTCATTGTCAGTGCGATTTCCCATTGTCCATGCGATTTCTGATTGTCCGTGTGATTTCTCATTGTCCGTGCAATTTTTCATTGTCCGAGCGATTTCTCATTGTCCGTGCAATTTCTCATTACCCGTGCGATGTCCCACTGTCCGTGCGATTTCTCATTGTCCGTGCGATGTCCCATTGTCCGTGCGATTTCTCATTGTCCGTGCAATTTCTCATTGTCTGTGCAATTTCTCATTGTCCATGCGATTTCTCATTGTCCATGCGATTTCTCATTGTCCGTGCGATTTATCATTGTCCCTGCGATTTCTCATTGTCCGTGCGATTTCTCATTGTCCGTGCGATTTCTCATTATCTGTGCGATGTCTCATTGTCCATGCAATTTCTGATTGTCCGTCCGATGTCTCATTGTCCGTGCGATTTCTCATTGTTCGTGCGATTTCTCATTGTCCATGTAATTTCTCATTGTCAGTGCGATTTCCCATTGTCCATGCGATTTCTGATTGTCCGTGTGATTTCTCATTGTCCGTGCGATTTCTCATTGTCCGTGTGATTTCTCATTGTCCGTGCAATTTTTCATTGTCTGAGTGATTTCTCATTGTCTGTGTGATTTCTCATTGTCTGTACGATTAGCTCATTGTCCGTGTGATGTCTCATTGTCCATGCAATTTCTCCTTACCCGTGCGATGTCCCATTGTCTGTGCGATTTCTCATTGTCCATGTGATTTCTCATTGTCCATGCGATTTCTCATTGTCCGTGTGATTTCTCATTGTCCGTGCAATTTTTCATTGTCCGTGCGATTTCTCATTGTCCGTGCGATGTCTCATTGCCTCTGTGATTTCTCATTGTCTGTGAGATTTCTCATTGTCCTTGCGATTTCTCATTGTCCGTGCGATGTCTCATTCTCCGTGCGATTTCTCATTATCCGTACGATTTCTCATTGTCCGTGCGATTTCTCATTTTCTGTGCGATTTCTCATTGCCCGTGCGATTTCTCATTGTCTGTGCAATTTCTCGTTGTCCGTCCGATTTCTCATTGTCCGTGCGATTTCTCATTGTCTGTGCGATTTCTCATTGTCCATGCGATGTCTCATTGTCCATGCGATTTCTCATTTCCCGTGTTGTCTCATTGTCCATGCGATTTCTCATTGTCCATGCGATTTCTCATTGTCAGTGCGATTTCCCATTGTCCATGCGATTTCTGATTGTCCGTGTGATTTCTCATTGTCCGTGCAATTTTTCATTGTCCGAGCGATTTCTCATTGTCCGTGCAATTTCTCATTACCCGTGCGATGTCCCACTGTCCGTGCGATTTCTCATTGTCCGTGCGAAGTCCCATTGTCCGTGCGATTTCTCATTGTCCGTGCGATTTCCCATTGTCCGTGCGATTTCTCATTGCGCGATTTCGCATTGTCCGTGCGATTTCTCATTGTCCGTGCGATTTCTCAATGTCCGTGCGATTTCTCATTGTCCGTGCGATTTCTCATTGTCCGGCGATGTCTTATTGTCCGTGCAATTTCTCATTGTCCGTGCGATGTCTCATTGTCCGTGCGATTTCTCATTGTCCGTCCGATGTCTCATTGCCCGTGCGATTTCTCATTGTCCTTGCGATTTCTCAGTGCCTCTGTGATTTCTCATTGTCCGTGAGATTTCTGACTGCCCGTGCGCTTTCACATTGCCTGTGTGAACTCTCATTGTCCGTGCAATTTCTCATTGTCCGTGCGATTTCTCATTGTCTATGCGATGTCTCATTGACTGTACGATTAGCTCATTGTCCGTGCGATTTCTCATTGTCCATGCAATTTCTCATTACCCGTGCGATGTCCCATTGTCCGTGCGATTTCTCCTTGTTCGTGCGATGTCCTATTGTCCGTATGATTTCTCATTGTGCGTGTGATTTCTCATTGTCCGTGCGATTTCTCATTGTCCGTGTGATTTTTCATTGCCTGTGCGATGTCTCATTGTCCATGCGATTTCTCACTGGCCGTGCGATTTCTCATTATCCATGCGATTTCTCATTGTCCGTGCGATTTCTCATTGTCCGTGCGATTTCTCATTGTCCGTGCGATTTTTCATTGTCCGAGCGATTTCTCATTGTCCGTGCGATGTCCCATTGTCCGTGTTATTTCTCATTGCCCGTGCGATGTGTCATTGTCCGTGCGATTTCTCATTGTCCGTGCGATTTCTCATTGTCCGTGCGATTTCTCATTGTCCATGCAATTTCTCATTGTCCGTGCGATGTCTCATTGTCCGTGCGATGTCTCATTGTATGTACAATTTCTCGTTGTCCGTTCGATTTCTCATTGTCCGTGCGATTTCTCATTGTCTGTGCGATTTCTCATTGTCCGTGCGATGTCTCATTGTCCATGCGATTTCTCATTTCCCGTGTTGTCTCATTGTCCATGCGATTTCTCATTGTCAGTGCGATTTCCCATTGTCCATGCGATTTCTGATTGTCCGTGTGATTTCTCATTGTGTGTGCGATTTCTCATTGTCCGTGCGATTTCTCATTGTCCGTGCAATTTTTCATTGTCCGAGCGATTTCTCATTGTCTATGCGATTTCTCATTGCCCGTGCGATTTCTCATTGCATGTGCAATTTCTCGTTGTCCGTTCGATTTCTCATTGTCCGTGCGATTTCTCATTGTCTGTGTGATTTCTCATTGTCCGTGCGATGTCTCATTGTCCATGCGATTTCTCATTTCCCGTGTTGTCTCATTGTCCATGCGATTTCTCATTGTCAGTGCGATTTCCCATTGTCCATGCGATTTCTGATTGTCCGTGTGATTTCTCATTGTGTGTGCGATTTGTCATTGTCCGTGCGATTTCTCATTGTCCGTGCAATTTTTCATTGTCCGAGCGATTTCTCATTGTCCGTGCAATTTCTCATTACCCGTGCGATGTCCCACTGTCCGTGTGATTTCTCATTGTTCGTGCGATGTCCCATTGTCCGTGCGATTTCTCATTGTCCGTGCGATTTCTCATTGTCCGTGCGATTTCTCATTGTCCGTGCGATTTCTCATTGTCCATGCGATTTCTCATTGTCCGTGCGATTTCTCATTGTCCGTGCGATTTCTCATTGTCCATGCGATTTCTCATTGTCCGTGCGATTTCTCATTGTCCGTGCGATTTCTCATTATCCGTGCGATGTCTCATTGTCCATGCGATTTCTCATTGTCCGTCCGATGTCTCATTGTCCGTGCAATTTCTCATTGTTCGTGCGATTTCTCATTGTCCTTGCGATTTCTCATTGCCTCTGTGATTTCTCATTGTACATGCGATTTCTCATTGTCCGTGCGATTTCTCATTGTCCATGCGATTTCTCATTGTCTGTGCGATGTCTCATTGTCCGTGCGAGTTCTCATTGTCCTTGCGATTTCTCATTGTCCGTGCGATTTCTCATTGTCCGTACGATTTCTCATTGTCCATGCGAATTCTCATTGTCTGTGCGATTTCTCATTGCCAATGCGATTTCTCATTGCCTGTGCGATGTCTCATTGTCCGTGCGATTTCTCATTGTCCATGCGATTTCTCATTGTCCATGCGATTTCTCATTGTCCGTGCAATTTCTCATTGTCCGTGCGATTTCTCATTGTCCGTGCGATGTCTCATTGTCCATGCGATGTCTCGTTGTCTGTGCGATTTCTCATTTTCCGTGCCATGTCACATTGTCCGTGCGATGTCTCATTGTCCGTGCGATGTCTCATTGTCCTTGCGTTTTCTAACTGCCCGTGCGATTTCTCATTCTCCGTGCGCTGTCACATTGTCCGTGCGATGTCTCATTGTCCGTCCGATGTCTCACTGTCCGTGCGATTTCTCATTGTTCATGCGATTTCTCATTGTCCTTGCGATTTCTCATTGCCTTTGTGATTTCTCATTGTCCGTGAAATTTCTAATTGATCGTGCGATTTCTCTTTGTCCGTGTGATTTCTCATTGTCCCTGCGATTTCTCATTGTCCGTGTGATTTCTCACTGCTCGTGCGCTTTCTCATTGTCTGTGTGAACTCTTATTGTCCATGCAATTTCTCATTGTCCATGCGATGTCTCATTGTCAGTACAATTAGCTCATTGTCCGTGCGATTTCTCATTGTCCATCCAATTTCTCATTGTCCATGCAATTACTCATTGTCAGTGCGATTTCCCATTGTCCATGCGATTTCTGATTGTCCGTGTGATTTCTCATTGTCCGTGCGATTTCTCATTGTCCGTGTGATTTCTCTTTGTCCGTGCAATTTTTCATTGTCTGAGTGATTTCTCATTGTCTGTGTGATTTCTCATTGTCCATGCAATTTCTCATTACCCGTGCGATGTCCCATTGTCCGTGCGATTACTCATTGTCCGTGCGATGTCCCATTGTCCGTGTGATTTCTCATTGCCCGTGCGATGTGTCATTGTCCGTGCGATTTCCCATTGTCCGTGCGATTTCTCATTCCGCGATTTCGCATTGTCCGTGCGATTTCTCATTGTCCGTGCGATTTCTCATTGTCCGGCGATGTCTTATTGTCCGTGCGATTTCTCATTGTCCGTGCGATGTCTCATTGTCCGTGCGATTTCTCATTGTCCGTCCGATGTCTCATTGTCCGTGCGATTTCTCATTGTCCTTGCGATTTCTCAGTGCCTCTGTGATTTCTCATTGTCCGTGAGATTTCTGACTGCCCGTGCGCTTTCTCATTGCCTGTGTGAACTCTCATTGTCCGTGCAATTTCTCATTGTCCGTGCGATTTCTCATTGTCTATGCGATGTCTCATTGTCTGTACGATTAGCTCATTGTCCGTGCGATGTCTCATTGTCCATGCAATTTCTCATTACCCGTGCGATGTCCCATTGTCCGTGCGATTTCTCATTGTTCGTGCGATGTCCTATTGTCCGTGTGATTTCTCATTGTGCGTGTGATTTCTCATTGTCCGTGCGATTTCTCATTGTCCGTGTGATTTTTCATTGCCTGTGCGATGTCTCATTGTCCATGCGATTTCTCACTGGCCGTGCGATTTCTCATTGTCCATGCGATTTCTCATTGTCCGTGCGATTTCTCATTGTCCATGCGATTTCTCATTCTCCGTGCATTTTCTCATTGTCCATGCGATTTCTCATTATCCGTGCGATGGCTCATTGTCCATGCGATTTCTCATTGTCCGTCCGATGTCTCATTGTCCGTGCGATTTCTCATTGTTCGTGCGATTTCTCATTGTCCTTGCGATTTCTCATTGCCTCTGTGATTTCTCATTGTCCGTGAGATTTCTCATTGTCCGTGCGATTTCTCATTGTCCGTGCGATGTCTCATTGTCCGTGCGATTTCTCATTGTCCGTCCGATGTCTCATTGTCCGTGCGATTTCTCATTGTCCTTGCGATTTCTCAGTGCCTCTGTGATTTCTCATTGTCCGTGAGATTTCTGACTGCCCGTGCGCTTTCACTTTGCCTGTGTGAACTCTCATTTTCCTTGCAATTTCTCATTGTCCGTGCGATTTCTCATTGTCTATGCGATGTCTCATTGTCTGTACGATTAGCTCATTGTCCGTGCGATTTCTCATTGTCCATGCAATTTCTCATTACCCGAGCGATGTCCCATTGTCCATGCGATTTCTCCTTGTTCGTGCGATGTCCTATTGTCTGTGTGATTACTCATTGTGCGTGTGATTTCTCATTGTCCGTGCGATTTCTCATTGTCCGTGTGATTTTTCATTGCCTGTGCGATGTCTCATTGTCCATGCGATTTCTCACTGGCCATGCGATTTCTCATTGTCCATGCGATTTCTCATTGTCCGTGCGATTTCTCATTGTCCATGCGATTTCTCATTGTCCGTGCGATTTCTCATTGTCCGTGCGATGTCTCATTGTCCATGCGATGTCTCATTGTCTGTGCGATTTCTCATTTTCCGTGCGATGTCACATTGTCCGTGCGATGTCTCATTGTCCGTGCGATGTCTCATTGTCCTTGCGGTTTCTAACTGCCCGTGCGATTTCTCATTCTCCGTGCGCTGTCACATTGTCCGTGCGATGTCTCATTGTCTGTCCGATGTCTCATTGTCCTTGCGATTTCTCATTGTTCGTGCGATTTCTCATTGTCCTTGCGATTTCTCATTGTCTGTGCGATTTCTCATTGTCCATGCGATTTCTCATTGTCCGTGCGATGTCTCATTGTCCGTGGGATTTTTCATTGCCTGTGCGATGTCTCATTGTCCATGCGATTTCTCATTGTCCGTGCGATTTCTCACTGTCCATGCGATTTCTCATTGTCCGTGTGATTTCTCGTTGTCCGTGCGATTTCTCATTGTTCGTGCGATTTCTCATTGTCCATGCGATTTCTCATTGTCCGTGCGATTTCTCCTTGTCCGTGCGATGTCTCATTGTCCATGTGATGTCTCATTGTCTGTGCGATTTCTCATTTTCCGTGCGAAGTCACATTGTCCGTGCGATGTCTCATTGTCCGTGCGATGTCTCATTGTCCTTGCGGTTTCTAACTGCCCGTGCGATTTCTCATTCTCCGTGCGCTGTCACATTGTCCGTGCGATGTCTCATTGTCCGTCCGATGTCTCACTGTCCGTGCGATTTCTCATTGTTCATGCGATTTCTCATTGTCCGTGCGATTTCTCATTGCCTTTGTGATTTCTCATTGTCCGTGAAATTTCTAATTGATCGTGCGATTTCTCTTTGTCCGTGTGATTTCTCATTGTCCCTGCGATTTCTCATTGTCCGTGTGATTTCTCACTGCTCGTGCGCTTTCTCATTGTCTGTGTGAACTCTTATTGTCCATGCAATTTCTCATTGTCCATGCGATGTCTCATTGTCAGTACAATTAGCTCATTGTCCGTGCGATTTCTCATTGTCCATCCAATTTCTCATTGTCCATGCAATTACTCATTGTCAGTGCGATTTCCCATTGTCCATGCGATTTCTGATTGTCCGTGTGATTTCTCATTGTCCGTGCGATTTCTCATTGTCCGTGTGATTTCTCATTGTCCGTGCAATTTTTCATTGTCTGAGTGATTTCTCATTGTCTGTGTGATTTCTCATTGTCCGTGCAATTTCTCATTACCCGTGCGATGTCCCATTGTCCGTGCGATTACTCATTGTCCGTGCGATGTCCCATTGTCCGTGTGATTTCTCATTGCCCGTGCGATGTGTCATTGTCCGTGCGATTTCCCATTGTCCGTGCGATTTCTCATTCCGCGATTTCGCATTGTCCGTGCGATTTCTCATTGTCCGTGCGATTTCTCAATGTCCGTGCGATTTCTCATTGTCCGTGCGATTTCTCATTGTCCGGCGATGTCTTATTGTCCGTGCGATTTCTCATTGTCCGTGCGATGTCTCATTGTCCGTGCGATTTCTCATTGTCCGTCCGATGTCTCATTGTCCGTGCGATTTCTCATTGTCCTTGCGATTTCTCAGTGCCTCTGTGATTTCTCATTGTCCGTGAGATTTCTGACTGCCCGTGCGCTTTCTCATTGCCTGTGTGAACTCTCATTGTCCGTGCAATTTCTCATTGTCCGTGCGATTTCTCATTGTCTATGCGATGTCTCATTGTCTGTACGATTAGCTCATTGTCCGTGCGATGTCTCATTGTCCATGCAATTTCTCATTTCCCGTGCGATGTCCCATTGTCCGTGCGATTTCTCATTGTTCGTGCGATGTCCTATTGTCCGTGTGATTTCTCATTGTGCGTGTGATTTCTCATTGTCCGTGCGATTTCTCATTGTCCGTGTGATTTTTCATTGCCTGTGCGATGTCTCATTGTCCATGCGATTTCTCACTGGCCGTGCGATTTCTCATTGTCCGTGCGATTTCTCATTGTCCGTGCGATTTCTCATTGTCCATGCGATTTCTCATTCTCCGTGCATTTTCTCATTGTCCGTGCGATTTCTCATTATCCGTGCGATGGCTCATTGTCCATGCGATTTCTCATGGTCCGTCCGATGTCTCATTGTCCGTGCGATTTCTCATTGTTCGTGCGATTTCTCATTGTCCTTGCGATTTCTCATTGCCTCTGTGATTTCTCATTGTCCGTGAGATTTCTCATTGTTCGTGCGATTTCTCATTGTCCGTGCGATGTCTCATTGTCCATGCGATGTCTCGTTGTCTGTGCGATTTCTCATTTTCCGTGCCATGTCACATTGTCCGTGCGATGTCTCATTGTTCGTGCGATGTCTCATTGTCCTTGCGGTTTCTAACTGCCCGTGCGATTTCTCATTCTCCGTGCGCTGTCACATTGTCCGTGCGAAGTCTCATTGTCCGTCCGATGTCTCATTGTCCATGCGATTTCTCATTTCCCGTGTTGTCTCATTGTCCATGCGATTTCTCATTGTCCATGCGATTTCTCATTGTCAGTGCGATTTCCCATTTTCCATGTGATTTCTGATTGTCCGTGTGATTTCTCATTGTGCGTGCGATTTCTCATTGTCCGTGCAATTTTTCATTGTCCGAGCGATTTCTCATTACCCGTGCAATTTCTCATTACCCGTGCGATGTCCCACTGTCCGTGTGATTTCTCATTGTCCTTGCGATGTCCCATTGTCCGTGCGATTTCTCATTGTCCGTGCGATTTCTCATTGTCCGTGCGATTTCTCATTGTCCATGCGATTTCTCATTGTCCGTGCGATTTCTCATTGTCCGTGCGATTTCTCATTGTCCGTGCGATTTCTCATTGTCCATGCGATTTCTCATTATCCGTGCGATGTCTCATTGTCCATGCGATTTCTCATTGTCCGTCCGATGTCTCATTGTCCGTGCGATTTCTCATTGTTCGTGCGATTTCTCATTGTCCTTGTGATTTCTCATTGCCTCTGTGATTTCTCATTGTCCATGCGATTTCTCATTGTCCGTGTGATTTCTCATTGTCCATGCGATTTCTCACTGTCCGTGCGATGTCTCATTGTCCGTGCGATTTCTCATTGTCCGTTCGATTTTACATTGTCCGTGCGATTTCTCATTGTCTGTGCGATTTCTCATTGCCCGTGCGATTTCTCATTGTCTGTGCGATTTCTCGTTGTCCGTTCGATTTCTCATTGTCCGTGCGATTTCTCATTGTCTGTGCAATTTCTCATTGTCCGTGCGATGTCTCATTGTCCATGCGATTTCTCATTACCCGTGTTGTCTCATTGTCCATGCGATTTCTCATTGTCCGTGTGATTTCTCACTGCCCGTGCGCTTTCTCATTGTCTGTGTGAACTCTCATTTTCCGTGCAATTTCTCATTGTCCATGCGATTTCTCATTGTCAGTGCAATTTCTCATTGTCCCTGCGATGTCTCATTGTCAGTACGATTAGCTCATTGTCCGTGCGATTTCTCATTGTCCATCCAATTTCTCATTGTCCATGCAATTTCTCATTGTCAGAGCGATTTCCCATTGTCCATGCGATTTCTGATTGTCCGTGTGATTTCTCATTGTCCGTGTGATTTCTCATTGTCCGTGTGATTTCTCATTGTCCGTGCAATTTTTCATTGTCCGTGCGATTTCTCATTGTCCGTGCGATGTCTCATTGCCTCTGTGATTTCTCATTGTCCGTGAGATTTCTCATTGTCCTTGCGATTTCTCATTGTCCGTGCGATGTCTCATTGTCCGTGCGATTTCTCATTGTCTATGCGATGTCTCATTGTCTGTACGATTAGCTCATTGTCCGTGCGATGTCTCATTGTCCATGCAATTTCTCATTACCCGTGCGATGTCCCATTGTCCGTGCGATTTCTCATTGTTCGTGCGATGTCCTATTGTCCATGTGATTTCTCATTGTGCGTGTGATTTCTCATTGTCCGTGCGATTTCTCATTGTCCGTGTGATTTTTCATTGCCTGTGCGATGTCTCATTGTCCATGCGATTTCTCACTGGCCGTGCGATTTCTCATTGTCCATGCGATTTCTCATTGTCCGTGCGATTTCTCATTGTCCATGCGATTTCTCATTCTCCGTGCGTTTTCTCATTGTCCGTGCGATTTCTCATTATCCGTGCGATGGCTCATTGTCCTTGCGATTTCTCATTGTCCGTCCGATGTCTCATTGTCCGTGCGATTTCTCATTGCTCGTGCGATTTCTCATTGTCCTTGCGATTTCTCATTGCCTCTGTGATTTCTCATTGTCCGTGAGATTTCTCATTGTTCGTGCGATTTCTCATTGTCCGTGCGATGTCTCATTGTCCATGCGATGTCTCGTTGTCTGTGCGATTTCTCATTTTCCGTGCCATGTCACATTGTCCGTGCGATGTCTCATTGTTCGTGCGATGTCTCATTGTCCTTGCGGTTTCTAACTGCCCGTGCGATTTCTCATTCTCCGTGCGCTGTCACATTGTCCGTGCGAAGTCTCATTGTCCGTCCGATGTCTCATTGTCCATGCGATTTCTCATTTCCCGTGTTGTCTCATTGTCCATGCGATTTCTCATTGTCCATGCGATTTCTCATTGTCAGTGCGATTTCCCATTTTCCATGTGATTTCTGATTGTCCGTGTGATTTCTCATTGTGCGTGCGATTTCTCATTGTCCGTGCAATTTTTCATTGTCCGAGCGATTTCTCATTACCCGTGCAATTTCTCATTACCCGTGCGATGTCCCACTGTCCGTGCGATTTCTCATTGTCCTTGCGATGTCCCATTGTCCGTGCGATTTCTCATTGTCCGTGCGATTTCTCATTGTCCGTGCGATTTCTCATTGTCCGTGCGATTTCTCATTGTCCGTGCGATTTCTCATTGTCCAGGCGATTTCTCATTGTCCGTGCGATTTCTCATTGTCCGTGCGATTTCTCATTATCCGTGCGATGTCTCATTGTCCATGCGATTTCTCATTGTCCGTCCGATGTCTCATTGTCCGTGCGATTTCTCATTGTTCGTGCGATTTCTCATTGTCCTTGCGATTTCTCATTGCCTCTGTGATTTCTCATTGTCCATGCGATTTCTCATTGTCCGTGTGATTTCTCATTGTCCATGCGATTTCTCACTGTCCGTGCGATGTCTCATTGTCCGTGCGATTTCTCATTGTCCGTTCGATTTTACATTGTCCGTGCGATTTCTCATTGTCTGTGCGATTTCTCATTGCCCGTGCGATTTCTCATTGTCTGTGCGATTTCTCGTTGTCCGTTCGATTTCTCATTGTCCGTGCGATTTCTCATTGTCTGTGCGATTTCTCATTGTCCGTGCGATGTCTCATTGTCCATGCGATTTCTCATTACCCGTGTTGTCTCATTGTCCATGCGATTTCTCATTGTCCGTGTGATTTCTCACTGCCCGTGCGCTTTCTCATTGTCTGTGTGAACTCTCATTGTCCGTGCAATTTCTCATTGTCCATGCGATTTCTCATTGTCAGTGCAATTTCTCATTGTCCCTGCGATGTCTCATTGTCAGTACGATTAGCTCATTGTCCGTGCGATTTCTCATTGTCCATCCAATTTCTCATTGTCCATGCAATTTCTCATTGTCAGAGCGATTTCCCATTGTCCATGCGATTTCTGATTGTCCGTGTGATTTCTCATTGTCCGTGTGATTTCTCATTGTCCGTGTGATTTCTCATTGTCCGTGCAATTTTTCATTGTCCGTGCGATTTCTCATTGTCCGTGCGATGTCTCATTGCCTCTGTGATTTCTCATTGTCCGTGAGATTTCTCATTGTCCGTGCGATTTCTCATTGTCCGTGCGATGTCTCATTGTCCGTGCGATTTCTCATTGTCCGTACGATTTCTCATTGTCCGTGTGATTTCTCATTGTCTGTGCGATTTCTCATTGCCCGTGCGATTTCTCATTGTCTGTGCAATTTCTCGTTGTCCGTCCGATTTCTCATTGTCCGTGCGATTTCTCATTGTCTGTGCGATTTCTCATTGTCCGTGCGATGTCTCATTTTCCATGCGATTTCTCATTTCCCGTGTTGTCTCATTTTCCATGCGATTTCTCATTGTCCATGCGATTTCTCATTGTCAGTGCGATTTCCCATTGTCCATGTGATTTCTGATTGTCCGTGTGATTTCTCATTGTGCGTGCGATTTCTCATTGTCAGTGCGATTTCTCATTGTCCGTGCAATTTCTCATTGTCCGAGCGATTTCTCATTGTCTGTGCAATTTCTCATTACCCGTGCGACGTCCCACTGTCCGTGCGATTTCTCATTGTCCGTGCGATTTCTCATTGTCTGTGCGATTTCTCATTGTCCGTGCGATTTCTCATTGTGCGTGCGATTTCTCATTGTCCGTGCGATTTCTCATTGTCCGTGCAATTTCTCATTGTCCGAGCGATTTCTCATTGTCCGTGCAATTTCTCATTACCCGTGCGACGTCCCACTGTCCGTGCGATTTCTCATTGTCCATGCGATTTCTCATTGTCCGTGCGATTTCTGATTGTCCGTGCGATTTCTCATTATCCGTGCGATGTCTCATTGTCCATGCGATTTCTCATTGTCCGTCCGATGTCTCATTGTCCGTGCGATTTCTCATTGTTCGTGCGATTTCTCATTGTCCTTGCGATTTCTCATTGCCTCTGTGATTTCTCATTGTCCATGCGATTTCTCATTGTCCGTGTGATTTCTCATTGTCCATGCGATTTCTCATTGTCCGTGCGATTTCTCATTGTCCATGCGATGTCTCATTGTCAATGCGATTTCTCATTTCCCTTGTTGTCTCATTGTCCATGCGATTTCTCATTGTCAGTGCGATTTCCCATTGTCCATGCGATTTCTGATTGTCCGTGTGATTTCTCATTGTCCGTGCGATTTCTCATTGTCCGTGCGATTTCTCATTGTCCATGCGATTTCTCATTGTCCGTGCGATTTCTGATTGTCCGTGCGATTTCTCATTATCCGTGCGATGTCTCATTGTCCATGCGATTTCTCATTGTCCGTCCGATGTCTCATTGTCCGTGCGATTTCTTATTGTTCGTGCGATTTCTCATTGTCCTTGCGATTTCTCATTGCCTCTGTGATTTCTCATTGTCCATGCGATTTCTCATTGTCCGTGTGATTTCTCATTGTCCATGCGATTTCTCATTGTCCGTGCGATGTCTCATTGTCCGTGCGATTTCTCATTGTCCGTTCGATTTTACATTGTCCGTGCGATTTCTCATTGTCTGTGCGATTTCTCATTGCCCGTGCGATTTCTCATTGTCTGTGCGATTTCTCGTTGTCCGTTCGATTTCTCATTGTCCGTGCGATTTCTCATTGTCTGTGCGATTTCTCATTGTCCGTGCGATGTCTCATTGTCCATGCGATTTCTCATTACCCGTGTTGTCTCATTGTCCATGCGATTTCTCATTGTCCGTGTGATTTCTCACTGCCCGTGCGCTTTCTCATTGTCTGTGTGAACTCTCATTGTCCGTGCAATTTCTCATTATCCATGCGATTTCTCATTGTCAGTGCGATGTCTCATTGTCCGTGCGATTTCTCATTGTCCGTCTGATGTCTCATTGTCTGTGCGATTTCTCATTTTCCGTTGCGATTTCTCATTGCCTATGTGATTTCTCATTGTCCGTGAGATTTCTCATTGTTCGTGTGATTTCTCATTGTCCGTGTGATTTCTCACTGCCCATGCGCTTTCTCATTGTCTGTGTGAACTCTCATTGTCCGTGCAATTTCTCTTTGTCCATGCGATTTCTCATTGTCCATGCAATGTCTCATTGTCTGTACGATTAGCTCATTGTCCATGCGATTTCTCATTGTCAGTGCGATTTCCCATTGTCCGTGCGATTTCTGGTTGTCCGTGTGATTTCTCATTGTGCGTGTGATTTCTCATTGTCCGTGCGATTTCTCATTGTCCGTGCGATTTTTCATTGTCCGAGCGATTTCTCATTGTCTGTGTGATTTCTCATTGTCCGTGCAATTTCTCATTACCCGTGCGATGTCCCATTGTCCGTGCGATTTCTCATTGTCCGTGCGATGTCCCATTGTCCGTGTGATTCCTCATTGCCTGTGCGATGTGTCATTGTCCGTGCGATTTCTCATTGTCCGTGCGATTTCTCATTGTCCGTGCGATTTCTCATTGTCCATACAATTTCTCATTGTCCGTACGATGTCTCATTGTCCGTGCGATTTCTCATTGTCCGTACGATTTCTCATTGTCCGTGCGATTTCTCATTGTCTGTGCGATTTCTCATTGCCCGTGCGATTTCTCTTTGTCTGTGCAATTTCTCGTTGTCCGTTCGATTTCTCATTGTCCGTGCGATTTCTCATTGTCTGTGCGATTTCTCATTGTCCATGCGATGTCTCATTGTCCATGCGATTTCTCATTTCCCGTGTTGTCTCATTGTCCATGCGATTTCTCATTGTCAGTGCGATTTCCCATTGTCCATGCGATTTCTGATTGTCCGTGTGATTTCTCATTGTCCGTGCGATTTCTCATTGTCCGTGCGATTTCTCATTGTCCGTGCAATTTTTCATTGTCCGAGCGATTTCTCATTGTCCATGCAATTTCTCATTACCCGTGCGATGTCCCACTGTCCGTGCGATTTCTCATTGTTTGTGCGATGTCCCATTGTCCGTGCGATTTCTCATTGTCCGTGCGATTTCTCATTGTCTGTGCGATTTCTCATTGTCCATTTGATTTCTCATTGTCCGTGCGATTTCTCATTGTCCGTGTGATTTCTCATTATCCGTGCGATGTCTCATTGTCCATGCGATTTCTCATTGTCCGTCCGATGACTCATTGTCCGTGCGATTTCTCATTGTCCGTGCAATTTCTCATTGTCCTTGCGATTTCTCATTGCCTCTGTGATTTCTCATTGTACATGCGATTTCTCATTGTCCGTGTGATTTCTCATTGTCCGTGCGATTTCTCATTGTCCGTGCGATGTCTCATTGTCCGTGCGATTTCACATTGCCTGTACGATTTCTCATTGTCCGTGCGATTTCTCATTGTCTGTGTAATTTCTCATTGCCCGTGCGATTTCTCATTGTCTGTGCGATTTCTCGTTGTCCGTTCGATTTCTCATTGTCCGTGCGATTTCTCATTGTCTGTGCGATTTCTCATTGTCCGTGCGATGTCTCATTGTCCATGCGATTTCTCATTTCCCGTGTTGTCTCATTGTCTATGCGATTTCTCATTGTCAGTGCGATTTCCCATTGTCCATGCGATTTCTGATTGTCCGTGTGATTTCTCATTGTGTGTGCGATTTGTCATTGTCCGTGCGATTTCTCATTGTCCATGCAATTTTTCATTGTCCGAGCGATTTCTCATTGTCCGTGCAATTTCTCATTACCCGTGCGATGTCCCACTGTCCGTGTGATTTCTCATTGTTCGTGCGATGTCCCATTGTCCGTGCGATTTCTCATTGTCCGTGCGATTTCTCATTGTCCGTGCGATTTCTCATTGTCCATGCGATTTCTCATTGTCCATGCGATTTCTCATTGTCCGTGCGATTTCTCATTGTCCATGCGATTTCTCATTGTCCATGCGATTTCTCATTGTCCGTGCGATTTCTCATTATCCGTGCGATGTCTCATTGTCCATGCGATTTCTCATTGTCCGTCCGATGTCTCATTGTCCGTGCAATTTCTCATTGTTCGTGCGATTTCTCATTGTCCTTGCGATTTCTCATTGCCTCTGTGATTTCTCATTGTACATGCGATTTCTCATTGTCCGTGCGATTTCTCATTGTCCGTGCGATTTCTAATTGTCTGTGCGATGTCTCATTGTCCGTGCGAGTTCTCATTGTCCTTGCGATTTCTCATTGTCCGTGCGATTTCTCATTGTCCGTACGATTTCTCATTGTCCATGCGATTTCTCATTGTCTGTGCGATTTCTCATTGCCAATGCGATTTCTCATTGTCCGTGTGATGTCTCATTGTCCGTGTGATTTTTCATTGCCTGTCCGATGTCTCATTGTCCATGCGATTTCTCATTGTCCGTGCGATTTCTCATTGTCCATGCGATTTCTCATTGTCCGTGCAATTTCTCATTGTCCGTGCGATTTCTCATTGTCCGTGCGATGTCTCATTGTCCATGCGATGTCTCGTTGTTTGTGCGATTTCTCATTTTCCGTGCCATGTCACATTGTCCGTGCGATGTCTCATTGTCCTTGCGATGTCTCATTGTCCTTGCGGTTTCTAACTGCCCGTGCGATTTCTCATTCTCCGTGCGCTGTCACATTGTCCGTGCGATGTCTCATTGTCCGTCCGATGTCTCACTGTCCGTGCGATTTCTCATTGTTCATGCGATTTCTCATTGTCCTTGCGATTTCTCATTGCCTTTGTGATTTCTCATTGTCCGTGAAATTTCTAATTGATCGTACGATTTCTCTTTGTCCGTGTGATTTCTCATTGTCCCTGCGATTTCTCATTGTCCGTGTGATTTCTCACTGCTCGTGCGCTTTCTCATTGTCTGTGTGAACTCTTATTGTCCATGCAATTTCTCATTGTCCATGCGATGTCTCATTGTCAGTACAATTAGTTCATTGTCCGTGCGATTTCTCATTGTCCATCCAATTTCTCATTGTCCATGCAATTACTCATTGTCAGTGCGATTTCCCATTGTACATGCGATTTCTGATTGTCCGTGTGATTTCTCATTGTCCGTGCGATTTCTCATTGTCCGTGTGATTTCTCATTGTCCGTGCAATTTTTCATTGTCTGAGTGATTTCTCATTGTCCGTGCGATTTCTCATTGTCCGTGCGATTTCTCATTATCCGTGCGATGTCTCATTGTCCATGCGATTTCTCATTGTCCGTCCGATGTCTCATTGTCCGTGCGATTTCTCATTGTTCGTGCGATTTCTCATTGTCCTTGCGATTTCTCATTGCCTCTGTGATTTCTCATTGTCCATGCGATTTCTCATTGTCCGTGTGATTTCTCATTGTCCATGCGATTTCTCACTGTCTGTGCGATGTCTCATTGTCCGTGTGATTTCTCATTGTCCGTTCGATTTTACATTGTCCGTGCGATTTCTCATTGTCTGTGCGATTTCTCATTGCCCGTGCGATTTCTCATTGTCTGTGCGATTTCTCGTTGTCCGTTCGATTTCTCATTGTCCGTGCGATTTCTCATTGTCTGTGCGATTTCTCATTGTCCGTGCGATGTCTCATTGTCCATGCGATTTCTCATTACCCGTGTTGTCTCAATGTCCATGCGATTTCTCATTGTCCGTGTGATTTCTCACTGCCCGTGCGCTTTCTCATTGTCTGTGTGAACTCTCATTGTCCGTGCAATTTCTCATTGTCCATGCGATTTCTCATTGTCAGTGCAATTTCTCATTGTCCCTGCGATGTCTCATTGTCAGTACGATTAGTTCATTGTCCATGCGATTTCTCATTGTCCATCCAATTTCTCATTGTCCATGCAATTTTTCATTGTCAGTGCGATTTCCCATTGTCCATGCGATTTCTGATTGTCCGTGTGATTTCTCATTGTCCGTGTGATTTCTCATTGTCCGTGTGATTTCTCATTGTCCGTGCAATTTTTCATTGTCCGTGCGATTTCTCATTGTCCGTGCGATGTCTCATTGCCTCTGTGATTTCTCATTGTCCGTGAGATTTCTCATTGTCCGTGCGATTTCTCATTGTCCGTGCGATGTCTCATTGTCCGTGCGATTTCTCATTGTCCGTACGATTTCTCATTGTCCGTGTGATTTCTCATTGTCTGTGAGATTTCTCATTGCCCGTGCGATTTCTCATTGTCTGTGCAATTTCTCGTTGTCCGTCCGATTTCTCATTGTCCGTGCGATTTCTCATTGTCTGTGCGATTTCTCATTGTCCGTGCGATGTCTCATCGTCCATGCGATTTCTCATTTCCCGTGTTGTCTCATTTTCCATGCGATTTCTCATTGTCCTTGCGATTTCTCATTGTCCATGCGATTTCTCATTGTCTGTGCGATTTCTCATTGTCCGTGCGATGTCTCATCGTCCATGCGATTTCTCATTTCCCGTGTTGTCTCATTTTCCATGCGATTTCTCATTGTCCGTGCGATTTCTCATTGTCCGTGCGATTTCTCATTACCCGTGCGATGTCTCATTGTCCATGCGATTTCTCATTTTCCTCCGATGTCTCATTGTCCGTGCGATTTCTCATTGTTCGTGCGATTTCTCATTGTCCTTGCGATTTCTCATTGCCTCTGTGATTTCTCATTGTCCATGCGATTTCTCATTGTCCGTGTGATTTCTCATTGTCCATGCGATTTCTCACTGTCTGTGCGATGTCTCATTGTCCGTGCGATTTCTCATTGTCCGTTCGATTTTACATTGTCCGTGCGATTTCTCATTGTCTGTGCGATTTCTCATTGCCCGTACGATTTCTCATTGTCTGTGCGATTTCTCGTTGTCCGTTCGATTTCTCATTGTCCGTGCGATTTCTCATTGTCTGTGCGATTTCTCATTGTCCGTGCGATGTCTCATTGTCCATGCGATTTCTCATTACCCGTGTTGTCTCATTGTCCATGCGATTTCTCATTGTCCGTGTGATTTCTCACTGCCCGTGCGCTTTCTCATTGTCTGTGTGAACTCTCATTGTCCGTGCAATTTCTCATTGTCCATGCGATTTCTCATTGTCAGTGCAATTTCTCATTGTCCCTGCGATGTCTCATTGTCAGTACGATTAGCTCATTGTCCGTGCGATTTCTCATTGTCCATCCAATTTCTCATTGTCCATGCAATTTCTCATTGTCAGTGCGATTTCCCATTGTCCATGCGATTTCTGATTGTCCGTGTGATTTCTCATTGTCCGTGTGATTTCTCATTGTCCGTGCAATTTTTCATTGTCCGTGCGATTTCTCATTGTCCGTGCGATGTCTCATTGCCTCTGTGATTTCTCATTGTCCGTGAGATTTCTCATTGTCCGTGCGATTTCTCATTGTCTGTGCGATGTCTCATTGTCCGTGCGATTTCTCATTGTCCGTACGATTTCTCATTGTCCGTGTGATTTCTCATTGTCTGTGCGATTTCTCATTGCCCGTGCGATTTCTCATTGTCTGTGCAATTTCTCGTTGTCCGTCCGATTTCTCATTGTCCGTGCGATTTCTCATTGTCTGTGCGATTTCTCATTGTCCGTGCGATGTCTCATTGTCCATGCGATTTCTCATTTCCCGTGTTGTCTCATTTTCCATGCGATTTCTCATTGTCCATGCGATTTCTCATTGTCAGTGCGATTTCCCATTGTCCATGTGATTTCTGATTGTCCGTGTGATTTCTCATTGTGCGTGCGATTTCTCATTGTCCGTGCGATTTCTCATTGTCCGTGCAATTTCTCATTGTCCGAGCGATTTCTCATTGTCCGTGCAATTTCTCATTACCCGTGCGACGTCCCACTGTCCGTGCGATTTCTCATTGTCCGTGCGATGTCCCATTGTCCGTGCGATTTCTCATTGTCCGTGCGATTTCTCATTGTCTGTGCGATTTCTCATTGTCCGTGCGATTTCTCATTGTCCATGCGATTTCTCATTGTCTGTGCGATTTCTGATTGTCCGTGCGATTTCTCATTATCCGTGCGATGTCTCATTGTCCATGCGATTTCTCATTGTCCGTCCGATGTCTCATTGTCCGTGCGATTTCTCATTGTTCGTGCGATTTCTCATTGTCCTTGCGATTTCTCATTGCCTCTGTGATTTCTCATTGTCCATGCGATTTCTCATTGTCCGTGTGATTTCTCATTGTCCATGCGATTTCTCATTGTCCGTGCGATGTCTCATTGTCCGTGCGATTTCTCATTGTCCGTTCGATTTTACATTGTCCGTGCGATTTCTCATTGTCTGTGCGATTTCTCATTGCCCGTGCGATTTCTCATTGTCTGTGCGATTTCTCGTTGTCCGTTCGATTTCTCATTGTCCGTGCGATTTCTCATTGTCTGTGCGATTTCTCATTGTCCGTGCGATGTCTCATTTTCCATGCGATTTCTCATTACCCGTGTTGTCTCATTGTCCATGCGATTTCTCATTGTCCGTGTGATTTCTCACTGCCCGTGCGCTTTCTCATTGTCTGTGTGAACTCTCATTGTCCGTGCAATTTCTCATTGTCCATGCGATTTCTCATTGTCAGTGCGATGTCTCATTGTCCGTGCGATTTCTCATTGTCCGTCTGATGTCTCATTGTCCGTGCGATTTCTCATTTTCCGTTGCGATTTCTCATTGCCTATGTGATTTCTCATTGCCTCTGTGATTTCTCATTGTACATGCGATTTCTCATTGTCCGTGTGATTTCTCATTGTCCGTGCGATTTCTCATTGTCCGTGCGATGTCTCATTGTCCATGCGATTTCTCATTGCCTGTACGATTTCTCATTGTCCGTGCGATTTCTCATTGTCTGTGCGATTTCTCATTGCCCGTGCGATTTCTCATTGTCTGTGCGATTTCTCGTTGTCCGTTCGATTTCTCATTGTCCGTGCGATTTCTCATTGTCTGTGCGATTTCTCATTGTCCGTGCGATGTCTCATTGTCCATGCGATTTCTCATTTCCCGTGTTGTCTCATTGTCCATGCGATTTCTCATTGTCTATGCAATTTCTCATTGTCCGTGCGATGTCCCATTGTCCGTGCGTTTTCTCACCGACTGTGCGATTTCTCATTGTCTCTGCGATCTCTCATTGTCCATGAGATTTCTCATTGTCCGTGTGATTTCTCATTGTCCATGTGATTTCTCGTTGTCCGTGAAACATCTCAGTGTCCGTGCGATTTCTCATTGTCCGTGAAACTTCTCATTGTTCGTGCGATTGCTCATTGTCCGTGCGATGTCTCATTGTTCGTGCGATTTCTCATTGTCCGTGCGATGTCTCATTGTCCTTGCGATTTCTCATTGCCTCTGTGATTTCTCATTGTCCATGCGATTTCTCATTGTCCGTGTGATTTCTCATTGTCCATGCGATTTCTTACTGTCTGTGCGATGTCTCATTGTCCGTGCGATTTCTCATTGTCCGTTCGATTTTACATTGTCCATGCGATTTCTCATTGTCTGTGCGATTTCTCATTCCCGTGCGATTTCTCATTGTCTGTGCGATTTCTCGTTGTCCGTTCGATTTCTCATTGTCCGTGCGATTTCTCATTGTCTGTGCGATTTCTCATTGTCCGTGCGATGTCTCATTGTCCATGCGATTTCTCATTACCCATGTTGTCTCATTGTCCATGCGATTTCTCATTGTCCGTGTGATTTCTCACTGCCCGTGCGCTTTCTCATTGTCTGTGTGAACTCTCATTGTCCGTGCAATTTCTCATTGTCCATGCGATTTCTCATTGTCAGTGCAATTTCTCATTGTCCCTGCGATGTCTCATTGTCAGTACGATTAGCTCATTGTCCGTGCGATTTCTCATTGTCCATCCAATTTCTCATTGTCCATGCAATTTCTCATTGTCAGTGCGATTTCCCATTGTCCATGCGATTTCTGATTGTCCGTGTGATTTCTCATTGTCCGTGTGATTTCTCATTGTCCGTGTGATTTCTCATTGTCCGTGCAATTTTTCATTGTCCGTGCGATTTCTCATTGTCCGTGCGATGTCTCATTGCCTCTGTGATTTCTCATTGTCCGTGAGATTTCTCATTGTCCGTGCGATTTCTCATTGTCCGTGTGATGTCTCATTGTCCGTGCGATTTCTCATTGTCCGTACGATTTCTCATTGTCCATGTGATTTCTCATTGTCTGTGCGATTTCTCATTGCCCGTGCGATTTCTCATTGTCTGTGCAATTTCTCGTTGTCCGTCCGATTTCTCATTGTCCGTGCGATTTCTCATTGTCCGTGCGATGTCTCATTGTCCATGCGATTTCTCATTTCCCGTGTTGTCTCATTTTCCATGCGATTTCTCATTGTCCATGCGATTTCTCATTGTCAGTGCGATTTCCCATTGTCCATGTGATTTCTGATTGTCCGTGTGATTTCTCATTGTGCGTGCGATTTCTCATTGTCCGTGCGATTTCTCATTGTCCGTGCAATTTCTCATTGTCCGAGCGATTTCTCATTGTCCGTGCAATTTCTCATTACCCGTGCGACGTCCCACTGTCCGTGCGATTTCTCATTGTCCGTGCGATGTCCCATTGTCCGTGCGATTTCTCATTGTCCGTGCGATTTCTCATTGTCTGTGCGATTTCTCATTGTCCGTGCGATTTCTCATTGTCCATGCGATTTCTCATTGTCCGTGCGATTTCTGATTGTCCGTGCGATTTCTCATTATCCGTGCAATGTCTCATTGTCCATGCGATTTCTCATTGTCCGTCCGATGTCTCATTGTCCGTGCGATTTCTCATTGTTCGTGCGATTTCTCATTGTCCTTGCGATTTCTCATTGCCTCTGTGATTTCTCATTGTCCATGCGATTTCTCATTGTCCGTGTGATTTCTCATTGTCCATGCGATTTCTCATTGTCCGTGCGATGTCTCATTGTCCGTGCGATTTCTCATTGTCCGTTCAATTTTACATTGTCCGTGCGATTTCTCATTGTCTGTGCGATTTCTCATTGCCCGTGCGATTTCTCATTGTCTGTGCGATTTCTCGTTGTCCGTTCGATTTCTCATTGTCCGTGCGATTTCTCATTGTCTGTGCGATTTCTCATTGTCCGTGCGATGTCTCATTGTCCATGCGATTTCTCATTACCCGTGTTGTCTCATTGTCCATGCGATTTCTCATTGTCCGTGTGATTTCTCACTGCCCGTGCGCTTTCCCATTGTCTGTGTGAACTCTCATTGTCCGTGCAATTTCTCATTGTCCATGCGATTTCTCATTGTCAGTGCGATGTCTCATTGTCCGTGCGATTTCTCATTGTCCGTCTGATGTCTCATTGTCCGTGCGATTTCTCATTTTCCGTTGCGATTTCTCATTGCCTATGTGATTTCTCATTGTCCGTGAGATTTCTCATTGTTCGTGGTGATTTCTCATTGTCCGTGTGATTTCTCACTGCCCATGCGCTTTCTCATTGTCTGTGTGAACTCTCATTGTCCGTGCAATTTCTCTTTGTCCATGCGATTTCTCATTGTCCATGAATGTCTCATTGTCTGTACGATTAGCTCATTGTCCATGCGATTTCTCATTGTCAGTGCGATTTCCCATTGTCCGTGCGATTTCTGGTTGTCCGTGTGATTTCTCATTGTGCGTGCGATTTCTCATTGTCCGTGCGATTTCTCATTGTCCGTGCGATTTTTCATTGTCCGAGCGATTTCTCATTGTCTGTGTGATTTCTCATTGTCCGTGCAATTTCTCATTACCCGTGCGATGTCCCATTGTCCGTGCGATTTCTCATTGTCCGTGCGATGTCCCATTGTCCGTGTGATTTCTCATTGCCTGTGCGATGTGTCATTGTCCGTGCGATTTCTCATTGCCTCTGTTATTTCTCATTGTCCGTGCGATTTCTCATTGTCCATGCAATTTCTCATTGTCCGTACGATGTCTCATTGTCCGTGCGATTTCTCATTGTCCGTACGATTTCTCATTGTCCGTGCGATTTCTCATTGTCTGAGCGATTTCTCATTGCCCGTGCGATTTCTCTTTGTCTGTGCAATTTCTCGTTGTCCGTTCGATTTCTCATTGTCCGTGCGATTTCTCATTGTCTGTGCGATTTCTCATTGTCCATGCGATGTCTCATTGTCCATGCGATTTCTCATTTCCCATGTTGTCTCATTGTCCATGCGATTTCTCATTGTCAGTGCGATTTCCCATTGTCCATGCGATTTCTGATTGTCCGTGTGATTTCTCCTTGTGCGTGCGATTTCTCATTGTCCGTGCGATTTCTCATTGTCCATGCAATTTTTCATTGTCCGAGCGATTTCTCATTGTCCATGCAATTTCTCATTACCCGTGCGATGTCCCACTGTCCGTGCGATTTCTCATAGTTCGTGCGATGTCCCATTGTCCGTGCGATTTCTCATTGTCCGTGCGATTTCTCATTGTCTTTGCGATTTCTCATTGTCCATGCGATTTCTCATTGTCCGTGCAATTTCTCATTGTCCGTGCAATTTCTCATTATCCGTGCGATGTCTCATTGTCCATGCGATTTCTCATTGTCCGTCCGATGTCTCATTGTCCGTGCGATTTCTCATTGTCCGTGCGATTTCTCATTGTCCTTGCGATTTCTCATTGCCTCTGTGATTTCTCATTGTACATGCGATTTCTCATTGTCCGTGTGATTTCTCATTGTCCGTGCGATTTCTCATTGTCCGTGCGATGTCTCATTGTCCGTGCGATTTCTCATTGCCTGTACGATTTCTCATTGTCCGTGCGATTTCTGCATTGCCCGTGCGATTTCTCATTGTCTGTGCGATTTCTCGTTGTCCGTTCGATTTCTCATTGTCCGTGCGATTTCTCATTGTCTGTGCGATTTCTCATTGTCCGTGCGATGTCTCATTGTCCATGCGATTTCTCATTTCCCGTGTTGTCTCATTGTCCATGCGATTTCTCATTGTCTATGCAATTTCTCATTGTCCGTGCGATGTCCCATTGTCCGTGCGTTTTCTCACCGACTGTGCGATTTCTCATTGTCTCTGCGATCTCTCATTGTCCATGAGATTTCTCATTGTCCGTGTGATTTCTCATTGTCCATGTGATTTCTCGTTGTCCGTGAAACATCTCAGTGTCCGTGCGATTTCTCATTGTCCGTGAAACTTCTCATTGTTCGTGCGATTGCTCATTGTCCGTGCGATGTCTCATTGTCCGTATGATTTCTCATTGTCCGTACGATATCTCATTGTCCTTGCCATTTCTCATTGTCCATGCGATTTCTCATTGTCCGTGCAATTTCTCATTGTCTGTGCGATTTCTCATTCTCCGTCCGCTGTCACATTGTCCGTGCGATGTCTCATTGTCCGTCCGATGTCTCAGTGTACGTGCGATTTCTCATTGTTCGTGCGATTTCTCATTGTCCTTGCGATTTCTCATTGCCTCTGTGATTTCTCATTGTCCGTGAGATTTCTCATTGTCCGTGCGATTTCTCTGTCAGTGTGATTTCTCATTGTCCCTGCGACTTCTCATTGTCCGTGTGATTTCTCACTGCCCGTGCGCTTTCTCATTGTCTGTGTGAACTCTCATTGTCCGTGCAATTTCTCATTGTCCGTGCGATTGCTCATTGTCCATGCGATGTCTCATTGTCAGTACGATTAGCTCATTGTCCGTGCGATTTCTCATTGTCCATGCAATTTCTCATTGTCAGTGCGATTTCCCATTGTCCATGCGATTTCTGATTGTCCATGTGATTTCTCATTGTGCGTGCGATTTCTCATTGTCCGTGCGATTTCTCATTGTCCGTGCG
Source organism: Isurus oxyrinchus (assembly GCA_026770705.1). NCBI lineage: Eukaryota > Metazoa > Chordata > Chondrichthyes > Lamniformes > Lamnidae > Isurus > Isurus oxyrinchus. The sequence continues at coordinate 8,999,448 of JANJGN010000002.1, read as the reverse complement.
ATTTATCATTGTCTGTGCGATTTCTCATTGTCCGTGCGATGTCTCATTGTCCATGCGATTTCTCATTACCCATGTTGTCTCATTGTCCATGCGATTTCTCATTACCCATGTTGTCTCATTGTCCATGCGATTTCTCATTGTCCGTGTGATTTCTCACTGCCCGTGCGCTTTCTCATTGTCTGTGTGAACTCTCATTGTCCGTGCGATTTCTCATTGTCCATGCGATTTCTCATTGTCAGTGCAATTTCTCATTGTCCCTGCGATGTCTCATTGTCAGTACGATTAGCTCATTGTCCGTGCGATTTCTCATTGTCCATCCAATTTCTCATTGTCCATGCAATTTCTCATTGTCAGTGCAATTTCCCATTGTCCATGCGATTTCTGATTGTCCGTGTGATTTCTCATTGTCCGTGTGATTTCTCATTGTCCGTGTGATTTCTCATTGTCCGTGCAATTTTTCATTGTCCGTGCGATTTCTCATTGTCCGTGCGATGTCTCATTGCCTCTGTGATTTCTCATTGTCCGTGAGATTTCTCATTGTCCGTGCGATTTCTCATTGTCCGTGTGATGTCTTATTGTCCGTGCGATTTCTCATTGTCCGTACGATTTCTCATTGTCCATGTGATTTCTCATTGTCTGTGCGATTTCTCATTGCCCGTGCGATTTCTCATTGTCTGTGCAATTTCTCGTTGTCCGTCCGATTTCTCATTGTCCGTGCGATTTCTCATTGTCTGTGCGATTTCTCATTGTCCGTGCGATGTCTCATTGTCCATGCGATTTCTCATTTCCCGTGTTGTCTCATTTTCCATGCGATTTCTCATTGTCCATGCGATTTCTCATTGTCAGTGCAATTTCCCATTGTCCATGTGATTTCTGATTGTCCGTGTGATTTCTCATTGTGCGTGCGATTTCTCATTGTCCGTGCGATTTCTCATTGTCCGTGCAATTTCTCATTGTCCGAGCGATTTCTCATTGTCCGTGCAATTTCTCATTACCCGTGCGACGTCCCACTGTCCGTGCGATTTCTCATTGTCCGTGCGATGTCCCATTGTCCGTGCGATTTCTCATTGTCCGTGCGATTTCTCATTGTCTGTGCGATTTCTCATTGTCCGTGCGATTTCTCATTGTCCATGCGATTTCTCATTGTCCGTGCGATTTCTGATTGTCCGTGCGATTTCTCATTATCCGTGCAATGTCTCATTGTCCATGCGATTTCTCATTGTCCGTCCGATGTCTCATTGTCCGTGCGATTTCTCATTGTTCGTGCGATTTCTCATTGTCCTTGCGATTTCTCATTGCCTCTGTGATTTCTCATTGTCCATGCGATTTCTCATTGTCCGTGTGATTTCTCATTGTCCATGCGATTTCTCATTGTCCGTGCGATGTCTCATTGTCCGTGCGATTTCTCATTGTCCGTTCGATTTTACATTGTCCGTGCGATTTCTCATTGTCTGTGCGATTTCTCATTGCCCGTGCGATTTCTCATTGTTCGTGCGATTTCTCGTTGTCCGTTCGATTTCTCATTGTCCGTGCGATTTCTCATTGTCTGTGCGATTTCTCATTGTCCGTGCGATGTCTCATTGTCCATGCGATTTCTCATTACCCGTGTTGTCTCATTGTCCATGCGATTTCTCATTGTCCGTGTGATTTCTCACTGCCCGTGCGCTTTCCCATTGTCTGTGTGAACTCTCATTGTCCGTGCAATTTCTCATTGTCCATGCGATTTCTCATTGTCAGTGCGATGTCTCATTGTCCGTGCGATTTCTCATTGTCCGTCTGATGTCTCATTGTCCGTGCGATTTCTCATTTTCCGTTGCGATTTCTCATTGCCTATGTGATTTCTCATTGTCCGTGAGATTTCTCATTGTTCGTGTGATTTCTCATTGTCCGTGTGATTTCTCACTGCCCATGCGCTTTCTCATTGTCTGTGTGAACTCTCATTGTCCGTGCAATTTCTCTTTGTCCATGCGATTTCTCATTGTCCATGCAATGTCTCATTGTCTGTACGATTAGCTCATTGTCCATGCGATTTCTCATTGTCAGTGCGATTTCCCATTGTCCGTGCGATTTCTGGTTGTCCGTGTGATTTCTCATTGTGCGTGCCATTTCTCATTGTCCGTGCGATTTCTCATTGTCCGTGCGATTTTTCATTGTCCGAGCGATTTCTCATTGTCTGTGTGATTTCTCATTGTCCGTGCAATTTCTCATTACCCGTGCGATGTCCCATTGTCCGTGCGATTTCTCATTGTCCGTGCGATGTCCCATTGTCCGTGTGATTTCTCATTGCCTGTGCGATGTGTCATTGTCCGTGCGATTTCTCATTGCCTCTGTTATTTCTCATTGTCCGTGCGATTTCTCATTGTCCATGCAATTTCTCATTGTCCGTACGATGTCTCATTGTCCGTGCGATTTCTCATTGTCCGTACGATTTCTCATTGTCCGTGCGATTTCTCATTGTCTGAGCGATTTCTCATTGCACGTGCGATTTCTCTTTGTCTGTGCAATTTCTCGTTGTCCGTTCGATTTCTCATTGTCCGTGCGATTTCTCATTGTCTGTGCGATTTCTCATTGTCCATGCGATGTCTCATTGTCCATGCGATTTCTCATTTCCCGTGTTGTCTCATTGTCCATGCGATTTCTCATTGTCAGTGCGATTTCCCATTGTCCATGCGATTTCTGATTGTCCGTGTGATTTCTCCTTGTGCGTGCGATTTCTCATTGTCCGTGCGATTTCTCATTGTCCGTGCAATTTTTCATTGTCCGAGCGATTTCTCATTGTCCATGCAATTTCTCATTACCCGTGCGATGTCCCACTGTCCGTGCGATTTCTCATAGTTCGTGCGATGTCCCATTGTCCGTGCGATTTCTCATTGTCCGTGCGATTTCTCATTGTCTGTGCGACTTCTCATTGTCCATGCGATTTCTCATTGTCCGTGCAATTTCTCATTGTCCGTGCGATTTCTCATTATCCGTGCGATGTCTCATTGTCCATGCGATTTCTCATTGTCCGTCCGATGTCTCATTGTCCGTGCGATTTCTCATTGTCCGTGCGATTTCTCATTGTCCTTGCGATTTCTCATTGCCTCTGTGATTTCTCATTGTACATGCGATTTCTCATTGTCCGTGTGATTTCTCAATGCCCGTGCGCTTTCTCATTGTCTGTGTGAACTCTCATTGTCCGTGCAATTTCTCACTGTCCGTGCGATTTCTCATTGTCCATGCGATTTCTCATTGTCAGTACTATTAGCTCATTGTCCGTGCGATTTCTCATTGTCCATCCAATTTCTCATTGTCCATGCAATTTCTCATTGTCAGTGCGATTTCCCATTGTCCATGCGATTTCTGATTGTCCATGTGATTTCTCATTGCCTCTGTGATTTCTCATTGTCCGTGAGATTTCTCATTGTTCATGCGATTTCTCATTGTCCGTGCGATTTCTCATTGTCCGTGCGATTTCTCATTGTCCGTGCGATGTCTCATTGTCAGTACGATTAGCTCATTGTCCGTGCGATTTCTCATTGTCCATCCAATTTCTCATTGTCCATGCAATTTCTCATTGTCAGTGCGATTTCCCATTGTCCATGCGATTTCTGATTGTCCATGTGATTTCTCATTGCCTCTGTGATTTCTCATTGTCCGTGAGATTTCTCATTGTTCATGCGATTTCTCATTGTCCGTGCGATTTCTCATTGTCCGTGCGATTTCTCATTGTCCGTGCGATGTCTCATTGTTCGTGCGATTTCTCATTGTCCGTGCGATGTCTCATTGTCCTTGCGATTTCTCATTGCCTCTGTGATTTCTCATTGTCCGTGAGATTTCTCATTGTCCATGCGATGTCTCATTGTCTGTACAATTAGCTCATTGTCCGTGCGATTTCTCATTGTCCATGCAAATTCTCATTGTCCATGTGATTTCTCATTGTCAGTGCGATTTCCCATTGTCTGTGCGATTTCTGATTGTCCGTGTGATTACTCATTGTGCGTGCGATTTCTCATTGTCCGTGCGATTTCTCATTGTCCGTGCGATTTTTCATTGTCCGAGCGATTTCGCATTGTCTGTGTGATTTCTCATTGTCCGTGCCATTTCTCATTACCTGTGCGATGTCCCATTGTCTGTGCGATTTCTCATTTTTCGTGCGATGTCCCATTGTCCGTATGATTTCTCATTGCCCGTGCGATGTGTCATTGTCCGTGCGATTTCTCATTGTCCGTGCGATTTCTCATTGTCCGTGCAATTTCTCATTGTCCGAGCGATTTCTCATTGTCCGTGCAATTTCTCATTACCCGTGCGACGTCCCACTGTCCGTGCGATTTCTCATTGTCCGTGCGATGTCCCATTGTCCGTGCGATTTCTCATTGTCCGTGCGATTTCTCATTGTCTGTGCGATTTCTCATTGTCCGTGCGATTTCTCATTGTCCATGCGATTTCTCATTGTCCGTGCGATTTCTGATTGTCCGTGCGATTTCTCATTATCCGTGCAATGTCTCATTGTCCATGCGATTTCTCATTGTCCGTCCGATGTCTCATTGTCCGTGCGATTTCTCATTGTTCGTGCGATTTCTCATTGTCCTTGCGATTTCTCATTGCCTCTGTGATTTCTCATTGTCCATGCGATTTCTCATTGTCCGTGTGATTTCTCATTGTCCATGTGATTTCTCATTGTCCGTGCGATGTCTCATTGTCCGTGCGATTTCTCATTGTCCGTTCGATTTTACATTGTCCGTGCGATTTCTCATTGTCTGTGCAATTTCTCATTGCCCGTGCGATTTCTCATTGTCTGTGCGATTTCTCGTTGTCCGTCCGATTTCTCATTGTCCGTGCGATTTCTCATTGTCTGTGCGATTTCTCATTGTCCGTGCGATGTCTCATTGTCCATGCGATTTCTCATTTCCCGTGTTGTCTCATTTTCCATGCGATTTCTCATTGTCCATGCGATTTCTCATTGTCAGTGCAATTTCCCATTGTCCATGTGATTTCTGATTGTCCGTGTGATTTCTCATTGTGCGTGCGATTTCTCATTGTCCGTGCGATTTCTCATTGTCCGTGCAATTTCTCATTGTCCGAGCGATTTCTCATTGTCCGTGCAATTTCTCATTACCCGTGCGACGTCCCACTGTCCGTGCGATTTCTCATTGTCCGTGCGATGTCCCATTGTCCGTGCGATTTCTCATTGTCCGTGCGATTTCTCATTGTCTGTGCGATTTCTCATTGTCCGTGCGATTTCTCATTGTCCATGCGATTTCTCATTGTCCGTGCGATTTCTGATTGTCCGTGCGATTTCTCATTATCCGTGCAATGTCTCATTGTCCATGCGATTTCTCATTGTCCGTCCGATGTCTCATTGTCCGTGCGATTTCTCATTGTTCGTGCGATTTCTCATTGTCCTTGCGATTTCTCATTGCCTCTGTGATTTCTCATTGTCCATGCGATTTCTCATTGTCCGTGTGATTTCTCATTGTCCATGCGATTTCTCATTGTCCGTGCGATGTCTCATTGTCCGTGCGATTTCTCATTGTCCGTTCGATTTTACATTGTCCGTGCGATTTCTCATTGTCTGTGCGATTTCTCATTGCCCGTGCGATTTTTCATTGTCTGTGCGATTTCTCGTTGTCCGTTCGATTTCTCATTGTCCGTGCGATTTCTCATTGTCTGTGCGATTTCTCATTGTCCGTGCGATGTCTCATTGTCCATGCGATTTCTCATTACCCGTGTTGTCTCATTGTCCATGCGATTTCTCATTGTCCGTGTGATTTCTCACTGCCCGTGCGCTTTCCCATTGTCTGTGTGAACTCTCATTGTCCGTGCAATTTCTCATTGTCCATGCGATTTCTCATTGTCAGTGCGATGTCTCATTGTCCGTGCGATTTCTCATTGTCCGTCTGATGTCTCATTGTCCGTGCGATTTCTCATTTTCCGTTGCGATTTCTCATTGCCTATGTGATTTCTCATTGTCCGTGAGATTTCTCATTGTTCGTGTGATTTCTCATTGTCCGTGTGATTTCTCACTGCCCATGCGCTTTCTCATTGTCTGTGTGAACTCTCATTGTCCGTGCAATTTCTCTTTGTCCATGCGATTTCTCATTGTCCATGCAATGTCTCATTGTCTGTACGATTAGCTCATTGTCCATGCGATTTCTCATTGTCAGTGCGATTTCCCATTGTCCGTGCGATTTCTGGTTGTCCGTGTGATTTCTCATTGTGCGTGCCATTTCTCATTGTCCGTGCGATTTCTCATTGTCCGTGCGATTTTTCATTGTCCGAGCGATTTCTCATTGTCTGTGTGATTTCTCATTGTCCGTGCAATTTCTCATTACCCGTGCGATGTCCCATTGTCCGTGCGATTTCTCATTGTCCGTGCGATGTCCCATTGTCCGTGTGATTTCTCATTGCCTGTGCGATGTGTCATTGTCCGTGCGATTTCTCATTGCCTCTGTTATTTCTCATTGTCCGTGCGATTTCTCATTGTCCATGCAATTTCTCATTGTCCGTACGATGTCTCATTGTCCGTGCGATTTCTCATTGTCCGTACGATTTCTCATTGTCCGTGCGATTTCTCATTGTCTGAGCGATTTCTCATTGCACGTGCGATTTCTCTTTGTCTGTGCAATTTCTCGTTGTCCGTTCGATTTCTCATTGTCCGTGCGATTTCTCATTGTCTGTGCGATTTCTCATTGTCCATGCGATGTCTCATTGTCCATGCGATTTCTCATTTCCCGTGTTGTCTCATTGTCCATGCGATTTCTCATTGTCAGTGCGATTTCCCATTGTCCATGCGATTTCTGATTGTCCGTGTGATTTCTCCTTGTGCGTGCGATTTCTCATTGTCCGTGCGATTTCTCATTGTCCGTGCAATTTTTCATTGTCCGAGCGATTTCTCATTGTCCATGCAATTTCTCATTACCCGTGCGATGTCCCACTGTCCGTGCGATTTCTCATAGTTCGTGCGATGTCCCATTGTCCGTGCGATTTCTCATTGTCCGTGCGATTTCTCATTGTCTGTGCGACTTCTCATTGTCCATGCGATTTCTCATTGTCCGTGCAATTTCTCATTGTCCGTGCGATTTCTCATTATCCGTGCGATGTCTCATTGTCCATGCGATTTCTCATTGTCCGTCCGATGTCTCATTGTCCGTGCGATTTCTCATTGTCCGTGCGATTTCTCATTGTCCTTGCGATTTCTCATTGCCTCTGTGATTTCTCATTGTACATGCGATTTCTCATTGTCCGTGTGATTTCTCAATGCCCGTGCGCTTTCTCATTGTCTGTGTGAACTCTCATTGTCCGTGCAATTTCTCACTGTCCGTGCGATTTCTCATTGTCCATGCGATTTCTCATTGTCAGTACTATTAGCTCATTGTCCGTGCGATTTCTCATTGTCCATCCAATTTCTCATTGTCCATGCAATTTCTCATTGTCAGTGCGATTTCCCATTGTCCATGCGATTTCTGATTGTCCATGTGATTTCTCATTGCCTCTGTGATTTCTCATTGTCCGTGAGATTTCTCATTGTTCATGCGATTTCTCATTGTCCGTGCGATTTCTCATTGTCCGTGCGATTTCTCATTGTCCGTGCGATGTCTCATTGTCAGTACGATTAGCTCATTGTCCGTGCGATTTCTCATTGTCCATCCAATTTCTCATTGTCCATGCAATTTCTCATTGTCAGTGCGATTTCCCATTGTCCATGCGATTTCTGATTGTCCATGTGATTTCTCATTGCCTCTGTGATTTCTCATTGTCCGTGAGATTTCTCATTGTTCATGCGATTTCTCATTGTCCGTGCGATTTCTCATTGTCCGTGCGATTTCTCATTGTCCGTGCGATGTCTCATTGTTCGTGCGATTTCTCATTGTCCGTGCGATGTCTCATTGTCCTTGCGATTTCTCATTGCCTCTGTGATTTCTCATTGTCCGTGAGATTTCTCATTGTCCATGCGATGTCTCATTGTCTGTACAATTAGCTCATTGTCCGTGCGATTTCTCATTGTCCATGCAAATTCTCATTGTCCATGTGATTTCTCATTGTCAGTGCGATTTCCCATTGTCTGTGCGATTTCTGATTGTCCGTGTGATTACTCATTGTGCGTGCGATTTCTCATTGTCCGTGCGATTTCTCATTGTCCGTGCGATTTTTCATTGTCCGAGCGATTTCGCATTGTCTGTGTGATTTCTCATTGTCCGTGCCATTTCTCATTACCTGTGCGATGTCCCATTGTCTGTGCGATTTCTCATTTTTCGTGCGATGTCCCATTGTCCGTATGATTTCTCATTGCCCGTGCGATGTGTCATTGTCCGTGCGATTTCTCATTGTCCGTGCGATTTCTCATTGTCCGTGCAATTTCTCATTGTCCGAGCGATTTCTCATTGTCCGTGCAATTTCTCATTACCCGTGCGACGTCCCACTGTCCGTGCGATTTCTCATTGTCCGTGCGATGTCCCATTGTCCGTGCGATTTCTCATTGTCCGTGCGATTTCTCATTGTCTGTGCGATTTCTCATTGTCCGTGCGATTTCTCATTGTCCATGCGATTTCTCATTGTCCGTGCGATTTCTGATTGTCCGTGCGATTTCTCATTATCCGTGCAATGTCTCATTGTCCATGCGATTTCTCATTGTCCGTCCGATGTCTCATTGTCCGTGCGATTTCTCATTGTTCGTGCGATTTCTCATTGTCCTTGCGATTTCTCATTGCCTCTGTGATTTCTCATTGTCCATGCGATTTCTCATTGTCCGTGTGATTTCTCATTGTCCATGTGATTTCTCATTGTCCGTGCGATGTCTCATTGTCCGTGCGATTTCTCATTGTCCGTTCGATTTTACATTGTCCGTGCGATTTCTCATTGTCTGTGCAATTTCTCATTGCCCGTGCGATTTCTCATTGTCTGTGCGATTTCTCGTTGTCCGTTCGATTTCTCATTGTCCGTGCGATTTCTCATTGTCTGTGCGATTTCTCATTGTCTGAGCGATTTCTCATTGCACGTGCGATTTCTCTTTGTCTGTGCAATTTCTCGTTGTCCATTCGATTTCTCATTGTCCGTGCGATTTCTCATTGTCTGTGCGATTTCTCATTGTCCATGCGATGTCTCATTGTCCATGCGATTTCTCATTTCCCGTGTTGTCTCATTGTCCATGCGATTTCTCATTGTCAGTGCGATTTCCCATTGTCCATGCGATTTCTGATTGTCCGTGTGATTTCTCCTTGTGCGTGCGATTTCTCATTGTCCGTGCGATTTCTCATTGTCCGTGCAATTTTTCATTGTCCGAGCGATTTCTCATTGTCCATGCAATTTCTCATTACCCGTGCGATGTCCCACTGTCCGTGCGATTTCTCATAGTTCGTGCGATGTCCCATTGTCCGTGCGATTTCTCATTGTCCGTGCGATTTCTCATTGTCTGTGCGACTTCTCATTGTCCATGCGATTTCTCATTGTCCGTGCAATTTCTCATTGTCCGTGCGATTTCTCATTATCCGTGCGATGTCTCATTGTCCATGCGATTTCTCATTGTCCGTCCGATGTCTCATTGTCCGTGCGATTTCTCATTGTCCGTGCGATTTCTCATTGTCCTTGCGATTTCTCATTGCCTCTGTGATTTCTCATTGTACATGCGATTTCTCATTGTCCGTGTGATTTCTCAATGCCCGTGCGCTTTCTCATTGTCTGTGTGAACTCTCATTGTCCGTGCAATTTCTCACTGTCCGTGCGATTTCTCATTGTCCATGCGATTTCTCATTGTCAGTACTATTAGCTCATTGTCCGTGCGATTTCTCATTGTCCATCCAATTTCTCATTGTCCATGCAATTTCTCATTGTCAGTGCGATTTCCCATTGTCCATGCGATTTCTGATTGTCCATGTGATTTCTCATTGCCTCTGTGATTTCTCATTGTCCGTGAGATTTCTCATTGTTCATGCGATTTCTCATTGTCCGTGCGATTTCTCATTGTCCGTGCGATTTCTCATTGTCCGTGCGATGTCTCATTGTCAGTACGATTAGCTCATTGTCCGTGCGATTTCTCATTGTCCATCCAATTTCTCATTGTCCATGCAATTTCTCATTGTCAGTGCGATTTCCCATTGTCCATGCGATTTCTGATTGTCCATGTGATTTCTCATTGCCTCTGTGATTTCTCATTGTCCGTGAGATTTCTCATTGTTCATGCGATTTCTCATTGTCCGTGCGATTTCTCATTGTCCGTGCGATTTCTCATTGTCCGTGCGATGTCTCATTGTTCGTGCGATTTCTCATTGTCCGTGCGATGTCTCATTGTCCTTGCGATTTCTCATTGCCTCTGTGATTTCTCATTGTCCGTGAGATTTCTCATTGTCCATGCGATGTCTCATTGTCTGTACAATTAGCTCATTGTCCGTGCGATTTCTCATTGTCCATGCAAATTCTCATTGTCCATGTGATTTCTCATTGTCAGTGCGATTTCCCATTGTCTGTGCGATTTCTGATTGTCCGTGTGATTACTCATTGTGCGTGCGATTTCTCATTGTCCGTGCGATTTCTCATTGTCCGTGCGATTTTTCATTGTCCGAGCGATTTCGCATTGTCTGTGTGATTTCTCATTGTCCGTGCCATTTCTCATTACCTGTGCGATGTCCCATTGTCTGTGCGATTTCTCATTTTTCGTGCGATGTCCCATTGTCCGTATGATTTCTCATTGCCCGTGCGATGTGTCATTGTCCGTGCGATTTCTCATTGTCCGTGCGATTTCTCATTGTCCGTGCAATTTCTCATTGTCCGAGCGATTTCTCATTGTCCGTGCAATTTCTCATTACCCGTGCGACGTCCCACTGTCCGTGCGATTTCTCATTGTCCGTGCGATGTCCCATTGTCCGTGCGATTTCTCATTGTCCGTGCGATTTCTCATTGTCTGTGCGATTTCTCATTGTCCGTGCGATTTCTCATTGTCCATGCGATTTCTCATTGTCCGTGCGATTTCTGATTGTCCGTGCGATTTCTCATTATCCGTGCAATGTCTCATTGTCCATGCGATTTCTCATTGTCCGTCCGATGTCTCATTGTCCGTGCGATTTCTCATTGTTCGTGCGATTTCTCATTGTCCTTGCGATTTCTCATTGCCTCTGTGATTTCTCATTGTCCATGCGATTTCTCATTGTCCGTGTGATTTCTCATTGTCCATGTGATTTCTCATTGTCCGTGCGATGTCTCATTGTCCGTGCGATTTCTCATTGTCCGTTCGATTTTACATTGTCCGTGCGATTTCTCATTGTCTGTGCAATTTCTCATTGCCCGTGCGATTTCTCATTGTCTGTGCGATTTCTCGTTGTCCGTTCGATTTCTCATTGTCCGTGCGATTTCTCATTGTCTGTGCGATTTCTCATTGTCCGTGCGATGTCTCATTGTCCATGCGATTTCTCATTACCCGTGTTGTCTCATTGTCCATGCGATTTCTCATTGTCCGTGTGATTTCTCACTGCCCGTGCGCTTTCCCATTGTCTGTGTGAACTCTCATTGTCCGTGCAATTTCTCATTGTCCATGCGATTTCTCATTGTCAGTGCGATGTCTCATTGTCCGTGCGATTTCTCATTGTCCGTCTGATGTCTCATTGTCCGTGCGATTTCTCATTTTCCGTTGCGATTTCTCATTGCCTATGTGATTTCTCATTGTCCGTGAGATTTCTCATTGTTCGTGTGATTTCTCATTGTCCGTGTGATTTCTCACTGCCCATGCGCTTTCTCATTGTCTGTGTGAACTCTCATTGTCCGTGCAATTTCTCTTTGTCCATGCGATTTCTCATTGTCCATGCAATGTCTCATTGTCTGTACGATTAGCTCATTGTCCATGCGATTTCTCATTGTCAGTGCGATTTCCCATTGTCCGTGCGATTTCTGGTTGTCCGTGTGATTTCTCATTGTGCATGCCATTTCTCATTGTCCGTGCGATTTCTCATTGTCCGTGCGATTTTTCATTGTCCGAGCGATTTCTCATTGTCTGTGTGATTTCTCATTGTCCGTGCAATTTCTCATTACCCGTGCGATGTCCCATTGTCCGTGCGATTTCTCATTGTCCGTGCGATGTCCCATTGTCCGTGTGATTTCTCATTGCCTGTGCGATGTGTCATTGTCCGTGCGATTTCTCATTGTCCGTGCGATTTCTCATTGTCCATGCGATTTCTCATTGTCCATGCAATTTCTCATTGTCCGTACGATGTCTCATTGTCCGTGCGATTTCTCATTGTCCGTACGATTTCTCATTGTCCGTGCGATTTCTCATTGTCTGAGCGATTTCTCATTGCACGTGCGATTTCTCTTTGTCTGTGCAATTTCTCGTTGTCCGTTCGATTTCTCATTGTCCGTGCGATTTCTCATTGTCTGTGCGATTTCTCATTGTCCATGCGATGTCTCATTGTCCATGCGATTTCTCATTTCCCGTGTTGTCTCATTGTCCATGCGATTTCTCATTGTCAGTGCGATTTCCCATTGTCCATGCGATTTCTGATTGTCCGTGTGATTTCTCCTTGTGCGTGTGATTTCTCATTGTCCGTGCGATTTCTCATTGTCCGTGCAATTTTTCATTGTCCGAGCGATTTCTCATTGTCCATGCAATTTCTCATTACCCGTGCGATGTCCCACTGTCCGTGCGATTTCTCATAGTTCGTGCGATGTCCCATTGTCCGTGCGATTTCTCATTGTCCGTGCGATTTCTCATTGTCTGTGCGACTTCTCATTGTCCATGCGATTTCTCATTGTCCGTGCAATTTCTCATTGTCCGTGCGATTTCTCATTATCCGTGCGATGTCTCATTGTCCATGCGATTTCTCATTGTCCGTCCGATGTCTCATTGTCCGTGCGATTTCTCATTGTCCGTGCGATTTCTCATTGTCCTTGCGATTTCTCATTGCCTCTGTGATTTCTCATTGTACATGCGATTTCTCATTGTCCGTGTGATTTCTCATTGTCTATGCAATTTCTCATTGTCCGTGCGATGTCCCATTGTCCGTGCGTTTTCTCACCGACTGTGCGATTTCTCATTGTCTATGCGATCTCTCATTGTCCATGAGATTTCTCATTGTCCGTGTGATTTCTCATTGTCCATGTGATTTCTCGTTGTCCGTGAAACATCTCAGTGTCCGTGCGATTTCTCATTGTCCGTGAAACTTCTCATTGTTCGTGCGATTGCTCATTGTCCGTGCGATGTCTCATTGTCCGTATGATTTCTCATTGTCCGTACGATATCTCATTGTCCTTGCCATTTCTCATTGTCCATGCGATTTCTCATTGTCCGTGCAATTTCTCATTGTCTGTGCGATTTCTCATTCTCCGTCCGCTGTCACATTGTCCGTGCGATGTCTCATTGTCCGTCCGATGTCTCAGTGTACGTGCGATTTCTCATTGTTCATGCGATTTCTCATTGTCCTTGCGATTTCTCATTGCCTCTGTGATTTCTCATTGTCCGTGTGATTTCTCAATGCCCGTGCGCTTTCTCATTGTCTGTGTGAACTCTCATTGTCCGTGCAATTTCTCACTGTCCGTGCAATTTCTCATTGTCCATGCGATGTCTCATTGTCAGTACGATTAGCTCATTGTCCGTGCGATTTCTCATTGTCCATCCAATTTCTCATTGTCCATGCAATTTCTCATTGTCAGTGCGATTTCCCATTGTCCATGCGATTTCTGATTGTCCATGTGATTTCTCATTGCCTCTGTGATTTCTCATTGTCCGTGAGATTTCTCATTGTTCATGCGATTTCTCATTGTCCGTGCGATTTCTCATTGTCTGTGCGATTTCTCATTGTCCGTGCAATGTCTCATTGTCAGTACGATTAGCTCATTGTCCGTGCGATTTCTCATTGTCCATCCAATTTCTCATTGTCCATGCAATTTCTCATTGTCAGTGCGATTTCCCATTGTCCATGCGATTTCTGATTGTCCATGTGATTTCTCATTGCCTCTGTGATTTCTCATTGTCCGTGAGATTTCTCATTGTTCATGCGATTTCTCATTGTCCGTGCGATTTCTCATTGTCCGTGCGATTTCTCATTGTCCGTGCGATGTCTCATTGTTCGTGCGATTTCTCATTGTCCGTGCGATGTCTCATTGTCCTTGCGATTTCTCATTGCCTCTGTGATTTCTCATTGTCCGTGAGATTTCTCATTGTTCGTGCGATTTCTCATTGTGCGTGTGATTTCTCACTGCCCATGCGCTTTCTCATTGTCTGGGTGAACTCTCATTGTCCGTGCAATTTCTCATTGTCCGTGCAATTTCTCATTGTCCATGCGATGTCTCATTGTCTGTACAATTAGCTCATTGTCCGTGCGATTTCTCATTGTCCATGCAAATTCTCATTGTCCATGCGATTTCTCATTGTCAGTGCGATTTCCCATTGTCTGTGCGATTTCTGATTGTCCGTGTGATTTCTCATTGTGCGTGCGATTTCTCATTGTCCGTGCGATTTCTCATTGTCCGTGCGATTTTTCATTGTCCGAGCGATTTCGCATTGTCTGTGTGATTTCTCATTGTCCGTGCCATTTCTCATTACCTGTGCGATGTTCCATTGTCTGTGCGATTTCTCATTTTTCGTGCGATGTCCCATTGTCCGTATGATTTCTCATTGCCCGTGCGATGTGTCATTGTCCGTGCGATTTCTCATTGTCCGTGCGATTTCTCATTGTCCGTGCGATTTCTCATTGTCCGTGCGATTTCTCATTGTCCATGCGATTTCTGATTGTCCGTGTGATTTCTCATTGCCTCTGTGATTTCTCATTGTCCGTGAGATTTCTCATTGTTCGTGCGATTTCTCATTGTCCGTGCGATTTCTCATTGTCCGTGCGATTTCTCATTGTCCGTGCGATGTCTCATTGCCCGTGCGATTTCTCATTGTCTGTGCGATTTCTCGCTGTCCGTTCGATTTCTCATTGTCCGTGTGATTTCTCATTGTCTGTGCGATTTCTCATTGTCCGTGCGATTTCTCATTGTCCATTTGATTTCTCATTACCCGTGTTGTCTCATTGTCCATGCGATTTTTCATTGTCCATGCAATGTCTCATTGTCCGTGCGATCTCTCATTGTCCGTGCGGTTTCTCATGTCCGTGCGATATCTCATTGTCTGTGCGATTTCTCATGTCCGTGCGATGTCTCATTGTCCGTGCGATTTCTCATTGTCCGTGCGATTTCTCATTGTCCGTGTGATTTCTCATTGTCCGTGCGATGTCTTATTGTCCGTGCGATTTCTCACCGACTGTGCGATTTCTCATTGTACGTGCCATGTCTCATTGTCCATGTGATTTCTCGTTGTCCGTGCGTCTTCTCATTGTCCGTGCGATTTCTCATTGTCTGTGCGAATTCTCATTGTCCATGCAATTTCTCATTGTCCGTGCGATTTCTCATTGGCCGTGTGATGTCTCAATGTCTGTGCGATGTCTCACTATCTGTGCGATTTCTCATTGTCCGTGCGATTTCTCATTGTCCGTGTGATTTCTCATTGCCTCTGTGATTTCTCATTGTCCATGAGATTTCTCGTTGTCCGTGCGATTTCTCTTTGTCCGTGTGATTTCTCATTGTACCTGCGATTTCTCATTGTCCGTGTGATTTCTCACTGCCCGTGCGGTTTCTCATTGTCTGTGTGAACTCTCATTGTCCGTGCAATTTCTCATTGTCTGTGCGATTTCTCATTGTCCATGCGATGTCTCATTGTCAGTACGATTAGCTCATTGTCCATGCGATTTCTCATTGTCCATCCAATTTCTCATTGTCCATGCAATTTCTCATTGTCAGTGCGATTTCCCATTGTCCATGCGATTTCTGATTGTCCGTGTGATTTCTCATTGTGTGTGCGATTTCTCATTGTCCGTGCGATTTCTCATTGTCCGTGCAATTTTTCATTGTCCGAGCGATTTCTCATTGTCCGTGCGATTTCTCATTACCCGTGCGATGTCCCACTGTCCGTGCGATTTCTCATTGTCCGTCTGATGTCCCATTGTATGTGTGATTTCTCATTGCCCTTGCGATGTGTCATTGTCCGTGCGATTACTCATTGTCCGTGCGATTTCTCATTGTTCGTGCGATTTCTCATTATCCTTGCGATTTCTCATTACCTCTGTGATTTCTCATTGTCCGTGAGATTTCTCATTGTCTGTGCGATTTCTCTGTCCGTGTGATTTCTCATTGTCCCTGCGATTTCTCATTGTCCGTGTGATTTCTCAATGCCCGTGCGCTTTCTCATTGTCTGTGTGAACTCTCATTGTCCGTGCAATTTCTCACTGTCCGTGCGATTTCTCATTGTCCATGCGATGTCTCATTGTCAGTACTATTAGCTCATTGTCCGTGCGATTTCTCATTGTCCATCCAATTTCTCATTGTCCATGCAATTTCTCATTGTCAGTGCGATTTCCCATTGTCCATGCGATTTCTGATTGTCCATGTGATTTCTCATTGCCTCTGTGATTTCTCATTGTCCGTGAGATTTCTCATTGTTCATGCGATTTCTCATTGTCCGTGCGATTTCTCATTGTCCGTGCGATTTCTCATTGTCCGTGCGATGTCTCATTGTCAGTACGATTAGCTCATTGTCCGTGCGATTTCTCATTGTCCATCCAATTTCTCATTGTCCATGCAATTTCTCATTGTCAGTGCGATTTCCCATTGTCCATGCGATTTCTGATTGTCCATGTGATTTCTCATTGCCTCTGTGATTTCTCATTGTCCGTGAGATTTCTCATTGTTCATGCGATTTCTCATTGTCCGTGCGATTTCTCATTGTCCGTGCGATTTCTCATTGTCCGTGCGATGTCTCATTGTTCGTGCGATTTCTCATTGTCCGTGCGATGTCTCATTGTCCTTGCGATTTCTCATTGCCTCTGTGATTTCTCATTGTCCGTGAGATTTCTCATTGTCCATGCGATGTCTCATTGTCTGTACAATTAGCTCATTGTCCGTGCGATTTCTCATTGTCCATGCAAATTCTCATTGTCCATGTGATTTCTCATTGTCAGTGCGATTTCCCATTGTCTGTGCGATTTCTGATTGTCCGTGTGATTACTCATTGTGCGTGCGATTTCTCATTGTCCGTGCGATTTCTCATTGTCCGTGCGATTTTTCATTGTCCGAGCGATTTCGCATTGTCTGTGTGATTTCTCATTGTCCGTGCCATTTCTCATTACCTGTGCGATGTCCCATTGTCTGTGCGATTTCTCATTTTTCGTGCGATGTCCCATTGTCCGTATGATTTCTCATTGCCCGTGCGATGTGTCATTGTCCGTGCGATTTCTCATTGTCCGTGCGATTTCTCATTGTCCGTGCAATTTCTCATTGTCCGAGCGATTTCTCATTGTCCGTGCAATTTCTCATTACCCGTGCGACGTCCCACTGTCCGTGCGATTTCTCATTGTCCGTGCGATGTCCCATTGTCCGTGCGATTTCTCATTGTCCGTGCGATTTCTCATTGTCTGTGCGATTTCTCATTGTCCGTGCGATTTCTCATTGTCCATGCGATTTCTCATTGTCCGTGCGATTTCTGATTGTCCGTGCGATTTCTCATTATCCGTGCAATGTCTCATTGTCCATGCGATTTCTCATTGTCCGTCCGATGTCTCATTGTCCGTGCGATTTCTCATTGTTCGTGCGATTTCTCATTGTCCTTGCGATTTCTCATTGCCTCTGTGATTTCTCATTGTCCATGCGATTTCTCATTGTCCGTGTGATTTCTCATTGTCCATGCGATTTCTCATTGTCCGTGCGATGTCTCATTGTCCGTGCGATTTCTCATTGTCCGTTCGATTTTACATTGTCCGTGCGATTTCTCATTGTCTGTGCGATTTCTCATTGCCCGTGCGATTTCTCATTGTCTGTGCGATTTCTCGTTGTCCGTTCGATTTCTCATTGTCCGTGCGATTTCTCATTGTCTGTGCGATTTCTCATTGTCCGTGCGATGTCTCATTGTCCATGTGATTTCTCATTACCCGTGTTGTCTCATTGTCCATGCGATTTCTCATTGTCCGTGTGATTTCTCACTGCCCGTGCGCTTTCCCATTGTCTGTGTGAACTCTCATTGTCCGTGCAATTTCTCATTGTCCATGCGATTTCTCATTGTCAGTGCGATGTCTCATTGTCCGTGCGATTTCTCATTGTCCGTCTGATGTCTCATTGTCCGTGCGATTTCTCATTTTCCGTTGCGATTTCTCATTGCCTATGTGATTTCTCATTGTCCGTGAGATTTCTCATTGTTCGTGTGATTTCTCATTGTCCGTGTGATTTCTCACTGCCCATGCGCTTTCTCATTGTCTGTGTGAACTCTCATTGTCCGTGCAATTTCTCTTTGTCCATGCGATTTCTCATTGTCCATGCAATGTCTCATTGTCTGTACGATTAGCTCATTGTCCATGCGATTTCTCATTGTCAGTGCGATTTCCCATTGTCCGTGCGATTTCTGGTTGTCCGTGTGATTTCTCATTGTGCGTGCCATTTCTCATTGTCCGTGCGATTTCTCATTGTCCGTGCGATTTTTCATTGTCCGAGCGATTTCTCATTGTCTGTGTGATTTCTCATTGTCCGTGCAATTTCTCATTACCCGTGCGATGTCCCATTGTCCGTGCGATTTCTCATTGTCCGTGCGATGTCCCATTGTCCGTGTGATTTCTCATTGCCTGTGCGATGTGTCATTGTCCGTGCGATTTCTCATTGTCCGTGCGATTTCTCATTGTCCGTGCGATTTCTCATTGTCCATGCAATTTCTCATTGTCCGTACGATGTCTCATTGTCCGTGCGATTTCTCATTGTCCGTACGATTTCTCATTGTCCGTGCGATTTCTCATTGTCTGAGCGATTTCTCATTGCACGTGCGATTTCTCTTTGTCTGTGCAATTTCTCGTTGTCCGTTCGATTTCTCATTGTCCGTGCGATTTCTCATTGTCTGTGCGATTTCTCATTGTCCATGCGATGTCTCATTGTCCATGCGATTTCTCATTTCCCGTGTTGTCTCATTGTCCATGCGATTTCTCATTGTCAGTGCGATTTCCCATTGTCCATGCGATTTCTGATTGTCCGTGTGATTTCTCCTTGTGCGTGCGATTTCTCATTGTCCGTGCGATTTCTCATTGTCCGTGCAATTTTTCATTGTCCGAGCGATTTCTCATTGTCCATGCAATTTCTCATTACCCGTGCGATGTCCCACTGTCCGTGCGATTTCTCATAGTTCGTGCGATGTCCCATTGTCCGTGCGATTTCTCATTGTCCGTGCGATTTCTCATTGTCTGTGCGACTTCTCATTGTCCATGCGATTTCTCATTGTCCGTGCAATTTCTCATTGTCCGTGCGATTTCTCATTATCCGTGCGATGTCTCATTGTCCATGCGATTTCTCATTGTCCGTCCGATGTCTCATTGTCCGTGCGATTTCTCATTGTCCGTGCGATTTCTCATTGTCCTTGCGATTTCTCATTGCCTCTGTGATTTCTCATTGTACATGCGATTTCTCATTGTCCGTGTGATTTCTCAATGCCCGTGCGCTTTCTCATTGTCTGTGTGAACTCTCATTGTCCGTGCAATTTCTCACTGTCCGTGCGATTTCTCATTGTCCATGCGATGTCTCATTGTCAGTACTATTAGCTCATTGTCCGTGCGATTTCTCATTGTCCATCCAATTTCTCATTGTCCATGCAATTTCTCATTGTCAGTGCGATTTCCCATTGTCCATGCGATTTCTGATTGTCCATGTGATTTCTCATTGCCTCTGTGATTTCTCATTGTCCGTGAGATTTCTCATTGTTCATGCGATTTCTCATTGTCCGTGCGATTTCTCATTGTCCGTGCGATTTCTCATTGTCCGTGCGATGTCTCATTGTCAGTACGATTAGCTCATTGTCCGTGCGATTTCTCATTGTCCATCCAATTTCTCATTGTCCATGCAATTTCTCATTGTCAGTGCGATTTCCCATTGTCCATGCGATTTCTGATTGTCCATGTGATTTCTCATTGCCTCTGTGATTTCTCATTGTCCGTGAGATTTCTCATTGTTCATGCGATTTCTCATTGTCCGTGCGATTTCTCATTGTCCGTGCGATTTCTCATTGTCCGTGCGATGTCTCATTGTTCGTGCGATTTCTCATTGTCCGTGCGATGACTCATTGTCCTTGCGATTTCTCATTGCCTCTGTGATTTCTCATTGTCCGTGAGATTTCTCATTGTCCATGCGATGTCTCATTGTCTGTACAATTAGCTCATTGTCCGTGCGATTTCTCATTGTCCATGCAAATTCTCATTGTCCATGTGATTTCTCATTGTCAGTGCGATTTCCCATTGTCTGTGCGATTTCTGATTGTCCGTGTGATTACTCATTGTGCGTGCGATTTCTCATTGTCCGTGCGATTTCTCATTGTCCGTGCGATTTTTCATTGTCCGAGCGATTTCGCATTGTCTGTGTGATTTCTCATTGTCCGTGCCATTTCTCATTACCTGTGCGATGTCCCATTGTCTGTGCGATTTCTCATTTTTCGTGCGATGTCCCATTGTCCGTATGATTTCTCATTGCCCGTGCGATGTGTCATTGTCCGTGCGATTTCTCATTGTCCGTGCGATTTCTCATTGTCCGTGCAATTTCTCATTGTCCGAGCGATTTCTCATTGTCCGTGCAATTTCTCATTACCCGTGCGACGTCCCACTGTCCGTGCGATTTCTCATTGTCCGTGCGATGTCCCATTGTCCGTGCGATTTCTCATTGTCCGTGCGATTTCTCATTGTCTGTGCGATTTCTCATTGTCCGTGCGATTTCTCATTGTCCATGCGATTTCTCATTGTCCGTGCGATTTCTGATTGTCCGTGCGATTTCTCATTATCCGTGCAATGTCTCATTGTCCATGCGATTTCTCATTGTCCGTCCGATGTCTCATTGTCCGTGCGATTTCTCATTGTTCGTGCGATTTCTCATTGTCCTTGCAATTTCTCATTGCCTCTGTGATTTCTCATTGTCCATGCGATTTCTCATTGTCCGTGTGATTTCTCATTGTCCATGTGATTTCTCATTGTCCGTGCGATGTCTCATTGTCCGTGCGATTTCTCATTGTCCGTTCGATTTTACATTGTCCGTGCGATTTCTCATTGTCTGTGCGATTTCTCATTGCCCGTGCGATTTCTCATTGTCTGTGCGATTTCTCGTTGTCCGTTCGATTTCTCATTGTCCGTGCGATTTCTCATTGTCTGTGCGATTTCTCATTGTCCGTGCGATGTCTCATTGTCCATGCGATTTCTCATTACCCGTGTTGTCTCATTGTCCATGCGATTTCTCATTGTCCGTGTGATTTCTCACTGCCCGTGCGCTTTCCCATTGTCTGTGTGAACTCTCATTGTCCGTGCAATTTCTCATTGTCCATGCGATTTCTCATTGTCAGTGCGATGTCTCATTGTCCGTGCGATTTCTCATTGTCCGTCTGATGTCTCATTGTCCGTGCGATTTCTCATTTTCCTTTGCGATTTCTCATTGCCTATGTGATTTCTCATTGTCCGTGAGATTTCTCATTGTTCGTGTGATTTCTCATTGTCCGTGTGATTTCTCACTGCCCATGCGCTTTCTCATTGTCTGTGTGAACTCTCATTGTCCGTGCAATTTCTCTTTGTCCATGCGATTTCTCATTGTCCATGCAATGTCTCATTGTCTGTACGATTAGCTCATTGTCCATGCGATTTCTCATTGTCAGTGCGATTTCCCATTGTCCGTGCGATTTCTGGTTGTCCGTGTGATTTCTCATTGTGCGTGCCATTTCTCATTGTCCGTGCGATTTCTCATTGTCCGTGCGATTTTTCATTGTCCGAGCGATTTCTCATTGTCTGTGTGATTTCTCATTGTCCGTGCAATTTCTCATTACCCGTGCGATGTCCCATTGTCCGTGCGATTTCTCATTGTCCGTGCGATGTCCCATTGTCCGTGTGATTTCTCATTGCCTGTGCGATGTGTCATTGTCCGTGCGATTTCTCATTGTCCGTGCGATTTCTCATTGTCCGTGCGATTTCTCATTGTCCATGCAATTTCTCATTGTCCGTACGATGTCTCATTGTCCGTGCGATTTCTCATTGTCCGTACGATTTCTCATTGTCCGTGCGATTTCTCATTGTCTGAGCGATTTCTCATTGCACGTGCGATTTCTCTTTGTCTGTGCAATTTCTCGTTGTCCGTTCGATTTCTCATTGTCCGTGCGATTTCTCATTGTCTGTGCGATTTCTCATTGTCCATGCGATGTCTCATTGTCCATGCGATTTCTCATTTCCCGTGTTGTCTCATTGTCCATGCGATTTCTCATTGTCAGTGCGATTTCCCATTGTCCATGCGATTTCTGATTGTCCGTGTGATTTCTCCTTGTGCGTGCGATTTCTCATTGTCCGTGCGATTTCTCATTGTCCGTGCAATTTTTCATTGTCCGAGCGATTTCTCATTGTCCATGCAATTTCTCATTACCCGTGCGATGTCCCACTGTCCGTGCGATTTCTCATAGTTCGTGCGATGTCCCATTGTCCGTGCGATTTCTCATTGTCCGTGCGATTTCTCATTGTCTGTGCGACTTCTCATTGTCCATGCGATTTCTCATTGTCCGTGCAATTTCTCATTGTCCGTGCGATTTCTCATTATCCGTGCGATGTCTCATTGTCCATGCGATTTCTCATTGTCCGTCCGATGTCTCATTGTCCGTGCGACTTCTCATTGTTCGTGCGATTTCTCATTGTCCTTGTGATTTCTCATTGCCTCTGTGATTTCTCATTGTACATGCGATTTCTCATTGTCCGTGTGATTTCTCATTGTCTATGCAATTTCTCATTGTCCGTGCGATGTCCCATTGTCCGTGCGTTTTCTCACCGACTGTGCGATTTCTCATTGTCTATGCAATCTCTCATTGTCCATGAGATTTCTCATTGTCCGTGTGATTTCTCATTGTCCATGTGATTTCTCGTTGTCCGTGAAACATCTCAGTGTCCGTGCGATTTCTCATTGTCCGTGAAACTTCTCATTGTTCGTGCGATTGCTCATTGTCCGTGCGATGTCTCATTGTCCGTATGATTTCTCATTGTCCGTACGATATCTCATTGTCCTTGCCATTTCTCATTGTCCATGCGATTTCTCATTGTCCGTGCAATTTCTCATTGTCTGTGCGATTTCTCATTCTCCGTCCGCTGTCACATTGTCCGTGCGATGTCTCATTGTCCGTCCGATGTCTCAGTGTACGTGCGATTTCTCATTGTTCGTGCGATTTCTCATTGTCCTTGCGATTTCTCATTGCCTCTGTGATTTCTCATTGTCCGTGAGATTTCTCATTGTCCGTGCGATTTCTCTGTCAGTGTGATTTCTCATTGTCCCTGCGACTTCTCATTGTCCGTGTGATTTCTCACTGCCCGTGCGCTTTCTCATTGTCTGTGTGAACTCTCATTGTCCGTGCAATTTCTCATTGTCCGTGCGATTGCTCATTGTCCATGCGATGTCTCATTGTCAGTACGATTAGCTCATTGTCCGTGCGATTTCTCATTGTCCATGAAATTTCTCATTGTCAGTGCGATTTCCCATTGTCCATGCGATTTCTGATTGTCCATGTGATTTCTCATTGTGCGTGCGATTTCTCATTGTCCGTGCGATTTCTCATTGTCCGTGCGATTTATCATTGTCCGTGCGATTTCTCATTGTCCTTGCGATGTCTCAATGTCCGTGCGATTTCTCATTGTCCATGCGATTTCTCATTGTCCGTGCGATTTCTCATTGTCCGTGCAATTTCTCATTGTCCGTGCGATTTCTCATTGTCCGTGCGTTGTCTCATTGTCCGTGCGATTTCTGATTGTCCGTACGATTTCTCATTGTCCGTGCGATTTCTCATTGTCTGTGCGATTTCTCATTGCCCGTGCGATTTCTCATTGTCTGTGCGATTTCTCGTTGTCCGTTTGATTTCTCGTTGTCCGTGCGATTTCTCATTGTCTGTGCGATTTCTCATTGTCCGTGCGATGTCTCATTGTCCATGCGATTTCTCATTTCCCGTGTTGTCTCATTGTCCATGCGATTTCTCATTGTCCATGCAATTTCTCATTGTCCGTGCGATTTCTCATTGTCCGTGCGATGTCTCATTGTCCGTGCGATTTCTCACCGACTGTGATTTCTCATTGTCTGTGCGATCTCTCATTGTCCATGTGATTTCTCATTGTCCGTGTGATTTCTCATTGTCCGTGTGATTTCTCGTTGTCCGTGCGAAATCTCATTGTCCGTGCGATTTCTCATTGTCCGAGCGACTTCTCATTGTTCGTGCGATTTCTCATTGTCCGTGCAATGTCTCATTGTCCGTATGATTTCTCATTGTCCGTACGATATCTCATTGTCCTTGCCATTTCTCATTGTCCATGCGATTTCTCATTGTCCGTGCAATTTCTCATTGTCCGTGCGATTTCTCATTCTCCGTCCGCTGTCATATTGTCCGTGTGATGTCTCATTGTTCGTCTGATGTCTCATTTTCCGTGTGATTTCTCATTGTTCGTGCGATTTCTCATTGTCCTTGTGATTTCTCATTGCCTCTGTGATTTCTCATTGTCCATGAGATTTCTCATTGTCCGTGCGATTTCTCTTTGTCCGTGTGATTTCTCATTGTACCTGCGATTTCTCATTGTCCGTGTGATTTCTCACTGCCCGTGCGCTTTCTCATTGTCTGTGTGAACTCTCATTGTCCGTGCAATTTCTCATTGTCTGTGCGATTTCTCATTGTCCATGCGATGTCTCATTGTCAGTACGATTAGCTCATTGTCCATGCGATTTCTCATTGTCCATCCAATTTCTCATTGTCCATGCAATTTCTCATTGTCAGTGCGATTTCCCATTGTCCATGCGATTTCTGATTGTCCGTGTGATTTCTCATTGTCCGAGCGATTTCTCATTGTCCATGCAATTTCTCATTACCCGTGTGATGTCCCACTGTCCGTGCGATTTCTCATTGTCCGTCTGATGTCCCATTGTCCGTGTGATTTCTCATTGCCCTTGCGATGTGTCATTGTCCGTGCGATTACTCATTGTCCGTGCGATTTCTCATTGTTCGTGCGATTTCTCATTGTCCTTGCGATTTCTCATTACCTCTGTGATTTCTCATTGTCCGTGAGATTTCTCATTGTCCGTGCGATGTCTCATTTTCCGTGTGATGTCTCATTGTCCTTGCGGTTTCTAACTGCCCGTGCGATGTCTCATTCTCCGACCGCTGTCACATTTTCCGTGCGATGTCTCATTGTCCGTCCGATGTCTCATTGTCCGTGCGACTTCTCATTGTTCGTGCGATTTCTCATTGTCCTTGCGATTTCTCATTGCCTCTGTGATTTCTCATTGTACATGCGATTTCTCATTGTCCGTGTGATTTCTCATTGTCTATGCAATTTCTCATTGTCCGTGCGATGTCCCATTGTCCGTGCGTTTTCTCACCGACTGTGCGATTTCTCATTGTCTATGCGATCTCTCATTGTCCATGAGATTTCTCATTGTCCGTGTGATTTCTCATTGTCCATGTGATTTCTCGTTGTCCGTGAAACATCTCAGTGTCCGTGCGATTTCTCATTGTCCGTGAAACTTCTCATTGTTCGTGCGATTGCTCATTGTCCGTGCGATGTCTCATTGTCCGTATGATTTCTCATTGTCCGTACGATATCTCATTGTCCTTGCCATTTCTCATTGTCCATGCGATTTCTCATTGTCCGTGCAATTTCTCATTGTCTGTGCGATTTCTCATTCTCCGTCCGCTGTCACATTGTCCGTGCGATGTCTCATTGTCCGTCCGATGTCTCAGTGTACGTGCGATTTCTCATTGTTCATGCGATTTCTCATTGTCCTTGCGATTTCTCATTGCCTCTGTGATTTCTCATTGTCCGTGAGATTTCTCATTGTCCGTGCGATTTCTCTGTCAGTGTGATTTCTCATTGTCCCTGCGACTTCTCATTGTCCGTGTGATTTCTCACTGCCCGTGCGCTTTCTCATTGTCTGTGTGAACTCTCATTGTCCGTGCAATTTCTCATTGTCCGTGCGATTGCTCATTGTCCATGCGATGTCTCATTGTCAGTACGATTAGCTCATTGTCCGTGCGATTTCTCATTGTCCATGAAATTTCTCATTGTCAGTGCGATTTCCCATTGTCCATGCGATTTCTGATTGTCCATGTGATTTCTCATTGTGCGTGCGATTTCTCATTGTCCGTGCGATTTCTCATTGTCCGTGCGATTTATCATTGTCCGTGCGATTTCTCATTGTCCTTGCGATGTCTCAATGTCCGTGCGATTTCTCATTGTCCATGCGATTTCTCATTGTCCGTGCGATTTCTCATTGTCCGTGCAATTTCTCATTGTCCGTGCGATTTCTCATTGTCCGTGCGTTGTCTCATTGTCCGTGCGATTTCTGATTGTCCGTACGATTTCTCATTGTCCGTGCAATTTCTCATTGTCTGTGCGATTTCTCATTGCCCGTGCGATTTCTCATTGTCTGTGCGATTTCTCGTTGTCCGTTTGATTTCTCGTTGTCCGTGCGATTTCTCATTGTCTGTGCGATTTCTCATTGTCCGTGCGATGTCTCATTGTCCATGCGATTTCTCATTTCCCGTGTTGTCTCATTGTCCATGCGATTTCTCATTGTCCATGCAATTTCTCATTGTCCGTGCGATTTCTCATTGTCCGTGCGATGTCTCATTGTCCGTGCGATTTCTCACCGACTGTGATTTCTCATTGTCTGTGCGATCTCTCATTGTCCATGTGATTTCTCATTGTCCGTGTGATTTCTCATTGTCCGTGTGATTTCTCGTTGTCCGTGCGAAATCTCATTGTCCGTGCGATTTCTCATTGTCCGAGCGACTTCTCATTGTTCGTGCGATTTCTCATTGTCCGTGCAATGTCTCATTGTCCGTATGATTTCTCATTGTCCGTACGATATCTCATTGTCCTTGCCATTTCTCATTGTCCATGCGATTTCTCATTGTCCGTGCAATTTCTCATTGTCCGTGCGATTTCTCATTCTCCGTCCGCTGTCATATTGTCCGTGTGATGTCTCATTGTTCGTCCGATGTCTCATTTTCCGTGTGATTTCTCATTGTTCGTGCGATTTCTCATTGTCCTTGTGATTTCTCATTGCCTCTGTGATTTCTCATTGTCCATGAGATTTCTCATTGTCCGTGCGATTTCTCTTTGTCCGTGTGATTTCTCATTGTACCTGCGATTTCTCATTGTCCGTGTGATTTCTCACTGCCCGTGCGCTTTCTCATTGTCTGTGTGAACTCTCATTGTCCGTGCAATTTCTCATTGTCTGTGCGATTTCTCATTGTCCATGCGATGTCTCATTGTCAGTACGATTAGCTCATTGTCCATGCGATTTCTCATTGTCCATCCAATTTCTCATTGTCCATGCAATTTCTCATTGTCAGTGCGATTTCCCATTGTCCATGCGATTTCTGATTGTCCGTGTGATTTCTCATTGTCCGAGCGATTTCTCATTGTCCATGCAATTTCTCATTACCCGTGTGATGTCCCACTGTCCGTGCGATTTCTCATTGTCCGTCTGATGTCCCATTGTCCGTGTGATTTCTCATTGCCCTTGCGATGTGTCATTGTCCGTGCGATTACTCATTGTCCGTGCGATTTCTCATTGTTCGTGCGATTTCTCATTGTCCTTGCGATTTCTCATTACCTCTGTGATTTCTCATTGTCCGTGAGATTTCTCATTGTCCGTGCGATTTCTCTGTCCGTGTGATTTCTCATTGTCCCTGCGATTTCTCATTGTCCGTGTGATTTCTCAATGCCCGTGCGCTTTCTCATTGTCTGTGTGAACTCTCATTGTCCGTGCAATTTCTCACTGTCCGTGCGATTTCTCATTGTCCATGCGATGTCTCATTGTCAGTACGATTAGCTCATTGTCCGTGCGATTTCTCATTGTCCATCCAATTTCTCATTGTCCATGCAATTTCTCATTGTCAGTGCGATTTCCCATTGTCCATGCGATTTCTGATTGTCCATGTGATTTCTCATTGCCTCTGTGATTTCTCATTGTCCGTGAGATTTCTCATTGTTCATGCGATTTCTCATTGTCCGTGCGATTTCTCATTGTCCGTGCGATTTCTCATTGTCCGTGCGATGTCTCATTGTCAGTACGATTAGCTCATTGTCCGTGCGATTTCTCATTGTCCATCCAATTTCTCATTGTCCATGCAATTTCTCATTGTCAGTGCGATTTCCCATTGTCCATGCGATTTCTGATTGTCCATGTGATTTCTCATTGCCTCTGTGATTTCTCATTGTCCGTGAGATTTCTCATTGTTCATGCGATTTCTCATTGTCCGTGCGATTTCTCATTGTCCGTGCGATTTCTCATTGTCCGTGCGATGTCTCATTGTTCGTGCGATTTCTCATTGTCCGTGCGATGTCTCATTGTCCTTGCGATTTCTCATTGCCTCTGTGATTTCTCATTGTCCGTGAGATTTCTCATTGTTCGTGCGATTTCTCATTGTGCGTGTGATTTCTCACTGCCCATGCGCTTTCTCATTGTCTGGGTGAACTCTCATTGTCCGTGCAATTTCTCATTGTCCGTGCAATTTCTCATTGTCCATGCGATGTCTCATTGTCTGTACAATTAGCTCATTGTCCGTGCGATTTCTCATTGTCCATGCAAATTCTCATTGTCCATGCGATTTCTCATTGTCAGTGCGATTTCCCATTGTCTGTGCGATTTCTGATTGTCCGTGTGATTTCTCATTGTGCGTGCGATTTCTCATTGTCCGTGCGATTTCTCATTGTCCGTGCGATTTTTCATTGTCCGAGCGATTTCGCATTGTCTGTGTGATTTCTCATTGTCCGTGCCATTTCTCATTACCTGTGCGATGTCCCATTGTCCGTGCGATTTCTCATTTTTCGTGCGATGTCCCATTGTCCGTATGATTTCTCATTGCCCGTGCGATGTGTCATTGTCCGTGCGATTTCTCATTGTCCGTGCGATTTCTCATTGTCCGTGTGATTTCTCATTGTCCGTGCGATTTCTCATTGTCCGTGCGATTTCTCATTGTCCGTGTGATTTCTCATTGTCTGTGCGATTTCTCATTGTCTGTGCGATTTCTCATTGTCCATTTGATTTCTCATTACCCGTGTTGTCTCATTGTCCATGCGATTTTTCATTGTCCGTGCAATGTCTCATTGTCCGTGCGATCTCTCATTGTCCGTGTGGTTTCTCATGTCCGTGCGATATCTCATTGTCTGTGCGATTTCTCATGTCCGTGCGATGTCTCATTGTCCGTGTGATTTCTCATTGCCCGTGCGATTTCTCATTGTCCGTGTGATTTCTCATTGTCCGTGCGATGTCTTATTGTCCGTGCGATTTCTCACCGACTGTGCGATTTCTCATTGTACGTGCCATGTCTCATTGTCCATGTGATTTCTCGTTGTCCGTGCGACTTCTCATTGTCCGTGCGATTTCTCATTGTCTGTGCGAATTCTCATTGTCCATGCAATTTCTCATTGTCCGTGCGATTTCTCATTGTCCGTGTGATGTCTCAATGTCTGTGCGATGTCTCACTATCTGTGCGATTTCTCATTGTCCGTGCGATTTCTCATTGTCCGTGCGATTTCTCATTGCCTCTGTGATTTCTCATTGTCCATGAGATTTCTCATTGTCCGTGCGATTTCTCTTTGTCCGTGTGATTTCTCATTGTACCTGCGATTTCTCATTGTCCGTGTGATTTCTCACTGCCCGTGCGCTTTCTCATTGTCTGTGTGAACTCTCATTGTCCGTGCAATTTCTCATTGTCTGTGCGATTTCTCATTGTCCATGCGATGTCTCATTGTCAGTACGATTAGCTCATTGTCCATGCGATTTCTCATTGTCCATCCAATTTCTCATTGTCCATGCAATTTCTCATTGTCAGTGCGATTTCCCATTGTCCTTGCGATTTCTGATTGTCCGTGTGATTTCTCATTGTCCGAGCGATTTCTCATTGTCCGTGCAATTTCTCATTACCCGTGCGATGTCCCACTGTCCGTGCGATTTCTCATTGTCCGTCTGATGTCCCATTGTCCGTGTGATTTCTCATTGCCCTTGCGATGTGTCATTGTCCGTGCGATTACTCATTGTCCGTGCGATTTCTCATTGTTCGTGCGATTTCTCATTGTCCTTGCGATTTCTCATTACCTCTGTGATTTCTCATTGTCCGTGAGATTTCTCATTGTCCGTGCGATTTCTCTGTCCGTGTGATTTCTCATTGTCCCTGCGATTTCTCATTGTCCGTGTGATTTCTCAATGCCCGTGCGCTTTCTCATTGTCTGTGTGAACTCTCATTGTCCGTGCAATTTCTCACTGTCCGTGCGATTTCTCATTGTCCATGCGATGTCTCATTGTCAGTACGATTAGCTCATTGTCCGTGCGATTTCTCATTGTCCATCCAATTTCTCATTGTCCATGCAATTTCTCATTGTCAGTGCGATTTCCCATTGTCCATGCGATTTCTGATTGTCCATGTGATTTCTCATTGCCTCTGTGATTTCTCATTGTCCGTGAGATTTCTCATTGTTCATGCGATTTCTCATTGTCCGTGCGATTTCTCATTGTCCGTGCGATTTCTCATTGTCCGTGCGATGTCTCATTGTCAGTACGATTAGCTCATTGTCCGTGCGATTTCTCATTGTCCATCCAATTTCTCATTGTCCATGCAATTTCTCATTGTCAATGCGATTTCCCATTGTCCATGCAATTTCTGATTGTCCATGTGATTTCTCATTGCCTCTGTGATTTCTCATTGTCCGTGAGATTTCTCATTGTTCATGCGATTTCTCATTGTCCGTGCGATTTCTCATTGTCCGTGCGATTTCTCATTGTCCGTGCGATGTCTCATTGTTCGTGCGATTTCTCATTGTCCGTGCGATGTCTCATTGTCCTTGCGATTTCTCATTGCCTCTGTGATTTCTCATTGTCCGTGAGATTTCTCATTGTTCGTGCGATTTCTCATTGTGCGTGTGATTTCTCACTGCCCATGCGCTTTCTCATTGTCTGGGTGAACTCTCATTGTCCGTGCAATTTCTCATTGTCCGTGCAATTTCTCATTGTCCATGCGATGTCTCATTGTCTGTACAATTAGCTCATTGTCCGTGCGATTTCTCATTGTCCATGCAAATTCTCATTGTCCATGCGATTTCTCATTGTCAGTGCGATTTCCCATTGTCTGTGCGATTTCTGATTGTCCGTGTGATTTCTCATTGTGCGTGCGATTTCTCATTGTCCGTGCGATTTCTCATTGTCCGTGCGATTTTTCATTGTCCGAGCGATTTCGCATTGTCTGTGTGATTTCTCATTGTCCGTGCCATTTCTCATTACCTGTGCGATGTCCCATTGTCCGTGCGATTTCTCATTTTTCGTGCGATGTCCCATTGTCCGTATGATTTCTCATTGCCCGTGCGATGTGTCATTGTCCGTGCGATTTCTCATTGTCCGTGCGATTTCTCATTGTCCGTGTGATTTCTCATTGTCCGTGCGATTTCTCATTGTCCGTGCGATTTCTCATTGTCCGTGTGATTTCTCATTGTCTGTGCGATTTCTCATTGTCCGTGCGATTTCTCATTGTCCATTTGATTTCTCATTACCCGTGTTGTCTCATTGTCCATGCGATTTTTCATTGTCCGTGCAATGTCTCATTGTCCGTGCGATCTC
The DNA here is from genome assembly GCA_026770705.1 of Isurus oxyrinchus. Lineage (NCBI taxonomy): Eukaryota > Metazoa > Chordata > Chondrichthyes > Lamniformes > Lamnidae > Isurus > Isurus oxyrinchus. The sequence continues at coordinate 8,967,825 of JANJGN010000002.1, read as the reverse complement.
TCATTGTCCGTGTGGTTTCTCATGTCCGTGCGATATCTCATTGTCTGTGCGATTTCTCATGTCCGTGCGATGTCTCATTGTCCGTGCGATTTCTCATTGCCCGTGCGATTTCTCATTGTCCGTGTGATTTCTCATTGTCCGTGCGATGTCTTATTGTCCGTGCGATTTCTCACCGACTGTGCGATTTCTCATTGTACGTGCCATGTCTCATTGTCCATGTGATTTCTCGTTGTCCGTGCGACTTCTCATTGTCCGTGCGATTTCTCATTGTCTGTGCGAATTCTCATTGTCCATGCAATTTCTCATTGTCCGTGCGATTTCTCATTGTCCGTGTGATGTCTCAATGTCTGTGCGATGTCTCACTATCTGTGCGATTTCTCATTGTCCGTGCGATTTCTCATTGTCCGTGCGATTTCTCATTGCCTCTGTGATTTCTCATTGTCCATGAGATTTCTCATTGTCCGTGCGATTTCTCTTTGTCCGTGTGATTTCTCATTGTACCTGCGATTTCTCATTGTCCGTGTGATTTCTCACTGCCCGTGCGCTTTCTCATTGTCTGTGTGAACTCTCATTGTCCGTGCAATTTCTCATTGTCTGTGCGATTTCTCATTGTCCATGCGATGTCTCATTGTCAGTACGATTAGCTCATTGTCCATGCGATTTCTCATTGTCCATCCAATTTCTCATTGTCCATGCAATTTCTCATTGTCAGTGCGATTTCCCATTGTCCTTGCGATTTCTGATTGTCCGTGTGATTTCTCATTGTCCGAGCGATTTCTCATTGTCCGTGCAATTTCTCATTACCCGTGCGATGTCCCACTGTCCGTGCGATTTCTCATTGTCCGTCTTATGTCCCATTTTCCGTGTGATTTCTCATTGCCCTTGCGATGTGTCATTGTCCATGCGATTACTCATTGTCCGTGCGATTTCTCATTGTTCGTGCGATTTCTCATTGTCCTTGCGATTTCTCATTACCTCTGTGATTTCTCATTGTCCGTGAGATTTCTCATTGTCTGTGCGATTTCTCTGTCCGTGTGATTTCTCATTGTCCCTGCGATTTCTCATTGTCCGTGTGATTTCTCAATGCCCGTGCGCTTTCTCATTGTCTGTGTGAACTCTCATTGTCCGTGCAATTTCTCACTGTCCGTGCAATTTCTCATTGTCCATGCGATGTCTCATTGTCAGTACGATTAGCTCATTGTCCGTGCGATTTCTCATTGTCCATCCAATTTCTCATTGTCCATGCAATTTCTCATAGTCAGTGCGATTTCCCATTGTCCATGCGATTTCTGATTGTCCATGTGATTTCTCATTGCCTCTGTGATTTCTCATTGTCCGTGAGATTTCTCATTGTTCATGCGATTTCTCATTGTCCGTGCGATTTCTCATTGTCTGTGCGATTTCTCATTGTCCGTGCTATGTCTCATTGTCAGTACGATTAGCTCATTGTCCGTGCGATTTCTCATTGTCCATCCAATTTCTCATTGTCCATGCAATTTCTCATTGTCAGTGCGATTTCCCATTGTCCATGCGATTTCTGATTGTCCATGTGATTTCTCATTGCCTCTGTGATTTCTCATTGTCCATGAGATTTCTCATTGTTCATGCGATTTCTCATTGTCCGTGCGATTTCTCATTGTCCGTGCGATTTCTCATTGTCCGTGCGATGTCTCATTGTTCGTGCGATTTCTCATTGTCCGTGCGATGTCTCATTGTCCTTGCGATTTCTCATTGCCTCTGTGATTTCTCATTGTCCGTGAGATTTCTCATTGTTCGTGCGATTTCTCATTGTGCGTGTGATTTCTCACTGCCCATGCGCTTTCTCATTGTCTGGGTGAACTCTCATTGTCCGTGCAATTTCTCATTGTCCGTGCAATTTCTCATTGTCCATGCGATGTCTCATTGTCTGTACAATTAGCTCATTGTCCGTGCAATTTCTCATTGTCCATGCAAATTCTCATTGTCCATGCGATTTCTCATTGTCAGTGCGATTTCCCATTGTCTGTGCGATTTCTGATTGTCCGTGCGATTTCTCATTGTGCGTGCGATTTCTCATTGTCCGTGCGATTTCTCATTGTCCGTGCGATTTTTCATTGTCCGAGCGATTTCGCATTGTCTGTGTGATTTCTCATTGTCCGTGCCATTTCTCATTACCTGTGCGATGTTCCATTGTCTGTGCGATTTCTCATTTTTCGTGCGATGTCCCATTGTCCGTATGATTTCTCATTGCCCGTGCGATGTGTCATTGTCCGTGCGATTTCTCATTGTCCGTGCGATTTCTCATTGTCCGTGCGATTTCTCATTGTCCGTGCGATTTCTCATTGTCCATGCGATTTCTGATTGTCCGTGTGATTTCTCATTGCCTCTGCGATTTCTCATTGTCCGTGAGATTTCTCATTGTTCGTGCGATTTCTCATTGTCCGTGCGATTTCTCATTGTCCGTGCGATTTCTCATTGTCCGTGCGATGTCTCATTGCCCGTGCGATTTCTCATTGTCTGTGCGATTTCTCGCTGTCCGTTCGATTTCTCATTGTCCGTGTGATTTCTCATTGTCTGTGCGATTTCTCATTGTCCGTGCGATTTCTCATTGTCCATTTGATTTCTCATTACCCGTGTTGTCTCATTGTCCATGCGATTTTTCATTGTCCATGCAATGTCTCATTGTCCGTGCGATCTCTCATTGTCCGTGCGGTTTCTCATGTCCGTGCGATATCTCATTGTCTGTGCGATTTCTCATGTCCGTGCGATGTCTCATTGTCCGTGCGATTTCTCATTGTCCGTGCGATTTCTCATTGTCCGTGTGATTTCTCATTGTCCGTGCGATGTCTTATTGTCCGTGCGATTTCTCACCGACTGTGCGATTTCTCATTGTACGTGCCATGTCTCATTGTCCATGTGATTTCTCGTTGTCCGTGCGACTTCTCATTGTCCGTGCGATTTCTCATTGTCTGTGCGAATTCTCATTGTCCATGCAATTTCTCATTGTCCGTGCGATTTCTCATTGTCCGTGTGATGTCCCAATGTCTGTGCGATGTCTCACTATCTGTGCGATTTCTCATTGTCCGTGCGATTTCTCATTGTCCGTGCGATTTCTCATTGTCCGTGTGATTTCTCATTGTCCGTACGATTTCTCATTGTCCGTGCGATTTCTCATTGCCCGTGCGATGTGTCATTGTCCGTGCGATTTCTCATTGTCCGTGCGATGTCTCATTCTCCGTGCGATTTCTCATTGTTCGTGCGATTTCTCATTGTCCGTGCGATTTCTCATTGTCCGTGCGATTTCTCATTGTCAGTGCGATTTCTCATTGCCCGTGCGATTTCTCATTGTCTGTGCGATTTCTCGCTGTCCGTTCGATTTCTCATTGTCCGTGTGATTTCTCATTGTCTGTGCGATTTCTCATTGTCCGTGCGATTTCTCATTGTCCATTTGATTTCTCATTACCCGTGTTGTCTCATTGTCCATGCGATTTTTCATTGTCCATGCAATGTCTCATTGTCCGTGCGATCTCTCATTGTCCGTGCGGTTTCTCATGTCCGTGCGATATCTCATTGTCTGTGCGATTTCTCATGTCCGTGCGATGTCTCATTGTCCGTGCGATTTCTCATTGTCCGTGCGATTTCTCATTGTCCGTGTGATTTCTCATTGTCCGTGCGATGTCTTATTGTCCGTGCGATTTCTCACCGACTGTGCGATTTCTCATTGTACGTGCCATGTCTCATTGTCCATGTGATTTCTCGTTGTCCGTGCGTCTTCTCATTGTCCGTGCGATTTCTCATTGTCTGTGCGAATTCTCATTGTCCATGCAATTTCTCATTGTCCGTGCGATTTCTCATTGGCCGTGTGATGTCTCAATGTCTGTGCGATGTCTCACTATCTGTGCGATTTCTCATTGTCCGTGCGATTTCTCATTGTCCATGAGATTTCTCATTGTCCGTGCGATTTCTCTTTGTCCGTGTGATTTCTCATTGTACCTGCGATTTCTCATTGTCCGTGTGATTTCTCACTGCCCGTGCGGTTTCTCATTGTCTGTGTGAACTCTCATTGTCCGTGCAATTTCTCATTGTCTGTGCGATTACTCATTGTCCATGCGATGTCTCATTGTCAGTACGATTAGCTCATTGTCCATGCGATTTCTCATTGTCCATCCAATTTCTCATTGTCCATGCAATTTCTCATTGTCAGTGCGATTTCCCATTGTCCATGCGATTTCTGATTGTCCGTGTGATTTCTCATTGTGTGTGCGATTTCTCATTGTCCGTGCGATTTCTCATTGTCCGTGCAATTTTTCATTGTCCGAGCGATTTCTCATTGTCCGTGCAATTTCTCATTACCCGTGCGATGTCCCACTGTCCGTGCGATTTCTCATTGTCCGTCTGATGTCCCATTGTATGTGTGATTTCTCATTGCCCTTGCGATGTGTCATTGTCCGTGCGATTACTCATTGTCCGTGCGATTTCTCATTGTTCGTGCGATTTCTCATTATCCTTGCGATTTCTCATTACCTCTGTGATTTCTCATTGTCCGTGAGATTTCTCATTGTCTGTGCGATTTCTCTGTCCGTGTGATTTCTCATTGTCCCTGCGATTTCTCATTGTCCGTGTGATTTCTCAATGCCCGTGCGCTTTCTCATTGTCTGTGTGAACTCTCATTGTCCGTGCAATTTCTCACTGTCCGTGCGATTTCTCATTGTCCATGCGATGTCTCATTGTCAGTACGATTAGCTCATTGTCCGTGCGATTTCTCATTGTCCATCCAATTTCTCATTGTCCATGCAATTTCTCATTGTCAGTGCGATTTCCCATTGTCCATGCGATTTCTGATTGTCCATGTGATTTCTCATTGCCTCTGTGATTTCTCATTGTCCGTGAGATTTCTCATTGTTCATGCGATTTCTCATTGTCCGTGCGATTTCTCATTGTCCGTGCGATTTCTCATTGTCCGTGCGATGTCTCATTGTCAGTACGATTAGCTCATTGTCCGTGCGATTTCTCATTGTCCATCCAATTTCTCATTGTCCATGCAATTTCTCATTGTCAGTGCGATTTCCCATTGTCCATGCGATTTCTGATTGTCCATGTGATTTCTCATTGCCTCTGTGATTTCTCATTGTCCGTGAGATTTCTCATTGTTCATGCGATTTCTCATTGTCCGTGCGATTTCTCATTGTCCGTGCGATTTCTCATTGTCCGTGCGATGTCTCATTGTTCGTGCGATTTCTCATTGTCCGTGCGTTGTCTCATTGTCCTTGCGATTTCTCATTGCCTCTGTGATTTCTCATTGTCCGTGAGATTTCTCATTGTCCATGCGATGTCTCATTGTCTGTACAATTAGCTCATTGTCCGTGCGATTTCTCATTGTCCATGCAAATTCTCATTGTCCATGTGATTTCTCATTGTCAGTGCGATTTCCCATTGTCTGTGCGATTTCTGATTGTCCGTGTGATTACTCATTGTGCGTGCGATTTCTCATTGTCCGTGCGATTTCTCATTGTCCGTGCGATTTTTCATTGTCCGAGCGATTTCGCATTGTCTTTGTGATTTCTCATTGTCCGTGCCATTTCTCATTACCTGTGCGATGTCCCATTGTCTAAGCGATTTCTCATTTTTCGTGCGATGTCCCATTGTCCGTATGATTTCTCATTGCCCGTGCGATGTGTCATTGTCCGTGCGATTTCTCATTGTCCGTGCGATTTCTCATTGTCCGTGTGATTTCTCATTGTCCGTGCGATTTCTCATTGTCCGTGCGATTTCTCATTGTCCATGCGATTTCTGATTGTCCGTGTGATTTCTCATTGCCTCTGTGATTTCTCATTGTCCGTGAGATTTCTCATTGTTCATGCGATTTCTCATTGTCCGTGCGAAGTCCCATTGTCCGTGTGATTTCTCATTGCCCGTGCGATGTGTCATTGTCCGTGCGATTTCTCATTTTCTGTGCGATTTCTCATTGTCTGTGCGATTTCACATTGTCCGTGCGATTTCTCATTGTCTGTGCGATGTCCCATTGTCCGTGTGATTTCTCATTGTGCGTGTGATTTCTCATTGTCCATGCGATGTCCCATTGTCCGTGTGATTTCTCATTGTGCGTGTGATTTCTCATTGTCCGTGCGATTTCTCATTGTCCGTGCGATTTCTCATTGTCCGTGCGATTTCTCATTGTCCGTGCGATTTCTCATTGTCCGTGCGATTTCCCATTGTCCGTGCGATTTCACATTGTCCCTGCGATTTCTCATTGTCCGTGCGATGTCTATTGTCCATGCGATGTCTCATTGTCTGTGCGATTTCTCATTTTCCGTGCGATGTCACATTGTCCGTGCGATTTCTCATTGTCCGTGCGATGTCTCATTGTCCTCGCGGTTTCTAACTGCCCGTGCAATTTCTCATTCTCCGTGCACTATCACATTGTCCGTGCGATGTCTCATTGTCCGTCCGATGTCTCATTGTCCGTGCGATTTCTCATTGTTCGTGTGATTTCTCATTGTCCTTGCGATTTCTCATTGCCTCTGTGATTTCTCATTGTCCATGAGATTTCTCATTGTCCATGCTATTTCTCTTTGTCCGTGTGATTTCTCATCGTCCCTGCGATTTCTCATTGTCCGTGTGATTTCTCACTGCCCGTGCGCTTTCTCATTGTCTGTGTGAACTCTCATTGTCCGTGCAATTTCTCATTGTCCATGCGATGTCTCATTGTCAGTACGATTAGCTCATTGTCAGTGCGATTTCCCATTGTCCATGCGATTTCTGATTGTCCGTGTGATTTCTCATTGCCTCTGTGATTTCTCATTGTCCGTGAGATTTCTCATTGTTCGTGCGATTTCTCATTGTCCGTGCGATTTCTCATTGTCCGTGCGATTTCTCATTGTCCGTGCGATGTCTCATTGTCCGTGCGATTTCTCATTGTCTGTGCGATGTCTCATTGTCCTTGCGATTTCTCATTGCCTCTGTGATTTCTCATTGTCTGTGAGATTTCTCATTGTTCGTGCGATTTCTCATTGTGCGTGTGCTTTCTCACTGCCCATGCGCTTTCTCATTGTCTGTGTGAACTCTCATTGTCCGTGCAATTTCTCATTGTCCGTGCAATTTCTCATTGTCCATGCGATGTCTCATTGTCTGTACGATTAGCTCATTGTCCGTGCGATTTCTCATTGTCCATCCAAATTCTTATTGTCCATGCGATTTCTCATTGTCAGTGCAATTTCCTATTGTCCGTGCGATTTCTGATTGTCGGTGTGATTTCTCATTGTCCATGTGATTTCTCATTACCCGTGTTGTCTCATTGTCCATGCGATTTTTCATTGTCCATGCAATGTCTCATTGTCCGTGCGATGTCTCATTGTCCGTGCGGTTTCTCATGTCCGTGCGATATCTCATTGTCTGTGCGATTTCTCATGTCCGTGCGATATCTCATTGTCCGTGCGATTTCTCATTGTCCGTGCGATTTCTCATTGTCCGTGTGATTTCTCATTGTCCGTGCAATGTCTCATTGTCCGTGCGATTTCTCACCGACTGTGCGATTTCTCATTGTACGTGCCATGTCTCATTGTCCATGTGATTTCTCGTTGTCCGTGCGACTTCTCATTGTCCGTGCGATTTCTCATTGTCTGTGCGAATTCTCATTGTCCGTGCAATTTCTCATTGTCCTTGCGATTTTTCATTGTCCGTGTGATGTCTCAATGTCTGTGCGATGTCTCACTATCTGTGCGATTTCTCATTGTCCATGCGATTTCTCATTGTCCGTGCGATTTCTCATTGCCCGTGCGATGTGTCATTGTCCGTGCGATTTCTCATTGTCCGTGCGATTTCTCATTGTCTGTGCGATTTCACATTGTCCGTGCGATTTCTCATTGTCTGTGCAATGTCCCATTGTCCGTGTGATTTCTCATTGTCCATGCGATGTCCCATTGTCCGTGTGATTTCTCATTGTGCGTGTGATTTCTCATTGTCCGTGCGATTTCTCATTGTCCGTGCGATTTCTCATTGTCCGTGCGATTTCTCATTGTCCGTGCGATTTCTCATTGTCCGTGCGATTTCCCATTGTCCGTGCGATTTCTCATTGTCCCTGCGATTTCTCATTGTCCGTGCGATGTCTCATTGTCCATGCGATGTCTCATTGTCTGTGCGATTTCTCATTTTCCGTGCGATGTCACATTATCCGTGCGATTTCTCATTGTCCGTGCGATGTCTCATTGTCCTCGCGGTTTCTAACTGCCCGTGCAATTTCTCATTCTCCGTGCACTATCACATTGTCCGTGCGATGTCTCATTGTCCGTCCGATGTCTCATTGTCCGTGCGATTTCTCATTGTTCGTGCGATTTCTCATTGTCCTTGCGATTTCTCATTGCCTCTGTGATTTCTCATTGTCCATGAGATTTCTCATTGTCCATGCTATTTCTCTTTGTCCGTGTGATTTCTCATCGTCCCTGCGATTTCTCATTGTCCGTGTGATTTCTCACTGCCCGTGCGCTTTCTCATTGTCTGTGTGAACTCTCATTGTCCGTGCAATTTCTCATTGTCCATGCGATGTCTCATTGTCAGTACGATTAGCTCATTGTCAGTGCGATTTCCCATTGTCCATGCGATTTCTGATTGTCCGTGTGATTTCTCATTGCCTCTGTGATTTCTCATTGTCCGTGAGATTTCTCATTGTTCGTGCGATTTCTCATTGTCCGTGCGATTTCTCATTGTCCGTGCGATTTCTCATTGTCCGTGCGATGTCTCATTGTCCGTGCGATTTCTCATTGTCTGTGCGATGTCTCATTGTCCTTGCGATTTCTCATTGCCTCTGTGATTTCTCATTGTCTGTGAGATTTCTCATTGTTCGTGCGATTTCTCATTGTGCGTGTGCTTTCTCACTGCCCATGCGCTTTCTCATTGTCTGTGTGAACTCTCATTGTCCGTGCAATTTCTCATTGTCCGTGCAATTTCTCATTGTCCATGCGATGTCTCATTGTCTGTACGATTAGCTCATTGTCCGTGCGATTTCTCATTGTCCATCCAAATTCTTATTGTCCATGCGATTTCTCATTGTCAGTGCAATTTCCCATTGTCCGTGCGATTTCTGATTGTCCGTGTGATTTCTCATTGTCCATGTGATTTCTCATTACCCGTGTTGTCTCATTGTCCATGCGATTTTTCATTGTCCATGCAATGTCTCATTGTCCGTGCGATGTCTCATTGTCCGTGCGGTTTCTCATGTCCGTGCGATATCTCGTTGTCTGTGCGATTTCTCATGTCCGTGCGATATCTCATTGTCCGTGCGAATTCTCATTGTCCGTGCGATTTCTCATTGTCCGTGCGATTTCTCACCGACTGTGCGATTTCTCATTGTACGTGCCATGTCTCATTGTCCATGTGATTTCTCGTTGTCCGTGCGACTTCTCATTGTCCGTGCGATTTCTCATTGTTTGTGCGAATTCTCATTGTCCGTGCAATTTCTCATTGTCCGTGCGATTTCTCATTGTCCGTGTGATGTCTCAATGTCTGTGCGATGTCTCACTATCTGTGCGATTTCTCATTGTCCGTGCGATTTCTCATTGTCCGTGCGATTTCTCATTGTCCGTGTGATTTCTCATTGTCCGTACGATTTCTCATTGTCCGTGCGTTTTCTCATTGTCCGTGTAATTTCTCGTTGTCCGTGAAACATCTCATTGTCCGTGCGATTTCTCATTGTCCATCCGACTTCTCATTGTTCGTGCGATTGCTCATTGTCCGTGCGATGTCATTGTCCGTATGATTTCTCATTGTCCGTACGATATCTCATTGTCCGTGCCATTTCTCATTGTCTGGGTGAACTCTCATTGTCCGTGCAATTTCTCATTGTCCGTGCGATTTCTCATTGTCCATGCGATGTCTCATTGTCAGTACGATTAGCTCATTGTCCGTGCAATTTCTCATTGTTCATGCAATTTCTCATTGTCCATGCAATTTCTCATTGTCAGTGCGATTTCCCATTGTCCATGCGATTTCTGATTGTCCGTGTGATTTCTCATTGTGCGTGCGATTTCTCATTGTCCGTGCGATTTCTCATTGTCCGTGCAATTTTTCATTGTCCGAGCGACTTCTCATTGTCTGTATGATTTCTCATTGTCCGTGCAATTTCTCATTACCCGTGCGATGTCCCACTGTCCGTGCGATTTCTCATTGTCCGTGCAAAGTCCCATTGTCCGTGTGATTTCTCATTGCCCGTGCGATGTGTCATTGTCCATGCAATTTCTCATTGTCCGTGCGATTTCTCATTGTCTGTGCGATTTCACATTGTCCGTGCGATTTCTCATTGTCTGTGCGATGTCCCATTGTCCGTGTGATTTCTCATTGTCCATGCGATGTCCCATTGTCCGTGTGATTTCTCATTGTGCGTGTGATTTCGCATTGTCCGTGCGATTTCTCATTGTCCGTGCGATTTCTCATTGTCCGTGCGATTTCTCATTGTCCGTTCAATTTCTCGTTGTCCGTGCGATTTCCCATTGTCCGTGCGATTTCTCATTGTCCCTGCGATTTCTCATTGTCCGTGCGATGTCTCATTGTCCATGCGATGTCTCATTGTCTGTGCGATTTCTCATTTTCCGTGCGATGTCACATTGTCCGTGCGATGTCAAATTGTCCGTGCGATGTCTCATTGTCCTTGCGGTTTCTAACTGCCCGTGCAATTTCTCATTCTCCGTGCACTATCACATTGTCCGTGCGATGTCTCATTGTCCGTCCGATGTCTCATTGTCCGTGCGATTTCTCATTGTTCGTGCGATTTCTCATTGTCCTTGCGATTTCTCATTGCCTCTGTGATTTCTCATTGTCCATGAGATTTCTCATTGTCCATGCTATTTCTCTTTGTCCGTGTGATTTCTCATCGTCCCTGCGATTTCTCATTGTCCGTGTGATTTCTCACTGCCCGTGCGCTTTCTCATTGTCTGTGTGAACTCTCATTGTCCGTGCAATTTCTCATTGTCCATGCGATGTCTCATTGTCAGTATGATTAGCTCATTGTCAGTGCGATTTCCCATTGTCCATGCGATTTCTGATTGTCCGTGTGATTTCTCATTGCCTCTGTGATTTCTCATTGTCCGTGAGATTTCTCATTGTTCGTGCGATTTCTCATTGTCCGTGCGATTTCTCATTGTCCGTGCGATTTCTCATTGTCCGTGCGATGTCTCATTGTCCGTGCGATTTCTCATTGTCTGTGCGATGTCTCATTGTCCTTGCGATTTCTCATTGCCTCTGTGATTTCTCATTGTCTGTGAGATTTCTCATTGTTCGTGCGATTTCTCATTGTGCGTGTGCTTTCTCACTGCCCATGCGCTTTCTCATTGTCTGTGTGAACTCTCATTGTCCGTGCAATTTCTCATTGTCCGTGCAATTTCTCATTGTCCATGCGATGTCTCATTGTCTGTACGATTAGCTCATTGTCCGTGCGATTTCTCATTGTCCATCCAAATTCTTATTGTCCATGCGATTTCTCATTGTCAGTGCAATTTCCCATTGTCCGTGCGATTTCTTATTGTCCGTGTGATTTCTCATTGTCCATGTGATTTCTCATTACCCGTGTTGTCTCATTGTCCATGCGATTTTTCATTGTCCATGCAATGTCTCATTGTCCGTGCGATGTCTCATTGTCCGTGCGGTTTCTCATGTCCGTGCGATATCTCATTGTCCGTGCGATTTCTCATGTCCGTGCGATATCTCATTGTCCGTGCGATTTCTCATTGTCCGTGCGATTTCTCATTGTCCGTGTGATTTCTCATTGTCCGTGCGATGTCTCATTGTCCGTGCGATTTCTCACCGACTGTGCGATTTCTCATTGTACGTGCCATGTCTCATTGTCCATGTGATTTCTCATTGTCCTTGCGATTTCTCATTGTCCGTGTGATTTCTCGTTGTCCGTGCGACTTCTCATTGTCCGTGCGATTTCTCATTGTCTATGCGACTTCTCATTGTCCGTGCAATTTCTCATTGTCCGTGCGATTTCTCATTGTCCGTGTGATGTCTCAATGTCTGTGCGATGTCTCACTATCTGTGCGATTTCTCATTGTCCGTGCGATTTCTCATTGTCCGTGCGATTTCTCATTGTCCGTGTGATTTCTCATTGTCCGTACGATTTCTCATTGTCCGTGTGATTTCTCATTGTCCGTGTGATTTCTCGTTGTCCGTGAAACATCTCATTGTCCGTGCGATTTCTCATTGTCCGTGCGACTTCTCATTGTTCGTGCGATTGCTCATTGTCCGTGCGATGTCTCATTGTCCGTATGATTTCTCATTGTCCGTACGATATCTCATTGTCCTTGCCATTTCTCATTGTCTGGGTGAACTCTCATTGTCCGTACGATTTCTCATTGTCCGTGTGATTTCTCATTGTCCGTGTGATTTCTCGTTGTCCGTGAAACATCTCATTGTCCGTGCGATTTCTCATTGTCCGTGCGACTTCTCATTGTTCGTGCGATTGCTCATTGTCCGTGCGATGTCTCATTGTCCGTATGATTTCTCATTGTCCGTACGATATCTCATTGTCCTTGCCATTTCTCATTGTCTGGGTGAACTCCCATTGTCCGTGCAATTTCTCATTGTCCGTGCGATTTCTCATTGTCCATGCGATGTCTCATTGTCAGTACGATTAGCTCATTGTCCGTGCGATTTCTCATTGTCCATGCAATTTCTCATTGTCCATGCAATTTCTCATTGTAAGTGCGATTTCCCATTGTCCATGCGATTTCTGATTGTCCGTGTGATTTCTCATTGTGCGTGCGATTTCTCATTGTCCGTGCGATTTCTCATTGTCCGTGCAATTTTTCATTGTCCGAGCGACTTCTCATTGTCTGTATGATTTCTCATTGTCCGTGCAATTTCTCATTACCCGTGCGATGTCCCACTGTCCGTGCGATTTCTCATTGTCCGTGCGAAGTCCCATTGTCCGTGTGATTTCTCATTGCCCGTGCGATGTGTCATTGTCCGTGCAATTTCTCATTGTCCGTGCGATTTCTCATTGTCTGTGCGATTTCACATTGTCCGTGCGATTTCTCATTGTCTGTGCGATGTCCCATTGTCCGTGTGATTTCTCATTGTCCATGCGATGTCCCATTGTCCGTGTGATTTCTCATTGTGCGTGTGATTTCTCATTGTCCGTGCGATTTCTCATTGTCCGTGCGATTTCTCATTGTCCGTGCGATTTCCCATTGTCCGTGCGATTTCTCATTGTCCCTGCGATTTCTCATTGTCCGTGCGATGTCTCATTGTCCATGCGATGTCTCATTGTCTGTGCGATTTCTCATTTTCCGTGCGATGTCACATTGTCCGTGCGATGTCTCATTGTCCGTGCGATGTCTCATTGTCCTTGCGGTTTCTAACTGCCCGTGCAATTTCTCATTCTCCTTGCACTATCACATTGTCCGTGCGATGTCTCATTGTCCGTCCGATGTCTCATTGTCTGAGCGATTTCTCATTGTTCGTGCGATTTCTCATTGTCCTTGCGATTTCTCATTGCCTCTGTGATTTCTCATTGTCCATGAGATTTCTCATTGTCCATGCTATTTCTCTTTGTCCGTGTGATTTCTCATCGTCCCTGCGATTTCTCATTGTCCGTGTGATTTCTCACTGCCCGTGCGCTTTCTCATTGTCTGTGTGAACTCTCATTGTCCGTGCAATTTCTCATTGTCCATGCGATGTCTCATTGTCAGTATGATTAGCTCATTGTCAGTGCGATTTCCCATTGTCCATGCGATTTCTGATTGTCCGTGTGATTTCTCATTGCCTCTGTGATTTCTCATTGTCCGTGAGATTTCTCATTGTTCGTGCGATTTCTCATTGTCCGTGCGATTTCTCATTGTCCGTGCGATTTCTCATTGTCCGTGCGATGTCTCATTGTCCGTGCGATTTCTCATTGTCTGTGCGATGTCTCATTGTCCTTGCGATTTCTCATTGTCCATCCAAATTCTTATTGTCCATGCGATTTCTCATTGTCAGTGCGATTTCCCATTGTCCGTGCGATTTCTGATTGTCCGTGTGATTTCTCATTGTCCATGTGATTTCTCATTACCCGTGTTGTCTCATTGTCCATGCGATTTTTCATTGTCCATGCAATGTCTCATTGTCCGTGCGATGTCTCATTGTCCGTGCGGTTTCTCATGTCCGTGCGATATCTCATTGTCTGTGCGATTTCTCATGTCCGTGCGATATCTCATTGTCCGTGCGATTTCTCATTGTCCGTGCGATTTCTCATTGTCCGTGTGATTTCTCATTGTCCGTGCGATGTCTCATTGTCCGTGCGATTTCTCACCGACTGTGCGATTTCTCATTGTACGTGCCATGTCTCATTGTCCATGTGATTTCTCATTGTCCTTGCGATTTCTCATTGTCCGTGTGATTTCTCGTTGTCCGTGCGACTTCTCATTGTCCGTACGATTTCTCATTGTCTGTGCGACTTCTCATTGTCCGTGCAATTTCTCATTGTCCGTGCGATTTCTCATTGTCCGTGTGATGTCTCAATGTCTGTGCGATGTCTCACTATCTGTGCGATTTCTCATTGTCCGTGCGATTTCTCATTGTCCGTGCGATTTCTCATTGTCCGTGTGATTTCTCATTGTCCGTACGATTTCTCATTGTCCGTGTGATTTCTCATTGTCCGTGTGATTTCTCGTTGTCCGTGAAACATCTCATTGTCCGTGCGATTTCTCATTGTCCGTGCGACTTCTCATTGTTCGTGCGATTGCTCATTGTCCGTGCGATGTCTCATTGTCCATATGATTTCTCATTGTCCGTACGATATCTCATTGTCCTTGCCATTTCTCATTGTCTGGGTGAACTCTCATTGTCCGTGCAATTTCTCATTGTCCGTGCGATTTCTCATTGTCCATGCGATGTCCCATTGTCAGTACGATTAGCTCATTGTCCGTGCAATTTCTCATTGTCCATCCAATTTCTCATTGTCCATGCAATTTCTCATTGTCAGTGCGATTTCCCATTGTCCATGCGATTTCTGATTGTCCGTGTGATTTCTCATTGTGCGTGCGATTTCTCATTGTCCGTGCGATTTCTCATTGTCCGTGCAATTTTTCATTGTCCGAGCGATTTCTCATTGTCTGTATGATTTCTCATTGTCCGTGCAATTTCTCATTACCCGGGCGATGTCCCACTGTCCGTGCGATTTCTCATTGTCCGTGCGAAGTCCCATTGTCCGTGTGATTTCTCATTGCCCGTGTGATGTGTCATTGTCCGTGTGATTTCTCATTGTCCGTGCGATTTCTCATTTGTCTGTGCGATTTCACATTGTCCGTGCGATTTCTCATTGTCTGTGCGATGTCCCATTGTCCGTGTGATTTCTCCTTGTCCTTGCGATGTCCCATTGTCCGTGTGATTTCTCATTGTGCATGTGATTTCTCATTGTCCGTGCGATTTCTCATTGTCCGTGCGATTTCTCATTGTCCATGCAATTTCCCATTGTCTGTGCGATTTCTCATTGTCCATGCGATTTCTCATTGTCCGTGCGATGTCTCATTGTCCGTGTGATTTTTCATTGCCTGTGCGATGTCTCATTGTCCATGCGATTTCTCATTGTCCATGCGATTTCTCATTGTCCGTGCGATTTCTCATTGTCCGTGCGATTTCTCATTGTCCCTGTGATTTCTCATTGTCCGTGCGAAATCACATTGTCCGTGCGATGTCTCATTGTCCGTGCGATGTCTCATTGTCCTTGCGGTTTCTAACTGCCCGTGCAATTTCTCATTCTCCGTGCACTATCACATTGTCCGTGCGATGTCTCATTGTCCGTCCGATGTGTCATTGTCCGTGCGATTTCTCATTGTTCGTGCGATTTCTCATTGTCCTTGCGATTTCTCATTGCCTCTGTGATTTCTCATTGTCCATGAGATTTCTCATTGTCCATGCTATTTCTCTTTGTCCGTGTGATTTCTCATCGTCCCTGCGATTTCTCATTGTCCGTGTGATTTCTCACTGCCCGTGCGCTTTCTCATTGTCTGTGTGAACTTTCATTGTCCCTGCAATTTCTCATTGTCCATGCGATGTCTCATTGTCAGTACGATTAGCTCATTGTCCGTGCGATTTCTCATTGTCCATCCAATTTCTGATTGTCAGTGCGATTTCCCATTGTCCATGCGATTTCTGATTGTCCGTGTGATTTCTCATTGCCTCTGTGATTTCTCATTGTCCGTGAGATTTCTCATTGTTCGTGCGATTTCTCATTGTCCGTGTGATTTCTCATTGTCCGTGTGATTTCTCATTGTCCGTGCGATGTCTCATTGTCCGTGCGATTTCTCATTGTCTGTGCGATGTCTCATTGTCCTTGCGATTTCTCAATGCCTCTGTGATTTCTCATTGTCCGTGAGATTTCTCATTGTTCGTGCGATTTCTCATTGTCCGTGTGATTTCTCACTGCCCATGCGCTTTCTCATTGTCTGTGTGAACTCTCATTGTCCGTGCGATTTCTCATTGTCCGTGCAATTTCTCATTGTCCATGCGATGTCTCATTGTCTGTACGATTAGCTCATTGTCCGTGCGATTTCTCATTGTCCATCCAAATTCTCATTGTCCATGCGATTTCTCATTGTCAGTGCAATTTCCCATTGTCCGTGCGATTTCTGATTGTCCGTGTGATTTCTCATTGTGCGTGCGATTTCTCATTGTCCGTGCGATTTCTCATTGTATGTGCGATTTTTCATTGTCCGAGCGATTTCTCATTGTGTGATTTCTCATTGTTCGTGCAATTTCTCATTACCCGTGCGATGTCCCACTGTCCGTGCGATTTCTCATTGTCCATGCGATGTCCCATTGTCCGTGTGATTTCTCATTGCCCGTGCGATGTGTCATTGTCCGTGCGATTTCTCATTGTCCATGCGATGTCTCATTGTCAGTACAATTAGCTCATTGTCCGTGCGATTTCTCATTGTCCATCCAATTTCTCATTGTCCATGCAATTTCTCATTGTCAGTGCGATTTCCCATTGTCCATGCAATTTCTGATTGTCCGTGTGATTTCTCATTGTCCGTGCGATTTCTCATTGTCCGTGCGATTTCTCATTGTCCGAGCGATTTCTCATTGTCTGTGTGATTTCTCATTGTCCGTGCAATTACTCAATACCCGTGCGATGTCCCACAGTCCGTGCGATTTCTCATTGCCCGTGCGATGTGTCATTGTCCGTGCGATTTCTCATTGTCCGTGCGATTTCACATTGTCTGTGCGATGTGTCATTGTCTGTGCAATTTCTCATTGTCCATGCGATTTCTCATTGTCCATGCGATTTCTCATTGTCCGTGCGATTTCTCATTGTCCATGCGATTTCTCATTGTCCGTGTGATTTCTCATTGTCCGTGTGATTTCTCATTGTCCGTGCGATGTCTCGTTGTCCGTGCGATTTCTCAGTGTCCGTCCGATGTCTCATTGTCCGTGCGATTTCTCATTGTTCGTGCGATTTCTCATTGTCCTTGCGATTTCTCATTGCCTCTGTGATTTCTCATTGTCCGTGAGATTTCTCATTGTTCGTGCGATTTCTCATTGTCCGTGTGATTTCTGACTGCCCATGCGCTTTCTCATTGTCCGTGTGATTTCTCATTGTCCGTGTGATTTCTCACTGCCCGTGCGCTTTCTCATTGTCTGTGTGAACTCTCATTGTCCGTGCAATTTCTCATTGTCCATGCGATGTCTCATTGTCAGTACGATTAGCTCATTGTCAGTGCGATTTCCCATTGTCCATGCGATTTCTGATTGTCCGTGTGATTTCTCATTGCCTCTGTGATTTCTCATTGTCCGTGAGATTTCTCATTGTTCGTGCGATTTCTCATTGTCCGTGCGATTTCTCATTGTCCGTGCGATTTCTCATTGTCCGTGCGATGTCTCATTGTCCGTGCGATTTCTCATTGTCTGTGCGATGTCTCATTGTCCTTGAGATTTCTCATTGCCTCTGTGATTTCTCATTGTCTGTGAGATTTCTCATTGTTCGTGCGATTTCTCATTGTGTGTGTGCTTTCTCACTGCCCATGCGCTTTCTCATTGTCTGTGTGAACTCTCATTGTCCGTGCAATTTCTCATTGTCCGTGCAATTTCTCATTGTCCATGCGATGTCTCATTGTCTGTACGATTAGCTCATTGTCCGTGCGATTTCTCATTGTCCATCCAAATTCTTATTGTCCATGCGATTTCTCATTGTCAGTGCAATTTCCTATTGTCCGTGCGATTTCTGATTGTCCGTGTGATTTCTCATTGTCCATGTGATTTCTCATTACCCGTGTTGTCTCATTGTCCATGCGATTTTTCATTGTCCATGCAATGTCTCATTGTCCGTGCGATGTCTCATTGTCCGTGCGGTTTCTCATGTCCGTGCAATATCTCATTGTCTGTGCGATTTCTCATGTCCGTGCGATATCTCATTGTCCGTGCGATTTCTCATTGTCCGTGCGATTTCTCATTGTCCGTGTGATTTCTCATTGTCCGTGCGATGTCTCATTGTCCGTGCGATTTCTCACCGACTGTGCGATTTCTCATTGTACGTGCCATGTCTAATTGTCCATGTGATTTCTCGTTGTCCGTGCGACTTCTCATTGTCCGTGCGATTTCTCATTGTCTGTGCGAATTCTCATTGTCCATGCAATTTCTCATTGTCCGTGCGATTTCTCATTGTCCGTGTGATGTCTCAATGTCTGTGCGATGTCTCACTATCTGTGCGATTTCTCATTGTCCGTGCGATTTCTCATTGTCCGTGCGATTTCTCATTGCCCGTGCGATGTGTCATTGTCCGTGCGATTTCTCATTGTCCGTGCGATTTCTCATTGTCTGTGCGATTTCACATTGTCCGTGCGATTTCTCATTGTCTGTGCGATGTCCCATTGTCCGTGTGATTTCTCATTGTCCATGCGATGTCCCATTGTCCGTGTGATTTCTCATTGTGCGTGTGATTTCTCATTGTCCGTGCGATTTCTCATTGTCTGTGCGATTTCTCATTGTCCGTGCGATTTCTCATTGTCCGTGCGATTTCTCATTGTCCGTGCGATTTCCCATTGTCCGTGCGATTTCTCTTTGTCCCTGCGATTTCTCATTGTCCGTGCGATGTCTCATTGTCCATGCGATGTCTCATTGTCTGTGCGATTTCTCATTTTCCGTGCGATGTCACATTGTCCGTGCGATTTCTCATTGTCCGTGCGATGTCTCATTGTCCTCGCGGTTTCTAACTGCCCGTGCAATTTCTCATTCTCCGTGCACTATCACATTGTCCTTGCGATGTCTCATTGTCCGTCCGATGTCTCATTGACCGTGCGATTTCTCATTGTTCGTGCGATTTCTCATTGTCCTTGCGATTTCTCATTGCCTCTGTGATTTCTCATTGTCCATGAGATTTCTCATTGTCCATGCTATTTCTCTTTGTCCGTGTGATTTCTCATCGTCCCTGCGATTTCTCATTGTCTGTGTGATTTCTCACTGCCCGTGCCCTTTCTCATTGTCTGTGTGAACTCTCATTGTCCGTGCAATTTCTCATTGTCCATGCGATGTCTCATTGTCAGTACGATTAGCTCATTGTCAGTGCGATTTCCCATTGTCCATGCGATTTCTGATTGTCCGTGTGATTTCTCATTGCCTCTGTGATTTCTCATTGTCCGTGAGATTTCTCATTGTTCGTGCGATTTCTCATTGTCCGTGCGATTTCTCATTGTCCGTGCGATTTCTCATTGTCCGTGCGATGTCTCATTGTCCGTGTGATTTCTCATTGTCTGTGCGATGTCTCATTGTCCTTGCGATTTCTCATTGCCTCTGTGATTTCTCATTGTCTGTGAGATTTCTCATTGTTCGTGCGATTTCTCATTGTGCGTGTGCTTTCTCACTGCCCATGCGCTTTCTCATTGTCTGTGTGAACTCTCATTGTCCGTGCAATTTCTCATTGTCCGTGCAATTTCTCATTGTCCATGCGATGTCTCATTGTCTGTACGATTAGCTCATTGTCCGTGCGATTTCTCATTGTCCATCCAAATTCTTATTGTCCATGCGATTTCTCATTGTCAGTGCAATTTCCCATTGTCCGTGCGATTTCTGATTGTCCGTGTGATTTCTCATTGTCCATGTGATTTCTCATTACCCGTGTTGTCTCATTGTCCATGCGATTTTTCATTGTCCATGCAATGTCTCATTGTCCGTGCGATGTCTCATTGTCCGTGCGGTTTCTCATGTCCGTGCGATATCTCATTGTCTGTGCGATGTGTCATTGTCCGTGCGATTTCTCATTGTCCGTGCGATTTCTCATTGTCTGTGCGATTTCACATTGTCCGTGCGATTTCTCATTGTCTGTGCGATGTCCCATTGTCCGTGTGATTTCTCATTGTCCATGCGATGTCCCATTGTCCGTGTGATTTCTCATTGTGCGTGTGATTTCTCATTGTCCGTGCGATTTCTCATTGTCTGTGCGATTTCTCATTGTCCGTGCGATTTCTCATTGTCCGTGCGATTTCTCATTGTCCGTGCGATTTCCCATTGTCCGTGCGATTTCTCATTGTCCCTGCGATTTCTCATTGTCCGTGCGATGTCTCATTGTCCATGCGATGTCTCATTGTCTGTGCGATTTCTCATTTTCCGTGCGATGTCACATTGTCCGTGCGATTTCTCATTGTCCGTGCGATGTCTCATTGTCCTCGCGGTTTCTAACTGCCCGTGCAATTTCTCATTCTCCGTGTACTATCACATTGTCCGTGCAATGTCTCATTGTCCGTCCGATGTCTCATTGTCCGTGCGATTTCTCATTGTTCGTGCGATTTCTCATTGTCCTTGCGATTTCTCATTGCCTCTGTGATTTCTCATTGTCCATGAGATTTCTCATTGTCCATGCTATTTCTCTTTGTCCGTGTGATTTCTCATCGTCCCTGCGATTTCTCATTGTCCGTGTGATTTCTCACTGCCCGTGCGCTTTCTCATTGTCTGTGTGAACTCTCATTGTCCGTGCAATTTCTCATTGTCCATGCGATGTCTCATTGTCAGTACGATTAGCTCATTGTCAGTGCGATTTCCCATTGTCCATGCGATTTCTGATTGTCCGTGTGATTTCTCATTGCCTCTGTGATTTCTCATTGTCCGTGAGATTTCTCATTGTTCGTGCGATTTCTCATTGTCCGTGCGATTTCTCATTGTCCGTGCGATTTCTCATTGTCCGTGCGATGTCTCATTGTCCGTGCGATTTCTCATTGTCTGTGCGATGTCTCATTGTCCTTGCGATTTCTCATTGCCTCTGTGATTTCTCATTGTCTGTGAGATTTCTCATTGTTCGTGCGATTTCTCATTGTGCGTGTGCTTTCTCACTGCCCATGCGCTTTCTCATTGTCTGTGTGAACTCTCATTGTCCGTGCAATTTCTCATTGTCCGTGCAATTTCTCATTGTCCATGCGATGTCTCATTGTCAGTACGATTAGCTCATTGTCCGTGCGATTTCTCATTGTCCATCCAAATTCATATTGTCCATGCGATTTCTCATTGTCAGTGCAATTTCCCATTGTCCGTGCGATTTCTGATTGTCCGTGTGATTTCTCATTCTCCATGTGATTTCTCATTACCCGTGTTGTCTCATTGTCCATGCGATTTTTCATTGTCCATGCAATGTCTCATTGTCCGTGCGATGTCTCATTCTCCGTGCGGTTTCTCATGTCCGTGCGATATCTCATTGTCTGTGCGATTTCTCATGTCCGTGCGATATCTCATTGTCCGTGCGATTTCTCATTGTCCGTGCGATTTCTCATTGTCCGTGTGATTTCTCATTGTCCGTGCGATGTCTCATTGTCCGTGCGATTTCTCACCGACTGTGCGATTTCTCATTGTACGTGCCATGTCTCATTGTCCATGTGATTTCTCGTTGTCCGCGCGACTTCTCATTGTCCGTGCGATTTCTCATTGTCTGTGCGAATTCTCATTGTCCGTGCAATTTCTCATTGTCCGTGCGATTTCTCATTGTCCGTGTGATGTCTCAATGTCTGTGCGATGTCTCACTATCTGTGCGATTTCTCATTGTCCGTGCGATTTCTCATTGTCCGTGCGATTTCTCATTGTCCGTGTGATTTCTCATTGTCCGTACGATTTCTCATTGTCCGTGCGTTTTCTCATTGTCCGTGTAATTTCTCGTTGTCCGTGAAACATCTCATTGTCCGTGCGATTTCTCATTGTCCGTGCGACTTCTCATTGTTCGTGCGATTGCTCATTGTCCGTGCGATGTCTCATTGTCCGTATGATTTCTCATTGTCCGTACGATATCTCATTGTCCTTGCCATTTCTCATTGTCTGGGTGAACTCTCATTGTCCGTGCAATTTCTCATTGTCCGTGCGATTTCTCATTGTCCATGCGATGTCTCATTGTCAGTACGATTAGCTCATTGTCCGTGCGATATCTCATTGTCCATGCAATTTCTCATTGTCCATGCAATTTCTCATTGTCAGTGCGATTTCCCATTGTCCATGCGATTTCTGATTGTCCGTGTGATTTCTCATTGTGCGTGCGATTTCTCATTGTCCGTGCGATTTCTCATTGTCCGTGCAATTTTTCATTGTCCGAGCGACTTCTCATTGTCTGTATGATTTCTCATTGTCCGTGCAATTTCTCATTACCCGTGCGATGTCCCACTGTCCGTGCGATTTCTCATTGTCCGTGCAAAGTCCCATTGTCCGTGTGATTTCTCATTGCCCGTGCGATGTGTCATTGTCCATGCGATTTCTCATTGTCCGTGCGATTTCTCATTGTCTGTGCGATTTCACATTGTCCGTGCGATTTCTCATTGTCTGTGCGATGTCCCATTGTCCGTGTGATTTCTCATTGTCCATGCTATGTCCCATTGTCTGTGTGATTTCTCATTGTGCGTGTGATTTCGCATTGTCCGTGCGATTTCTCATTGTCCGTGCGATGTCTCATTGTCCATGCGATGTCTCATTGTCTGTGCGATTTCTCATTTTCCGTGCGATGTCACATTGTCCGTGCGATGTCTCATTGTCCGTGCGATGTCTCATTGTCCTTGCGGTTTCTAACTGCCCGTGCAATTTCTCATTCTCCGTGCACTATCACATTGTCCGTGCGATGTCTCATTGTCCGTCCGATGTCTCATTGTCCGTGCGATTTCTCATTGTTCGTGCGATTTCTCATTGTCCTTGCGATTTCTCATTGCCTCTGTGATTTCTCATTGTCCATGAGATTTCTCATTGTCCATGCTATTTCTCTTTGTCCGTGTGATTTCTCATCGTCCCTGCGATTTCTCATTGTCCGTGTGATTTTTCACTGCCCGTGCGCTTTCTCATTGTCTGTGTGAACTCTCATTGTCCGTGCAATTTCTCATTGTCCATGCGATGTCTCATTGTCAGTATGATTAGCTCATTGTCAGTGCGATTTCCCATTGTCCATGCGATTTCTGATTGTCCGTGTGATTTCTCATTGCCTCTGTGATTTCTCATTGTCCGTGCGATATCTCATTGTCTGTGCGATTTCTCATGTCCGTGCGATATCTCATTGTCCGTGCGATTTCTCATTGTCCGTGCGATTTCTCATTGTCCGTGTGATTTCTCATTGTCCGTGCGATGTCTCATTGTCCATGCGATTTCTCACCGACTGTGCGATTTCTCATTGTACGTGCCATGTCTCATTGTCCATGTGATTTCTCATTGTCCTTGCGATTTCTCATTGTCCGTGTGATTTCTCGTTGTCCGTGCGACTTCTCATTGTCCGTGCGATTTCTCATTGTCTATGCGACTTCTCATTGTCCGTGCAATTTCTCATTGTCCGTGCGATTTCTCATTGTCCGTGTGATGTCTCAATGTCTGTGCGATGTCTCACTATCTGTGCGATTTCTCATTGTCCGTGCGATTTCTCATTGTCCGTGCGATTTCTCATTGTCCGTGTGATTTCTCATTGTCCGTACGATTTCTCATTGTCCGTGTGATTTCTCATTGTCCGTGTGATTTCTCGTTGTCCGTGAAACATCTCATTGTCCGTGCGATTTCTCATTGTCCGTGCGACTTCTCATTGTTCGTGCGATTGCTCATTGTCCATGCGATGTCTCATTGTCCGTATGATTTCTCATTGTCCGTACGATATCTCATTGTCCTTGCCATTTCTCATTGTCTGGGTGAACTCTCATTGTCCGTACGATTTCTCATTGTCCGTGTGATTTCTCATTGTCCGTGTGATTTCTCGTTGTCCGTGAAACATCTCATTGTCCGTGCGATTTCTCATTGTCTGTGCGACTTCTCATTGTTCGTGCGATTGCTCATTGTCCGTGCGATGTCTCATTGTCCGTATGATTTCTCATTGTCCGTACGATATCTCATTGTCCTTGCCATTTCTCATTGTCTGGGTGAACTCTCATTGTCCGTGCAATTTCTCATTGTCCGTGCGATTTCTCATTGTCCATGCGATGTCTCATTGTCAGTACGATTAGCTCATTGTCCGTGCGATTTCTCATTGTCCATGCAATTTCTCATTGTCCATGCAATTTCTCATTGTAAGTGCGATTTCCCATTGTCCATGCGATTTCTGATTGTCCGTGTGATTTCTCATTGTGCGTGCGATTTCTCATTGTCCGTGCGATTTCTCATTGTCCGTGCAATTTTTCATTGTCCGAGCGACTTCTCATTGTCTGTATGATTTCTCATTGTCCGTGCAATTTCTCATTACCCGTGCGATGTCCCACTGTCCGTGCGATTTCTCATTGTCCGTGCGAAGTCCCATTGTCCGTGTGATTTCTCATTGCCCGTGCGATGTGTCATTGTCCGTGCAATTTCTCATTGTCCGTGCGATTTCTCATTGTCTGTGCGATTTCACATTGTCCGTGCGATTTCTCATTGTCTGTGCGATGTCCCATTGTCCGTGTGATTTCTCATTGTCCATGCGATGTCCCATTGTCCGTGTGATTTCTCATTGTGCGTGTGATTTCTCATTGTCCGTGCGATTTCTCATTGTCCGTGCGATTTCTCATTGTCCGTGCGATTTCCCATTGTCCGTGCGATTTCTCATTGTCCCTGCGATTTCTCATTGTCCGTGCGATGTCTCATTGTCCATGCGATGTCTCATTGTCTGTGCGATTTCTCATTTTCCGTGCGATGTCACATTGTCCGTGCGATGTCTCATTGTCCGTGCGATGTCTCATTGTCCTTGCGGTTTCTAACTGCCCGTGCAATTTCTCATTCTGCTTGCACTATCACATTGTCCGTGCGATGTCTCATTGTCCGTCCGATGTCTCATTGTCCGTGCGATTTCTCATTGTTCGTGCGATTTCTCATTGTCCTTGCGATTTCTCATTGCCTCTGTGATTTCTCATTGTCCATGAGATTTCTCATTGTCCATGCTATTTCTCTTTGTCCGTGTGATTTCTCATCGTCCCTGCGATTTCTCATTGTCCGTGTGATTTCTCACTGCCCGTGCGCTTTCTCATTGTCTGTGTGAACTCTCATTGTCCGTGCAATTTCTCATTGTCCATGCGATGTCTCATTGTCAGTATGAGTAGCTCATTGTCAGTGCGATTTCCCATTGTCCATGCGATTTCTGATTGTCCGTGTGATTTCTCATTGCCTCTGTGATTTCTCATTGTCCGTGAGATTTCTCATTGTTCGTGCGATTTCTCATTGTCCGTGCGATTTCTCATTGTCTGTGCGATGTCTCATTGTCCTTGCGATTTCTCATTGTCCATCCAAATTCTTATTGTCCATGCGATTTCTCATTGTCAGTGCGATTTCCCATTGTCCGTGCGATTTCTGATTGTCCGTGTGATTTCTCATTGTCCATGTGATTTCTCATTACCCGTGTTGTCTCATTGTCCATGCGATTTTTCATTGTCCATGCAATGTCTCATTGTCCGTGCGATGTCTCATTGTCCGTGCGGTTTCTCATGTCTGTGCGATATCTCATTGTCTGTGCGATTTCTCATGTCCGTGCGATATCTCATTGTCCGTGCGATTTCTCATTGTCCGTGCGATTTCTCGTTGTCCGTGTGATTTCTCATTGTCCGTGCGATGTCTCATTGTCCATGCGATTTCTCACCGACTGTGCGATTTCTCATTGTACGTGCCATGTCTCATTGTCCATGTGATTTCTCATTGTCCTTGCGATTTCTCATTGTCCGTGTGATTTCTCGTTGTCCGTGCGACTTCTCATTGTCCGTGCGATTTCTCATTGTCTGTGCGACTTCTCATTGTCCGTGCAATTTCTCATTGTCCGTGCGATTTCTCATTGTCCATGTGATGTCTCAATGTCTGTGCGATGTCTCACTATCTGTGCGATTTCTCATTGTCCGTGCGATTTCTCATTGTCCGTGCGATTTCTCATTGTCCGTGTGATTTCTCGTTGTCCGTGAAACATCTCATTGTCCGTGCGATTTCTCATTGTCCGTGCGACTTCTCATTGTTCGTGCGATTGCTCATTGTCCGTGCGATGTCTCATTGTCCATATGATTTCTCATTGTCCGTACGATATCTCATTGTCCTTGCCATTTCTCATTGTCTGGGTGAACTCTCATTGTCCGTGCAATTTCTCATTGTCCGTGCGATTTCTCATTGTCCATGCGATGTCCCATTGTCAGTACGATTAGCTCATTGTCCGTGCAATTTCTCATTGTCCATGCAATTTCTCATTGTCCATGCAATTTCTCATTGTCAGTGCGATTTCCCATTGTCCATGCGATTTCTGATTGTCCGTGTGATTTCTCATTGTGCGTGCGATTTCTCATTGTCCGTGCGATTTCTCATTGTCCGTGCAATTTTTCATTGTCCGAGCGATTTCTCATTGTCTGTATGATTTCTCATTGTCCGTGCAATTTCTCATTACCCGGGCAATGTCCCACTGTCCGTGCGATTTCTCATTGTCCGTGCGAAGTCCCATTGTCCGAGTGATTTCTCATTGCCCGTGTGATGTGTCATTGTCCATGTGATTTCTCATTGTCCGTGCGATTTCTCATTGTCTGTGCGATTTCACATTGTCCGTGCGATTTCTCATTGTCTGTGCGATGTCCCATTGTCCGTGTGATTTCTCCTTGTCCGTGCGATGTCCCATTGTCCGTGTGATTTCTCATTGTGCATGTGATTTCTCATTGTCCGTGCGATTTCTCATTGTCCGTGCGATTTCTCATTGTCCATGCAATTTCTCATTGTCTGTGCGATTTCTCATTGTCCATGCGATTTCTCATTGTCCGTGCGATGTCTCATTGTCCGTGTGATTTTTCATTGCCTGTGCGATGTCTCATTGTCCATGCGATTTCTCATTGTCCATGCGATTTCTCATTGTCCGTGCGATTTCTCATTGTCCGTGCGATTTCTCATTGTCCGTGCGATTTCTCATTGTCCCTGCGATTTCTCATTGTCCGTGCGAAGTCACATTGTCCGTGCGATGTCTCATTGTCCGTGCGATGTCTCATTGTCCTTGCGGTTTCTAACTGCCCGTGCAATTTCTCATTCTCCGTGCACTATCACATTGTCCGTGCGATGTCTCATTGTCCGTCCGATGTGTCATTGTCCGTGCGATTTCTCATTGTTCGTGCGATTTCTCATTGTCCTTGCGATTTCTCATTGCCTCTGTGATTTCTCATTGTCCATGAGATTTCTCATTGTCCATGCTATTTCTCTTTGTCCGTGTGATTTCTCATCGTCCCTGCGATTTCTCATTGTCCGTGTGATTTCTCACTGCCCGTGCGCTTTCTCATTATCTGTGTGAACTTTCATTGTCCCTGCAATTTCTCATTGTCCATGCGATGTCTCATTGTCAGTACGATTAGCTCATTGTCCGTGCGATTTCTCATTGTCCATCCAATTTCTGATTGTCAGTGCGATTTCCCATTGTCCATGCGATTTCTGATTGTCCGTGTGATTTCTCATTGCCTCTGTGATTTCTCATTGTCCGTGAGATTTCTCATTGTTCGTGCGATTTCTCATTGTCCGTGTGATTTCTCATTGTCCGTGTGATTTCTCATTGTCCGTGCGATGTCTCATTGTCCGTGCGATTTCTCATTGTCTGTGCGATGTCTCATTGTCCTTGCGATTTCTCAATGCCTCTGTGATTTCTCATTGTCCGTGAGATTTCTCATTGTTCGTGCGATTTCTCATTGTCCGTGTGATTTCTCACTGCCCATGCGCTTTCTCATTGTCTGTGTGAACTCTCATTGTCCGTGCCATTTCTCATTGTCCGTGCAATTTCTCATTGTCCATGCGATGTCTCATTGTCTGTACGATTAGCTCATTGTCCGTGCGATTTCTCATTGTCCATCCAAATTCTCATTGTCCATGCGATTTCTCATTGTCAGTGCAATTTCCCATTGTCCGTGCGATTTCTGATTGTCCGTGTGATTTCTCATTGTGCGTGCGATTTCTCATTGTCCGTGCGATTTCTCATTGTATGTGCGATTTTTCATTGTCCGAGCGATTTCTCATTGTGTGATTTCTCATTGTTCGTGCAATTTCTCATTACCCGTGCGATGTCCCACTGTCCGTGCGATTTCTCATTGTCCATGCGATGTCCCATTGTCCGTGTGATTTCTCATTGCCCGTGCGATGTGTCATTGTCCGTGCGATTTCTCATTGTCCATGCGATGTCTCATTGTCAGTACAATTAGCTCATTGTCCGTGCGATTTCTCATTGTCCATCCAATTTCTCATTGTCCATGCAATTTCTCATTGTCAGTGCGATTTCCCATTGTCCATGCAATTTCTGATTGTCCGTGTGATTTCTCATTGTCCGTGCGATTTCTCATTGTCCGTGCGATTTCTCATTGTCCGTGCAATTTTTCATTGTCCGAGCGATTTCTCATTGTCTGTGTGATTTCTCATTGTCCGTGCAATTTCTCATTACCCGTGCGATGTCCCACTGTCCGTGCGATTTCTCATTGCCCGTGCGATGTGTCATTGTCCATGCGATTTCTCATTGTCCGTGCGATTTCACATTGTCTGTGCGATATGTCATTGTCTGTGCAATTTCTCATTGTCCATGCGATTTCTCATTGTCCATGCGATTTCTCATTGTCCGTGCGATTTCTCATTGTCCATGCGATTTCTCATTGTCCGTGTGATTTCTCATTGTCCGTGTGATTTCTCATTGTCCGTGCGATGTCTCGTTGTCCGTGCGATTTCTCAGTGTCCGTCCGATGTCTCATTGTCCGTGCGATTTCTCATTGTTCGTGCGATTTCTCATTGTCCTTGCGATTTCTCATTGCCTCTGTGATTTCTCATTGTCCGTGAGATTTCTCATTGTTCGTGCGATTTCTCATTGTCCGTGTGATTTCTGACTGCCCGTGCGCTTTCTCATTGTCCGTGTGATTTCACATTGTCCGTGTGATTTCTCATTGTCCGTGCGATTTCTCATTGTCTATGAAATTTCTCATTACCTGTGCGATTTCTCATTGTCCGTGCGATGTCTCATTGTCCGTGCGGTTTCTCATGTCTGTGCGATTTTTCATTGTCTGTGCGATTTCTCATTGTCTGTGCGATTTCTCATTTTCCGTGCGATGTCTCATTGTCCGTATGATTTCCCTTGTCCATGTGATTTCTCACTGTATTTGCGATGTCTCATTGTCCATGCGATTTCTCATTGTCCGTGAGATTTCTCATTGTCCGTGCGATTTCTCATTGTCCGGGCGATTTCTCATTGCCCATGCGATTTCTCATTGTCTGTGCGATTTCTCATTGTCCATGCGATGTCTCATTGTCCGTGCGACTTCTCATTTTCCGCGTGATTTTTCATTGTCCATGCGATTTCTCATTGTCCATGCGACTTCTCATTTTCCGTGTGATTTCTCATTGTCCGTGCGATTTCTCATTGTCCGTGCGATGTCTCATTGTCCGTGCGAGGTCTCATTGTGCGATGTCTCATTGCCCGTGCGATTTCTCATTGTCCGTGCCATTTCTCATTGTCCATGTGATGGCTCATTGTCAGTGTGATGTCTCATTGCCCGTGCGATGTCTCATTGTCCGTGCGATGTCTCATTGTCTGTGTGATTTCACATTGTCTGTGTGATTTCTCATTGTCCGTGCGATTTCTCATTGTCTGTGCGGTTTCTCATTTTCCGTGCGATTTCTCATCGTGCATGCGATTTCTCATTTCCCGTGTTGTCTCATTGTCCATGCGATTTCTCATTGTCCGTGCGATGTCTCATTGTCCGTGCGATGTCTCATTGTTGTGCGATGTCTCATTGTCTGTACGATTTCTCATTATCCGTGTGATTTCTCATTGTCCATGCGATTTCTCATTGTCTGTGCGATTTCTCATTGTCTGTGCGATTTCTCATTGTCCGTGCGATTTCTCATTGTCCGTGTGATTTCCCATTGTCCATGCGATTTCTAATTATCCGTGCGATTTCTCATTGTCTGTGCAATTTCTCATTATCCGTGCGATTTCTCATTGTCCGTGTGATTTCTCATTGTCCGTGCGATGTCTCATTGTGCGATATCTCATTGTCCTTGCGATTTCTCATTGTCTGTGCGATGTCTCATTGCCCGTGCGATTTCTCATTGTCCGTGCGATTTCTCATTGTCCGTGCGATTTCTCATTGTGCGATATCTCATTGTCCATGCGATTTCTCATTGTCTGTGTGATATCTCATTGCCCGTGCGATTTCTCATTGTCCGTGCAATTTCTCATTGTGCGATTTCTCCTTGTCCGTGTGATGTCTCATTATCAGTGCGATGTCTCATTGTCCGTGTGATGTCTCATTGTCCGTGCGATGTCTCATTGCCCGTGCGATGTCTCATTGTTGTGCGATGTCTCATTGTCTGTACGATTTCTCATTATTCGTGTGATTTCTCATTGTCCGTATGATTTCTCATTGTCCGTGCGATGTCACATTGTGCGATTTCTCATTGTCTGTGTGATTTCTCATTATCCGTGCGATTTCTCATTGTCCGTGCGATGTCACATTGTGCGATTTCTCATTGTCCTTGCGATTTCTCATTGTCTGTGCGATGTCTCAATGCCCGTGCGATGTCTCATTGTGCGATTTCTCATTGTCCGTGTGATGTCTCATTGCCCGTGCGATGTCTCATTGTCTGTGCGATTTCTGATTATCCGTGCGATATCTCATTGTCTGTGCGAATTCTCATTGTCCGTGCGATTTCTAATTGTCCGTGCAATATCTCATTGTCCATGCGATGTCTCATTGTCCGTGCGATTTCTCATTGTGCGTTTTCTCATTGTCTGTGCGATTTCTCATTGTCTGTGCGATTTCTCATTATCCGTGCGATTTCTCATTGTGCGATTTCTCATTGTCCGTGCGATGTCTCATTGTCCATGTGATTTCTCATTGTCCGTGTGATTTCTCATTGTCCATGCGATTTCTCATTGTCTGTGCGATTTCTCATTGTCCGTGCGATTTCTCATTGTCCATGCGATTTCTCATTGTCCGTGTTGTCTCATTGTCCATGCGATTTCTCATTGTCCGTGCGATTTCTCATTGTCCATGTGATTTCTCATTGTCCGTGTTGTCTCATTGTCCATGCGATTTCTCATTGTCCGTGTGATTTCTCATTGTCCGTGCGAGGTCTCAATGCCCGTGCGATTTCTCATTGTCCGTGCGATTTCTCATTGTCTGTGTGATGTCTCATTGCCCGTGCGATGTCTCATTGTCTGTGCAATTTCTAATTATCCGTGCGAATTCTCATTGTCCGTGCGATTTCTCACTGTCCGTGCGATTTCTAATTGTCCGTGCGATATCTCATTGTCTGTGCGATTTCTCATTGTCCCTGCGATTTCTCTTTGTGCGATTTCTCATTGTCCGTGTGATTTCTCATTGTCCGTGTGATTTCTCATTGTCCGTGCGATTTCTCATTGTCTGTGCGATTTCTCATTATCCGTGCGATTTCTCATTGTGCGATTTCTCATTGTCCGTGCGATGTCTCATTGTCCGTGTGATTTCTCATTGCCCATGCGATTTCTAATTGTCCGTGCGATTTCTCATTGTACGTGCGATTTCCCATTGCCCATGCGATTTCTCATTGTCTGTGTGATGTCTCATTGTCCGTGCGATTTCTCATTGCCCATGCGATTTCTCATCGTCTGTGCGATGTCTCATTGTCCGTGCGACTTCTCATTTTCTGCGTGATTTCTCATTGTCCATGTGATTTCTCATTGTCCGTGCGACTTCTCATTTTCCGTGTGATTTCTCATTGTCCGTGCGATTTCTCAATGTCTGTGCGATTTCTCATTATCCGTGCGATTTCTCATTGTCCGTGCGATTTCTCATTGTCCGTGTGATGTCTCATTATGCGATTTCTCATTGTCCGTGCGATTTCTCATTGTCTGTGTGATTTCTCATTGTCCGTGCGATGTCTCATTGTCCGTGCGATTTCTCATTGTCCGTGCGATTTCTCATTGTCCGTGCGATGTCTCATTGTGCGATTTCTCATTGTCTGTGCAATTTCTCATTGTCCGTGCGATGTCTCATTGTCCGTGTGATTTCACATTGTCCGTGTGATTTCTCATTGTCCGTGCGATTTCTCATTGTCGGTGCGATTTCTCATTGTCCGTGCGATTTCTCATTGTCCGTGCGATTTCTCATTGTCCGTGCGATTTCTCATCGTCCATGCGATTTCTCATTACCCGTGTTGTCCCATTGTCCATGCGATTTCTCATTGTCCGTGCGATTTCTCATTGTCCGTGCGATGTCTCATTGTGCGATTTCTCATTGTCCCTGCGATTTCTCATTGTCTATGCGATGTCTCATTGTCCGTGTGATTTCACGCTTTTCGTATGGGCAATCCGATCAAGTGACCAGCCAGCAATTTGAAAAACCTCATTCTCGGGTGGGATAATTAGGGTCAGCAGCATTGTCATTGTGAGTAGTGAGGAATTTTGGAGGTAGTTTGCTGCTGGTGACTAATTGGCACTTGGCATCTTCATCTCTGTTTGGGGCTTCATTGTTAGCATTTCAATAATCAATGAGAAATGCAGTTTTGCGGTTCCCATCAATGATGAGACTGTAGAAGGATGTTTGCAGCATCTGAATCTCTCACCTCTTCGCACTGCAGTCTTACCTTCGTCTGACACCCCAGCCTCTCCACAGCCAGTTGAACGAGGTGTGTGGCGCCTCTCAAGGTCCAAAGCATCCTACTCATATCTGGAAAGGATTAGGAGATTATCTGGGCCTCTGCCAGTCTGTGATCTTTCAATGTTGTTATGGGTGGTCTTCTGACAGGACAGAGGAGCATGGATTAGTCCCCTCTCTACCTGCAGCACCATTGCAGCCTGGCCAAACCCAGCTGAGGGACACCTCACAGAGTACATCCAAGTTGTGGCCCTCCAGCCACAAGGCTCTCAGTCCAAGCAGCCAGGGCTCACCCCCTTGGCCAGCTCCGGCATCATTGACAGTTGGCACTCAGACTCTAGCACCCCTGAGTCCACAGGGGGGCCAGGGAGGGGTGGCCAGACCTTAACAGTTCACCACTCTGAACCATGCCAACACGGTGCTCACCCATCCCGAGCGTGGCAGGTCGTTAACCCTCTTGCGACACTGGAACCAGGTGAGCCAGACAACATCATGGCTGCTGACCAGCGCTGCCACCTCCTCCCAAGATCTTTTCGTCAGGCGCGGTGGCCTCCTCCTTCCATCCCTGGGGACGAGGGTGTCTCTCCTGGCAGCCACCTCCTGCAGGAGGACCGCGAGGCACTCATCCGAAAACCTTGGGGGGGGGGGGGGGGGGGTGGAGGGGGCGGTGGGGGGGCTGAGTGCCACATTGGCTCTGCATAATTTATTACTCGCCTGCTGACCAGGCCGCAGGCCGGAGTTGCCCTAGCCTTCCAGGGCCTAGCTGTGCCAGTGTTAAACTGACCACTGTGTCGCCATTCGTCCCGGTGGCCGATAGACTCCGCCCCCTCCCCGTCACTTGGCTACCAGTGAAGCGCCGCATTTCAAGCTGGGCCATGCTTAACTGGCCCGCCGGCGTCAAATTGTGGTCGGGGGTGGGTGGGGGGGGGGGGTTGGTGGGGGAGGGTGGGGGGGGTGGGGGAGGGGCGGGGGGGGTGGTGCAGCCTGTTTCCCAGCTGCCCCTGGGCCTGGCCACCTCAACCGCCCTCCGGCCCCAAAATTCTGCCCAGGATGGCTGGTCAGCTGGGGTGCTGGGGAGGGTGGTCTGGCAGCTTGTGCTGTACCTGTGCCGCCCTGGCGGAGGGCATGGATTTGGAAGAGGTCGCCCGTGGAGTCTTGTTGAGCTGCCACAGTGAATCTTGTAGACGGGACGCATCTGCGTCGTAGGTGGAGGGGGGGTGAACGTTTAAGGTGGTGGATGGGGTGCCAGTCAAGCGGGGGGTGCTCAGGTCCTGAACGGCATGGGGCTTCTCGAGTGCAGTTGGAGCTGCGCTCACCGGGCAACTGGAGATCATTCCATCCCGTGACTGATCGATGTCCTTGGGGCTGCTGGAGAGGGGTTTAGGGAGTCAGAAGGCGAATCACTTGCTGCAAAATGCCCAAATTCTGACCGGCTCTTGTAGCCTGAGGGGGGAGATTCTAGATCAGAGGGGGGGGACCCGCTCCCGACCCAACCGGGGGTAAAATGATGCCCGATGACGTCAGGCGAGCGATATTCCGGTCAGGGGGCACAGGCCGGAGTTGGCAGCGGTTAGTTATATTCTCATCATTGACAGAGTCAGGTGAGGGGGTATGTTTTATAACATTTTAGAAACCTGTATTTTTTTTTTATTTTGAATAATGTTCATCTCCCTCAGACAGCTCTGAGGTGCCTCAGGGGGATTTTCAAGTGGGCAGTTACACGCATGCGTGAAGGCTGTGCCCGCCCTCCTACCTCCCCCCCGACCCCCCCCCCAAACCCAACACACACAGACAGCACTGAGCGCTGCCGCTCGCTTTCCATGCTGGCCTGGCTGTCATTGGGCCCACCCAACGAGGGAGAAGTCCTCCTTTAGTGTTTACGTGGCGGGTTGAATTATGTTGCTGGTCAATGGCGACTCCAGGATGTTGATGGTGGGGGGATTCAACAATCATATTGTCAAGGGGAGATGGTTCGATTCTCTCCTGTTGGAGATGGTCACTGCCTGGTCTTTCTGAGGCATGAATATTATGTGCCATTTATCAGTCCAAGTCCCGAATGTTGTCCAGCTCTTGCTGCCTGTGGTCAGAGACTATTTCAGTATCTGAGGAGTTGAGAATGGTACTGAACATTGCACAATCTTCAGCACACATCCCCACTTCTGACCTTATATTGGAGAGGAGCAGCTAAAGAGGGCTGGACCTCGGACACGAACTTGAGGAACTCCTGCAGCAAAGTCCTGGAGCTGGGATAGTTGGCCTCCGACAACCACAGCCATCTTCCTTTCTGCTAGGCATGACTCCAACAAGAGAAGAGTTTTCTCTCTGATCCCCATTGACTTCAATTTTACTCAGGTTCCTTGCTGCATGGATGTCAATGGTAGTAACTTTCACCTCTTGGAATTGTCTCTTTTGTCTACGTTTGAACCAAGGCTATAATGATACCTGGAGCTGATTGAACTGGGCATCATTTAGCAGGTGATTGGTAAGTCAGTGCTACTTGATATCACTGTGAACAATACCTTCCATCACTTTGTTGCTAATCAGGAGTAGACTAATAAGTGGTCATTTGTTCAGTTGGCTTTGTCTGGTTTTCTTCCAGACAAAACATACTCAGGCAATTTTCCACATTGTCAGGTAGATGCCAGTGGTGTAGCTGTAGTGGAACAGCTTGGCTAATGACACAGCTGGTTCCGGAGCACAAATCTTCAGCAATACAGGTAGTATGTCATTGGGGCCCATAGCCTTTGCTGTATCCAGTGCACTCAGCCATTGCTTGATATCACATGGAGTGAATCAGATTTCCTGAAAATTGGCGTTTATGATGATGTGGACCTCAGGAGGAGGCCAAAACAAATCATCCACTTGACGTTTCTGGCCGAAGGAGTTTGTGAATGCTTCAGTCTTGTATTTTGCAATCACAAGCTGACCTCTGCCATCATTGAGGAACTTTCTCAGCCCAATTGTTTAATTGTCCATTCCCTTTTCCTCTTGACCCCCCCAATCTCTTTCCTCCCCTTGCCCTCTTGCCTCTCTCCATCTCTCTCTCTATTTCTCTCCATTTTGCCTCTAAATGTAAAACAAAGTTTCGCACTCTCTGTTCAAATGCTAGCAACTATGAGAAAATGGGGGAAAAAAATCTGCCCTAAAGTTGGAATGAATTAGCAATACTACTCTGAAATGGAACCAATGCCCTTGTGAGCATAAGGCTGAAGTTGAGCCTGCTTCTATGTTGTGTTTGTTGGTGGAAAAAGTATCTGAAGCTATATTCTGTATCTAGCCTTGTTATATCCAACCTGAGGCCATTAACGCTGACACTGATTGCGAACATTAACATCCCTCATTTTGATGAACACAAAGCTTGTCTGTTAAAACATTTATGGGTTATATAGTTTAAAAAGGTATAAAAGTCTTGAGGAATTTAACAGGTCAATAACTCCATCTTCCTCTGGTTCCTGAAATTTATGGCGTGACCAGAAGTTCAATGATTGAAATGCTGCCTTGCAATTCTGCGTTCGCCTTGCATTCATCAGGAGGGAGTTGGGTGGTGTTGGGGAAGGGGGCGAATATTAGCTCGGGCAGGATCTGGGGCCAGGTGTGGCTGGAATACACCAGGAAGTCGGAATGAAGCTGGGCTCGGCCTGCTTTTACTGGGCAGGCCTCAATGCCATGCTGCAGTTCTCATTTCTGGCCACATCTGGCGGGAACAGTGAAGCTGGATGATCGCCGGGAAATGGCGGGAAGCTGTTGTTAAAGAAACAGTCAGGGAATTGTCGGGGAGGGGGGGAGGGGGTTGGGTGGGGGAGTTGGGGGAGGGGGACGGTTGTAGGGAAGTGATCACAGTTGGGGGGAAATCAGTCACCTAAGTCATGTGATTTTGAAAGCAGGTTGAAAGGCTTTTTCACAGTTTAGTCTGAGAAGATATAAGGCTGTGGAGCTTTAAGGTTTCTGAAATGTGGGATGCAACAACTAATCTCCAAGTCTGAAAGCAGAGATTCCATTATAAGAGCCAATGGAGTAGGTGCAAGGAGGACTAAGGGAGGGACAATGCAGCAGATAAAACATAGAGATGGAACTAGACCATCGCAGAGGGAAATAGAACTGACCAATACTGCTGTACACACAACCTTGGATATCCACCAGTGATATGCACATTGCAAACTGTGAGTTTAATCTTAACAAATTTCTACTGTAATTGTGCTCAAATATTCTGCAAAGTAGATTTATTGGAACTGAGAGCTTATAATTAGCAGGAAAATCTGAACGGACTGTTGCTCTCTTCTCTAGAAAAGAGAAGGGTGACCTGAAAGAAGTCTTTAAGATGCTAAAAGGATTTGATCGGGTAGACGTAGAGAAGATGTTTCCAGTTGTAGGGGACACTAGAACTAAGGGGACATAAATTTCAGGTAGTCACTGCAATCCAATAGGGAATTCAGGAGAAGCTTTTTCACCCAGCAAGTGGTGAGAATGTGGAACATGCTACTGCACAGAGTAGTTGAGGCAAATAGGAACATGGGAATATAGGAACAGGAGTAGGCCATTCAGCCCATCAAGCCAGCTCTGCCATTCAATATGATCATGGCTGGTCATCAACTTCAATGCCTATTTCCCACATTATCCCCATATAAAAGCATAGAAACTGGAGCAGGAGTAGGCCATTCAGCCCTTCGAGCCTTCTCCTCTGTTCGTTATGATCATGGCTGATCATCCAACTCAATAGCCTGCTCCCGCTTTCTCCCCATATCCTTTGATCCCTTTCTTACCCCAAGAGCTATCTCTAACTCCTTCCTGAAAACATACAATGTTTTGGCCTCAACTGTTTTCCGTGGTAGCAAATTCCACAGGTTCACCATTCTCTGGGCCTACCCCATATCCTCAGACTGTGACCCCTGGTTCTGGACTCCCCCACCATCGGGAACATCCTTCCTGCATCTACCCTGTCTAGTCCTGTTAGAATTTTATAGCTTTCTATGAGGTTCCCCCTCATTCTTCTGAACTCCAGCGAATATTATCCTAACCGACTCAATCTCTCCTCATATGTCAGTCCTGCCATCCCAGGACTCAGTCTGGTAAACATTCACTGCACTCCCTCTATCCCTTTATGTCACTGGTATTTAGAAATCTGTCAATCTCTGCTTTAAAACATTCTCAATAAATGAGCTTCCACAGCCCTCCGGGATAGAGAATTCCAAAGATTCACAACGCTCTGAGTAAAAATATTTCTCCTCATCTCAGTCTTAAGTGGCTTCCCCCTTATTTTGAAATTATGTCCCCTGGCTCTGCCCCCCCCCCCCACCCCCTGCACAGGGGAAACATCTTACCTGCACCTACCCTGTCTATTCCTTTAAGTATTTTGTAGATTTCAATGAGATCGCCTCTCATTCTTCAGAGCTCTTGAGAATGCAGGCCCAGTTTCTCCAATCTCTCTTCATAGGACAGTCCCGCCACTCCAGGAACAAGTCTGATGAACCTTCATTGCACTCGCCCCATGGCAATAATATCTTTCCTAAAGCCAAGGGACCAAAAGTGCACACAGTACTCTAACCAATGCTCTATACAATTGAAGCAAGATTTCACTAACCCTGTGCTCAAATCCTCTTGTGATAAAGGCTAACATTCCATTAACCTCCCTAATTGCCTGTTGCACTTGCATGTTAGCTTTCAGTGCCTTATGGACAAGTACACCTAGGTCCCTTTGCAATTCTACGCTTTCTACTTTCTTACCAGTTAAGAAATATTCTGCACATCTGTTCCTTCTACCAAAGTGAATAATCACATATCTTTTCACATTATATTCCATCTGCCATATTCTTGCCCACTCACTAAAGTCTGTCCAAATCCCCTTGAAGCCGCTCTGTGTCTTTCTCACAACACACATCCTCACCTGGTTTTGTGTCATCCACAAACTTGGAAATATTACATTTGGTCCCCACACCCCCAAATCATTGATATATATTGTGAACAACTGGGGCACAAGTCCTGATCCTTGTGGGACCCCACTAGTCACAGCCTGCCAATGCGAGAATGACCCGTTTATTCCTACTCTTTGTTTTCTGCCTATTAGCCAATCCTTAATCCATGCCAGTATGTTGCCTCCTATCTCGTGTGCTTTAATTTTGCTAACCAACCTCCTGTGGGGGACCTTATCAAAAGTCTTCTGAAAATCCAAGTACACTACATCCACTTACTCCCCATTAACAATTCTGTTGGTAACATCCTCAAAGATTCCAACAGATTCAGCAAACATGATTTCCCATTCATAAATCCATGTTGACTGTGCCCAATTAGATCATTATTATCTAAGAGTTCATTTATCACATGCTTTGTAATAGTTTCTAACATTTTCCCCACAACTGATGTCAGGCTAACAGGTCTGTAGTTCCCTGTTTTCTCTCCCCCTCCCTTCTTAATCAGTGGGGTGATATTTGCTACCTCCCAATCTGCAGAAACCATTCCAGAATCTATAGAATTTGGAAAAAGATCACCAATGCATCCACTATCTCTATAGCAACATCTTTCAATACTCTGGGATGTAGAATATCAGGTCCCCAGAGCGTCTCAACCTTCAGTCCCTTAAATTTTTCCAGCACAACGTTCTTACTAATTCTAATGTTTTTCAATTCCTCATTCCCCCTAGTCTCTTGGATCTCTAAATCTGGGGGATTTACTGTATCTTCCTCAGTGGAATCATTTAGCTTCTCTGCCATTTCTTTATTCCGCGTTATAAATTCTCCTGACTCTGCCTGTAATGGACCCAAATGTGTCTTAGCCAAACGTTTCCTTTTAAACGTGCCTGTAGAAGCTTTTCACAGTCCGTTTTTATGTTTTTTTTTGCTAGTTTACGTTCATATTCTATCCTCCCTTTCTTTATCAGTTTCTTGGTCCTCCTTTGCTGCATTCTAAAACCCTCCTAATCGTCAGGTTTACGGCTATTTCTGGCAACTTAACAGGCCTTCTCTTTTAATCTTACACAATCCTCGACTTTTTTTGCCAGCCACGGTTGACTGACTTTTCTTCTTGTGCTTTTTTTTTTCGCCTTGAAGGAACGTATCGTTGCTGCAAACTATGTAATAGTTCTTTAAAGGCTACCCCCATTGCCTACCTACCGCCATACCTTTTAACGTTTTTTTTTTCCCCCCCCCAATCCGCCTCAGGGAATTATAAAAGGTATGAGGGGGCAAACTGGCTTTGTTCAAATTTAACACCCTGGCTTCGGATTGAACTAACTCACTTTCAGACACAGGGGGGGCAAAGGTTTTACCCCGGTGGGCGGGCAGGCGCGTGCCCAACCCACTCGAGTGTGAAATGACGCCCTTCGATGTTGGGCAAAACGTCCCGACATCAAAGGGCAATCGCGCAATATTTGGTTTGGCGGGCGCACGCGGGAATCGGCAGCACGCCGGCCGACAATTAAAAGGCCCGCTAAGGCCAGTAAAGCCCTAATGAACTTACGTTTTTCACTGCCCGCCCAGCCTCATGGCAGAATGAGGTTTCCAAAAGCCAATAAAAATAAAAGTAAAAATTTTTAAATGTAATTAATAACACGTCCCCGCTCATGCGACAGAGTCAGGCGAGGGGACATGTTTCATAACATTTTGTGAGCCTTTATTTATTTTGCTGAAAACTCTTCATCCACACCACCACCACCCCCCCTCCCCCCCCCCCCCTTAAAGGTGGCTCTGCGCATCGGGGAGATTTGCAAGCGCTCACTCGCGCGTATGCGTGAAGAGTTCAAGCTCGCGTTCCCTTGCCCCCACCCCCACCCCCCCCCTCCCCCCCCACACACAAACAGCGCTGAGCGCTGCTGCTCATGTTACACGCTGGGTGGGCTTTAATTGGCCCGCCAGCGTGAAATCGTGGTCCAGCCTCAATTGCAGGCGGCGGTCACCACACCAGGCCCACCCGACAAGGGCTAAATTCTACCCCTAATGTAATTATGGTCACTCATCCCTAAAGATTCTTCTGCAAGATTATTAATTAGCCCTTTTTCATTACATAATATTAGATCTAAAATAGCCTATTCTTTAGTTGGTTCCTCAACATACTGCTCTAGAAAACCATCCCAATCATACTCCAGGAACTCATCCTTTACAGCATTAACGCTCATTAGGTTTACCCATATATGCAGATTGAAGTCACCCATGATTACTGTATTACCCATGCTACATGCTTCTCTAATCTCCTGATTAATACTATGCCCCACACTATCATTATTATTTGGTGGCCCAGAAACAACCCCTACCAATGTTTTCTGCCCCTTGCTGTTTCTTAGCTTCGGCCATACAGATTCCACATTTTGTTCTTCCAGTCCAAGATGCTCCCTTACTGATGTATGGATCCCATCCTTTATTATCAGCGCAACACCACCTCCTTTTCCTTTTTGTCTGTCCCTCCTAATTGTCGACTACCCATGAATATTCAGTTCCCAGCCACAACAAAAACAGAAATACCTGGAAAAACTCAGCAGGTCTGGCAACATCGGCGGAGAAGAACAAAGTTGACGTTTCAAGTCCTCATGACCCTTCGACAGAACTAAGTAAAAATAGGAGAGGGGTGAAATATAAGCTGGTTTAAGGTGGGGGGGGGGGGAGAGAAGTGGGGGGGGGTGGTTGTAGGGACAGCAAGCAGTGATAGGAGCAGATAATCAAACGATGTCACAGACAAAAGAACAAAGAGGTGTTGAAGGTGGTGATATTATCTAAAAGAATGTGCTAATTAAGAATGGATGGCAGGACACCCAAGGTACAGATAGCTCTAGTGGGGGTGGGGTGAAATAAGACTATAAGGGCATAAAAGGTATAGATTTCAAAATAATGGAAATAGGTGGGAAAAGAAAAATCTATATAAATTATTGGAAAAAACAAAAGGGAGGGGGAAGAAACGGAAAGGGGGTGAGGATGGAGGAGGCCCTGTCTGATCCCCTGACTATCAAATCATCTGTTACCACCTGTCGAGCAAATGGCACAGGAAGTTATTTTATGCTGACACATAGTAGGGGTAACTTTGACTTTGACAGATAGTGTAACAGAGCAGTAACCGATCCATTGAAGCCAATACAAATGAAAACTGAGAGAGATGTATAACGGGCAGTTGATTCAATGTCACTCAAAGTCACAATTGCCCCTAGAAACACTAAAATGTTAGCAAAACACAGCTTAGGCCAAATTGCCAGGACATTGTTCCTGCAGTGAGCAGGGTCAATTTGTGAAGCTATCAGCTGGTTACTAAAGCTTCAGTGCAACACCACGAGCTGACCTCTGGGAAAAGACTCCATTGCAGCAGACAATGTGTCAATAGGACCAAGAATAATATGTGGGTTCTGATGTAGCAGTGGGTGAATGCACTGTGTGATGCTGAGGCAGAAACCATCATTAACCCATGCTTCATGCTGGGGACAGTGCAATCCAACCTCATGCCCCTGCACTCGAAGAGGAAATATCAGCCAACATTCACTCTCCTGACCCTTATTCAGGGACCCCCACCCACCCACACTTCAGAAAGTGTTTGTGCTTGGATTTTGAGAGGTGCTGTGATCAACCCTAGCAGAGGCAGCCTGTTGACACTGACTGTTTAGGTTTGACATGAAGAATGGGCACTTTTCCATGTGTCAGTAACTTGGATGAATATGCGGTTGCTAAATTGACTGATGACACAAAGATAGCAGAGTAAGTTATAAAGAGGACGTGAGGAGTCTGCAAAGGGACATAGATAGCTTATGTCATTGGGCACAAATTTGGCAGATGGAGTAAATGGGGGAAGATGTGAACTTGCCCCATTGGTCGGAAGAATAGAAAAGCAGCTTATTATTTAAATGGAGAAAGACTGCGGAACTCTGCGGTACAGAGGGATCTGGGTGTCTTGGTACATGAATCAGGAAAAGTTAGTATGCAGGTACAGCGAGTGATAAGGGAGGCAAATGGAATATTTAAGTAGGGATGTTTTCCTACAGTTGTACAATTGGTGAGACCACATCTAGCATGTACAGTTTTAGTTTCTATATTTAAGAAAGAACATAATCACATTAGAAGCAGTTCAGAGAAGGTTCCCTCAACTGATTCCTCAGAGGAAGGGGATGATCATATGAGGAAAGGTTGGACAGGCTGGGTCTCAATCCATTGAAGAATGAGAGGTGATCTTATTGAAACATATAAGAAGCCCTAGGGTAATTTTCAGAATGGATGCTGAAAAGATGGTTACCCTTGTGGGAGAGACAAGAGCTAGAGGACACAGTTTAAAAATAAGGGGTCTCCCATTTAAGATGGAGATGAGAATTTTTTTTTCCTTCAGAGGGTTGTTAGTCTGTGGAATTTTCTTACCCAGGGAGCAGTGGAGGCTGGGTCATTGAATATGTATAAGGCTGAGTTAGATAGATTCTTGATTGACAAGGGGGTCAAAGGGTCTAGGGGGTAGAGAGGAAAGTGGAGTTGAGGCCACAATCTAATTAGCCATGGTCTTAACAAATGGCAGAGCAGGCTCGAGGGGCTAAATGGCCTACTCCTGCTCCTAATTTGTATGTATGTATGTATGAATCACCTATCACGATTGCTCTTCCATTCATCTTCCTCCTCTCCTGTGCAACTGAGCCACCCACGGTGCCGTGGACTTGGCTTTGGCTGCAATCCCATCAGGAACCGTCACTCTCACCAGTATCCAAAATGGAAAACCGATTAGCAGGCAAGATAGACTAAGGGGACTCCTGCACCACCTGCCGAGTTCTCTTAGACTGCCTGGCGGTCATCCATTCCCTGCACGCTCCTAATCCATGGTGTGACCAACTCCTTAAAAGTGCTATCGATGTAGTTCTCTGCCTAGTATAGACGCAGAGAAGGGGAAGTGAGAGAAACGCTTTCAAATTCTTAAAATGCCTTACATTGGATGTACAGCACAGAAACAGGCCATTCGGCCCAACCAGTCCATGCTGACATTTATGCTCCACGTCAACCTCTCCCCACCTTTCCTCATCTAAATCTACCATCGTAAACAACTATTCCCTTCTCCCTCATATGCTGGACTAGCTTCTCCTGGATGGATTTGAACATGCCCTGCTAGTAATTTGACTCCTGCACTATTGCTGTCCTGTGTTTGGGGAGACGGCCACAATGTGAATGATGGCATGTGAATGAGACAAGGCCACCCTTAGCAGGCTGATTTTCAATGGTTCAGAAAAACAAAAAGTGCGTTAAAAAAGCAAGTTCCCAGATGTTACAAAAGGATGTACTTGTACATCCTGGGGCTGAAAAATCAGTGAGCCTTCCAGTAGAAACTTGAGGAAAATTGGGAAACACAAATTGTTTGTTGCCCTTGCCCTCACGAACACACCCAAAAGATAAATTACTGCCAATCGCATGGCACCAACAAATTAATCACTCCATGCTTGAGAACATTTTGGCATAGGCTATGTATTTCAGAAACAGCTCTCCTAATAAATCATTACAGTGTTATTCAAAAGAAATTGAAGTCTGTTTCAGATTAAGAAATAGTCTATAACACATCAGTGCCAGTTTTTACATGACACCCTCCTTCTCTGCATTACAGAGATTTGTATTCAAAATACAGGGGCCCATTTCTTTGCAACCAGT
This sequence comes from Isurus oxyrinchus, assembly GCA_026770705.1. Taxonomy (NCBI): domain Eukaryota; kingdom Metazoa; phylum Chordata; class Chondrichthyes; order Lamniformes; family Lamnidae; genus Isurus; species Isurus oxyrinchus. The sequence continues at coordinate 8,923,295 of JANJGN010000002.1, read as the reverse complement.
TGAAAATTACCTTCCCTCCAACACAAGATGTTCACTCATGATTGCACAGCGTTCCATACCATTTGCAACTCTTCAGCTACTTAAGCAGTCCGTGTCCACATGCAGCAAGACCTGAACAACATTCAAGTCTTGGGCTGATAGGTGACAAGAAATGTTTGCACTGAATAAGTACTGAGAAATGACAATCTCTGGCAAGAGTTTAACCGTCTCCCCTTGACATTTAATGGCATTTCCATCGCTAAATCCCCACCTTTGACACCCTGGGGTTGCTGTTAGCCAAAAACTTAACTGGACCAGTCATATAAATATTGGGGTTACAACTGCAGCTCAGAGGCTGAAAATTCTGTGGTGAGTGACTCACCTCCTGACTCCCCAAAGCCTGTCCACTATCTATAAGGCACAAGTCAGGACTTTGATGGAATAATCTCCACTTGCCTGGATGAGTGCAGCTCCCACAACACTCAAGAAGCTCAACACCATTCAGGACAAAGCAGCCCATTTGATTGGCACCACAGCTACAGACATTCCCTCCCTCTACCACCGATGCACAGTAACAGCAGTGTGTACCATCTACAAGATGCACTGCAGCAACTCACCAAGGTTCCTTAGACAGCACCTTCCACATCTATGACCTCTACCAACTAGAAGGACAAAGACAGCAGATAAATGGGAACACCAGCACCTGCCTGTTCCCCTCCAAGCCACACACCATCCAGACTTGGAATTATATCACTGCTCCTTCTCTGTCGCTGGGCCAAAATCTTGGCACTCCCTCCCTGACAGCACTGTGGTAGTTCAAGAAGGAGGTACACCACCACCTTTGTGAGGAAAACTAGAGATGGGCAATAAATGCTGGCCTTGTCAGTGACACTCAGATCCCAAGGATGAAAGAAAAAGTCCCGGTCAGTAAAAAATGCATTTCCTGCTCCAGAGATGCCATTTTGTTTTCTAAAGGTAGGTTTAATTACCTCCTGATTTGGAAGTTAGAGTGCTGACTCAGAAGAATATGAGTTTAACTTCTACTCCAGCAACTTGAGTACAAAATCGAGCCAGTACTGAGCGGGTGCTGCACTGTTGGAAGTGCCACTTTTCAAATGAAATGTTAAACCAAACCCCCTTCTGCTCTCTTATAAAGGGGACATCTAAATCCAGCATCAGAAGAGGCATAGAACTCCATAAACTGTGTTGATTTACGTACATATGAATTAGGAGAGGCCAAGTAGGTAGCTTCAAATGGGGACATGCTGAAGAAACTACGATTGCAGTCAAATCTACAGGCTACAGGAGACACAGTCTCAGAATAAAGGGGTCAGCTATTTAGGGCTGAGATGATTACAATGGGTCTTTAGAATCTTTGGAATTCTCCATGTCAGGGAACTGTGGATATTCAGTCATTGCATTTTTAAAAATTTATTCGTTCATGGGATGTAAGCATCGCTGGCTGGGGCAGTGCATCCCTAATTGCCCTTGAGAAGGTGTTGATGAGCTGCCTTCTTGAACCACTGTGGTCCATGTGGTGTAGGTACACCCACAGTGTACACCTACATATTCAAGGCAGTGACCTATAGGTTTTTGGATACTAAAGGAATCAAGGGGCATAATGTTGGAAGGGGTAGTTGAAGTAGATCAGCCATGATCTTATTAACTGGTGGAGCAGGCTGACGAGGTCAAATGGCCCACTCCTTCTATTTCTTAGGTTTTATGAAATCAAAAATCAGCCATAATTCTTGCTCCTGGATCCTGGCTGGAAACTTTACACATATTTTAAGTATCAATTTCCTAATTGGCAAAATGAGGAAATTTGTCAAGGCCACGGAGTTTATAAAGGAGATTCACTAAGATGATATATGAAGGATGGGAGGCTTTGGTTAAGAGTAGGGATTAGATAAAACAGGATTAATTTCACTGGAATGGAGAAGATTAAGAGATCTGATAGAGCCAGTACAAGTGCAATGGGTCACATGATCTACTTTTATCCCATTTAGATATTTCGGAAGGTTTCTGTGTACTATCTTTTCTTCACCTGCTGAAAGAACTTTCATTTTGTATTCTGGAACTTGTGGGTTCCTCAAAATATGGTCAAATACTTTTTAAAAAATTATTAATTCATGGGCTGTGGCTGCTTGCTGCCTATCCTTAAATGCCCCTAAGAAGGTAGTGGTATGACACCTTCTTGAATACAACTGAGTAGGGAGGGGGGGGTGTTTGCTAGCTACTTCACAGGGCAGTCAAAAGTCAACCACATTGCAATGGGACTGGAGTCACATATAGGCCAGACCAGGTAAGGATGACAGATTTCCAAAGAACATTAATGAACGGATGGGTGTTTATGGTAATGGAGTCGTTTCCTAGTCACCATTACTGACTTTTCACTCCAGTTTTATTTAATTGAATTTACATCCCTGGATTAATAGTCACGGCCTCTTGGTTACAAAACCAGCAACATAACCACTTTGGCACTGCACCCCTATGGCACGAAAACCTTCTCTGCACATGTTGGCAAAACATGGGCGGTGAAGGGAATGAAATACCTCAACTCATATTTGTTTCCTTCAATAGTCTCCAGTTGGAAATACAGCACATAAGAGGGGAATTGTAGTTATACAGTGTCAATCTTACCAGCCAATCCAGTTACCTTTGCGATGTGGTCACGGCTGTTGTGCAGAGACATGTGCCAGCCAGTTTGCCCATAGTAAGGTCTCGGAATTAACAAATTAATTTTTAAAAGATCAAATGTGGGGTGATGTTGCTTGAGGGAGGGATGCTGGAGTGGAGAGTTTCCAGCAGCCCATTAGAGTTCCAAAATCACCTTCTCAAGGTAAATTTGGGAAAGGCAATATAAATATTGACCTTGTTAGCAAGGCCACACCTAGAAAACAGATGAAAACAATACTGTCACAAGCAAGAAGTCATATCTTTGGTTCTGAATTCTGGGACTTGTGTTTCCCAACATAGGGTCAGGCCTTCAAATGATTAGAATACACTCTCTACAAACATTGGTAGGAACCTGACGAGTGATGAAGAAGGAGGTTGAATGTTGAGTGCTATTTCTGGAAGTCTGGCGTCCTTGAATGAACATGCAACAAACAAGAGAGAAATTGTATTTATTATATGGTTCATTCTATTGTTATTCAGAGTAGAGATGCATTTGAAATGTTGCTCGCACCTTCACAACCTACATTAGATGTAGTTTTCCTGCTGCCATGAAGCTAATGTTTTTTTCATGATATTTTTGTGGTCTATTGTAAAGTAGGTTTACGGGTGTGATTGTGGATGGCTGTCTGTGTAGCTGATTTAAGTGAATTAGAGTCAGATAGACTGCAAGCTTGAAATTATCAAAAGAAATCAGGTGTTAACGGCATTTGAAATGCTAATGAGTAAACATAGGTGAGGGCTTAGCATGTAGGGTGTGAAGGAAATTTTCATTTTCAAATATTTGAAGGGGTTGTTTTGGTGTCAGAGGAATGATAGGATGTTTAAAACTAGCAAGATAAGCAAGTCCAAGCAGTGTGTTTATTTTATCCAAAGGTACTGACCATGTTGACAGCATGAACAATTTTTATATTATGGGAAAAGTAAATTTCCAAAGACATATAGAACAATGGAATTTACAGATTACAGAGAGAGAAACACATATAAAGAGGAATGGAGAGCTATGTTGGAGGCCATGTAAGATCTAAGAGGGCCATAGAAAACAGCCTTGGGGAAGCCTCCAGCCACTTAAGCAGAAGTCTGCTGTGTCCAGTAACCAAAGGTGGAGGAAAGCCTTTGAAATTCAACTGTGGAGTGGGTGCTGTGGTAAACATGCTGACTTGCTATTTAAATTTAAAATCTATTTTGGACTGTTGCCTTAATGGGGTATGTAGTTGAGAGTCAGGTTAATTAGGAATTTTGGGATTTGTTGTAGTGTTAAGTAATTGTAATCTTATGTATGTGCTTTAAATCTTTTCTTTTGTTAATAAATGCTTTAATTTAGTTTTTTTTTATCTTTAACAGTATTAGCAGACTTGTTATTTCTGAATTCGGTATCCAAACCTTCTCATAATAAATACAAATTGCAAAACCATTGTGATAGCGTGGCCAAGTTCCCCTTGTGGATTTGGTCTGTCTGGTACATATCACCCACCATGTCATAACAAAACTGAAGGCTCTATGCGGGATATTTGAAATTCTTTGATTGGCTTGGAGCTGGTGAATCTTAAGGCTACGAGTACAAGAAGCACATTAAACTCAAAAGTTGGTGTGAGGGATTTTAAAGTGGTGAGAATGCAAAAATGGCTTTATCCATAACTAAGACTTTTCTGGAAGCAGAAGACATAACTCGGATTGGTTTTTAAAAAGTATCTAAGGGTAATTAACAGAATTGGTGGGTAAGTTGCAGCTGAAGTTAACTATACGGGCAAAGAAAGCAGACATAATTGAAGTGATAGCTAAGCATTTGAAATTGGAAGGGATACCTGAAGCAAGTGAGCCACAGCTGGAGGTAGTGAGACTTCAGTTACAAATGGAGAAACTTGAACAGGAACAAGCAATGGAAATGGAAAAAAGAAACTGGAATTGGAGGCAGAGGAAAAGGAAAAGGGAGCAAGCAGAAAGGCGGAGGAGAGAAAGAAAATAGGAAAGGGAATTGGCACTGAAGAAATTAACAATGGAGGAAAGAGAGATGGAGAGGGAGGGAGAATATCAGCTTAAAAAGCTGAAAGTTAAAAAAGAGATCACAAAGGTTGAGGGAGGTTCTGAGGATGAAATAACCACTTCCAATCTAAAGCCCAGTAGGAAGATATTTAAATTTGTGCAAGATCTTCCAAAGTTTGAGGAAAGGGAGGTAGAGGTGTACTTTATTTCATTTGAGAAGATAGCTAAGCAGATGAAATGGCTACAATAAAGCTGGACATTGCTTTTACAGTCTAGGTTGGTAGTTGGAGCTCATGAAGTTTATGCTTCACTGTCAGAAGAAGTATTAGTGGATTATGATGCAGTAAAAAAGCCATTTTAAGTGTATATGAATTGGTTCCTGAGGTGTACAGGCAGAAATATAAAGAAACAGCCTGGTCAAATGCATATTGAGTTTGAGAGAGTAAAACAAAGTAATTTTGACTAGTGGATATGGGCATTAAAGGCAGAAACAATATATGCAGCTCCTAGAGAAGTAACTCTTTTGGAAGAATTTAAAGATTCGATTCCTTGGTAGTGAGAACTCATGTGGAAGAACAGAGGGTTAAAATGGCAAGACAAGTGGCAGAGATAGCTGGTGGTTATGGGTAGGGTTTTTGGCTCAGCAGGTGGGCGCGCACTCGAAATGACGGAGCATGAAATGATGCACAATGACATTGGCCGAGCGTGCTGACATTAACGCGCAGTTGCACGATAGTTCAGTGTGCAGGAGCCGGTAGCATGGCCACCGACAATTAAAAGGCCTATTAAGGCCATTAAGTTATCAAGCGTGCTGAATTTTTCACTGCCCGTTCAACCTAATGGTTGATGGGCATGCACAAGGGCCAAGCGGTCTTTGCATTTTTTTTGGAAACCTCATCCACGGGCGGGATGAGGTTTCCAAAATCCAATGCAAATGAAATAAACATTTTAATTGTTAATTAAAAACATGCCCCTGTTCATGTGACAGAGTCACATGAGGGGACACGTTTTATTAAATTTTTCTGAAGTCTAATAATTTGTTCAATATATTCTTCATCTCCCTGAGGCAGCTCCGTGGCTCAGGGAGATTACTCTGCACTCTCGCACGCGCATGCGTGAAGTTCACACTAGTCCCGTTTACACTTACCCCCCCTTGTCCGCACAGGCAACGCTCAGCTTCCTGACTGTCCCCAGCCACTCCCGCAAATCCTGAAAGCCAAGGGCAAAATTCTGCCCCATGATTTAGTTCATAGATCTAAACACTTTTTTTTTGTTACCCTTTTAAATCTGAGAAGGATAGAAAGTGGGAAAGTGAAAGGACGGTAGGGAGTCAGGGAAGAGAAGGAGCAGCTGGAAATTCTCAGCAAGATTTTTCTCAGGCCAAAAATGAAGATGCTGAGGGTAGGAATGACACTCAAAAACTGAGGTGTTTTCATTGCAATAAGGTGGAGCATATGAAGTCAAAGTGTTGGACATTACAGGGAAAATCTGTTACAGTAGTTGGAATGCAGAAAAGTTCTGGAAATAAGAGTACTGTGGGTTCTGAGACCCAGGCACGGGGAAAACCAGTGGTTGGTGTACAGGTAAACTTGAAGAGTCAGTGACAGGTAAAGAACTGGCAATGTGTTCACAATTTACCCAAGGGAGTGCTGAAGGGCAGGTTATAGAACTACTTAAAGATTTTGTACATGAAGGGAAAGTCCTTCCATCTGTACTGTGTGGAGCCTGCAAAGATATTTAAATTTTAAGAGACACAGGGACTAGTCAATCCTTAATGTTATGGGATAGTGATATTTGTTGTTCAGAGGGAGTATTGCAGGAAAAAGAGATAATAAGTTCAGTTCATGAGATGTTAAACCTATTCCATTGTGGAATTAAAGAGTAAGTGGAATTTAAAGAGTAAGTGGAAAACAGGTGATGTGATTGTTGGGATAGTGGAAAAATTGCCCATTGCAGGGGTTCAATTTATTTTAGGCAATGATATAGCTGGATCACAGGTGTTGATGATGCCTACTGTAGCTGAGCAGCCTGTGGTGGTGTAGCATAAAGAGCATCCTGGATTTTTTCTAGATTGTGTAGTAACAAGGTCATAAACTCACAGGTTAAAAGAAGAAGAGGAGGAATTTAAAAGGCAGGGAAGAGGCGCTGATATTCAATTAGCTGATGCTATTTTGATAAGATTGTTCAGGGAGAGAGAATGGAGGAGAATGAAGCTGAAGTGTATAAATTGGTAGAGTTACAGCAGAAGGATTCATGAATAAAGCAGTTATATCAGACAGCTTATTTGGGTGCAAAGACAGAATGTGTTCCAGGATGTTATTACCTTAAAGATAATATGTTATTGAGGAAGTGGAGACCGTCTCATGTTTCAGCGGGTGAAAAATGGATGTTAGCACATCGGCTCGTTATACCATCTGGATACATATCCAGATACGTAACCATATGGACTCGAAATGTTAACTCTGTTTCTCTTTGCGCAGATGCTGCCGGACCTGCTGAATTTTTCCAGCATTTTCTGATAATATTGCACATCTTATGGCCTGAACCCACAACGTTCTGACTCAGAGACGCGATTGCTCCCAACGGAACTGCTGCCGTGCAAGAAGTGGCGACAAGTGGTACAAATTGGCCTCAATTAAGAAGAAAATCAGGAAATGGCTGTCAATTTTCTGCCTGCCATCTTGCATTCTTGCCCCAGCTGGATCCACGCCCAATTACCGAGCTGCTGTTGCGTCCACCTGACTCTTGGAGTGATCGATGCTGACAGTGGCCGCCTTGAAACAGACAGCCTTTCATTCGCTAGAATTTAACACGCTCTTGCCTGAGTGAGCACAGAATAAATAGATACTTCCTCAGCCTAAAACAGAAGGACATCTGGCTGCTAAATGATGCCACTAAATCATCAGCGATAGTAATTGCTGAGCCCACGTCTATTAAGGAATGAAACAAATCTTGCATTTCTTATCAATTTCACTTGAAAATAAAGTCAACTGAACCCTACTCTTCTGTTCTGTGAGCCAACCTATCTAACTGGGTTTAAAGTCACAAAATCAGGTTTTTAACTGATGTGTTTTCGTCTAGAAGAGATTTACAATGAGAGCTGATTGCAAAGAGTTGCAGGCACTAACCCGTCAAAGAGCTTGGTGATACATCATCAGCGGGTGGAAGAGCCAATTTGCTGAAGGAACAGGTTGCATATTTATCAGGCTTAACAACTTAACGGAGCAGACGATGCCAGGCAGCCTTTCCTTTTTTTTTCAGGCTCGGGTTTGAAAGAGCTTCAAATAAATGAGTAGCAAGATTTTTACATTTACATGGAACTTTTCGAACAAAAAAAAGTGTCAATGCTTTTAAAACAAAAGAGCTAGGGGGAATTGGGTTACAAAGGGTGATCAAAGGCTTGGCAGATTTTAAGGAAACTCTTCAGGTAGGAGGTGGAGTTGGAGCAACCTAAGGGAGTTTCAGAGCTAGGGGTCTAGGCGGCTGTTGGCTTGACCCCCATCGACTGGATGAAAGGGAAGGTGGGGCATAAGTTTCTGTGGATTTGAAGATACGGAGAGAGTGGAAGTTTGTAAGGCTGCAGGTTCTTTCATAGGCAGACGAGGCTCTGAAGCTTGGATAAAAACAAAAAACTGCGGACGCTGGAAATCCAAAACAAAAATAGAAATACCTGGAAAAACTTATAAGCTTATATTTCACCCCTTTCCCATTTCTACTTAGTTCTGTTGAAGGGTCATGAGGACTCGAAACGTCAACTTTGCTCTTCTCCACCGATGCTGCCAGACCTGTTGAGTTTTTTCTGAAGCTTGGATGTTATCCAGATCTTATCTTACCCCTTCCATCCTCTGATTCCACCCCCCGCCCCCCCCACTGCCTAGAACCCGCACCCCCCCAGCCTCCCCCCTCACCCGCCCCCAGCCTTACCCCCCTTGCCTCTCTACCCTCCACAAATTCCCCACCCAGCCTCCGATCTCCCCTTGCCAGTTTGAAGGAAATAAAACCTGGGGCCAAGTATTGGGCGGTAGAGGGGCCCTCAAACCTCACCATTCAATCACATAGATTGCCCTACATTTCAAAACCACAGGGTTAATGTTTCGTGACATTTTTACACCATCGGGTTAACGCTTCACTTGACTGACTTTTCATCAGAGGCGAACTTTGACGACCTTTTCTTTGCTTTCTGCTCTTTGCAATCGTGTTTGACCATCGGTAACAAGAGGGTTAATTTTTTGGGGTTAGAAAGAGCCTCAAAGCTCTTGTTCAAAATAGAGTAAAATGTCAAGTGGCTGTAGGCTATCCACTTAATCTGCTTCACTCATCAGCTTTCGTGAGCTGACCACGGTCTGAATCCACACGCATGGTGAATCAATTCAAATGGAATTTTCTGAAGGGGATGAGCACCTGCTGATTCAGGTAAATTGTTTGGACAAATCCCAGGAGAGGTAAATTAAAATTCAGAAGCTAGGAATAAGGTGAGACAGCCAAGTTGAGCGTAAATGTTAGCAAGCAGGTCACGTGCGCATATTGGTGATGCTATCAGGATTTGAGTGGAATATTTATTTGAAGGCTTCATTCGAAGGCTTCATTTCTCAACAAGCCAACACAGCAGGGAATGGCTCTGGGCCACAACAGGCTCATAGGGTTGCCAGCTCCAGCAAGGTGTATTCCTGAAGATTTCAGTACATATACTAAAATTGGAACAATACAGAGAAGATGAGAACATCCCCTGCTGAGCAAAGGTGACACGCAAATTTGTGATGTGTTCCATATTTTTAGAAGAATGAGAGGGGATTTCATTGAAACGTATAAAATTCTGACAGGGCTGGATAGACTGGATGCAAGGATGATGTTTCCGCTGGCTGGTGGGGAGGGGGGGGATCTAGAACAAAGGGGGTCATAGTCTCAGGATATGGGGTAGGCCACTTAGGACTGAGATGAGGAGAAATTTCTTCACTCACAGGGTGGTGAGCCTGTGGAATTCTCTACCACAGTGGGCTGCGGAGGCCAAGTCACTGAATATATTTAAGAAGGAAATAGATAGATTTTTAGATGCTAATGGAGCCAAGGGGTATGGAGAGAGAGCATTGAGATAGAGGATCAGCCATGATCATATTGAATGGCAAAGCAGCCTTGAAGGGCTGAATGGCCTATACCTCCTCCTACTTTCTATGTTTCTGTGACTTTTTGCCTCCACGTTCTTAACATTGTTTGTTCAACATGTCAATCTTCATGTTGCCCCCGCCGTCCCATAGCCAATCAGAAAGCGGAACAACTCTTCATTACCCAGTTGGATGGTTCATTCAAAACAGAATTTATTTCCCG